>OX463864.1:16803992-17487968 GCA_949825065.1 Odontocerum albicorne | reverse complement strand
TATCAGAAATATTTCATATCGCTTCTGGAGGGATCATGTGGACCGCATGGAAGATTCAAGACTGACAAAAAACAAAAATCGCTAAGACTGAAAACCCTAGCAGCAGGAGATTTCCAGGAAGGCCGCCAAAAAGGTGGAAAGACAGCTGGACATCATCATCCCAGGACAGCCCACCGTCACAAACAGGTCATACGACCTAGACCAAGAGGAAGAAGATATTTCATATTATTTATAGTTAAGGCATTAATATTGTGGAGGTTTAAAGACATAGTAATTTGTTTTATCAAACGCGGTTTACTGAACTTTTTTGTAACGGTATAACCCTACCGATTTCAAGGCATTCCCCTCATCATCAGGGGAGCATAAACAATTTTTGCTCCCCTGATGATGATATGAAAGCCTTGAAACCGGTAGGGTTAAACCATTGCAACAAAATTGAATAAACAGTGTTTGATTAAACAAATTATAATATTTCATATTATGATTCCTCGAATTCTTGAAAGGAAAGATCTAAGAACTAATTTTGCGAAATCCAAAGTCATGGTGATAGAAAAGCGTGAAAGGAAAGTGAATGCAACATATGGGTGGACAATGAAAGATTGGAGCTAGTTGAGGAATACTGATATTTAGGTAGTATTTTTCTAGATGATGGAAGAGTTAAGCGGAATATCGAACAACATCACCTGAAGGTATGTCACCATAATGCAAACTCTTCCAATTGACCAGAAAAGAGTTACGTAGATTCGTGTTAATTGCTGTGTAAAATGTTACAAGATAATTTTTAATAAGAAAAATAAGGACAACATATTTAATTAAAAATTCAAATAAAAGAATAGTAAAAACAAAATATTTTAAAACATCACCTTAGACGGGCAAAAAAGAAGGAAGACAGGAAACGAAAACATAATAGGAACTATAGAGAACCACATTTCAACATTGAATAGAAATAAAATATTTATTAAGTCACTGTTTGAAGCAAGCCAACGAGGGTAAGAGCAAGTCTTACGGCAGCCGATAACTGGATCCAGAATAAATTGATGAATTGGATAAAATGTATGATAAACGCCAAAAGGCAATCTCTATTTAAATGTAGAGCAAATACAAGATCGGAGAATATGTTCGGTCAGATATTGAGGGATAGCGAGACAGTTATGGTGTATAAAAGTAATAATACATAAACCTGTCAGCATTCAATTTATCTTCTTCTCCCTGGCTCCATCCCAACTCATTGTCTGCGAAAACTGTTGGGGTCAGCTCTCCTCGTCCTCAGGTTGTATGATCTTCTGTCCCGGACTACGTCCCCCAGGCCGTGCCTCTGCATCAGGTTATCTTTTTGCACCACCCATGAATTATTTGGTCTTCCTCTCGTTGTTATTCGAGAAAGATCCATGGAGATTGCCTGGTTCACAATGTGATCGGGTGCTCTGCGTCCAACGTGCCCATTACCATCTCAATCCCCTCTCCTCCATCTTGCTGTTGATGTCTGTAACATCTAGGTTTCCACGAATGCGTGAGCTTTTTATTTTGTCTCTTAGGGACACACCAGCTGACCATCTTACCATGCGCATTTCAGCAGTTTCTAGTTGTCTAGAGTAAGAGTTATACATCATCCAGCATTCGGAGCCATAGAGGAGTGCGGGTCTGACAATCGTTTGGTATACTTTTCCTTTTAACTTTATCCGCATTTTCGGATCACATAGAACTCCCGTCATTTAATTTATCTAACCAATTAATATATTTTCTAATATAAAGTGATGTGTAAATATTTTTTATAGTTTAAAATGTATCTAAAACTAACGTTTTGTAATCATTGAAGTTAGTTCAGTTGTTCACACCGTAACATCCAGATGACATAACCAGACCTATGTTCTGTTACATCTTCGAAAATATATTACTTCTTTTACAAGGACACAATACAAGAAGTAAAAATGTTAATCACAGATCGTGAAGATGCTGAAGTAATGGGACAGAATAAAAATGAATTATAGGACCACAAAGAAGAAGAATGGGGGAGAAAAACATCACAGAAACATGAAGATCACAAAGGTGAAAAAAGAGGGATGTGCGTGAAAACGCCACCCTCTTAAGAACAAAACGGTGTCTGTACCCCAAATAACCCGGTTGTCTTAAAAAAATTGATATCATTAAAAAGAACCATTAAATGTAATTTCTTATCAGTCGTTTATACGAATTACATAATTTCAATTAACTGTAGGTTGGAGATAAACACATGAATAAAAACAAATATTACACATAAATAAATATTGAACTCTTTAAGACGAGACTAACTTAAACACACTTTACTAGAATATTTAACAACAAATTACTTTGTACATACATGTATATACCATCATGCGATTTCCTTGTCGGGGTAGGCAAAGAGGACAGAGCGCTAGACTTTCATATCTCAAAACAAATCCTTAGCTTCTTCTATTGCTCTCAACAAAGGCGTTTTTACCATCTTTCTGATTGGTTGGAAGAGATTAAACATGGCAACAAACCCGCCAGGTCGTACTGTACCATATACATAAAAAAACGCGCATTATACCTATATAAAGCACGCATTTGTACTGCTCCGTGAACTCTTCCTGTCCAGGGTTCAGGGTTCACCTCACACATTAAGATCAACACTAGAATATTACTGCGTATTAATTTTTGAAGATTTCGCAATTGTTTTATTGAAAAATACAGATCTAAGTGGACCGTTCACGTTGTCCCTTGCTGCAATACGCTTTTAAATATCTCTATATTATCCTCTCTCTAAAACATATATCTTGAAAAATTCCTCCAGTCTTTCATTATTCACCAAAACATTTCAAAAAACATGTTTTCATTTAGTATGTACTAACGTCACGAGTAAGTACAAAGTGCTTGGATTAACTCTGATTATTTAACAATGATACATTTGTAAAAGATAAAAAAATACATTTACTCAATTTAAACCAGGGTTTAATGTGATAACAGGCGATTTTTTTACATGGGTACATGAGAGAGAAAAAAATTGGTTTCGTAATAATAATTATTGCAGAGATATTTCATTACTCACTCGACTTGGAATCTTAGATATTGGAAAAAATAAATTCGCGTGTTTGGAGATGAACATAAAAGGGCATAGAGAGAAAGAGAAATGAGAAAAGATATAATGAAATCAATTTCGTCTAGCTCAAGTGCCGTCCATTATTTCTGAATTCTCTCTTTTTTTCTTACTTATTTGTGTTTTGTTCTCGAATGCATAAATATTTTTTCGAGTATTTCGAGTATTCAATGTCCTTGAGATTTTTTTTCCAATAAAAAAGTAAGTAAATGCGAAAAAGTATTAAACAAGCCAAGAACATTCCAACCTTTCGTTGTCAGTTCTTAAGGGTTTATATGTTAAGGGTAGATTTATGTATTGTTGAAGCGAAAAAAAAATTGATACGATTATGTAAATGTAAGATCTCTAAACAATAAACTGAAGTTAAAGATTAACGTTTGTTTATAATTATTTTTCGTATTAAAATAAACAAGCAAAATATTTCAGTTTCAAAAGCTGTAAAGGGATGGATGGATATACGAGGGCGGTCCGATAAGTATTTAGCCTTACCGCCCGATGGCACCACTATCGCAAGAGCAATTTTTTACATTCTCGTTGACAGCTACTGTCAAAATTTCAGTCGAATCAGACGCGTAGTTTTGTTTTGACCGCGTGTGGAAGCGAGCGTGTCCGCGGATTTGAGAAAATCTCGTATTTATTATAAAAAATTGTGCTATCACATCCGCATTTACTTGATATATAAATACAATTTCCTTGGGCTTTCTCTACTACGACTTCCACTTACAATCGACTACCGCCGTTGCCTAGTTGGTAAGACGTCCGTTTTCCAGCCTGGAGGTTGCGGGTTCAAATCCCGCTGGAACACAAATATTTTTAACCAGTTTGGTTTCACTTAAGGGCTCTAACAGCTTTCTGATTGGTTGGAAGAGATTGTCACATAGCAATAAGCTCGCCAGGTTGTACTATATACAACGAAAGTGTAATAAAATACAACCGCACTGTAAATTTGTTATGAAATTTATTTTAACTCATTCGCGTCGGGTTACGCATGGGTGAGTCTTCAGAGTCTCCATACGTGGTCGCGGGTTACGCACCCGTGCGTCTTCTGCCATGTGACACTTTGGCCGTAAAAAAATCGGTCTACCGCGATAAATATTTCAATTTCATCCAACAGATGTCACGGCAAACATTTAATAGATTATTAAAATTATAAATTATATGTAAATATAGACGTCTTTCCATTTAAACGACTTAGTTTAAATAAATTATATATAATTGAGAACCGCAGATCAATATTTTCAAATTTTCTAAAAAAGTATGGCATAATATCACTGAAATTAGATAATATTTTAATTTTGCTAAAATACTAAAGGTACATATATTTTTTTGAATATATTTATTTTTAAATATTTAAAAAGTTTGAGAACCACTGTAAAGTTTAAAAATAAAAAATATTGTAGAGCGAAGTATTCTAACACCTGACTTCAAATTATTTTGACATATAACGATTGGTTAAAAAGTTACGGCGTTTTTTCTAAAACATTTTTCTAAAACGACTTAGTTTAAATAAATTATTTATAATTGAGAACCGCAGATCAATATTTTCAAATTTTCTAAAAAAGTATGGCATAATATCACTGAAATTAGATAATATTTTAATTTTGCTAAAATACTAAAGGTACATATATTTTTTTGAATATATTTATTTTTAAATATTTAAAAAGTTTGAGAACCACTGTAAAGTTTAAAAATAAAATATATTGTAGAGCGAAGTATTCTAACACCTGACTTCAAATTATTTTGACATATAACGATTGGTTAAAAAGTTACGGCGTTTTTTCTAAAACATTTTTCTAAAACGACTTAGTTTAAATAAATTATTTATAATTGAGAACCGCAGATCAATATTTTCAAATTTTCTAAAAAAGTATGGCATAATATCACTGAAATTAGATAATATTTTAATTTTGCTAAAATACTAAAGGTACATATATTTTTTTGAATATATTTATTTTTAAATATTTAAAAAGTTTGAGAACCACTGTAAAGTTTAAAAATAAAATATATTGTAGAGCGAAGTATTCTAACACCTGACTTCAAGTTATTTTGAAATATAACGATTGGTTAAAAAGTTACGGCGTTTTTTCTAAAACATTTTTCTAAAACGACTTAGTTTAAATAAATTATATATAATTGAGAACCGCAGATCAATATTTTCAAATTTTCTAAAAAAGTATGGCATAATATCACTGAAATTAGATAATATTTTAATTTTGCTAAAATACTAAAGGTACATATATTTTTTTGAATATATTTATTTTTAAATATTTAAAAAGTTTGAGAACCACTGTAAAGTTTAAAAATAAAATATATTGTAGAGCGAAGTATTCTAACACCTGACTTCAAGTTATTTTGAAATATAACGATTGGTTAAAAAGTTACGGCGTTTTTTCTAAAACATATTTTTTTGCATCATTTCGTGAATTCGGCCCCGCTACACAATAAAGATGGACAAAAAAACGACCCGACGCGAATGAGTTAATTAATTATTTACATATTTGATAAACAAACTGTTCGGTTGGCAATTCATATCAGTGAAACGAAGAGGAAGTTTAAATATATTTTTAAATTCCAAAGGAAACATCTCGTTAGAGAATTTTAAGCAGACCCATGATAAATTTATCTTGGGTGTGGTCATAGATATCTCAATTAGTTGCATGAACTCCATGGTTTAAGACGGACGATTTGTCATCTCGGGCAGAGTTTCTCGAACGTGAAACATGAGTTTCTCGGGGCACGAAATATATACTCGTATATATATTTTTTGTATAAATTGCTAACTGCGCTTGTAAAATACAACTTACTTCTAAATAAGAGTATTTTTTTCTTGTGTCGTGCCCCATATTCTGTTATTGTCCTAGTCTGAAACCATTGGCAGAATCCACTACTTGTCAGAATCGGTCCAGATTCATCACCAACTGGAACGACTACTGAATTCCAGTCCCGTTCAGCTTCGAACATTTATCAGTAGTGACTGTTCATAAACAGTCAAATTTGCCCTTCCCTTACCAAACTGTCTCCTCAAACGTGTAATCAAGTCCCTTAATGGGTGTCTCCATTGTATTTTTCGAATCTGTATCTTAAAGATTCCCTTCGGAGAACAGTTATACTTTAAGGTCGATTTCATCTACATACAATATAAAAAAATGTATTGTTCCGAACCGTTACAATAGGGCGAAGTATTGTGACAGAGCTTTTGTCGTTGCTGATATTGTCGCTTAAAAAGGACTGTCATTAAGTGTTCGAACATCTTATGACCGCAGCCACTACCTTCCTACCCTTACACTCAATAAATTGTAATTTTATTATTATTGAATTACTTCACTTAATCGTTTTAAGGAATTCCAAAACAGTATTCTAGTTTTTAACATATATGCCTTTTCTAGTTAGTTGAAGTAAATTGTCAAATGCCTATAACCCCAACAGATAAAAACACTGTATAAAACATTTTTTTTGTAAAAATCAGGAATCAAACATTAAACCCAATAATGCAAGCAGCGTTACATATAAGTAATGTATTAAGTTTGAAAACGAACACAATACAGTTATCGACTTGCAAAGTTCAAAATTAAAGGGGTGAATCAAATACTAAAAAAATATTGAGAACATCTGAACAAGAAGAGCTGTCTAATGTCTACAAAACAAAACGAACGCAAATAAACATAGCAGACATATGACACACGTGCGCTCCGAGACAACTGTCAAAACAGAACTAGCAGAGATTAATGAAACACAAATTCTGGGGTAATTTATACAGCGTTATTAAGCCGGATTGAGAGAAACTGTATTGTATTGTTACCAGTTGCTGTCTCAGTTAAAGGGTGACTAGTAGATGATATGAAATATTGAAGGAGGTACTAGAGGAGAGCAATGTTAGAGAATTGTCAGCTTGTGGATAATTTACAAAGTATGTTAATACAGCTAACATAGCTTCTTATAAAAGGAGTATAAAAAACATAATTTACAAAGTATGTTAATACAGCTAACATAGCTTCTTATAAAAGGAGTATAAAAAATGTAATTTACAAAGTATGTTAATACAGCTAACGTAGCTTCTTATAAAAGGAGTATAAAAAACATAATTTACAAAGTATGTTAATACAGCTAACATAGCTTCTTAGAAAAGGAGTATAAAAAACATAATTTACAAGGTATTTTAATACAGCTAACATAGCATCTTATAAAAGGAGTATAAAAAACATAATTTACAAAGTATGTTAATACAGCTAACATAGCTTCTTATAAAAGGAGCATAAAAAAGACAAAATCCATAACATGAAACAACGCTGTTTACTTAAATATTTATTTGATTCATGGCACAACATAAATTTTACAGATAATGATAAACATTAGAGCGCAAGACAAGTTAATTTATATACTTAAAAATGTTGACATACACAGTATGTCCAATGGGAAAGGTCACTAATTTTATTTTCGCGTAACCAGTAGCGCCACCTGTGGATGAATACATGAGCTAAATAATTACACATTTCGACTATCTTCCGTAAAAGTTTCAAAACGCCGGCATCGCTAGTTCATTCGTAATGACGTAACAATTGAGTACCTAACGAGTCTCGGTCGGAAAAGGAACAATGGAGCAACATGCCAACATTAAATTTTATTTTAAATTGGGTAAAAGTGCCGAAGAAACTTTTGACAAGCATTTCAGACATCCAGAAGGCTTCGACCGCGATTATGGAGACAATTCCGAAGAACAAGTTTCAGGAGAGCTTCAGAAAATTTTACAATCGCTTCTAGTATTGTATTGACGCACAAGGAGTGTATTTCAAATAAAAGGTAATGTAAACTAAGAAAAAACAATGTATTGTGTTTCATTTCCCGCCAGTCACCTTTCGCATTGGACAGATAGTGTATTAGTAAAAACTTCAGTTAAAATATCAATGGTCCAAAAATTCAGTGCAAAAAAATTGCAGTAAAAAAAATTGAAGCTGTGAGATATGAAGCGGACTATGTAAATTAAAATATAAAACACAAAAAAAAACAATGTCTACGGGATTAACACTTGGAACATAGTTGTTATATAGGTATTGTCTCTGTCTAGGCTTCGTAGTCGAGGATCCACTCGCTATTCCAATGTCAATTCAATTGGAAAGCTAACATAGGTTGCACCGTGGAGTTTTTTTTATAAAATGAGTGAGCCGTTGCACACCAGCAAACTCACCGACCACGTCGCTATACTGGATCCGATGGCACACTTGCAGTGAGACGATCGGAGCACATCGGCACGTATTATTATTTTTTTAAGAATATATATGATCGAAACCGTAGGTATCCTTATACCATCGAATATTAGGCGGAAAAAATACCGGTGTCATCCGAGGAGAGTAGCACAGCGCGGGGTTCGAACCGACGACCTTCCACACGGAAGTCCACTGCGTTACCGTGCGGCCATGCACCTCACAAGTGCGTTACCGCGCGGCCCTGCAGCTCACAACTAATTAAATATTAAATTTAACTTTCAATACTAATTTATTCAGCAATAAAATGCTAATAATTAGTATTTAGTGTTAAGGTCTGACTATAAATTCAGACATAGAACTTACCTAGTTACTTGAAGCATATTCCCGTAAAATAAACATTACAAAATATTCTTTAATATATGATAAATAACGTAGGATATCAAGAAAATATTTAAATGTCTTAAAAGTAACAAAATTCATAGATTTATTTAAGATATAAATATAAAAAACCCCATATATTCAACAGACAAACGTGATGTAAAAGAAATTAACACGGTGTAAACATAAAATAATCTCATAATCGCGACATTCGTAAAACGACAACAAAACACAACCGGCATAAAACATTTTTTTTCAGCAAATTTCGCTTGCGGTTTCCGGCAGTAAAAGAAACGTAGGTCGTAAACTAAAACATTTTAAATTTCGTAAAACAAAAAGAAGTGGGCATCTGGTAAAAATTAAAACCCTTTAAAAAACAACGTAAAACCTCGCCCACGACGATCGCAACGATGGTGGAGAAAAAAAAACCTGTAAGTAACATTATCCAATTTCATTAGGGTTGCCATATGACAAAATTTTATGAACAAAAGGCAAAATTTTCAAGGAATTACATTACTTAATCCTAATTTTATTTCTGAGGATTCGAAAAAAAAAGGATATTCGGCATCTACGTAAATTATGTTTTATTCCGCAGTTTGCGTAGCTTTTTTTTTTCTTTTCGAGGTAACGTATCCTATCGGAGTTGAGCCTACCATCATGGGATTTATTATCTTGGTCACTGCAGCCCAGAACAATTTAGTGGAATGCACCCAAACCACTCCTGCTTAAGCCAAGTCAAGAGTCGCGACGTCTTTCTCTGCCCTGTTTGCCATTTAATTTTTTTTGGATGATCAGTTGTGTTATAATGTATATTGTGACTCTGTGTGAGATACGGCAACTTGGGAACCATCACAGTTTTAAGCAGTTCACGGTCCTTGTACTCGTACATAAGAGATAACACTTCCACATTTGTAACAAGATCTATCTTGACACTTCCATGTTTGTAACAAGGTCTATCGTGACACATTTGAAACAAGATCTACCTTGACACTTCCACATTTGTAACAAGATTTATCTCGATACTTCCACATTTGTAACAAGATCTATCTTGACACTTCCATGTTTGTAACAAGGTCTATCGTGACACATTTGAAACAAGATCTACCTTGACACTTCCACATTTGTAACAAGATTTATCTCGATACTTCCACATTTGTAACAAGATCTATCTTGACACTCCCAAATTTGTATTAAGATCTATCTCGACACTTCGACATTTGTAACAAGAGAAATCTTGGAATCTTGACAATACGTCAAGATTCCAAGATTTCTCTAGGCAGATCTACATCTAAAAGTCTACATACAAACTATGTTTCCTAGCTCAGTGTACACGCCTCCCTTGCATGAAGAAAAGTTGAGAAGATGTACCAATGAAACACGCATTCCCAATGTCAAGCTAACATCTCGGGTTGTAAAAAGAGCACAAGCGGGACACTGAATGCCATCACAGGATACGCCATGTGTGGTGGCATTCAGTCAATGCTGCACCTGATGGCTTGTCCACTGTACCCAGCTTCTCGGAAGTATACCTGCTGAAAGAAAGCCCTAACGTAATCACAGCTGCATCTTTCTGGGCTGACATGATGTAGATTTGGTATTGTCGATACGATTGGAATGGAAATGAGGTTTCATTCCTATGAAATAACTTTTCTTCATCTCTACTCTCGCTTTGATTTATAATATTGTTAAAGTAGTCATTTTATTGCACCCATTCATCTTAGAGAAACGATGGAGACGCAACGTTCGTGACGTTTCGGTTGGTGGTTTTATGGACTATAATTTAGCTTATAAGCTGGTTCAACAAATTATTGAAAAAAGTTTGAAAGTACATATACATTTACGCTTTTATTTCTTGTCAGATAAGCATAGAATATACAACGCCAAACTTCCCTATCGCGACACTCCAACGATTATCTAGCTTGATCGTAACATACTTTTTTTGGTCTTCATCAACCAAGTCTTACAGTTAGAAATTAAGACTGTTGTATTAAGTAGGATGAAGAAGAGTTCTGAGATGGTTTGGGCATAAAGAACGAATAACTTAAGAAATACTAACAAAACAAATATACAGTGCGAATGCGAGTGGAAGGTGTGAGAAAGAAAAACTCAGGAAATTATGATTGGATTAGGTGAATTATATTTTGAAAGCATTGTTAGGGAAAAACTATATGACATACTCTTAACATTTAATATACCCATAAAGTTAGTAAGGCTTATAAGGGCTACAATGAGTAATACAAAGTGTAGAGTTAAGATAGGAAGAGAGCTCACAGACGAGCTTATCGTATCTCAAGGTCTCAAACAGGGTGACGGACTGGCTCCTACACTTTTCAATCTGAGTCTGGAATATGCCATCACAAAGACATGCCATCAGAAAGACACACCATAATAATGCAAACACCAATATATGCTCCCAAAACAGCCAGACAGTTGCGTATGCAGATGACATCAACATAGTAGGGAGATCCCTGACAGCCATAGAAGAAGTATTTGGAACCTTGGAGACAGCGGCCAAAGAAGTTGGACTGGAAATTAATGAAAATAAGACAAAAATCATGAAACAGAGTAGGAGAATAGACAATGGTCCACAAGCTAACATTAGATTCAAGGATGAATATGACTTTGAGGTGGTAGAAGAGTTCACCTACATGGGTTCAACTACGATTATAACGAAGGAAAACGAGGAGCATGCTGAGATTAAGAGAAGAATCACAACAGGGAACAAAATATTCTTCTCCCTACTGCCGGTGTTCAAATCCAGAAGTGTCCATAGAAAAACCAAAGTCACCCTGTACAAAACAATTATTAGAATAGTGGTGGCATATGGATGCGACGTATGGACACTGACAGCTAAATCCGCAGAGTTGCTGGATGCCTTCGAGAGAAGAGTACTACGTAGGATCCTGGACCCCGTGAATGACGGCGAAACCTGACGAATACGATACAACGACGAGTTATATAATATCTACAAAGCTCCAAGGGTATCTGTACATGTCATACTGAGATGGGCCGGACATATGCAGAGAATGCCGTCATCGCGACCACCCAAAAGAATCCTGGAGGGACACCCGGGTGGGAGGAGAGTGGGCAGGCCAAGGCTGCGATGTGAGGACGAAGTTGAGAGGGACGCAAGCCGGCTGCTACAGGCGCAGGATTGGAGGGTCGAGGCGGAAGACAGGAGGAGTTGGAGGTGAAGATTGACGGAGGCCAAAGCTCGATATGGGCTGTAAGACCATCGAAAGAAGATATTTTTAAAGAACAAAATGTACAAAGTCATAAAAATCGTAGAAGATGTATAGATATGGAAAAAGTGAAATAGGTATGTCACGATAGCTACCCCGACAGGGAAACGGTGTGACGGTATATATAAACCAATTCAATTGAAACATAAAATTTATGTTAAAGATATCTTTGAATCAAAATAACAGGAATAAAATGGGTGTAAACCCACTTCGCGCATATTCCCCACGATGGAGGCGGTAAAAAACCCAGTAAGTAACATTTTCCCCTTTAATCCGCGCGGCAGACGGGGCAGATTTTTAGCACGTTGTAAAAACACACATTTTTATCCGGAGAACAAGAGGGTGAGAGGGTATCACCGAGGGTGATTAACAGTAAGAGAGGATTTGGTGTTAAAAATAAAAAAATATATAAAAGAGAAGGAAAAAAAGAGAGAATTATTCGACGGGTTTTGATACAAGTGTTAAAAGCTGCTGCCGTGAATTGTGTTAAATGTTGAAGAGATAATTTATTTTTAAATGGCGCATTTTGTATGAAAAATATATACAAAAAAGAGGTTTGAATAAAAGAAGACTTGTGGTGTAAAAATATGAAGATTTACTATAAGAAACGATATTTTGAGACTACCAAGGAGATCTCGTCGTCGTTGCCGGGCCTCGTAGTATATGTCGTCGTTGCCGGGAATAAGATCTAGTCGCCAGTTCAACGTCAATATAGTTGGAAAGCGGAGCTGCGCAGTGGAGTTTGTTTTCAGTCATTGAGTGGTCCACACCGCTTTGCTGAATTCGATGGTATACCGAATTGAGCACACCGGCATTTTTTTAATCAAATAGATGTGACTGAAGTCATACCTTTATACCCCCAAATACTAGTCGAAAAAAAAACTATTCAACGAAAGACCACTACGACCTGGCGGATATCCTGTCATGTGGTTATCTCTTGAAACCAACTAGAAACATGCTGAACAGGTCTTAAGAAGTCATGAAAACTAGATAAAACCCTTTTTTTTTAATTAATTGGTTTCCAACGGAAACCATTGTAAAATAGACTGTAAAAAAACTTACAAGAATAGAGTTCGGTAGCACAAATATGGAAATGTTGTACGTAGCTTTCACATTGCAAAGTCACCATATTCAAGTAGATCATTTCTTACCTGTAACAAAATGAAAAGCAAAATACATTAAAATTTTACATATACTCGTAATTAATAGAGAAATTGAAAAGTAAATGAAATTTACTTCACGATATTGCAAAATTAAATATATAAAATATACCTGCTCGCGTAAGCAAGTGAAATAAGAGATACTCGTATAATCAAATTTATGGTACATGTTTTTGAATGTTTTTTTTTATCGATGTCTGGAAACTTGAATAATACTAAAATTATATTTTATAAAGCACTCTTCTTAGGGCGTTGTAACTTAATTGAAAGATTTAATATAATACAATACATTACAAAAAAACAAAACAAATATAATTTTTATTTTTTTTTATTTATTATTACACATGACAATAAATATACATAATTTACAAAAAACAACAGGTAATTTAATTTAGACATTATTTTAATGGATCTGGGTTAGTCGTCTTTCATTTGTCGTATCCCCAGTAAACTAGGCTTTTGCCTGTATCTCACTAATAATAGGTAGATGGTTGCTGCGGCCATTAGATTGGGTACTTTCCCACATCTTCATATTCGTTCAATTCTTATTCTTCTTAAGAGGTGAATAGACGCGCGGTTACGCACTGAACGTCCGCGCAGAAGGTCATCGGTTCGAACGCCCGCGCTGTGCTACTCCCCTCGAATGACACGCGCATTTTTTCCGCCTAGTATTCGGAATTTAAGGATACCTATGACTTCGGTCATATCAATTCTGTCAAAAAAAAACATGCCGATGTGCTTCGATCGTCTCACTTCGGTGTGCGATCGGATCCAGTATAGTAGTGTGGCCGCTGAGTTTGCTGGCGAGCAACGGATCACTCATTTAAAAAGAAATAAAAAACTCCATGACACAGCTTCACTTTCCAACTGAAATTATGTTGGAATGGCGAGGGGATCCTCGACTACGAAACCCAACAACGAACGAAATTCTTCTTGAATAATGACCGTGAACTCCTATAAATAAAGGAGTAGGTATATGCTAGTGTCAAGTGATGTCCACTTCAAAGGATCTCGTTAGTTCTATTCACGTGGGCGACATCGACGTACTTGGTTGTTGCGTCCGTAGTTGGTATTTTGAGCATACTATTTTAGCTGAATGGTTCTTATTGGAAGAGATGATGATGATTTGTTGATAAATAATAAAACACGCTAGATCGCAATGCGGAAAGAGAGAGTGTTTACTTTTATAGTAACGTAGGTATTTATATATTTTTGGAATATGCGCGAGAGTGCGCTCGCGATATGCTTACGTCTCGCTTCTGTGAATGCAGAAACGATTATTGTCGTATGTAGGTATTCATCTAAATACGGAACTGGTGAGATAGCCGTGGTGCGTTCTCTCTCTCTGGCGTGTGGTGCGGTCGCTCGGCCGGCGTCAATGGTCGGCATGTGACCTTCGAACTGTTAACTATAATTTATCGAGGAATCCGAAGGTCGTTTCATCGGTCATTGACCGTATGTATGCGACAATATTCCGCGACGACCGCCACACTATGTTAAAGGCCTAAGATTACTGTTATCTAGTGAGATACTATGGAGTGGATCAATTTACTGTTATCTAGTGAGATACTATGGATTGGGTCAATTTTACAACTAAATTATAAAGTTTACAACTAAATATACTACCCATGTGCAAAATATAAAATACATATATTTTATTATAGGTTAACTTTGACTTCTGTGGGCTAGTTAGTAAGACATTTTTCTCCCAGCTCGGAGGTTGCGAGTGCGATTCCCATGGAAACAAGATTTGAAAAAAAAATCCAGTCTGGCTTTTACTTAAGGCATCTTTAACCTTTTTTGTGGTTGGCTGGAAGATATTGCCACATAGGTAAGCCCGCCAGGTTGTACTGTATACAACGAAAGTGTAATATAATACAATCTTATTTTGGTTCGTAAAATGAATGATGTTTGTTCGATTCTTACAATTTTTAAGATTGAGATTTTATATCTCTTTGAGTTTTGAAGGAAAGCTTACAATTCATGTATATGTTTATTTAATTTTATTATTACTTAAGCTTTTTTGAAAAAAAAGCTTGCATTGTCAAATTTACAAATGCTGCTCTAATTTAAAAGCGATCAAATATCGCAGATATGTATTGGGGGCGTTTAAGATAAAATTAGTGTAAGATTAATTAAAGTTTTTTTTTATTTCTAGAAAAGTAGGGCATGAAAAGGGGTTAGTAAAAAATACATCACACTTTTAAATATACCGTAATTCTTTCTTATCCGCGGTCAACTGCCTTTAGAAAATATTGAATGGAAAATAACAATGTATCGTCAGGTCAATAAAATCCTAACGTAACGTCACAATGCCTACGCTATTCGCCTAAATTCACCTTTCACATCATCGTCACCCCATCACAATAAGAAGAAGGGTGAGAAGAGTAGAATAAGATATTTTGAGAGAGAGAAAATATACCACATTCATACAACTTTTGTTACAGAATATGGCTTATAATTATCTATTTTATTAATTTCTTTCTTAGACAATTTGATTTAGCGCTGTCTCCCGATTATAACGACCACCTCAAGAACGCTTCATCACTAGCTCAACCCATTAAAATAGAGAGGTTGAGAAGCTCTTACATGCCTAATCAGAGCGCTATCTAGATTCTTAAATTCAAACGATATATGGCCTACGAGTAAAAACAGCCCGGAAGTCAATCTACCAGGAATCGAACGTGGGACGCCGCTTGCTTAGAGTGAATGCTATCTGTTAGACCACGGCCGCCGACGTATGTTGTGAACGATATGTGAATACTAACTAAGTGTAGATCTTTTGAACAATATTATATTTGTAAAGGAACTGTTGCGTCTTGCAATGGAATTTACCTTCCGTAATAAGATAGCTTCCCACAACACGATATGTATGATCAACATGCAAGAAACGAGTACTAGCTACGAAAGTATTTACGTACATGAATAAAAGATGCCTTCAAGAAAAATCCCTTTGAATTCCAGTACTCTTGTATCAATTTGACTAACAACATTACATATTGTGAGAGAATTTATTATAAATATAATACAAATAAAATCATAAATTGAATTGGACGTGACTCGAATAACACTAAGCATGGATCATTTAAAATAAACATACATGCCATCACAACATATCCCTTTTGGGGTAGGCAGAGACGACAGATACCACATCTAACTATCTATGCGTACAATTTTCCCTTCGTCCACATCAATACATCAAAAGGTAATTTATGTTCTTTTGATTATTATATTTCTTACCTTTTCCACAGTTATAATTTCTCTTTCCTCGATCTACCTCTTTTCTTCGTTAATTTCAGATATATATATTTGTTTCGTACATCTCCTATCAATCTAGTCAAGATATTTGAATAATATTTTCATAATTCCATTTATCCATATCTAAATAACGGTTATCGTTTATGCAATGATTATGCTCTCTTTTACGATATTCAGGCTCCACTTTCATACACCACGTTTGACTATAGCACACAACTGTGCCCAATAAATTTTCCGATTTATATGCGAAGGCGTATGAAAAGAATGAATGAGGAAAGACTTACAAAACAAATATACAGTACAAATGTGAGTGGAAGGCGTGGTAGAGGAAGACCGAGGAAAGTATGATTGGATCAAGTGTCATCTACGTTGCTGGGGTCGAAGTCGAGGATATCCTCGCAATTCCAACGTCAATTCAGTTGCAAAGCGAAGCTGTGCCGTGGAGTAAATGTTTCATTCTTCTATCCTCGTATTTAAGTGAGTGAGCCGTTGCCCACCAGCAAACTCATAGGTCACACAGCTGTTCTGGATCCGATAGAACACCGAAGTGAGACGATCGGAACACACCGGCGTGTTTTTTTTTGTTGTTTTTTCTTCGAAAGAATAAATATGACCGAAGTCATAGATATCCTTATAACTCCTAATACTAAGCGGGAGAAAAAACATTCGAGGGTACTAGCTTTAGTGTAACATAGTTTTACGTTATAGTATCTCACTAGATAACAGTAGTCTCGGGCCGAGTTAATTTAGTATATTCAAAATATCAACCACGGACGCGCCAACCGAGTGCGTTGATGTCGCCCATGTGAATAGAACTATCAAGATCCTATGAAGTGGACATCACTTGAAAGTGGCGTATACTCCTTCATTTATAAGAGTTCACGGCCATTATTCAAGAAGAAGAAGAGGGTAGTAGCATAGCGAGGGATCGAACCGGCGACCTTCAGCACGGAAGTTCAATGCGTTACTACGGGCCATGCACCTCAATCAAGTGTATATTTTGAAAGAAGGAATGTAAGGGGTAAAAAAAATCGTATGAGGTGCTTGGATGAAGAAGAGGAGAAAGATGTGTGTCGCGATAGAAAAGTATGCTGCTCTATCCGTACTGCCTACCCCGATAGGAAACGACGTGACGGTATGTATTGCATAATTTACTTTTATTTAGTCGAAATAAATATACAATATCTTTCATAAAAAAACGTTTTTCTCTGCTTTAGAAATTCGAAGCTTTTTGATATACTCGTATTTAAAAACAACTATTCAATGTCCTTCATCCTTTATATCTTAACCTTGCAAACAGTGTAATAAGAACACTCTAGGAACAAGGGCCACGGCCGCAAACGAGAAAATAAATCTCCGTTAAAAAAGGAAAGAACATACCATAGACAGAACAAAGGACGCACTCAATGCGAACATAAATTAACTTATACGCATATCAAAAGATTTGAGTAAAATGATTTTATGCTTCTATATGGAGGGTCTGCCTGTATATGGAGGTTTCGCGGTATGCAGGACGTGAATACAAGCGGAATAAAACATTAGAAATTATAAAAATATACAGTTATTAGACTTAATGACAGGAGTTTGGGGTACTTGAGCTTGCAGGAGGAATATAATGATTAGTTTGCTCGACATTTCATCGTATTACGTGCATACATACCATCACGCTGTTTCTCTGTCGAGATAGGCAGAGAGGAGTGATCAAAACTTTTTCATGTCGACATATGGTACATATTTCCTCATGGTTATCCCATAGGAAACCAACCACCACGTAGACAATCAAAGATATGGAGGGATAGCTGTTAGTTCACATCCCATGAACACATGCAGACATGCCATCACTCGACGATATACCATCACTCGACGATATGCCATCACTCGACGACATGACATCATGAGCCGACAAAGTACCAGACTTTTCCATCTCAACACTCATATTTTAGCTCTTCTACATTCATAAACCTTCTCATACCACACCTACGATTTATCTGACTTTTTATATTTTCTTCTTTCAAAATATCATTCGCTTGATCCAAACAACTTCACCTTGCTCTTTCTCTACCGAGCCTTCTACGCTCATTTGCAATGTATATTTGTTTAGTTAAACTTTCTTAATTTATCCGTTATATATGCCCAAACCATCTAAGACAGCTCTTCTTAATTTTACTAAATACATCGGTCTTAACCCTTTCCGGTCCACAAAAAAAAAAAAAAATGTTCCATCAGGTCCACAAAAGATTTACAGAATTACAGGGTAAAACAATACATCCAGGTTGTTTTTAATAAAACTATATTTATGTTCACAAGGTTGTTTTTAATAAAACTATATTAATGTTCACAAGAAAATTTTTGGAAGAGATTTTTACATGGCAATAAACTCGCCAGGTTAAAAAAAAATTAAAAAAAAAAAATAAATAAATAAAAAAAAAAAATGTCGAATGACATTCGACATAGGACTCACTGGAATAAATTCGATGTCGAATGACATTCGACATAGGACCGGAAAGGGTTAAGTCAACATTAATTCCTAAATTTCTCCATTCCATATTATTGACATGTATTGTCACTTCGTGTATTATTCTTAGTGCGCTAATTTCTATTGCATTTTTCGGTTCTTTTAATCTTCTTCTACATCCACGTTTCACTCCCCAACATTAAAGATAGTACTAAAATATTGTTATGGACAAGATTTTGTTCGAATGTATATGTTTTAGTGCCCCATCAACTTTGTTTCTTCACCATCCTATTAAGAGGATGATATGTGCTCGTAACAAATTACAGGAAAGGAAAGAGTGCAAAAGTATCAGTCCGGAAAAATATCGTCCGGGAAGTAATTTTTTACTTTTAGGAAAAAATCGAATACAAAAACTGTCTAAATGTTCGTGGACGGTGGTTATCGATATTTTTAGTATCTCCGCAGTCTCTCGTATTGAACGCTGGTTATTATCGATCAATGCTTTGATTTGGTCATCAGTGGTAATTGGCTTTACAAATCGGACACCATCGTCAGTTGTCGTATCACCACTACGGATTTTTTCGAATACATTGGACACAAACCAAAAAAAGATATGTACAGTGAATGTATGGGGACCATTCAGTAAACGAAGAATATTTGACTAGTTGCAGCCCGTGAAATATTCACGGAAGTAAAACAAATTCTACATTTATGAAAATATATATTCATAAATATAGAATTTGTTTATATATATCATTTATACATCGTCCCCTTTTGCACCGGTTCAAAAATTGTTAGCTAGGTATTTAAAATTCGTTCAGCTATCACGGACCCGCCGAGATTCAAATTTCGAATTACTTTCGCAGAGAATCCAAGTATTCGTATCTCGCTCTCTTATATTCAAAATTCAATTCTCGTATTATTTCTTTGACGACAACCATCGTACGGGTTTTGTCCTATTTATACTATGATTCGTGGAACGCGCAGTTCCATGCAGGCGGCTGAATAGTGGGAGAAAATAGTTGAATGTATTTAATACGAAAAGACGAATCAACTTTCAACTATTTTATTCTTATATCTATTTTCGAAGTCAATATTTTTTTCTCTCATACTACAATCATTATTTGTTTATTAAATATAGTTTTCAGACAACAAACGTTAGTAAATAAGCAATAAAAAAAAAACAAAATGAAATTTGGACTGCTTTTCCTCTACACTTCTCAGTACGAGTATTACATTTGGCGAAAATACGCATGATTAAAGCTCGCTTTTCAAGTAAATGATGAACTTAAGTGTGTAATATGAAAGTTAAGTCAAGAGACTTTTGTCTTAAGTCAAGCTGAACGATGCCATTATTAAGCGGATTTAAAGGAATATTGACAAATATTTGCTTTGTATTTTCTTGCTTTGAAGGAAACGAAATTAAAGGCTCAACGTATACATTTCTAAGCGTACATAGTGAGGTTCATACATTTCCGGCCCAAAGATATGAAGACTTCCGTGAACTAGTTTGTAAGACGCCTGTCTCCCAACCCGGAGGCTACAGGTTCAAATTCCGCTGTAACCCATTTTTTTTAATTATTCTAGTTTGGTTTTCACTTAATGTGTCTTTAACATTTTAATGATTGGTTAGACCAGCATTGGCAAAAAGCCCGCTAGGTTGTACTGTATACAGCGAAGGTGTAACACAATGTTATCCTCAGTGAGATACAGGCAAAAGCCTAATTTACTGGGGATACGAAAAATGAAAGGCGACAAACCCAGATCCATTAAAATGTATGTCCAAATTAAATTACCTGTTGTTTTTTCGCAAATTGTGTATATTTCTTGTCATGTGTAATAATAAAATAATAAATTTAAAAAATGTAATAATACAATATAAAAAATGTGATACATACATACCATTACGCCATTTTCCAGTAGAGGTAGGCAGATGACGGAGCTAAATACTTTCTTATCTCAACACACATTCTTAGCCTCTTCTAAATCCATACACCTTCTCATATAACTACGATTTTTTTAACTTTCTACGTTAGAAGAGATTGCAAACCTAATCAGAAACCCACCAGATTGTATTGTTGACAACGAAAGTTCAATACTTACAAATGTGTTACAATAATCATAAGTTGACTGCTGTCCGTCATAGTACGTGTACGAAATACTACCGCATGCTGAAAGGTGATAATGGACACACATACGAACTTTTAATCACATCGGAATACTTTTTTTTTGTTTCATCGAAAATTTATCCACGGAGTGGAATTCAAGCGTGTTACCAACCGCGTCGTCACCTCAGAAAACTGGCGCCAAAACAGAGACAAATTTGACGAGTTTAATGATATTGTGATGAAATAAATATAGCAACACGATGAAATGATGGCAACACCGACAGATAATGATGAAATATGATCCGAAGATTTGACAGTCACCCTTGATCGTGAGGAGAAGAAGAATTTAATCAACTTAATGGCCATCATCGATCCGGCATAATGAAAGGAGCGGAGCTATCAGCACACGATCCGGCCGACATGCGAGGTCAGGAGTAAAGATCGACCTCAGTGTATTAAAAAGGTCGACAGTCTTAAGGAAGACGAAACACAATATAACTAACAAAATATATCATCGCTGTTTTTTGACATGTGTAATATATTGAATTGGTATGACAGGTCGTGTTTGGGTGATGCATGTTTGGGTAATGGTACGACTGTATTATGCGCGATTGTGTTGGTTGTAGCCGAAGTGGTAAAATCAGGGTTACCGCATCAATTGTTCGAGATTACATCAAGATAATATCTCTTATCGTATTTCTTGGACGTTAAGACACACACGGGACCATAAGACGCGCGGGACCGTAAGATAAAATAATATTTTACAACACAAAATTATTTACAAACTCTTAATTTTTTATTGTTATTACCATAACTAGAACCAGCAGCATTCAATTTATTGTATCTTCACTCGTATCTGCACTGTCACTCGTGTCTGCACTGTCACTCGTGTCTGCACTGTCACTTTTCATATTATTGTCTGAATTATTGTTGTCATTCTTTTCAAATACTAAGTCATCTTCGATACCATCCAACGAGCTACTTATATGTACCATAAGTATTAAAATGTTATGAGTTGGAAGATATTGCCGCCTGGCAATAAGCCCGCCAGATTGTATTTCAATAAAAGTGTTAAATGAATAAAATAAAATTAAAAATATACACATACCATCACACCATTTCACTGTTGAGGAAGGCAGAGAGGACATAGATCCATACTATCTTGACACATATTGAGCTTCTTCTACATACAACTTCTACGATTTCTCTGACTTTCTACTTTTCGTTCCTTCAAAATATCATTCACTTGATCCAACCATACTTTCCATGGTCTACAACCATACTACAACTCGTCTCCCACTCACATATGCACTACCATATATATCTGTTTCGTTAGTCTTCCTTCATTCATTCGTTTCATATACCCATTAAAAATATGCAAAGGTATCAAAACAAATGCTAGTATAACATGTCTTTTGATACATATTTTAAATTACTTTCTGCAGGGACATATTACCATGTATCACAAATTTTCGCACTATATGTTAAGATACACTTCGAACCATACGATGCGCCCCAATTTTAAGTCGATTTTTCTAAGTAAAAAGATGCGTATTATGGCAGTGAGATACAGGCAAAAACCTAGTTTACTGGGGATACGACCAATGAAAGACAACAAAGCCAGATCCATTAAAATTGTATGTCCAAATTAAATAACCTGTTGTTTTTTCACAAATTATGTATATTTCTTGTCATGTATAATAATAAATAAATAAAAAAAATAAAAAAATGCCCTGAAAAATACGGTCGAGTAATATTATATTATATATACTCGTAATTTCAAGATATTCGAAAAATTTTAACGTTGTGTTCAACGAAAATCACAAAACATATGTTTAAATTTGAGTGCCAACGGAAATCGAACATGAAATCCCATGTTAGAAATCAACTTCTTAACTAGGCCATGAAGATTTCCGAGTATTGAGCAAACATTGTTCCTGTTCTTATTATTTTAAGACATTTATCTTTTATTTTTTTGCTTTGTGGTATGCATTTTGTTTGAAGTAATCGGATTAAATATATCACAAATTTAAAATAAGTTGATAAATAATGTCAGTAGTCAGTTTTATTAATTGTGACGTGATCTTCTAAATATTTAATTATTATCTGTTTATCAAAGTTTACACTGGAGTTAATTTTTTTTTTATATATACGAGGCGTATCCAGAAAGTAAGTGTACTGAGGCTCTCACGACCGGATGGATTTTATTTTCGACATGTTGGCTACACTTCCGTGTCTGCCTGCTGCATGACAATGCCAGACCACACACGGCCAACGCCACGAAGGAACTGCTCGCCTCGTTTAAATGGGATGTCCTGAACCATCCCGAGCATTCCCCTGACCTAGCACCTTCAGATTACTATCTCTTTACCTCCCTGAAGCTGTACATGGGTGGAAAAAGGTTTTCGACCGACGAGGAGCTAAAGGAGGAGGTGGAGAAGTGGACGGAGGGGTTGGCGGGAAACTACTTCGAGGAAGGCATCAAAAAGTTGATACCCCGCTTCACCACCTGCATTGAGAGGAATGGCGACTATGTCGAAAAATAGCTTACATATGTACTACGGTAACCACGTAATTTTTTTGTTTAAATAAAAAAAATTGTAACCTACAAAAATTCAGTACACTTATTTTCTGGATATGCCTCGTACATGTCAGGGAATCTGGAAAATGTAAATAGGCAGGTAAATGTTTTAGCGATGTGACGTTAAGTTATAGCTAAACGGTTGAGGTTAAAACCAATCAAGTATCAGGAGTGTTGACAGTTTAAATTGTATCGTTTGACGGCAAACTCGTACTTGGATTAGATAAAATGATTAGATAAATGATCGTGTTTTACTAGCTTTATTTTCTTGATTTTTACTATCCACAAACATTTAAAATTGACATCGCTTTAATGTAAAAAGCGAACCGCTGAGTACAAGAACATAAAAATGCTAAAAGCCCTCTATTTTATGGCTACAGAGAACCGCTTTACTAGGCAAGGCCTGTGACGAGGTAGTATCATTAATCTCACAAATTTTATACATTTGTCCAAAATACTAAAATACTCAGCTGCCAATTTAATACCCTAAATTCACACCCTTCCACACACTTTAATCTCAAACTATCATATAATACTAAATAGAAAAGGAATACTTAGAAAGTGCTGTAATAAAAAGACAAAAGAGCCGAATAACTGATGCAGAAATTCATCAACTTAGAATAATACATGAGGTGACAATATCGACAGAATACGGAATGAAGTGATAAGGGATTAACGTGAAATTGTATGGACATGTAGAATGAATGTATATACCATCTCATCGCCACCACATTCATACATCTCGTCGTGCACAATAAAATATTATTCAGACTTCTAACTTGATCTTTCAAATACTGCTAAAACCACCTTTTCCTCGGTCTACCTTTTCCACGCACACCTTACACATCTGACTTGTATACTCGCTTAGTCATTTTTTCATCATTCATTTTCTCCACATGCCCAAACTATCTTAAAGCTCCTTTTTTCTTTATCCATTCATTCATTTCTGATGTCTTGATTCCGCCTTCTTTCAACCATTGACATATCACAATTTTTCCTTGGTGCACGCATCTTCACAGCATTAATCTTACTCTTATTATTCTTCTGTCAAGTCCAAATTTCACTTTCATACATCAACATCAACACAATATTATGTATTGTAATTTGTGCTACTGTTGATATTGCGCGGTTGTTGCATAAACCATTAAGTGCTCCGTTCATCTGGTTTCCTGTCGCTACTCTTATTTCAAAGTATCTTTCAAGTCGCACATCACACATAAACATACTTGGGGCCTTACGAGTGTAAATCCGACCTACCCTTCGGTTATAAGCACAAGCTCCCGAAGCATTATCTGTTGCCTGACTAGTCCACCTACAGTATTAGCTGGGACGACCAAGGTCTGAGTGAATGTGATGGAATACAAGTAGCCTGAACGAGTGGACTTGTTTTTGCTAAATAATTAGGGTGAGAATTGTTATCTAGTTATAAGTAGTATGTAGGTGTTAATTATTTCTAAGATCTCATATATTAAGATTGAATAAATAAAATAAAATGACATGTAGGAAAATACGATTAAGTAAGTTCATAAATTATAACATATAATTAAGATTAGTTAAGTAATAAATTTGTATGTAGGTATAGCCTTGAAAAATGTTTGTACAATAATTTACTTTGTTTAATAAAAAAAAAAAAAACATAAACATACTGCCCAAATAACAGATCCCATCAACCTACTGCTCCTAAAAAAACTGAAGATAAACGTGGAAACTATTACAGAAAATATGCATTTGTATGCTCAAAACCGTATGCAGTTCGCATGAACAAATACGGTTAAATTTCTTCAAGAGTTGTAGTAACATTTCTCGATCTGGCCGGGGTCACGCCAAGGCTATATTGATTGTTAAAAATTACCTAGTAATCATTGTAATTTTTGCTACTGTTAATATTGCGCGATTCTGATTATATAACGATACTTATATTGTTGTAACTACAGCCCTCATTCAACAAATCCCCTATTACTGTAACAAGGTACCCGGCGGGTTACAAAGGCGGACCGGACCGTATGGCATGCGACATTTCAATACCCAATGCGCACCACAGCTGCCTGATGGGTAACGATTGTCATGGAACAAAGGTGTTGGGATATGTGGGGTGGGTTTTTTTGTCACTTCCTCTGCGGTTACAAAAAATGGGTAATTTGAGACAAAAAATCTTGAACCCATGCTGTGTTGCAAAAAATGCTATTTGTAGTAAATTTGTTTCCATATTTGTGAACAAGATGTATATTTTAAGTCAAGAGGTACTCTTTTAAATTAAATTTATGTCGTTATGTAATAATTTTAAGTAAATACGATATATGGGTAAAAAAATTAAATTATGTGAGTGCAATGAGAATATATACGAGTATATGGGCTGACAATGCTTGACAGAATACGGAATTAAGTGATCAAGGATTGAAAGTTAGATTGACGTTGATTGCATCCGATGGTATACTCAATCTTGGTAATGAAGAATTTAACTTGGATAGCTCGTGTTCTTCCAACTTAACCTCACCAATTGAAGACGTACTCTTAGACATTTTTAATTAGACTTTTATTTCTTAATGATTAGAATTAAATAAAAATTTAAAGCACTACGTCTGATACCATGTTATGTAAGATATTTATAATGAAGGATTGTCCATATTAAAAAAGATTGATTTGATACTTAACACGGTTATGATATGATTTGATACTTAACACGGTTATATGATTTGATACTTAACACGGTTATGATATGATTTGATACTTAACACGGTTATGATATGATTTGATACGTAACACGGTTATGATATGATTTGATACTTAACACGGTTATGATATGATTTGACACTTAACTCGGTTATGGTAAAAATACCAGTGACAGGAAACAATATGGCTGCCATGTCGACTAGTGATGTGACACGTAACAAGTTAAGGCACATGTTTTGAGTTCGATAAAGAAGAGCGTTCTAAGATGGGTTGAGAAAGTAGAACGAATTAATAAAGAAATACTAAAAAAACGATGCAAATGTGAGTGAAAGGTGTTGTAGATGAAGAACAAGGAAAGCATGGTTGGATAAGGATTCGAAAAAAAGTTTTATCGGGTTCCATCCGGAATCGAACTCGAAACCTCCGGGTAGAAGTCAAGCGTCTAACCAACTAAGCTACGGGATTCCTCTAATTTTAAAAGAATGTGTGTTACAACCGATTTGTTCCTAAAACGTGTAATACAAAATTATACTATTTACTAAACCCACTAATAGTAAAAGAATTATAAAGGAGTATATAAACAATGTAACAAAATCATGCAAAAAAGATTAGACCTAAAAATAAAAATGAACCGAGAACCGTACAGGTAGATAGAAACGATGTTCCGAAACTGACATTATAATTTTGAATATTATTAGCACGTATTAATGCGAAAATCATGATCGATATTCCCAACAGTCTGCGCCCCATTAACAGAAATAAAGGGGAACTTCATCATCTATAATTTCATGATACCATTCACATAAACGAAATCGCCTATTAAGGGAATTATGGACACATTCCGTTCAACGTTGAACCTTCACATCAATATCTTTAGTGTTGCATTTAAAAGGTGATTGGGTTGTTATGATGATCTGAACGTATTAAGGGGTTGTGGCGCCAGTGTGCTTAACATTAATTTCACTTTTGTAGTATCGTGTATCTTGCGTACAATACTATTCTATTATAACACCGTTTCTCAACCTGTGAATAAAAATATGCAGCTTAGAAGTACACAAAGAAAAAAAACATATTTTTCAAAAAAAAAAAAAAAACATTTATTTAAAAAAATACAGCCCAGACATTGTTTTCACCAATTGTTACTGCTGTATACATACATATATCGTCGAACTACTTATGTGTTTACTCTTGAAAGTAGTCACATGAAAATCCACACAATGCCCATATTGGTTGCCCAATCTGTGCAGTTATATTTATTAACATATGTACATATTCGTAATAAATAAGCTATAAATGGATTTAAATATTTGAACACTACTAAAGCCATCAAATGAAGAATTGTCGTCGTCATAATACAAGCCTGTTCTTTCAAGGGGTAAGAAAAAACGCCTTTGTTTGGATATATATAGCTCTCGAAAAAAATTAAACCACTAGACCAATTTCCTTGACCTTCTTGGAGAGCCCTCAATAGACTCCGAGTAGAGGCGATCAGATGCAAGGTGGAACATGCAGAGGTTGATATTCTTCAACAAAATAGGCAATGAATTATATATGGGGCTATACAAAACACAAAACCTATTAACTTCTCTGAATATCGTTTAGGCAAGAACTAATTGATTCAAACGATAGGGTAATCTCTATTTCCTACAACTGGAAAAGTGCGATATCACATTGAATGAATGATGTCATAAAAAGTACGAGTATAAATTAAAAGTATGTATATACTTATGGGGCTCAAAGTTTGGTAGGGTCGCGGTGGTGCATGTTTTGCCGGAAAATGTGTGCCTATAAAATACCGCGTAACGCCATAGTTGCATTCCATCAGCAACACTACCAATAGTCCTACTCCTAGCGTCCACGAGTGGCCTCTTAAGCCCCGCGAGCCCTGGGCAATGTGGTCACTGGCATATTACCATCAGTGCCATAGCAGATAGGAGAGGATGAATGTGCGAGTGTCCGGCGCCATAAAACCGGACCCCCCCGGCTAAGGGAGGGTGACCCCTACAGAAACACCTATCAGGGAAGGCAACGGGAAACCACCCTGATTATCATTCCCAGGATATCACTATGGAGAGGAAGGCAGACGTCTTGGCTGCGAAATATAAGAGACTGGACCGGAATGAGACGTGTGGAAGAGCTGTTCCGGATCGCGCAAGACAGAGAAGCCTTCGCCAGAGTGATTGCCAACGTCGGGGGGACCTGACAGGGCACATCAAGAAGAAGAAGATATACTTATGAAATAACAAAAAGGGTATAGTTCTTGGACACAACAGTACTCAATAAAATTCAAGTTGGTTCTGTTTCCTTCAGTCAAAATTAAAATGCTTCAAAATATATCGATATTTTAAATATTGGATTACGTAAGCAAAACCTGTTTTTGCCACGTGCCAATATCTTACAATCAACCACAATGATGTTCAAGAAGCCTGAAATAAAAATCAAGCTGATACTTTATGTAAAAGAAATTAAAAAGAAATTGAAGACAAACAGGAATCCAGCCCGTCATCATGACTGATACATACCATCATATTATGTTCCCAGAGAACACATATCTCTAAGCCATTGTATTTATTTATCATTCACACATCCCGTCATGCATCCTTTCTCTTTTCATATACTTTTTACCTTTCTTCTATCAGCCAAAAATTCTCCATCGTTTTTTATTCATAACAGGCAAATATTTGAATGAATGAATTAAGAAAAGAATCTTTAGATGGTTTGACCACATTGATAGAATGGCTATTTTTTCTTTAAAAAAATAAGTTCACAAATTATAATAAGAATGATACCAAATTCAAAGGAGCTCTGTGAATTTGGCGTTCTCGTACTTAGCATTAATCATTTCTTGACTTACCAGCCCGGTCGGCAATATTGAAAAGTACTCATTCACCGTGGAAAGCCGAACGGCAATGTTTGTGCAATGAAAAAACGATCAACAATGGATTATGGCTGAAGGAAACGAGGATAATATTAAAATTTTATAGCGTAGGCTTTAAAAACAATAATGCCGAGTTATTTTAATGAGCGATTTAAGTAAACGTACAAACGGTATCTAATATTTGAGTTCTTTCGTTTTATTATGTAAGATTGGAATTTTATATGGAATATAAAAATCCAAATTAACCATGTAACCTTTAGATATGTTCTTAAGGTGTGGGGAGAAAATTATTTACATGGCTGGAAAGCTCTTCCAAGGAAATGCGAAAACATTTATGAAATACAGTAAACCCTCGATTTTGCATACATCGATATGTCGGACTTCGGATTTAACGGACATAATTTCCGGTCCGTGTGTCTTATGTGAAAATTAACACCCAGTCAATATAACTGCTCGTAAACAATGCTAGGTTTTAAGATAATTGTTGATATTTTAGATAAATAAAATGTATTTTCGGAAAAATGTTTGTTTACTTATTTTGATTTAGATCACATACTTGTTTATTACTGTCTCTAAACTACGGTAAATACATAAAGTAAAATATGTACACATAGAAAACTTTTCTGTGACATTAAACTTTTCATATATGATATACTTAATTTTAATCACACAAACGTATCTACATAAGTAACAACAGGGAAACTAACTAATTTGTAGTTTATTTGGCAAACGCATTCGGAAAACCTATTAATTATTATAACGGACCTTCGGCTTTAACGGACACTCCCTCGCCCGCATTAGTCCGTCAAATCAAGTATTTAATGTATTGTACATTTTAATTGTTCCAATTACATAATTAACAATTAAGAATACATTTTTTTAAAATTGTATCTGATTCTTCCAGTTTTTTCCCCTTGCCTTATCCTATCCATCTGGGGTTGGCTGCTAGGACCTATTTCCTCCACCTCTCTCAATCCCGCCAATTACTCGGGGATAGTCCGAGTCTCTTCATGTTCTCCTCAACTTTTTTATATAGGCTCTTCGTGTCTACCTCGTCTTTATTTGGAAAGTTCCAACGTGGCTATCTTTAGCGTGGACCCTTCATCCCGCCGTTGCACGTACCCATACCAGCGCAGTCGTGCTTCCCGGGTTTTATCTACTATTGACACCACTTAAATTATTTCACGAATTCGTTCATTTTGGAACTTATCTAATCTAGTGACGCCCAGTAACCGCCGTAGCAAACGTATATCCGTGACATGAAGCAATTGTTTCTCTTTTTTCTTTAGAGGTAAACACTCGGCTTCGTGTAGTATAGCGGGCCTGATCACTGTCTTGTAGATCTTGCTCTTGAGCTTTATTGGTAGCCTTCTGTCGCACATACCCCTGTCGTTTTCTCCATTTGTTTCAGCCAATTTTAATCTGTTTTTTACGTCCCATCTGATGTAACGATTGAGCAGAGTTATTTGAATAAACGTGTCCTTAGTAGGTTTTCGGATTCAAGTTTGGTCGTTCCAATGTTCGTATGCGTATGTTCAGTCTTTGCACTGCTTATTTTTAATCCATTTTCCTCCAAGATTTGTCTCCATTTTTGCAGTTGTTCTTGGATTATTCCAATATATTCACCTGATTATTTAAACTATTTTCCTTTATTCTGCCCGGGATCATATAAAATATTCGGCAAATGAATAGTGTCCTTATCTTGGCTGTTGTCGTTCCATTTTTCTTTGTTTCAAAGCTTCCTGCTGCTCTTCAGCAAATTTCCTCCTTCCGGTATTTCGTTACTTGGAAGGCGATAATTTTTCGATGCGTGTGTGTTCTCGGAATGCGAATGACAACAAATCTATTTTTATTTGTTTCCTAAATCTGTGAAGGTAAAATAGATTGTTTATAGACGAGCAAAACAAAGTCCGCTCGAATTAATATTTGTCCCAAATTTATATATTTTTCCTATTAATAGTGTATTAATACCATCACGCCATTTCCTTGTCGAGGTAGACAGAGCACTAGACTTACCTATCTCGATACACATATTTCAGCCTCTTCTACATCCATACAACTTCTACAATAACTCTGACTTTCTACGTTTCCTTCCTTCAGAATATAATTGACTTAACTCTTCCATCATCTGAGAATATACTTACCAAATAACAGAACAAATCAACTTGCTCGAATATTTTATTATTTACCCAAATATGTTATGTCACATTTACTTTTCCATTTCAAATTATATGTTGTAATATATGAAAGAAAACTCCCAAGAGTGGTGGGGTGTGAAAAGAAGCAGTGCTTAAGACGAAGAAAAGAGCATCGAGATGGTTTGGGCACGTCCAAGTATGAATGATTTATTATATAAAACATACGTCGATTAATTTTCGTTTGGATTAATAGAACACACACATATCCGATGAAACATGTTTGACAAGTCTAGATAGTTCCGTTCGAAATAAAAAAAAAACATCTGTGGTCTTCATACGGGGCTCGCGCTCCTATTGGTGGGGGTGCATATCGATTGGAAGGATGTTATGGGATGAGCCAAATCCGTTTGATGACTTCTTCTTCTAATGTATTTTCTTTTCCACTGCCTTTAAATAAACTCGTATCTGTAATTTCAGAATACATAATATACGAGTATGTATAAACTATGTTCCTATCAAACAACCTATATTTGTTTATTTCTTTACATGTATGCGGGGCAATGACGAGCATGTGGCAGTCGATGAGCAAAAAATGTGATAAAGAGATTTTCACGTATAATAATTTCGAATTTAATTTTATATTCGTCTTTATTCTCATGGTACCATTTAACACAGTCACATTGACAACTCAAGACATATTAAAGAGCGTGGTCGGTAGACAATAATGTCTCCAATCCAATTAATCAAACCTTTGGACGTAGAACCACTTGAGTAGGCACGAAACTCGCTTGAGGGTATTTTTTCAAGATGAAATATTTTACTATACTGGAAACATTTTAACTTTTTTAAGATATATACACATATGTGTTATTTGACGATAAATATTACCATTCTATGTTGCTATCAATAAACCAAATGTTAATTAATATTTATTTAAAGAGCTTCGAGATGGGAGGTAAAAACGTGTGTCGCGGGGATTAATGTAATTAATGGAATGACAAAGTAATTTATTATTAAATATTCAAATAAACCAAAATCATAATTCATATCAAATAAGTATCGCCACTTAAGTTGACACTTTAAATTATTCAGACCCAAAATCAAACCTTGCGGCACCCCAGAAGCGATAAATCATCCCAAATACAAAAAGTCACCCGAAATGTCCGAGCAACAAACAAAACAACAAACCGGCTTAATTTTCACACCGCAACAGCGAAGGTGTAAAACGTTTACGTTTGATAAATGTATTTATATCTAAATCGCCCCCGTTTCGCCGAAATAGTTGAACAAACACCTCTGCACATCCCCTCGGTAATTTGTCGGTTTTAGTTGAGATTTTTTGCCCCACAACTTGCCCTGGAGTGAGCCGAAGGTGTGAGGTATCGTTGGGGCAGGTGTTGTTAATGGCGCGATATACGCTTTTACTCTGGGGGGCTTTCGAGTTTTACATGCGGTTTTATGCCCGTATTGAAACGCCTCCGCATCCCCCGACCCCATCGCCAAAAGGATCATTTGAAGGATATTGTTTCTCTTGAGAATTGTTTCGAAGATGCTGTGACCATAATTTTAATGTGATTGCGATAACTAATTGTCAGATGAAATGGGCCCAATTACAAATGTATAGGGACATTGGAATGATGCAATAATCATGATTGTTTGAATGTCTGAACAGCTTAGAACGTCTAACGAAATTTTGCAGGTGGCTTAGAGTAATTGGATGCTAAAAGTCGGAACTACAGAGGTGTTATGAGTGACATACTCGTATTATGATGGGATGGTATGATGATGATTGTATGCTGATGACATCGTAGTGTTAGCGGAGAATGATGAATTACAATTATACCCGTTGCTGGTGCTGTGGAGTTAAATTGTCTGCCTCGAAGTGTTAAGATATATGGGTGGTGTGGGCAGGTTAAGGAAGCACTTGAAGCTTTTTGTGAGATCTTCTTCTTCTTCCCAGTGTCATGTCAGGTCTCCCTAACGTTGAATATCACTTGAGAGTAGACATCTTTGTCCCCGGCAGCCCGAAAAAGATCTCCAACGTCCTTCATGCCAGTCCAATCACGTATATTGCGGAACGAGGAGATTTGCCTCCTGCTAACACCTCTTCGGCCTTCTATTTTGCCTTGGATGAGATAAACGAACGTAATACACATAAACTGGACTCTAGATCCACAAAGGTTTCTTTGCAGTTCATTTTCCCCTGGTAAGTTTTCAACGGGTTTCTTGCCAAATATATTTCTTTAAACATATGTAGATGCGGGAAAGTTCTTAATCTAATGGCAACAACTCCCACCTTCCTATCTTTTCACTTTAGTTATGAATATTCATTTCGTAACAGTTTAAATCGTCAATAATAGAGGGTTCGAATCCTGAGTTAGGGCGCCCTTGAGAAGAGTAAGCTCTCTAAACGGCGTTGTATAAATTGTCGTTTAATCATTATTATTATTACAGAGGTTGATAAGTAAATTGTATGAGAGATGAAGAAGAGAGATCTGAGATTTTTTTTTACAAAATCCAATATCATGACGACAGAGAAGTGTGAGAAGAAAAGTAAACACGATATATGGGTAAGGAATGAAAGATTAAGGTAAGATTATGAGTTCTGCCAATTAGGTAGTATTTTCTCAGATTATGGAAAAGTTACGAGAGATATCGAATGGCGTATTAGCCATAGAAAAAAAATCAATGGGGAATTAAAATATATAAACTCAAACGGAACAGTATCAAACGAATAAATGAGGTGACAATGTACGAGTATGTTATGACGGAATGAAGTAATTAGGGATAAATGTCAACTTAAGTTTGAAGATAATCACACACCTTATGATAAATATATGTTCACTCAGTATTCTTGTCGGGTTAGTCAAATTGTGTGATAAATTATCAAACAGTAATTGAACCAGAGTTGATAAGTCAACATTCGATAGTTATTGATAAAGACTATCACCTGAATACTAGCATCAAGGTTGAACTTTTCACAAGAAAAATCAAATAAATTTATCAACAATTATCCACTGTATGTACCATATATACAGCAAGGTATACATAAATGTTATATTATTTATTTGAACCAATTCAGTATGGATATATAGGAACTTGGAAACTTGGATCACTACCCGTAAGCGTTTCAGGGCTTTGGGTAATATACTCGTATATTTGCGTAACTTTAAACTTCGCGAATTCAGGTAAATGCATTAGACGTCATAATAAAAGGAAAAGAACTGATATTTTGCAAAATTCGCTTAAATCGAAAACCGTGACTTCCGTACTTAATATATGACGACGCTCTACAAAGCCAAAGTTAGCCGATTATGGGCGAAAGTCTCTTTCTTAAGCCCCATTGTGTAATTAATATACCTTAGATATAAAAAAACATTTTTAAACCATTCCGAGCAACGCCGCGTCGACATAACATCTTATCAGTATTTAGAATATGCAGAAATTGACTTAATTGTTAACAACGAGTATATATGCTTTATTATTAATCTTTATTTGAGTTGCGATTTAAAAAATAATGTCCAAATCAGGGCCATGGTTCAAAAAGGTTATGTAACACCGTTTTATAAAGTACTAAACTCGTATCAACATATTTCATACGACTCGTAGTGAATGATAAATAGCAATTTGCATAATTTAAGCGTAATGCAATACAACACAAAATTTTCACCGTGAATCAGTCAATAGCGTGAAAACCGAGGTAACTCCGTTCCGTGAACATTGACTAATGGATGGCGTTGCGAAGTTTTTGGGTTTGAAAACATGACGTCCAAAACTGGATGTTGCGCGTTATATCATCTCAAGGACGTGTGTATTTAAGGATATGTGGATCCATGCGGAAAGGCGAAGGATGTATAAATACTACCTTACAACGTCAAACGGAAAACTTGAAGGATACACTCTCCTATCTATGTGTAAAGATCAGAGGTACAACCAAGATGTTTTGAGATTTTCTATGGCATCGGTTCAAGTACTGCTCTGGCGTTGTTCTAGTTGCTAGACGTGATTTGTTCTTCTCTGGTAGATTTTTCTTAATTTAATTCTGATTTATTCGATTTTTGGGTGTTCCTAAAGCTGTTTGGTATTCTTGAAACTGTTTGGGTGTTCTTAAAGCTGTTTGGGTGTATCTGTGTTCTTGAAGCCGTTTGGGTGTTCTTAAGCTGTTTGTGTGTTCTTAAGCTGTTTGGGTGTGACTGTGTTCTTGAAGCCGTTTAGGCGTTTCTGAAGTTGTGTACAATATTCCATTATATTTATAATAATCTATTTGTTAGTTAGTTCTAGTATTGTAGATAATATTGTATACCATATTTCGCAATTTTCACGACATTATTTTGCTATTGCAATAGTTATATAATCATTGCGTATTATTTAATGAATTGATTATCTTTATCTGGAAAAACAAGCATATGAACATCCGAAGCAAGGTGAGGATATACTAGACCTGTGTTCGCCCCATAATGACATACAGCATAGAGTCCAGAGCCGACACTGTCAGAACCAAAAATCTCCTTCGAAAGGGCGAAATGAAGGTAATCAGGAGTATCGCTGGCAAAACCCTTCGTGATAGAGTACGTAACACAGAAATCCGAAGGACGTGCGAAATTGAAGATATTGTCAGATGGGGACGACAGAGAAGAAGGTTCTGGAACGAACATGTATCCAGAATGGCGAAACCATGAGCCGTAAGAATGCCCAGGGACAGTATCCCCTAAGCAAGCAGACCTCCAGGACGACCTCCCAAAAGATGGAAAGACAGCTGGCAGTCGACGTCGCAAGAGGCAAACAATGATGCAGGACCATAATAGGCCAACAGGCCTTAAATAAGATGAAGACGAAGATAATCTTTATTTTTCGTTAATATTTTTTCTTGGGTGTGTTGGTACCCACTTTGATGTATGGACGTGAAACTTGGACATGCCAGAATAAGGATAACAGTTAAATGTATGTTGTGAGCTTTAAGATGGTTTGGATATGTGAAGATAATGAATGATAAAAGAATGACTAAGCGAATATAAAAGTCAGAAGTGCAAAGTATGAGTGACACAGGTAAATTGTGCTTGACGAGATCTATGAATGTAAAAATAAACACTATAATTCACGATTTTATTTAAGTTTCGTCATTATGTTTACTAAATATCTTGTTGATGCATGATAAAAAGGACTTTTCGTCTATGGGATATACTTTTCGTCTATAGATTTCGAAAACTAAATATATCGATGCATGCACACGAGGCCACTCAACTATTCTACTTGCACAAAGACGGTAAGCCTTGTCAGTTAAGGGTATCTATTGTTTTATAAGAGCGACAAGTCCAAACTGTTTAGTTGCTTGGTAGCGACGAGAAGAAGGTAGCAATGAAGCGCTATTTAGATTCGATGTGTACAAACACGTGCACCTTACCTGTTTGATTTTTTCGCATACACCGCGCCCGTTGGAATAAACAATGTATAAAACAATGACTTGAACTGTGGACTATATTTTTTAATGAATGTGTTATTTTTTTTAATGAATGTGTTATTTTTTTTTAATAAATGTGTTATTTTCCTTTTGTATACGTAAGTTATTTTTATTTTCGTGACCTACCCGTTGAAAAACGATGTTTAATAGTAGTTGAATTAGACATTCACTTTTAACTAGCTTTAGAATTGTTTTCATATTACTTCGCTGTATTCATTATCATGTTTGATAGCAGGTAGTAAATGTCAAATAGCGAATCACTTGAACAATAAATGTTTTCATTTTAATTATTTTGTGGACATGGGGTTAAACATGGTACCCCGCTAGCTTACTCCTATACCGCATTTTTTTCAATCAACCAGCTCATCTTGGACACATAAAATTTTATACTTTGCCATACCTTAAAGGAGTATTTGTCTTGAATTTCTCCTAACATCTAGACCGATTATTTACGCCATCAAAACATTATTTTAGCACATTCGGAAATTTCTGTGAAAGTACTAGCAACTTACTGGACTGTTACTGAACCTATTTTTAAGAACATTTACTGCGATGTGAGTCATTTTTCTTCTTATGTGGTGTCGGGCCTTAAGTCCGTCGTCGCAGCTATTCATTTCATACTACTTAACAACAAAATTCGTCAAAAGTAGTGTAAGCGTCGAATGCTTCGTATCTCATGGAAAACAAAATGCAACAATGTGTCCCATCCTTCAGGATGTATAGAGGATATGGTTGTAAATGAGAAATTGCGGTGGACCGGGCATGTGATGCGCATGGGCGATCACAGACTCCCAAAACGCGTCTTGTACGGGGAAGTGGTGGGCAAGCGAAGAGTTAGTGGGCAAAGGAAGCGCTATAAGGACAGTCTACGAGAGTCATTTACTTTGTGCGGGGCGCCTGAGGACTGGGAGCAGGTGGCTCGGGACCGTGTGGGGTGGAGAGCCGTATGTTCTCGGGCTGATGGCGTCTCAGCGGCTAGACGTGTGAGAGAACAGTCTGCGCGCTGCGAACATGCGTCAACATGGCCAGGCGGCTCAGAAATATCCATATGTCTATGGTATTTGCGGAAGGGATTGCGCATCCAGGATCGGGCTGTTCTCTCACAGAAGATCACACGATCGACGTGGGAGAACGGTTCAAGACTGACGTTGAGGTGGCGAGGGGATCCTCGACTGCGAGGCCCGGCAACGACGACGACGAGATGAAGACAGTTTGGAGATTCTGGAAGAGACTGGAAGTATGGATAGACAATATCAAATCATGGCCGAGGATCAGGAGTTGTGACGAATCATCATCAACTCAGATCCAAAAGTTTTTCAAGGTTGCTTTAACTGTCCCGCGATTCTAGAAGCACTAAGTTTATATGGACCTAATAAATATAGCCGTGCAATGAATCACCATCTGTTCTACATATCAACTTAAATGAAGAATATCATGGCTAAACACTCAGTCAAGCGTGGTATAGAGACATTGAACCAACTGAATGACACTGTTGATATATTTTCGTCACCGCCTAGCAGTATGCGAAGAATCCTGGCTGATATTCTTCCTAATTAATAAGTTAACGCTAGAAGCATATCCTCTTTGTGTAACAGGAGAAATCCGTGCAAAGTGGATAAAAAATAGGACGTTTAGCCATGAGCAACATGACTAAGAAAAAGAAGATCACATGATATCATATATAGCACCTATAAATATAATTTAAAATAAATCTGAATTAATTAAGTAAACAATATAAAAAAAATAACTAATTAAAAGCTATTGTTGTTTATTTAACCCATTTAAAAAAAAACATCGTTTTCTGGGTCGGCGGTATTTGGCAAAAGGTATTAAATTAGGTGAATGTACACAAATAATGGGATTATTATACGGGAATGTACAAAAATAAATGAACAAGGTATCGAGGAGGGGGTGATATGGGGGTTGGGGAGGACCGAACAAATTCTCAAATATCTTTTAATATTCAATTTTGAAAACAACGACCGCCCGCAGCCAAACGGGTAAAGAAAAAAGCAAGACTAAATAGGCCGTAGTAATAAAAAAAAGAAAAACAACCGAGAAGGGTGCCCCGTTGGGAAAAGCTATATGTGAAAAATGATCTTCACAAAGTTTTGTTGCAAAATAAAGATTTGAGCGTATTGGATACGTCTTGAACACTTGTCGTATGTTAAAAAAAATCAAGTAAGCTTGTAGCGGTATGACAGTTTGTCTGACTACATACTACCTTGATCAAAAAGTTTTAGGACTTTATTTATAAAATCGAAAATACAAGTTTATTCATCAAAATCGATATGGTCCCCTTCAAAGTACTCCCCATCGACTGCAACGCACTTACGCCAGCGCTTGATCCAATCCTAGAAACATCGCTGGTATTCAATTTTCGGTATGTCCATCAGAGCCGTCTTCGATTTTTTCATGACATCCTCTCGGGTGCTGTAACGCGTTCCGCGAAGCGGTTTTTAAAGTCGGTTGAACAGGAAAAAATCGCAGGGAGCCAGATCAGGTGAATTCGAAGGATGCTGGATAGTATTCGTATTGTTTTTGGTCAAAAACTCGTGGAAATCATGTCTTTCGCGATTTCAACGCGGTCCTTTTTTTGCATGAAATTGAGGTCTTTCGGCACCAGTTTTGCAGCGACACGCCTGAGGCCCAAATCATTAACCAAAATGTCTTGAGCGGATCCATAAGCGATGTTAAAGTCCTCTGCCAGCTCTCTGATGGTTAATTTGCGGTTTTCGGCCAATATTTCTTTGATTTTATCGATGTTTTCATCGGTTTTCGACTGTCACTGCGTTCGTCATCCTCGACCGACTCACGACCACTTCTGAAGCGTTCGTGCCACCGAAAAACACTTCTCCAACATTTCCAAGGTCTGCGGACCGTTAAATCCGCTTTTCACACATAATTTAATGCAAACTCGTTGATGCACAGTTAATGCCATTTTCAAACTTGTAAAAAATCGAAAACACGCACAAAGGTAGATGTACTCAGTACAGCGTAACTTTTACAAATGTCAAGCTATGACGCTGAAATTTGGAGGGAAGTGTCAATGATAGATGTGGTAACCTAACAAAGAAAAAGAATTCCAATCGGGTGACTGACAGCGCCACACGGTGGCCGGTCCTAAAACTTTTTGATCAAGGTAGTACTTATCATCAGGCCGTGTCGGAAGAGAAAAGTTCTCCAAACATTTATATATTGTACAAGCATATGTTACAACTTTCATCTCCTCGACATTTCCATATATCGTCGTGCACAATCTTCTATAATTCATACTTATCTTTTCATACTTATCAACTATCTTTTCAAATCTGGTCCATTTGATCCAGCCATGTTTACCTCGGTCTACCTCTTATACGCACTTCTGAGTTTTATACTCGTTTAGTCGTTCATTTTCTGCATATTTTCTTCACCTGACTTTAAACATTAATTTTAGCCATGCCTTCATTTTTCAAGTTAGAACGCGCTTGAAGGAGTTTGCACTCTAAACGGCGCTATATCAACTTGTCATTTTAATTGAACATCTTTGTTCCACCTTCTTCCACACATTGACACTCCATATTTTTTTTCTTTGTGCACCCATCTCCATAGAATTAATATTTCTTGTGACAAGTTTCACTTCCATACTCGTACGTCAATGTGGACCAACACATTATTATGTATTATATTTTTACTACTTTTGGTATAGCGTGGTTTCGTCCACAACATTAATTTTTCTTTTATCCTTCTTCCAAAATTAACTTTCACTTCCATACGTCAAGGTGGGCACCGACACACTATTATATATTGTCATTTATTGCTCCTTTTGATTTAGCGTGATTGTTGTAGATTACATTGAGTGCTCCGTTTACCTTGTTTTCTATCGTTGCACTCATTTCAATGCCCCTTTCAACTACCTCAACATACTGCCCACATAACAGACCCATCAACCTTTACAATTTATCTCTTTCCGAATTTGAGTAATTTCTTCGTGCAACGTTTTTCTAAGCCAAATAGAGTTCCCACTCATTACAGCAAAAACCCTATAAACAACAAACAATTCACTATAGAATTCTTCCTCTATATTTCTATAGGCATCTGCCCTCCATCACATCTCTCTCAGCGGTAAAATGAAATAGAATTATCGTGAAAAATATATGTCAAAAGTATATTCCCACTTTTTATGGCTCGCTATATAATATATAATACTTTTATTCCTGTCGTGGGGATTTACGGGACTCGCCCTTCTGTCTGCCTCTCCCAGTTGAACAGAAATATGCTGAAAAAATTTAGACCTGAAAATATATTTTCTTGGTTCATATAAAATATAGAATAAGAACATCCTGTTTTAAAAAAGATTAAGTTGTAAAAAATATTCCATCTTGGGGCTCAAGACCATATACGAGTGTATGGTAATTTCTCCCAATGAGAAAAAGCTTGAAGCAAAAAAAAAACAGACCATGACGCATTTTGTTTTGGGATCCACTAGGAACTGGACCTGTAAATTCTGAGTTGGAAGTCAAGTATTTTATCAACTAGACTACGGAAGTTATCATTCATATTAAAACAAATCCAGCAGGGGTAATATATATTTTATGTTTTCATTGAATGTTAAAAAAAAACATTGCACAAAAAGTTCGAACTAAATTATATTAAAACTTCACCCATATTCTCAACCAAAGCTCGTACTAAATTATGTTAAAGCCTCATAAATATTTGTTTTATTTATTTATTTGAATGTTTACATATTCTGAAGAAGAAAACTATCTTTATCCACCGTCACACTGTACTAATTGCTTGTTCTAATTCCCCTGACTTAATCACACGAAATCCACTAATCAGCACCCAACAAGTCCTAGCTGCACCCGCTCGTAAGATAAGACAATTTTCAGCATAAAAAATACATTAGCTCTATTTCCTTCCAACACCTTAAAACCCGACATTTTATTATACATCAAACCCAATCTGTCAAATTAAATTGTTTTCTTTACATGCTTGTGTGATATTAGTAAAAACTCTGCTCGAAATCACATTTCAAGTTAAATCTTCTACTTCTTCCCAGTGTCATGTCAGGTCCCCCCAACGTTGACTATCACCTGAGGGTAAGTATCTTTGTACCCGGTAGCCCGAAAAATATCCCCAACGCTCCTTATATGTTACCAATCCAATCACGTATATTGCGGAGCCAATATCTCGGTCCAAATAAATAAAATGACTGGAGCAATCCGATTATTTTTACACCGAAAAATGTGTACAAAAGAAATATGTTACATTTTAATATTATAATCCAGATTATTACTTATATACTTATATAGTAAGCATAACAATTAACAAATATTTAGTTACTGTTTTCTCACATCCTCGGGCGGCATTTCCAGCTAGTTTTGAAATAAAAATGCTTACCGTTGAACTTCAAACAGTTAAATATTGACATAAAAATAATTAAGTTTGATTTTGGAGAAATATTCTCAAAATTACATGACAATGATAATAATAAAAGGGAAATGTAAATAGCGCCGGTTCAAGAGCAGTTTCTCTTCAAGGGCGCTCTAACTAGGGATTCGAACAATACTTTAGACTCAACTGATATAAAAATCAGTTGAGCCTTAAGATAAAAAAAGCGGGGAGACGTTTAACTTTAACACAAAAAAACAACAATAACTGATTTAAGAAAAAAAAAAAAGCTTAAATCATTTTAAGTACAATATAATTTTAGCACATCCATTTTTGTTATTCATTCGATATTTCTTTTCATCCCCGACACGCTTGAAACGATTTTGGGTTCCAAGTGTTATATTTTACGAGTGAACCTGGTTGACGAGAAATAAGAGCTACAAAAAAATTAATTCACTAGATGTATTGTATTTGAAACTGTTAAAAACATTTTAGGTAAAAAAAAATGAAACAAGTAAAATGTGTGTTAGATCATTCTTGCATATTCCAGTTGTCTGTAGTAAAACACGAGCCATTTCTCATTGTGACGGCATGTCTCTCGCAATAGCCTTTAGGGGGTTGTGTGGTTATTGTATTTGCAACCCTCTTGACCACTTTTTTTCTAAATGGATACAACGAATCACTTCTATTTTTGGGCGAGGTGCGTCGGACGTGTGTCATGTTTGACATTACTGTTTCTTTTCAAATATTTTGAATAAGATACTTTATTTTGTTGTTTTATAAAATGTCGAACTAGGTAAAACGAGCAATTTATATTATCTTTGCTATTTATACTATGTTTTCCTGAAAAATTAAGAATACGGCAACAGAAATTAAAGTGAGGATCTATAAAACATGACACGTGCTTGCAGAAAGGGATGCGACAGGGTTGTATACCCTCTTCGGACATTTTCAACTTCTATTTGGTATACATAATGCGGGTGAAATTCGATCAATATGAAGATGGAATAAAGATTTAAATAAGACTCGTAGAAGCAACACTCTTCTCTATATATCATGAAGATCATGACATATAGAGTGAGCCATTAGGATGACGACAAGAGAGAGTGAGGGGCATGTACTATTGAAACTAGGGTTGATTTTATACATTTTGGAACAATAATAAGATGAATGTGTGAAACTGAAGACATATTGTAATATGGGGAAGACAGAAAGGGTGTTATTTACAGGATCACGTTCAAATAATGGATGGGACACGGATTTCCCGTATAATTCCTCATGGTTAAATGGAGTGTCGACATATTATATTACGAAGAAAACCATTTATTTTCCATAAGACATCGATATGAAGAGATCGAATATACCAAAATATAATATTAGAAATTAGTATAGTGAAATAAATAAACATTACTGAACGGATGTATGTGCATAAGGCAATATAAATAGAATGTAGTACCTTGCGGTAAGTACTGAAAAGTCTAGAGTTGCCTAGGAAATACTTAGACCCAGGTCCGCTGACTTCTAGAAGTCTCCACCTTTGGCTCCAAGTAGCTGTCAGTACACAGACAGCGGCCACACCCCGGAAAATGCGTAGACCCGCAGGCTAAATTTGACGGAGGGGTACATAAACTTATCATTTCTAATTCTGTGTTTTCCCTATCCTCTCTCCTCACCCTTCCTACTCCTACCCACATTGGTAAGTATATCCCAAAACATTTCAACAACATTCCTTCTCCCACTTAACATGGATATTTCCTCTGAGACCTAATAAATAGTGCACCCCAAAATACTGTGTGTTGGTAGCAGAACTCTAAATCGTGAATGCTGGGACTCGTAATCGAGGATTCCTTCGCTATTCCAACGTCAATTCAGTTGGGAAGCTAAGCTTTGCAGTGAAGTTCGTTTTAAGTGAGTGAGCCATTGCACACTAGTAAGCTCACCGGCGACACCGTTGATCTGGATCCGATGGCACACTGAAATGAGATGATCGGAGTACACAGGCAATTTTATTCCGTTTTTTTTAATAATACGTATTACCGAAGTCATAGGTATCCTTAAACCCTTTAATACAAGGTGGAAAAAATGCCCATGTCATTCGAGGGAAGTAGCACAGCGCGGGATTGAAACCGCATGGAAGTCAAGTGAGTTACCGCTCGGTCAAGAAAGCTCACAATATATATGATACATGTATGATATACAATTTCTATAAAATCTATTGCGGTGCGGAAAACAATAGTGAACCATCGCACTATTTTTCCAACGAAGACCACATGACTTTGCTCAACAATTAGTGGGTCACGTTCCTCAGCACTGAGGTCACAACGAAAACGTATCTTCAGGAAGGTACCGAATAATGTTCACTCAGAGAACAATTATGTTTGTAATAAGAGCAATATTATAGTTTGATTATGTCGATATATTGAGGTAATTATGAATATGGACGAATCATGAATGGAATGAAGAAGTCTTACCAATATGTACATCTATTCACCACAATTATGTTTGTAATAAGAGCAATATTATAGTTTGATTATGTCGATATATTGAGGTAATTATGAATATGGACGAATCATGAATGGAATGAAGAAGTCTTACCAATATGTACATCTATTCACCACAATTATGTTTGTAATAAGAGCAATATATTATTTTGATTATGTAGATATATTGAGGTAATTATGAATATGGACGAATCATGAATACATCAGCAATATTTTATTTTGATTATGTAGATATATTGAGGTAATTATGAACATGGACGAATCATGAATCGAATATGATGAAATGAATAAGTCTTACCAATCTGTACATCTATTCTCCACTTAAAAACTCGAAAAACTTGAAAGACAGGAACATACCTGGAAAGGAAAATAAATATTTGTAAAATAACATTCAGTAAAATTTTTATAGAAATCAGATCAATCAATACAATTTATTCTGATATTGCCATAAATAATAAAAGCGTTTATCAAAAAGATTTTTCATAACCTATTAAAAAATTTACCAAAAAAAAAATTGTATTATTTTCGTTGAATACAGTACAACGTAATGGTACATGTGTAAAAATATTTATCTCGGATGTTACACAAGACTCTCCAATTTATAAAATGTTTTCAATCGAAATTATAATTTGAAAATAACTTCCACCAGTTTCGAACACGTCCATTTTAAAAATTAATTTTAGAAATTATACGTAGATATCTGAGGGCTAAGAATATACGAGTATACATATCCTTTTGTTGTCAAAGAACAGAATGTATTTTAAGACCCAAGGTAAGAGGGACAATGCGTAAGGGCAACAAAGACGGTTTCAGGCACGAGCTGATTTCCAAGATACTTTATTACGACATCTAAAAAAATGTCGGCCACCAGTAATTATTTATTTATTTATGGTCAATTTCAACAATTAACATTTTTTAATAAAACATTAATAAAATTTAGAGTGCGCGTGATATATTGGGTGTTAACATAAGTTGTGTCCGTTTTTTCCAAATCTAAAAATGAGCACCAAAAGTAAAACAAAATGGTTATGGTTATATCGTCATTCGAAAGAAAATTTTCTGCTCTAGAATATATTGTGTTTGCTTTTACGTTACATATATTATTTTATTTGATTACAAGCCTTCACAATGGAATGCCAAGTAGACGAAAGTGAGCATTTTCGACACCTCCTTCTGTTCGCGTTCAATCGAGAAAAAAGCTGCCAAAACTGCTCGCGATATTTGCGAAGTGTAGGGTGAAGATTCTATGAATGAAAGGACAGCTCTTCGATGGTTTTTGCGTTTCAAAGACGGTAATTTTGACCTGAAAGACATGGAGCGTTCCGGACGAGCAGTTGACTTCGATGAGAACCGCTTAAACCATGTTATTCATGAAGATCCCCTTCAAACCACCGTAGAATTGGCTGAGCAGATGAATTGTAGTCACATGACTGTATACCGCCATCTTAAATCAGTAATGATGCGGTAAAGTAACCTTTGCTTGTGCTCATGCGTAGCTCGATGACGCGCGAGCAAACCAGCAGAAATTGTCGAACGTTGGTTTTTGTTGTTTTCACTCAAAACATGTGGAACCTAAGCGCCGAGCTTCTGGACTTTTCCCATTGATTTAAGACGGCGGGACTTTTGGATAGCATTTGATTTAAATTGGATAGCATCTGATTTAAATTGTTTTTTATATTTTATTTACACTACACTACACCTAAAGCTGAATGAGTTAATATCATATATCGGAAGATCTACAGAGGTTACATTGTCGTTCGTCTTTTTTTTTTATAAGATTTCTGCGGTTTTCTAACAATGTATTATATATTTTTCTAAATAAATGCAAACGCGAATAAGTTGTTAATCTAATGGCCACAGCAACACTTTTCTATTCTCACACTTAGCTTGTTTTATTTTTTGTGAAATTTTTAATATGCCAATAACATTGGGTTCGAATCCCAAGTAAGAACGCTTTTGAGAAGAGTCTGCTATCTGAACGGCGCTAGATAAATTGCCCTTTTATTGATATTATTAAAAAAACATAAATCAATCCTGAATGTGCATACAATCTAGGTAGATATCATGCCCGTTAGACAAGTATTTTACATTTAAATTACGACGTAAAATTGTGTTAGGAGTGTTTTTTATGTACATAATGTTTGCTGAACTTTCATTAATTGCGAATGTCCAATTAATTAAAATTAATATAAAATTTTATTTTTTAAATAAATCGCAAAATCATTATGCACAGTACTGAACTAGTGTATGAATTTCTTTGGTAACACGAACGAACGAAGACGAGTTAAATTACTTTCAACATAAATAATAGAACGCGTTTTCGTTCGTGTTATCAAAGAAGTTCATACAAATAGGCGCTAGTTCGGCACTGTGCAAAATGATTTTGCGATTTATTTAAATAATATCACATTATATTAATTTCTAATCTAACTAATCAGGAATTCACAATTAATAAAATTTCAGCAAGCATAATGTACATAAGAACACCAAAGAGATTTGACGAAGAGCGACGAAATGTGTCATAATTATTAATATCAAGCATCCGCCACAGAAAAGTTTTAATTAATTCAAAAACCTGATGACTCAAGTTAATTCAATTTCAAAGCGGCGGTTTAGATTCACGGCGAGAGGAGAGTAACAGCCATTAAACCAACATAATACATCAAAATGTACACTAAACCTCTGCTGCCGTGTTCAAAAGTTATCCAGAATAACAATAATGAGCGGAAAGCTCATTAATTTGACAAATATACCCGCCAGCTCCGGAGTGTGCCTCCGACCCTTGCCAGGTTCTGCTATTCAGGTTCTCGAGACAGAGAGGAACACGTAGACCGAGCACACAGACTGAACATCGACTAATACATCATAATTTGTCACTGATATTCTGCCAAGCAACTTAATAATGTTGGAGAAGCCTTATCGTATGAAGCAGGGTCTTGATAAAATAATATTTGTAAAAAAAAAAAAAAAGTATTGTGTCTTCCAGCATTTTTTATCTTTAATCCTAGCAGTTAAGCTAGTTAAGCTCAAATATATTACATATATAAAACATAACCTAAAATATGAAATATAATGTGCCCTTAGCCATCTGGGTTTAACATTGTTCAATTACTCATCTGGATTTTATGTATTATCTAGGAACTCCTGTCAGTGATCAACGAGCCAAGGTAAATTTCGCGCACAAGTTTCAAGTCCTGCAGCTCATTATGTCTAGCTGCCGTGTTCTAACTGTATTCTCAAATTGGGTGTCAAGAGATTAATTAAATCCAAGTAAAACGGAATTTCTCTGGGTGGCTTTACCATGTAGACGACACCTTCTTGATGGGAATGCTTTATCGGTTATGGGTGTTAGTATCTTTCCAAAAAATAGCATCAAATTTCTTGATAATAAGATCTTCATCGATAGGCAAATTGATTAAACGGTTTATATAGTCTTAATTATAATTTGAACGTCGGTTAATCCAATAAGGAAAATAGAAATTCTTATTAATGAATTTGTTGTGTCGTGTCTGGATTATTGTAACTTTATTCTAATATAGTTTACCTGATTCACACATTTCTATACTCCAGCCTATTTTAAATGCAACTGCTAGGTTGACATATATGATAGACGTCATATACGAGTATATGGTCAAATTAGTTACCTTATAAAAATGCTAAATTGGCTCAAATGTCGCGAATGAATTGATTTCAAACTTTGTCTCTTTGTATTCAAGCCATCTTAATGAGAGATCTTCACTGTATCTTTCGAATCTGGGTCTAAGAGATATTCCTTCAAAGATGAGTAGAATTATGAGATCGATTTTGCCTTAAGCTTTTACTAATAATTATTATAAAAAGATAATTTGAATAACGTCCTTTCAAAAGCTCTCTAAACGCTACAATATAAATTGTCCAATTTACAATTTTTTTTTTCATGATTCTTCGTGCAACCTACAGTTTTCCAGTATTATTTTACTATTTGAAGGGCAACAGCTAATTATTTTATTCACTGCCTTGAGAAAATATTACGGGCGGTAGATGCAAAAGTTCAGTCAATCAACGATGCCAATCAAAGCTGTAAAACATATCTGAGGGACGAACTGATTTGTCGTCGTCATCGTTGCTGGGCCTCGTAATACGAGTATAATAGAAGACCCCCTCGCCATTCCAACGTTAATTCAGCTGGAAAGTTTAAAGTGAGTGAGGCGTTGCATACCAGCAAACTCACCGGGCACACCGTTGTACCGGATTCGATAGCACACCGAAGTGAGACGATCGGAGCACACCGCCATGTATTTTTTTAAAATAATAAACATGACCGAAGTCATAGGTAATACTCTCGAATACTAGGCGGGGAGTAGTAGCACAGCACGAGACTCAAAGGGGTAAGCGCGTTACCTCACAAACTCAATATAAATTCATTAAACGTCCATTCATCTCACAAACTCAATAGAAATTCAATTACCATTATTATTTTTTCAATTTTCATTTCATTGTGTTTGAAAGTAGTGTTTTTTTATAATCAAGGGTTAAAGAGAAAAAAATATGAGCGCAAAAAATAAAACGAGAAAAAAAAATGGTACGCAACCCTGCGGCAGAAACATAAAATAACTGACATAATATGCGGACGAAATTCGCGTCACACTAAACCGCCCTATTTATGCTGATGTGGAAGAGTAGACGGTTTAATATGAACTCCACCCGTCGCGATCCCCAAACCTCCGTCCCAATGAGGGTCGCCTGCCCGAGTAAGTGAATTTATGAAATGGTCTGGGCGTCGGATACAATTGACTCGTGTCAATCATGTTTTTTTATGAGGACACCTTTCCTTTGTCGTCTTTAGTAAAGGTATTTTAAAATTAAATGTGGATTTCTGTAGCATATTATAGTGACATATTATGAATAGTGTAAAATGTGAAGAATTGAGTACCAGATATGGTACTTCTCTCTAAAATACACCAAGCATCGGCTCCTGAATTGAGAGCAGTCAAGATCTATACTATGTCCTCCGTGGTCTAATTGGTAAGTCGCCTGTGTTCCAGCTCAAGAGTTGTGGGTTTGATTCCCGCTGGAACTCAAATTTTAAAGAAAATTCAGTCTGGTTTTCACTTAAGACATTTCTGGTTGCTTGGAAGAGATTGTCACATAGCAAAAAAATTCGCCAGGATTTACTGTATGCAACGGTAAACAATAGAATAATTATTATTCTTCTTTCGTTTGGTACCCTACATCCGAATTGATAAACGTGACTGAAAGGCAATATTTTTTATGACCTTCGGATATAGAACGACTTGAGTAGGTACGTAACTCACGGTTCGTCATCACGCGTGTTGGCAATACTGCTACTGAAAAGATACCACCCGCACGAGTTTAAGGCGTGTGAGCATTGTAGCCAGACGAACTGTTTTGCCAGACTAAAACCCGTTTTTTTTTTTTCGGTATCGTCAACTGATATTGAAATAAATCAGTGCTGGAAGAAGACACTTCTCCATGTTACTAGTCTTTATGAAAGTGGTATCATTGTAGTACCACATATCTTGTGCAGAGTTGCTTCCTAAAAGGTCAAGATTGCAATGATAATCGGCAACCTCCGAAGAGGAGAGGAACTTCAGAGAAGAATACCATAGGTCAAATAACTCGAAACCTCGGGTGGACGTCGCGTATAAAGAGATCGTCATAAGAACTATAGTTGAAAGATATAGAATTGCCCTTAAATACTTATTCTTTACAGTAAAAGATTCACAAAAAAAATATAGTCCAGTACGTCTCAAACTATCATAAATGTGTTCATACACCAGTTTATTACTTCATTCCAATCCATCGTATTCAGTATTTCTGTGAAAGAACGAAGTCTAAATATATAATTTTTATTTATATTGTATTGTATTACAATTTCGTTGTATAAAGTACAATTGGTGGGTGTATTGCCATGCGGCAATCTCTTCCAGCCAACCAGAAAGATATTAAGAGCACTTAAATGAAAACCGGAATGGAATCCTTTTTATAAAATCTGGATACCAACGGGATTTGAGCCCGCAACCTCGGGGTTGGTAGACAGGCGTCTTACCAATTAGGCCACGGAGGTCGACTTATTTAGGTCAAGGAGGTGTTTAGAATGGATTTGTAAGAAAAATACAATGAAAAAACCAAATAATTTCAAAACACGTATTTACTATGCATAATTCTTACGTTTGTGATTTTTTTTCGACGCGGCTCAGTAAAAACTTTATTCGGACCGGCACTGGTCCGGGAACCGATGTTTGAAAGAAATAAAACTGTTCATCTGAACTGACCGCATGACTCTATCTAAAATTAACGATCTAATATGGTCGGCAATACAAAGCGGGCTATACACTGTGTATTCATTATGTATGATGTGGGCATATTGAAGAACGTGGCAATGAGACATCATTGTTTTTGGCCACAGTGATCGAGCCTTCGGGTTTAGATCCACTGGAGTATTATACACGAAATTCATCAAGAGGTCATAAATGATTTTTTTTGGTGCCATCGGGAATCGAGCCCGAACCCCTGTACCAATATACGAATAGGCATTTTCCATCCACAAGACAGCTGAAAATCAGGACTGGCCTGGAAAATTGCAGGACTAGGTGCAATGTTGGGGCGTAGGTCTTTGTGTAATTTTTTTCATCAAATTTTTCATCGATAAAAGATCCATTTAAAATACAGTTTATCTTATTTATTCCAAACTTTTTTATATTTATCTGTCGTGAGTGTGGGTCTTGCTAAGCGCAAGATTAGGTGCGGCTGCGCCCTTTACACCTGCCTCAGGCCGACCTGCTGATAATTTTATCGATCATGCGGAATACATAGCCTATCGTATCGTCTATCGCAGCGCTTCTCAACCTTTTGACCCTTGCAAGAAAATTACTTTATATCATTCTTCTTCAGCCGTTCTGGATCCATCCCTGGATATAGGCCTCCCCTTCGGTCTTCCACAACTCCCTATCTCGGGCACACTGCATCCACTTCACCCTTACGGTCCGTCTTATATCGTCCGACCATCTAGCCTGTGTCCCCACACCTCTCCTGCCTGTTCCAGGCTGCCATTCCAGGACCTTTTTCGTCCATCGAGAGTCAGAGCATCTGGCAATATTTCCTGCCCAGCTCCATTTTAAGGCAGCTGCTCTCTCAACTACGTCCGTGACTTTGGTTCTCTCTCTTATCCATTTGTTGGTCTTTCTATCTCGCAGTGAAACTCCCAGCATCCTCCTCTCCATGGCTCTCTGTGTCACTAGTAGTATTTGCGTTATTCGCTTTGTTATATCATTATTAATACATATCTTTCTCTTTTATAAATTTCAAGCTCATAAGGAAAACAATATATTTTTTCCTGATAGATTGTTTAAGAAAAAAATAATTCAAGTTTTTCTTATATACAAAACACAAAAAATTACTCAAAAATACATTTACTCACATATATTTTTTTTACAATTTTTGTGATTATTCCCGGGGTGAAAATAATTTGTGAAGTTGCGCCTATCTGATTCCGTTTTTAAAACTTTGTTTTTAATATGTATTTTGTTTTTCAATGATTCAAGTCTTGTTAGTATCTTTTTGCGCAGTGCGGGATGTGCGCCTGTGGAAGGTCCCGTATTGTGTTGGTAACATGTCATTTTGTACGATTTAATATCTGTTTTTATTTGTAATTGTGTAAAATCATTTTAATTTTATTTTTACATTCTGCCAATCTTAATATGTTCAGCACTCACTACTGGCTCTATATTTTTTAAAAATTATTTTTGTTATAAATAACATTGTGACATTTACTAATATAAATAAATAAATACGATATTCCTATTCACTACTATTTCTTGCGAAACACCTAGCGATTTCTTGCAGAACCCCGGTTGAGAAAAGCTGATATATCGTATCGATAGAGTATAGTCACGTATACGATCCTGTCAAATAGGTTGTCGTTGAGGGAGAGATACATAAGAAGTAACACTGATTGACATTTACTGGTACACATAGGAATTGTGTGAGCAACAACGTTATATCATTAAAAAATAAAGATTTGTACTGAGTGTGGCCACTTTTAGAGCTGTCCGAAAATTTTAATTAGGGTATGACAACGTCATTTATATTACTACGTGTCGTATCCAGAAGATAGGAAAGATACCTGTATATTTGTACAACATATCCCCTTATCCCGAAACAGCGGTCCACTACGCTTTGTTGTTGACACTGCCAAATTAAAAACGGGAGTAATGATCAAACGATACGGGATCAAAACGGGTTTATTCAAATTTTTTAGCAAAAAGGGAAAAATTTGCTATTTTTGCTTTTTTTTTGCGTGTTATTCAACAAGGATTTTTCAAATAATTATATTTCGGTATTATTTTGTAATTAAAGAATTAAATGTAATTTTGATTGAATTTAGGATTAAAAATATAACAGCGAGTTTTAATTTTATTTTGATACGTATTGGTAAGTCCAATGATTTTATTATTGCTTTTTTATAACACTTTCGTTGTATATACATACGATCAGAAGGTTTCTATTCGATGCTGCAATCTCTTCCAACCAACCAGTGAGGTGATAAACAAGCTTTAAGTGAAAAATAGACTAGCATCGCTTGATACAAAAAACCAGAGTAAGTACTCCCGTCCAGGTTGAGAGACAGGTGTCATACCAACTAAGCCAGCTGTCGGAAACATATGGTACGCGTGCCACTAGGTGGCAATGTTTTTTGGTGGAACGGCAGAAAGAATGACAAATAATGAAATTCTTCAGTGCATAAACAAATTACATGCATAATTTCTTAAACGAAACAGCTCGTTTTCTTACACGAAATTATTCGGTTTAAGAGAAACATCGATTTGTTTTACTCAAATTGAAGGCCGTTCTGGTCCATGAACTGCAGATAACGTGCAATCATAAACATCACGAATTATTCGTTTTGGTATTTGGGCGCCTTCTCTCTTAATGGCTGCTCTCAATTCATTGACCGGTGGTCGGTTTTCGCCATTAACTATATATTTGATGAAACCTCATAAAAAAGCTACCCCTACGTTCAATTTCATCTGTTCGGAAAATTTTCAAGATAGGCCCTTGTACCATCTTGTTAGAAATAAAAGTTCTACTTATCCCTGAACTCCTCTCGAATGTGTAGTACAACAAATTTCTGCAACAAGTTCAAGTAAACGGGCCGGTGTAAGTGGGTATACATTTTGTGGAACACCCTATGTACACCGTTATGAAGACCATGGTTTGTCACGAAGACCATCAAAATTTTCTATAAATAAATTATCTAAATGATTAAAAAATACACCAAATTGATAAAAAAAAAGCAACAACGCAACTTAATATGAAAATTCGAATCTATAAACTGAGACAAATTTGGAAATAAAACCGCACGATAATTGCACAAATAAAATACGACATGGTTTCAGCAAGTCAAATTAATTTAAACATAACGATCGCAGACTAATCTGATACAAAAGTGAAGCGCTGCTCAGCAAGTGCGTGTCCCATCGATGCAAGTTAGTAATAATCGGATGGAGCCAAGTCTGGTGAGTAAGCCGCAAGCGATTTTTTGCCAACTAAACGCCTCAATCGTTTCCTTGACCGGTTTTGTTGTGTGCGATGGTGCATTATCATGAAGCAAAATCACTTTGTGTTGCCTCTTTTGATATTCTGGTCGTTTTTCAAGCAATGCTTGGTTCAAATATATCACTTGTTGTCGGTAGCGTTCAGTATTCACGGTTTCGCCAGGTTTTAGCAGCTCATAATAGATAACACCCTTCTGATCCCACCAAACACAGAGCATTGTCTTCCGTCCATAGCGATTTGGCCTTGCAGTCGACGTCGCTGGTTTGCTTGGAGTTACTCATGATCTTTTACGCTTAGGATTCTCGAAATATATCCATTTTTCATAGCCAGTCACAGTTCGATGGAGAATTTTTTTTCTTTTGTACCTGGCGAGCAGCATTTCGTAAGTGGTTTTTCGGTTTTCCTGCTGTCTTTCATTCAGTTCATGTGGAATCCATTTTCCCACCTTCTGGATCTTTTCCACGGCTTTCAAGAGTATGGAGACGGCTTCTCGTGTTACATTTAATTGATCCGCGAGTTGTTGTTGCGTTTGAGCGTCATCCTCATCCAACAATGCTTGCAATTCGGCGTCTTCAAACTTTCTCGGTGGTCTTCCACGTTCTTCGTTTCTCACGTCAAAATCGCCACTTTTGAATTTTTAAACCACTCAAAGCACTGTGATTTATCAAGAGCATGCTCACCGTAAGCTTCTACAAGCATTCGATGCGATTTTGCAGCAGTTTTCTTCAAATGGTAACAAAAGATCAATGCTGTCCGCGAATCGTAGTTTTCAGGCACAAAAACAGACATGTTCAACGCTATGAAAACATATGTACTATAGTTAAATTAAACTTGTATTGTTGTGAGTTGAAAGTCTTTGATAAATGCTAAATGTTAAGTTAAACTGTTAAGTTAAACTGTTAAGTTAAACTGTTAAGCTAAATGTTAAGTTGAACATTTATCATTTATCACTTTGACAAAAACAAAGGCGCCAATGACGCGGTTTGACAGTCACTACATTGACAACTAGAGCCATCTATGAGCAAATTCCGGTTTCATATTTACAGACCTGGTAACATCATTTTCTTAGCGGCCGCAATTTATTTCCACAGCATTAATCTAACTTCTACCTTTCTTATGCTGTATTTTTTGCTACCTTTGACAAAGCTCGATTTTTGTATATTACGTTAAATGCAGCGTTTACCTCGTTACTTGTCACATCCCTTCTTCTAATTTTCTTTTTAACTAGTCCATCACACGTATACTCCCCAGAAAATAGAATTTATCCACCTGTATCAGTTTATCTGAATTAACCCATATATTGCGTACACTTTTCCACACACCTCTTTTTATAACGAAAACCTTCGATTTCAACGAAACAAGTATAAATAAGCGATAATGTCGTGTTAAAATCAATTGATGAAAATTGGTTCGTCTCCAAGATAATTATTTACTCAAACCACCGCACTACAGTACGCCTATGATAAACGATCTTTCAAAAAGCCGACCCTTATACACCAACAAGTCTATGTAAAATAATAATATGCAGAGACGTAAAAGCAATATTTCAAGATGAAATTGATACCGTTCCAGAGATAATACGAAGCGATCTGAGAAAGAGATATGGGGTGACATCATGACAAAGTGTATTATTACGTATCCTTACCCATAACTCATTGTGGTCCGATATAAAATCAATTCCTAACACTTCAGCGGTGTACGGGGTAAGATTTATTGCGATTTTTTGTTCATTGTATTTTAGTGAAAATCCGTTAATTCTTGGTAGAATTTCAAAATTATGTGCAATCACAGAGTGATCCAGAATAAAGATTATTTTTGAAAGATTCATAATAAAACAATGGTTTGTTGTAAGCAACTTTAATTACTACAAACATGTAATAGAATGTTGTGATTTTTTTTAAATAATGTCGAGCCATCATCGAGTCGATGGTATTAGTCTTATCTGGCTCGAACATGTTGAAGCATGCGTCTGCATGTTTTAAGACGTATCGATTCGTTCTCTGGAATGTTTTGTTTCAATTGCAGCATAGTCGTTGGACAATTTGCGTGCACTCGACTTTTTAGGTATCCCCACAAAAAAATAAAGTGGGGATAAATCAGGATTTCGTGGTGGCCACACAATGTCATCTCGTAGCAATCATTTTCCATGTATCATCTCTTGAATCACTTCCAAATTGTTATTGGACGTGTGACAAGTGGCCGTAACCTGTTAAAACCATATCCTCGAATATATTATCACCACATCGGCGTGTCTTGCACGTTAGGCGAAGATGAAATATTTCCATGCTTATCAATCCAAATATCTCCATACTTGTCAATCCAAATATATCCATGATTATCAATCCAAATATCTCCATGCCCTTCAATCCAAATATATTCACGCTTGTCAATACAAATATCTCCATGCTTGTCAATCCAAATATATATTTTGCTTGTTCACAGTTCACAAAATTCTACAAAACAAAATCAAATGTACTATCATACCATCACGCCATTTCCTTGCTAAAATAAACAGAAAGGACATAGCACCAGCCTTCTTATCACTACATATTTCCTTCGCCTCCTCCACACCCATTAATATTCACATACAGTTCCTTTTTTTTCTTGACCTTGTTTCAAAATTGAATTAACTGGTTCAGCCATAGTTTACTTGGTTCAGCCATAATTTTCTCGGTCGTCATCGACAATGACTCCCATTCATGTTTGTATTTTATTTTTTAGTCAATCTTTCCGCAACCATCCGTTAAACAAGTATAAACCACGTCAACTTCCTCTTTTCCACCCGAATAATCACATAAAATATTGTTTTTGTCACATTTACCTTGAACTATACATTTCTTACTCTGGCACACGTCGACACACCACAAATTCTTCAAACTCTTCACATTTACTTTAGCTCCTTTCGTTCATTTTCCATGTTTACTTAAATTCACAAATGTTGGCAGTTACGTGTATAGTATTATAGGGTGTCCATTGAAATGTGCAAATGAAGTACACATACAGTGTTTTTTTCTTGCATGGCACATGGCCCTGGGCAGTCTGCGACCTGGCCAGTTGTATGCGGTAGTATTTCTTTTTGACAGATTTTACGAATAAAATTTTTTTATACCTATATATTTTATTGAAAATCTTGATTTTCTCGTACTTTTTCTCGGAATGTTGTGTTTTTTTAATGGTCGAAATCGAGCAGCAAAATACCTAATATAAGCAAAATATCTAAGACTTGTTCCACGCCTACGTTTCACTCCTATACATCAATGTTGATACTAAAATACTGTTGTGGGTTATCCATCATCTTAGCAGATTTTGATACTGTGCGGTTTGAGTATACATTATTAGTGCATCATTGCCTTTGTTACCTACTGCTACACGCGGTTGAATATCTCTCGTAACTCTTCCATAATCTGCAAATAATACTGCCTTAATAGCAGAATTCTTCAATTTGCTCTTATCTTTCATTACTCACCCATATATATCATTTCTTTTCCTTTCACACTTTTTCTATCACCATTACTTTGTATTTTGTAACATCCATTTCCGAATCTTTGTCTTCGCATCTCTCATAAAATTTATTTATCAAATTTTACAATTCATATTCCTTCTTCGTGAATACTACCATGCCATCTAAATACACTAATCCACATACGTCCCCATTCGACTTTACAATTTTCAAAGTATAGCATCACAACTTTATAATGTTTATATTATAAAATATTTCCATTAATAAATATAATGTTCAACACAGGAAATATAATATAATAAACAATTGTCGAAATGAAATGAAGCAAATTTATGCGAGTTCCGTGTTTACTACGTACCGAACTCAATTGTTGTTCTGTTTGTCTGAAGCCATCAATTCTGGAAATTGAATATCAGTCAGTTTTTGAGCGATTGCGAGGGGCACGGGCACGGGCACGGGCACGGGCGGTGGCGGATATTACCAAATACTTTTAGCAATTCAATAAACAAAGGTTCTGAAACTTCATTTTGTGATCCGCAACAACTCACTCGTGACCTGCGGAACCCAGTTCGGTTCCAGTTGGAGCTTGATTTTAAAATAAGGTTCCAGTGTGATTTTCATTGTAACATAATTTCTGGTCGGTTGTAAGACACTTTCATATGGAAATAAAGCCGCCAGGCTGCACTGTATAAAACGAAAGCGTAATAAAATACAATATTGACCAAATTTATCGACCTGGCGGGCGAACTTTAGCTATAGAATCAATTACGTTTTTTTAAGGTATCATCGAGAATTATAGAGTTAGAAATTCCCGGGTGGGAGACGTTAGAAATTCGTTTAACTGCTCTACAAAAAATATTCCGTTTTCATTTCTATAATACTTTTTTTATGTTAATTACTTACATTTTTTAAGTTCGTTCAAGTTTCATTGCTGAATAGTTTATTTTATAATTACTGTGTTGTTAAAAAATTAAAAAATCAAGTATAATTCATTGCCATACAACCCCTATAAAACCTATGAGTACTGTTAAGTCATTCAAGGTGCACTTGTTTATTAATTCACCCCAAGAAATTGGGAATATAACGACAATAGGCATTTTGAGCAACCAGCAAAAGCTTTTTTTAACGCCTATAGGCGTTTTCAGCTTTGAACATGTTAAGGCTTTTTAAATACCCTCTTTGTGTAACAGGAGAAATCCGTGCAAAGTTGATATATTTTTTTAAACATTACATTACTGGTTAATTGGAAGAGATTGCAACATAATAATAAGCTCGTTGGGTTATACTGTTTAACATTATAGTGTAATTACAAAAATAATAATAAACCGAAATCAAATGTACTAAAAAACATACCAATAACAAAATTAAAAAAAATAAATTAAACAGATAATCAAAACGAGAAAACCTTTATGTATGATATTGTACAAAAAAAATGACACAAGTATATCTTCTTCTTCAACTTTCTGTAGACTCAAGAGTCTGTTATTACAGGATTACCCTCTTGTGATGTTGAGCTCCAGCTATCTCCCAATCGTTTCGTGGGTCTCCCTGGTGGACGCCGTCCACCCGGTACCCCATGCAGAGCTATGTATGGGATTCTTGTGGAATTCATTCTTTGTACATGTTGGTACCAGTATCGTCGACGCTGTCGTCCCCATCTGACCACATCTTGGACCTCACAGATCTCTCGGATTGTGGTGTTCCTTACACGATCACGCAGTCTTCCCAGTATTAGCATGTGGAGTTCTCATTTCTGTTGTCCTTAGCATAATTTTGGTCTTGACAGTGTCCACCCTCGCTTCGATGATCAAATTTAATATTGAGGATCACTTTATATTACTGAGGTATAAAGATTTTGTGAATTTTCAGTTTTAAGCCGTCGTTGATGGTCCTCGTGGTAGAGGATTCCTTAACCATTCCAACGTCAATTCAGTGGTAAAGCAAAGCTATGCTGTGGAGTTTGTTTTTTTAAATGAGTGAGCCGTTGCACACCTACAAACTCACCGGCCACACCACTGTACTGGATACGATGACCCACCTGAAGTGAGACAATCGGAGGACATCGTTGTTTTTGTTCCTTTTTTTTTGTTGTTGAAAGAATAGATAAGATCGAAGTCGTAAGTATCCTTAACACCCGAATACTAAGCGGGAAAAAATACCTGAGAAGTAGCATAGAGAAGTAGTCATTCAAGAGAAGTAGCATAGTACGGGGTTCGAACCGGCCAACTTCCGCACGGAAGTCCAGTGCGTTACCGTGTGGCAATGTATCTTAACCCTTTCCGGTCCACAAAAAAAAAAATTGTTCCATCAGGTCCACAAAAGATTTACAGAATTACAGGGTAAAACAATACATCCAGGTTGTTTTTAATAAAACTATATTTATGTTCACAAGGTTGTTTTTAATAAAACTATATTTATGTTTACAAGAAAATTTTTGGAAGAGATTTCTACATGGCAATAAACTCGCACGGTTAAAAAAAAAATTAAAAAAAAAAAAAAATGTCGAATGACATTCGACATAGGACTCACTGGAATAAAATCGATGTCGAATGACATTCGACATAGGACCGGAAAGGGTTGAGTAATATCTGTACAACTACAAATATATAAAAATTATCTGAAAATTTAGTACGAAGCCCCCCCGAGTTAAAAATTAACGATTTAACAACTTGTTCAGGGAAATCGAATATTTTATGACACTCTTACCCGTTTCATCTTAATAATTTCGTTGTTACATTTTTCAAATCATCCTAAATTTCCATATAAAACCGCGATAGTCATTTTGAGTTTGTTTAAAAAATATTCCACGTGCCACAGTTGAAACATCTCTAGCAACATATACGATATGTACTTTTAATAAGCTTTCTTTAATATTGTTAACATCATGTTTTAAATATTGGAGAAGCAATATTATCAATTTTAAAAAGGATATGTCGGCGCTTACTACGCCTTGGGGTTTATGTAGAAAATATATGTTAAAATCCATGGTTAGCCGATATTAACTTTTAATAAAATAAATGTTAAAACTACGAAGCTGTTTTAAAAAGACAAGATCAAATTAAAACATATTTTCATGTATGGGATAACCAACCTCCGTAGATAAGTGGAAGAACGCTCGACTATGACCTAGATAATTCGAAATTGATTCCCAACAGGCTCCACCATATGGGTAGGATTCTAGGTTGAAATATGTTTTCATTTAAATTTATTTTTATATTGATGCTAATTATCTGCCTGATATAATATTTATTTATTTGATTAATTTACGATACAAATGTCTTTTACAGACAAATGTGCATAAGACAAGTTAATACAAATTATTCACAAAATAACAAAACTTCATCTTCAACTGACATGTAGACACAAAAAGCAATAGTAATAGTTTAAATTAATTTTATATTGATGTGTATATTTAAATTCAATATATGTAAATATATTACAAAATATTACCAAATTTAGACAAATAGACTTATATGTTGTTTATAGTTAAGGCATTAACGTTGTAGAGGTTTAAAGACATTGCAATTTATTTTTATCAAACACTGTTTATTCCACTTTTTGTGACGGTATAACCCTACCGGTTTCAAGGCTTTCACCTCATCTTCAGGGGAGCGCAAACAAGACTTGTTTGCGCTCCCCTGAAGATGAGGTGAAAGCCTTGAAACCGGTAGGGTTATACCGTCACAAAAAAATAGACTTAAGTAACTGTGGAACATAATATGTTTTATAGGGGAAAAATTGTATGATTTAATTGTTCCATCAATGAGATATTTGAAGTTAGTTAATAAGAAGACAGCTATTAATTTAACGAGCATTACTATTAGTTTGGGCAGGACACGTAGTTAGTATGTCAGATTACCGATGGACATCCGAAATAGTCCAATGGTACCCGAGAGGCATAAAGAGGCCCAGAAAAGACCGAAGATACGCTGGATGGATGAAATCAGGAAGCATGACAGCATCACATGGCACCAATGAGCAAAATAATCTAATTATTTGGAGTCAACTTGGGAAGACCTTTATCCAGCGGTGGATCGATCCAGGTTGACAATGATGATGATGACTATTAGTGTATATAATTTTTGGAAGTAGAATAAGTAAAGTACTTAGATTACTTATTAGTGATTGAATCGTTATTGGGGTGACAGCTGTCACAAAATAGCACTACATAAGTTCTTGGTAAGCCAGCCATATTTACACATTTTTCTGGCGCTATTAACTGATCAAAGATCAATCCAAATGGATACCTCCGTGGCATATTTAGAAAGGGGGTAGAGGTTCGGCTCTAATGGCTACTGAAAACAAAAGGTCACAGTCTGTTAACTTGAGAAATATAGGTATGTGAGAGTGTTGTTGCCTCTTAAGTTGCTGTAGTGTTCCCAACACCGCGAGTATCATGCCTACTTCAGTTGTTATTAATCCAAAGACTGCCGGGGCCGAAGTTAATATTGTCACCGGGCGACGCTTTTTTAAATGTTAGGGTGTGGATCTAGTGACTAAGTCTCAATCAACACTTAAACCGACTCCTTCGTTGGATAAGTTCTAACTGTTTGAAAATTTAATTACGGATAAGTTCATATCACACGAATGAATGAAATTTCAAGTCCGCCTTCGTTTCATAGTAACAAATAGTCTGAACTTAATAATGTTCCTGAGTTCTTCGAAGCCATCAGCCTGACAATATTACAGAGGAAGTCTATTCCATATTTTAGAGTCAGCCATTCCAAAAGTATGATCGAGTTTACTCTCGAATAGTGTTAGTACTCTTGAGACCAAAGGACCTTAGTGTAGAACGTCTCCCAGAGGGCACATTCCGTCATGTGATATTAACAAGAGAGCAAAAATAACCCTTATAAATATGCAAAATGAGAGCAATAAATTTATTTCAAAGGGGTAAATTTTTATATGCAAACTCTTGAAAATGCAAACGAATATCAAACAGAAAGCGACTCAACATAACCCTCGGTACAAAATGACTAAACTTTACGGTCCTGCAAACGCAGACACTACGTAAAACTGCTTTCCGTGATTAGCTGCTTTGAGCGAAAACACCTTATGCAACTATTACAATCTTATGCAAAGTGACCAATCAAAAAATATCCCGGCCTGTTTTTTTCCCGCCTTTCTCTTTTTTCCAGTTGCTTGAATAAAATTGCCGAAACTCAATATTTGTTCACAAACAAAACGAAATTGCTTTTGTTTTGCCTGTTTTTTCTTTTGTTTTAAACGTAAAATTTAAGGTGAATTGTTTGAAGTTCACTGCTTGGTTTTTATTCTTCGACTTGCCACTCCACGTGTCGCTCACATACTTGTTCAATTCTATAGCATAACAAAACAAACGATCCGATCATATAAAAATATATAGACTTTTTCAAGAACATATATTTTCAATTCCGGGAAATAAAAACTTTATTTCAATAACACATCTAAACCAGAAAATTTATAATATTAAAATTAATTTTGTTGTCTCACAAAAAAAATATTTAGTCAAACGCTGTTTATTCCACTTTATATAACGGTATAACCTGGTAACTGGTTTCAAGGTTTTCACCGTATCATCAGGGGAACACAAACAAGGTATTGTTTGTACACTTCTTTTTTCTTCTTCCTCTTGGTTTAGGTCGTATGACCTGTTTGTGACGGTGGGCTGTCCTGGGATGATGACGTCCAGCTGCCCTTCCACCTTTTCGGCGGCCTTCTTGGTAATCTTCTGCTGTTAGGGTTTTCAGTCTTAGCGAGTATTGCCAGTCGTATATCCTCCATGCGGTCCTCGTGATCCCTCCAGAAGCGCCTTCTGTTTCTTCCCCACTTCCCTATGTCTTCAACACCACAGACAGACCTTATCGTCTCATTTCTGATCCGGTTTCTAAGAGTTCTGTCTGCGATGGAGCGAAGGGATTCTCATTTCTGCCACTTTGAGAAGGTTTTTTGTCCTGTTGGTATCGGCACTCACTTATGTATCGTTATACACATATTAAGTAATTGACTAAACAAAGTACAATGTTAATAATGTCTTAACTATATAAATAATATATAAAAAATATATATACATATATAACATCACGCCGTTTCAGTCAAAGGGTAGGCAGATTACAGAGCACCAGATTTTTCTATCGCGACACACATATTTCGCCTCATCCAAATCCGTATACCTCCTACTATTTCTATGACTTCTAACATTTCCTTCTTTCAAAATATCATTCCCTTGATCCAACTATACTTTACTTGGTCTTCCCCTATCACGTCTTCAATTCGCATTTGTACTGTGTAGTTGTTTTGTTAGTTTTTCTTCATTCATTCGTTCCACATGCCCAAACCATCTTAAGGTGTTCTCATTCATCTTACTCAACACACCAACCTTATGTTCACGTTTATTCCTAATAATGTCATTTTAAAAATGAGCGTGAACATCGTTTGAATTGTGTATGTAATGACATATCTTTTACATTACAAAATATGTTTTTCTCCGAAAAAAATGCGTAGATGTATTGTACAAATGGATCGATTCTTTTAGTTTAAAATTTTTTTTAAAAATGCCCACTAATGGCGTTAACATTTGATTAAACACTTAAAAAAATCATTGTATAAAAGTTTATATAATTTGAGTTTACGCAAATGATACATTATATAACATGAAAAATAATTTATTTATTTATTTAATTAACGACACAACAGTGTCTTTATATACAGATGAACATGTGACAGGTTATGCAAGTACTTAAAATTATTGACAAATAATACAACTTTATCTTAAACTAACATGAAATAATCGATAGTAAATCGATCTTTTAAATACGGCATCTCCTTTGGGAATCTAATTTCGTACATGGGAAAAAAGCACGAAGCCTACTATTTCAAAAAGAAATCTGACCAGACAAACGATCAACCAAAAAATTAATAAAAATATAATTTTATTTAGCATAGTTATTAAAAAACAATATACAGTGTTTTTCTTCGATGTAATCATGATGGTCTGTTTGAATTTCATCCTGAGAAACAGTTCTCGGATCCCATTTTTTTCTCCTTTCCTGGACCCCCGCGACTCATCCGTCACAGTTGAGAAATGTCCCCCAGGGGTGGCCCTTAGGGTGGTACCAGACCCTCCACTTGTCTTCTTATTCTTGGAAATATATTTATTTTAAAGGGACCGTTTCGGATTCGTGCCCCAGAATCACGAGAAAAACTGTTGAAGAGCTCTTAGGAAAGAGTCGGAGCAAATGTTTTTTTCTTACAGAGTTGATGAGAGAGGAATGTAACGGGTTTGAGAAATGAGTTTTCAATAGAATATAGAAGATAAAAAGAATTGGACCGAATAAAAATCTAAGAAAAGCTTCACAATATATTATCATTTTATATTAGATACTGGTATAAATCAATAACATCAAACAAAATGTATACCTACATAGCACCAAGCTTCTACGATTATCTTACTTTTTAAATCTCTTTCTTCAAAATATCATACATAAAAAATTGGCACCTGACACTTATAATAATAACGATAGCTTTCTTTCGTCTACGAGAGACGATTAACAGACGCAACAACTCCCACACATCTCATACTGTGAAGACCAATTTAATACTCACAAAATTTCTTTCTTCGTAGACGCTTTCTATACAGGTTAGTTAGTCAAGCCTCGCGAACAAGCTGCCTTTCATGAACTATTTTCCATAAATTTCGCCATGGCTTTCCACATGCAGAACATCTAGGTTGAATGACAAGATGTCTCTTTTGCAGGTGTATTTAAATCTAAGCTTAGGAAGACCTTAGTTTCTCTTGGCGTCTGCTATTACTCCTAAATAGTACGTTTTAGGAAGACTTTCTTCGTCTCTTCTTAATACACGGCCCAGCAACGTAGCCGTTTGAAATTTGAGGGTCGCCATTATACTAAAAACACCTGTTTTATTAAGAACATCTTCATTTGTAAACATATACTGTCACACGATACCCAATATTCTGCGCAAAACCGCACGTGGAAGTTAAGTCTTATTTCGTGACATGGCATGCCATTTTGTACACAGTACAAAAAAGTTATATAATAAAGGTAAAGGTTTGTATTAAATATCTTCCTACTATATAATAATGTCCCTTTTACCTCAATTTTACATATGTTTGCACACTATTCAGTAAGATATAAAATTTAATCGATTGTTTGTATGCCCTCAAATATAACCTTTTGATCTTTTGTATATAATAACGACTTTGAATAAGGGTTGTATATTAACTCAAATTAACTTAATCGGCGGCCGTGGTCTAACGATTACATTCACGTAACCAGCAGCCCCAGGATCGATTTCTGGAGGTTTGACATCTGGAATTGTTTTACTATTAGATCGTTTTACATCTGAATTAACATTTTTTCTGTAAGTTATATGTTGGTCATTATACATTGATATAGCGCTTTTAAGCAATACAAAATAGCACTATGTATATAAAAGGCTGCCTTACGAAAGGTTGCAGCAAATTATGATGATTCCCAAGCTTTCCTTCCAATTTTTAAATTGTATGCCACAAAGATACTTGCCAGGAGTTCTTCCGTGCAGCCGAAAATGAGGAATTCTTGAAATCGCCACCCTTTCCATGTGTATACGTCACCATCTTCTTTTCCATTAGACGATGTTTTTTTTGGTATCAGTTATGTTAATTTCACTCTCACTATCACCCATACCCAGCCTGCTATGGAATACAAAAATAAGTCCCCATACAGCGCGATCAACATTAAAAGATCGAAAACTCTTATCATGTATCATATTATGAGCGTAACGTCACGTAGTGACAAGGAAAACACTAGCAAAAGGGATCCTTTTCAGGTGACACAAATGAATATGAAAAGAATAGCAGCATTGACAAGGACTTGGCCTTAAGGACCGACGTCCTGTGAGAAGAAAACTTATTTGTAGCGTAGTATATATGCTTAAAAAACGGTTTAAAGTCTGAAGTTCAAACGATCCAGCAAGTTGTCAGTACTTTCGCAGAAAACTTTAAAAGTAGCAAAATTACTCTGTGACTCCACTCGATCAGAATAATTAATCGGCCCGAAGGTGTACTGATTTAAGTCTGAATGGAGATCTCTTCGAAAATTATTGACTTGATTTTTGGGTACCACCGGGAATCGAATCCAGGTAGAAGACAAGCGTGTAACCAACTAAGCTATGAGGGCAAAACAAGTTGAAAGTTGGTAATTTTTTGCATATCTCGATTTGGCAACCGATGCTTCATCGGCTAGAGTAGATAATGCCAATAAACTTGAATCATTAAGGTCTAGAGAAAGACAATGTTGGAGAGATGAAATGGTAAAAGAAAAAAGAAATATTGGAGTAATAATAAGGGGAACGCACAAACGTATAACGCTTAAATTCCGTATGGGGTTGTAGATCAATGATATGGGCAATGTAACTTTTCTTTCCATTTTTATTCCTGGGAAAAATAGTTTTTCGTTCCTACATACGAGTCTTGTCGTATATTTCCTTCAAAGACCGACTTAAAAATATTACATCTCTCTTCAATGACGAAACGTATTTCTTTCTTGACGTTTCGAGTCTTCCTTCTTCTTTTCCAATCTTAAGTGTATTCGAAAATATTTAGTTTTATTTTTCATTCGTTTTTAATTCTGTTTTCTTATCTTTTATCTTAATACTAATTTACGTAACTCTTTTGGTGGACTCGAAGCGATTACTATATGAAAATAAACTCACCATTTATATAATATATATCACAGCAAAGTTTGTAAATTAATTTATGATTATCACAGTGGAATTCTCGACTCATAATTTGTAATAATTAGTTTAGCAGAAGCAAACTGTTTTAAACCATTTAAAAATAATCAGAAATAGAAAAAAAAACATTTAGGATTAAAAACTGTGGATAAATAGATCACTTGGACAAGTATAGATCATCTACCAAAAACATTTATCCCATCTATTTGCACGCATGTATAAAACAAATTAACAACTCAACAATTAGGAAAACAAAATAATTGACATTTAATTGAATGATCACAGATGTAATAGCTTTTAGAAAACTCGATACATTTTAAATAAATTCTGTATTAAATCCAGCACTCGTGTGTATTCGTTATATTATATTTTTTCCTCCTTGGTCGATTCCTTACGACTACGGAACGTGATCACTCTGAACCATCTGCCCAACTCTGACTACTACGAGGGTCATCCAGAAACTAAGGTTACAAGGGCTCCTGAGGCCGGGGGAAATTTTTTGTTTCAAAGTTGGTGCAACTGGCGTGTAGGGGGATCCTAACGGTCAGTTTGTTTGGTCCCGCGTGTTTGTCGGCCATTTTGTTCAGTCACAGTAAATTCTTCCGATGAAGAGGTCGTCGTGCGCTCCCGCCAACTCTCGTCCGTGCGAGACCCGTGCGGTCATCAGTTTTTTTGACTTTGCAGAACAATACCACCGCGAATGTCCATCAGAATCTCGTGGAAGTTTATGGTAGTGATGTGATGAGTCGACAACATGTCACGAAGTGGGTTAGGTTGTTCAGAGAAGGCCGTACTGATACTCACGACGAGGCAAGGCAGTGATTAATGACGAATTTGTGCAAAAAAATTGAAGAACAAGTGCGAAATGACCGCCGTGTGACGCTTGAAGACCTTTACGAAGAATTCCCTGACATTTATCGAAGTCTCCTTGGTAATATTGTGTTGGAAAAACTTGGTTACAAAAAGTTGTGTGCGAAATGGGTGCCCAGAATGCTCACACCGGAGCACCGTCAAAATCGCGTGACCGCCCCGCGTGAATTTTTGGATCGTTTTGCACAGGAGGAGGCAAGGCAGTGATTAATGACGAATTTGTGCAAAAAAATTGAAGAACAAGTGCGAAATGACCGCCGTGTGACGCTTGAAGACCTTTACGAAGAATTCCCTGACATTTATCAAAGTCTCCTTGGTCGTGTCGGAATTGTGTCGGAAAAACTTGGTTACAAAAAGTTGTGTGCGAGGTGGGTGCCCAGAATGCTCACACCGGAGCACCGTCAAAATCGCGTGACCGCCCCGCGTGAATTTTTGGATCGTTTTGCACAGGAGGAGGCAAGGCAGTGATTAATGACGAATTTGTGCAAAAAAATTGAAGAACAAGTGCGAAATGACCGCCGTGTGACGCTTGAAGACCTTTACGAAGAATTCCCTGACATTTATCGAAGTCTCCTTGGTAATATTGTGTTGGAAAAACTTGGTTACAAAAAGTTGTGTGCGAGATGGGTGCCCAGAATGCTCACACCGAAGCACTGTCAAAATCGCGTGACCGCCGCGCGTGAATTTTTGGATCGTTTTGCACAGGAGGGAAAAGCTTTTCTGGACTCTATCGTGACGGGGAATGAGACGTGGGTGTGTCACTACACCCCAACAATTTTCAACGATCAAAAGGTCGAGGAAGCTGTGAAGAAGTGGCTTAAGGAGCTGGCGGCGGAGGTTTATGACACTGGCATACAAAAGCTGGTGCCTCGACTACAGAAATGTCTCGATCTCGACGGCGATTACGTTGAAAAATAGTTAAATATATTTGTGAAGTATCCTGTGAATTTCAATTAAATACAAGCATTTTTCGATCCTACATAAATGTTGTAACCTTACTTTCTGGACGACCCTCGTATGATGCTTCCATCTCTTCCAACTTTGGATCTCTCGAAGTGACGCAGTCACAGAAGACCCCGTTGCGTTCCTGACTTGGTAAATCAATCAGGTTGTCGGTCTGCCTTTACCTCGTCGTTCCACCACACTGTCTGTCAGCATGACTCATTATAAATCCTCCTCTAATCTGCGTACTATATGGACGAGTAAGAATTCTACTCGCCGTAAACAAATCGGGAACAGTCAGCCTATCCTATATCTCAATTTTTTATATGATGCATACATATGGTAGGTGCGTCGAGCTGTCCAGACAATCCTAAGTATGTTGTTTATAGTTAAGGCATTAACGTTGTGGATGTTTAAAGACATTATAATTAACCAACGACAATTTTAAAAAGGAATTAATAACCATAAAAAAAATGCTACAAATAATACAAATATCCTGGAAGCCTAGTTGATTCACTTTTAAAAAATAAAACAAAAAAGAAACTTATAAAAGATTATATATTTAACGCCACCTATAAGCATACCTTTAAATGGAGCAAAGTTCTATTTATAAAAAACATATACGAAATAACCAAAAATATTCCAAGTCACATAAAGCCAGCTTTTTGCACTAATTTTAATCTCCGGAAACTCTCATTTAATGGGAAAGGCAAAAATGGAATACTTAGCAACAGTGGTGTGTATAAACTTTTATGTGCTGCCTGTGATAATTTATTGTATATATAGGAAAGACAGGAAGGTCTTTTAAAAAGAGATTTCGTGAACACAAATCCGCCTTAACAAATCCTCTAATTTATTATGAAATGGCTAATCATTGTCACCGTGAAAACCATACTTTTTCTATAGATAATGCCAAATTCTTACATATCAGTAGTAACGGAAATAAATTTGACAGATTAGAGGTCCTAGAAATTTCTAAGTCACTACATCGATCCGAACATCTCGTAAACAGTTATATCCCAAAAATCTTTCCGCTCTTGGCCGAAATCGTCCCATGCCTCCCTTACCCCTCAGTCCCCAACCATTGAAGCGTGTATATCGGTACCAGTCCGAACAGAATTTATTAATTTAGAAAGCCTTGAAACCGGTAGGGTTATACCGTTACAAAAGTGGAATAAACAGTGGTTGATAAAAATAAATTTCAATCCTAAGTATACATCTCCAGCACTACATCTCGAAGATATCTACCATTTTTTGTGTTCAGATAAATGTTAATTCAATAGAATATTACATATGCTACATAACATTACGCCCTTTACCTGGCAGAGTAGGCGGATGACTGAGCAACAGACTTTCCTATCTTTACACATCCTTCATCTCTTGCACATACGTTGTCGACCCATGTATACTTCTCAGTACACGCATTTCGACAAAATTTATTCAGGATCTGTACACTATTCTTAACAAAAATCTGCAAGGTTTCACTAAAAGTTGAAAACAGGACAAAACACTGAAATTCTTGAACACTATCGTTAGTCAAAAAGAAAAAACCTTAGTTACATCCTTCGGGATAAAGAAATAACAAATGTCGCCCAGTAGTTGTCGACATAAGCGATTTCGTTCAATTTTCGACACAAGAAAGCTCTTCATCAAAGGATATTATTGATGAGGGCAATATCATATTTTCCCCGAGTATTATTTCCCAAGGGTGCTATTCATCCTTCGCAAAATCTATGTGACACTATGTGTAGGAAAAAGAAACAATCTCTACGTATTGATTTATTTGTCTTATGAAACGACCTAGATAAAATTTAATTTTAGCGCCACATGTGTTCAATTTACAGTAAAAATAACTTTGAAACGTGAAATTCTTAAACAAGGCTTTATTTTGAAAAATACATTTATGTAAGAGTGACATATTTTACGGAAATTGACACGATTTGTAAACTTTAAACTGCACGTTAATAAATGGCGTACATATACGTAGGGTATATGCTGAAAAACATCTGATATCCTCGTAGCCGAGCACGTCCTCTATTGGTGGGAGCGTATTTCGATTGGGATGATGTTATGACATGGGCCCAAGCCTCCTGATAACTTCTGTGTGAAATGTATGTAGCTGTCAAAATCCTATATTTATTTATGGATTTCTATGTATACAGAGCGATTTTGTGGAAGTCTAAGTGAATAAAATGTAATGAAGAGACGTTCACGTCTAATAATTATAAATTGAACGATACTATTTATTTTTATGGTACCCTACAACAAATCCGAATTGTCCACTAAGGTTATACGAAGACAATATTGTCACCGGGCTCACTGATCGAATATAGACGTAGAACCACATGATTAGGCACGGAACTCACGATTAATCATCGCACATTTTGGCAATACTATTCCGCACGTGAAGAGGCGACAACACAAGTACACGTTTAGCACTTGTCAGTATTTTTACTAGATGAAATCTTTTACCACATTGGGACCCTTATTTTTGGTACCATTGGTAATTGAACCCGAAACCTCGGGCGTCTAGATAAATTTTACTTAAAAAATAACACTTCAGACCTTCTAGAGTGATAATTAAATGAAAAACACAAATCACGTTTAAGTATAAGTGCACGATACACCTTGTTGAGTAAAAAGAAATGTCAAGTTATAAAGCTTAGCAGATTCCTCGCTAAATTAAAAGCAGGACTCACCGAAGGCTTCGCAGACCACATAAATTTCATGAACTAAAGACTACCCCATCTCTCGAGTTCTAATGCAATATTTTAAGGGCAAACGTGGGGCACATCTTAAGCCAAAGGTTCTACGAGTACGGTTCGTATAGTAAATAAAAATCTCCGGTTTTTTTCTCGACGAAAACGCATTCCATTCAACTGTTCTCTTTTTTAATAACATGTCATCGAACCAAACAGCGCTGATGATTGATTTTCCTACAGGACCTTCTGTATTGCTCGACCTGTGCCGTAGAACTGTCTATCTGTAGAGTTACGAACGCATGATAATCCTGGAGGTTTTCGGGAGGCAACATGAAACAGTTTTTAACGCAATTAGTAACCAAGGTGTCTTTTACTACTAAACAATCATCTGGAAGTAATATTAGGTTTCTATTGTTTCCATTTTAGTGTTGTATACAAAGTAAACTCTTCATAGGTATTCATTGCTTATATGTAATCATGAATTATTTATTGTACAGTGCCAGTATTTTGGTGCCAGTATTTTTAATAAAAATAAAAATATTTCCAGAAGCGATGAATCTAACGACCTAGCCATATAGGAATGTTTGACATAACAATATTATTTAAATACAATAGTTCGAAACTAACTTAGGTTGTTTTTCACAAGTTCCTTGTAAGTCCGATCGACAAAAAGTTTTGTTCCATAGTAAAGCGGTTGTGACTATTATTGTAATTATTTGGACAACTCGAACATGACAGGACTGCTTAGATCGGGTAGTCCATATGGGCATTGTATGGATTTTCATATGACTTTGACTACTAAAAAGAGTACGGTGAAAAAGTTGTTCTTGTCGAGATAAATTAATTAAATTTTATAGGTTAGCTTTGCTGTGTTGCTCGTCTTCTACTATTTTTTCAATATTGTATGATATAACACTGCTTATACGTCAAAGTTGATTTAATTTGTAGTTATTTTTTAATGTTTTGTATCAAAAAGGTTATTTGACCGTTAAATTAAAATAAAATACACAGAAAAATGCAGCAGATTCACAAACGTTTGAGAACCATTCTTGAAGACGGACGGTGCAAGCACGTTTTCTCGGTTTTTCTTCTTTTTTCTTTCACCTGCAACTTCTCTCCTGCACTGTTCAAAGTTTGCATCGTAAAATAAAAAGAAGAAAAGGAAGGGGGGGACTGTGGGAGAATGCAGTGAACGAGTTGAGAAACAAAATGTTGCATTTGTTGCAAGCTTAACTTAACCTATTGACATTCGAAAATATTACTGTCACAAATAAAAACACTAAAAGGCAATTTTCGAGAGGATTATGAATATATTTCATTACATGATTGATGCCTTCGAAATGTGGTATTGGAGGTGGATGATCCATATCCCATGGACTGCAATAACGTATCTATCATCAAAAAATTGGAGATTATTGGAAAACTTTCGTCAAAATGCAGAAAAAGAATTCTAACGCAGTTTGGACAAGTTGCTAAAAAATATGGAGAAACTGGTGATCACGGGGATAGTTGAAAGAAGACGAGCTAGAGGAAAGTGTCCTATACAAAATGTACAAATCAAATAAAGGACTTCAAAGGATCCTCTTTAAGCACTACATTCAACACAGTCCAGGACCAGGAGAAATGGAGTGGTGCACCTAGTTCGAGACACAGCACAAGACCACAACGTTCAGCATTAAGAACGCGGTGATGAAGAAGAAAAATTGCATTATACTTGTTATTAACAGTGCGACAAAAAATTTGTCCTTGTTTTTTTAGCTACAAGCATGGAAGAAACTCATTCAACCATTAAGACCACAATATTATAAGGTCTTAAAGGAAATGTCAAATCTTCGTTGGTCGAAAGTAGACTATCACTTGAAAAAAAAATATCTATTTCGTCACTTATCTATAAAAATCGTATGAGTCAATAATATTAAATCCAAATCAATAAATAAAGAACCAAATGGGTTAGGCGGGGAAGCGGTATTTTGTTGCTAAACGCATATCCATTCATTTCCCGTTGCCCGGGTTTAAAAAGCCATTCAAATGTATCTCGTTTTTCATGGCAAACTTTGGAAAACTCTTGGATACACTTTACAATTTTATATGAATATATTACCGAGTGAAACTTCTAGATGAAAAATAGCTCATGTCGACTGTTTTGTTTCTACGACTAAGTTATCAATTTCTGATAAGAATACTATGCTTGAAAAAATTGGTTGTTAGGAAGAAAAAAAATACGTTGCTAACTTTAACGTTAAGACACAAATTACGTTGCTTACTTTTACATTAAGACACAAATTACGGTGCTAACTTTCACGTTAAGCCAAAAATTACGTTGCTAAGTTTATTCCAAACGTACCGAATGCATCAAGTTGTTTCTTAGAAATCCTATCCTTAGCGCATTATTCTTACGTATTTAATCCACCAGCGTGACATTGATCTTCTTACAAGCCTAGTTTTGCTTCTTGTGTACCAGAGGAACACTTCATACTTCAACTATGGTCCGTTGCTCGGGCGATGTGCCCAGCCCACATCCACATAAGTATTTTTGCGACCTCTATAACATTTTGTTTGGGCGCGAATCCACAGGAAATTATTGTATAGGGTTGCGCAACAAGAATTGCAATTTTAAATTTATCGCCATTTTTCACGTATAATATTTATAATAGACATACATCATCTACTTCTTCTCCCTGGCTCTATCCCAACTCATTGTCTGCGAAGACTGTTGGGATCAGCTCTCCTCGTCCTCAGGTTTTATGCTCTTCTGTCCTGGACTACGTCCCCCAGGCCGTGCCTCTGCATCAGGTTATCTTTTTGCACCACCCATGAATTATTTGGTCTTCCTCTGGTTGTTATTCGAGGAAGATCCATGGAGATTGCCTGGTTTACAATGTGATCGGGTGCTCTGCGTCCAACGTGCCCATACCATCTCAATCGCCTCTCCTCCATCTTGCTGTTGATGTCTGTAACACCTAGGCTTCCACGAATGCATGAGCTTTTTATTTTGTCTCTTAGGGGCACACCAGCTGACCATCTTAGCATGCACATTTCAGCAGTTTCTAGTTGCCTAGAGTAGGAGTTATACATCGTCCAGCATTCATAGAGGAGTGCGGGTCTGACAATCGTTTGGTATACTTTTCCTTTTAACTTTACTGGCATTTTCGGATCACATAGAACTCCCGTCATTGATCTAAACTTCATCCATCCCACACAAATTCTATGTGTTACATCTGCTGCACATCCTCCATCGCTATCGATGAGTGACCCAAGATACTTAAAGGAGTCACAATTTGGTAATGTTTCTCCATCCATTTGCATTACGGGAGTGACAGCATTTGTGTTCTCGAATGGTAGGAATAGTACATATACTCTGTTTTCTTTCTGCTCAGTCTCAATCCATTGTCCACCAAGAGTTTTCTCCACCTTTCCAGACTATTTTGCAGGTCTTCATGTTTTTCACTTATTAATACGATATCGTCTGCAAATAGTAAGGCATACATCATCTATGTAACCTATAAATTAATCATGCAGCGGTAAACGATTGCAGAGCTTAATATAAATTTAAAATTGCAGCTCTTATTCCGCCACCCTATAGAAGTATAATATAAAAAAAACTGTTTTTTCAACACAAATACAGTATATCGGTGTCCTTGAAGATGAACAAAATGTCGAAACCGGTTGGATAACAATGTTAACAGTCATAAAACTAAGAAAAGTAAATAAAATAAAACACCACTAAAGTACATCGACTATAAAGAAAGCTGTAACAAAAAAAAACTAAATTACGAAGTCAAAATAATCTCTGAGTAGGTCTCCATTAAGAAAGGTTTAAATTGGGCATCTTATTCTCGGAACAACAACACCAACTTTCTATAGCGAAAAACAAAAGAACACAAAAAAATTAAAACAAAAGAAACGCAACTTAAAACAAAAGAACTCCCCACAAAACGATAAGAAAATTATAGCAAACTGTGTAGCTGGTTATTTCATCCGACCAAGCATCCACGGAAAATGGGAGAATGTGCTGAATTCGCAATAAGGCTGTGAATATTCGCGAAGGAAAGTTTATTTTAAATCAAAACACACACAAAAACATTTTTTTTACGGACGAAAAATCTTGATCCATGTGGAATTTCGGACACGTAGATCTCTAGCATGATGGATGTTAGGAGAAATGGGATAGATAAAAATAAATGCAGAATATGACACAGGACAATGTGGGAAGATGTGAAATGGAATGACGAGATTTGGATCTATGAAGCTGGGGATCTTTTTTTAAATATACGTGTACTAAGGGAGAAACAGAACAATTCAGATATCTATGATGGATGTTGTTTTTTTTAATGGGATTTCACCCATATTACGAAGATATGTGCTACATCAAAGCGAAAAATGCTATAAATGTGAAATATACAGACTTTTTCTTTAAATTTTTCAAGTATTTCAGAATACTATCAGAAACAATTAATAATTGTTCAGTTCAGTTCGATCCCACCTGCACCCACGTCGTTATTGGGGGACAAAATAAGGCCTCATCCACAAACATACCATCACCTCCCTGTCGAGTTAAGTAGAGTAAAGAGAGCGCCATACTTTACTATCCCAACACGCATCCTTCGCTTCTTCCATACCTATACACTTTTTCATACAACTTTTACGATTTCTCCGACTTACTATGTTTCCTTCTTTCAGAATATGACTTATTTGATCCAACCATACATTCCTTGGTCTTCCTTTTACGCGCCTTTCTTTCGCATGATTTTTTTAAAGAAGCAATAACCAAAGAATGATACAGGTTTCCCCTCTTTTAGACATTTTTCCTTTAGATCAAAAAACCACACACTTCACATGTAACAAAGTCTTTTATCTAAACACTACTCTCGTTACTGTCCGGGATTATTCTACCTGAGGTAAAAACACGTGTAACGGTGATTCATGTAATAAGTGGAATACTACAATAATTTATTGATAAATATTCTAATATCGAATTCAACGATCTAAAACCGAAACCTTTGATGATTTTTTTAAATACTTTAGAAGCATCTCGTAAAGTAAATTCAGAACAAAAAGAGTTCTTAAAGGAAGACAAAATCTGAGATCCACTGACCCCGACAAATTTGCCTCAGGCGTATGGATAGATAACTAGATTATTATGACCAATTAATGGCGTTTGATAATTAGTCCGAACGGGCAAGCTTTGTAAGCCACAGGCCGTTTTCAAGCCGCTACCTCAATTTAGTTAACCCAAGAAACAAATTAAACAAAAGATCCTTAATATTAAATAGATACTCATAGCTGTGGAATGTCAATGTTGGAAAGAAGGCGGAATTAAGCCATCAAAAATGGATGCATGGATAATGTTTTAAGATGAAGAAAGGAGCTTTAAAATTGATTGGACATGTGAAGAGAATGATGACATAATGACAATGCGTATATAAAAGTTAGAAGTGCTAGGTAAACGTAGAAGAGGTAAACCGAAGAAAACGTGGCTGAACCAATTTTGAAAGAAGATAAAAAAATAATTATGACTAATAAGAAGATTGTGCATGACGATACGTATGAGTGAGAAGAAGGCGAATGTTGTGTGCTTGGATAGAACAGTTTAGAGATCTGTTCTCTCTGCCGACCCCGCAAGGGACACGGCGTGATGATGTGTATGTATGCACTCATAGTTAGTCTCTAATCGACGAAATGTTCTCGTTTGGATGAGTATTAATATAAGAATTTAACATCGAAATATTCTCCATAGTGAAATATCGCATTTAAACTAAATTTTGATAAAAAGATTCCAAAGATCGTTGATTCCTCTCGCCGCTTACTGAATGTGGCATTAACTAATATGAACCTCGAGGATGGATATACACATATCAATTTGATTTCATTGTATACAGTAACGCCACGCTCAAACACAGATTGTTCATTGGTTTCCAAGTTCTCCGCTATTATTTTCACGTCGTCCTTTACTGTCCATGTAGTGATGTCCAAATCATCTCCGAGTTCTATTTGTCTAAGCCAACACATCACTCTTAAATTCCAATTCATCCCTACTTACTTCATTCCGTATACTCTCATATAATACATTGTCATCTCATGTATTCTTTTCGCTGCACGTATTTATGCAACATTTATTCGGCTCTTTTTAGTCTTTTCTCATGCCCCTGTTTCACCCCCATATATGAAAATCGGTACTAAAATACTGTTCTTCTTTCTTCTTCTTCCTGGCACTCTCCCAACTCATTGCCTAGGTAGGCTGTTGGGGTCGGCTCTTCTCGTTCTCAGGCTGTGTGTTCTTCTGTTCTGGGTGTCGCTTTCATCTAGGCCGTTTCTCTGCAGGATTTTGAAGCATTGAGTCATCCAGGAGTTCTTTGGTCTTCCTCTGGACGGCTGTTGAGGAAGATCTACAGACATTGCCTGATTAACAGTAGGTCTGGTGGTCTCCGTTTTATGTGCCGATACCATGTCAGCTCACGCTCTTCCCGCTTACTATTTATGTCAGTGACTCAACGGTTTATTCTCTCTCAACGGTGCTATATAAATTGTCATTTATTATTAGCTATCCGAAAAATACGAAACTACTTTACGGACTTCATATTATGTCATTACTTAAAGACGAATATAATTCTATTCAATATATCAATACTTGAATAAATCAATACTTATGTACATGTATTATATATATTTTAAATATTATTTTTATTTTAAAATTAACCATATATTTTTTATCATAGGTACATTTTTTTCTTAAACGATAAAACTAAACTTAACCCGCAACTAATAGGTTGACTATATATGTAGACTAATGTTTCCGATAGATAACGCGGGTCCAGTTAACCTTTTGTATGTGGACTACGGTCCCGGGAAGGCACTTAAAAGTTGACAATAATGTCCGCTGATAAATAAAAAAAGAAGAGAAAAGGGGAAAACTATACGTGAAGAACTACCAAAATATGGTGACCACGTGTTGAACAAATAGGAAAAAAAATGTTACAAACATACATACACTCAAGCCATTTCCCTGTCAGGGTAGGTAGAGAGGACATAACATCAGGATTTCTTACCTCGACACACACATTCTTCGGATCTTCCGCATCCATACACATTCTCATAGAACTCCTAAGATTATTTTACTTCTTACAGTTTTTATTCTTCCAAAATAAAATTAACACGATTCAACCACACTTTCCTTGGCCTTTTACTCCCATTTCCACACTATACTCTTTTTTTGTAAGTCTTTGTTCATTAATTCGTTTTATCTGGCCAAACCATCTAAGAGTATCCTTCTTTAGTTTACACAAAATTCAACTTCATTTTCGAGAGACTGAGTAATCTGATATGACTAAGGTTTTTAAAAAAACCACACAAGTTTCAAAACATCATACACCTGACCCAATCAAACTTTCCTTGATCTTCCTCTACCACGCCTTCCACTCACATTTGCACTACATATTTGTATTGCTAGTCTTTCTTCAATACTTCGTTCCACATGCCCAAACCATCTCAGAGTGCTATTCTCAGCCTTACTCAACACGTCAGCTTTAAGTTCACATGTCAACAAATTGTGTTAATCAGATATTATAAAAAATTAAGATCAAATATAAATTTAAGATTCAATATGTTGATTAGGAAGTTTGTCAATATGAATTAAAATGTTTTTCGAGAAAAATGTATTCTCTCCAAGAGTAATGAAAAACTTAATTGTTTATTTAAAAAATGTTAGAATAAATCCCAAATCAACAAAAAACAACAGACCAGATAAAAGAAAAACACACAAACCCGGAGTACTGTGCAGCAAAAATATTTTTTTATATGCATTGTTAATTTGATTTTTATTATGTTATTTTTAATACGTAAAATTAAATCTCAACATTATAAATAAGCAAGTTAATTTTAATAAAAGCCCTCTTCTTAATATGCTTTCCGTTCAAAAGTCATCCCTTTGACGCCTACTTACTCCCTCGCCTTTGTTAGCCAGTAACCCCCACCCCTTAGAAAATACATTTAAGACATGTAATTTAGTAATTCATCTTCACCTGAAGAGGAAGACGGAGGTCTTTGAAACCGGTAGTGTACCCACAAAAATAAAACAGTTGTGAATACAAAAGAAAGTATTTTATTATTGTAAAAAAAATGAAAATAACACCACAAAGTAAAACGGACGTCTTTTTTAAGATTCAAGATAAAAAAAAATTGAATCAAATTGTGCAAGTTTTCATAACTTAAAAAAGAGACATGTCCCAGCAAAAAACTATTCACATTATGGTCGCCCGAAACAACCCTAAAACGTTATATACGATTGGTAAAGGTGAATTTCCAATCCATCCCTACGTGGGTTATCAATCTGGACACACGAGTAATAAAGGTAGTTTTATGACCGCAGCTTCCAATAGCCGGCGCTGCAGATGGAATCTTCCCCACGATTACGTGGCGGTTCAGCTTGATTGGTTTTTATCCTTTTTGCGGTAGAGTAGCAGGAAGAAATGGCCACCATGAGCTATATATTCTCTCAACATTAGTTACTTCGCGATCTGAGAATAATGGAGGTTTCTTTCGCTTAAGATAAAGACGAAAAAATGTGGTACGCGTTGCAATACTCCTTATTAAAAAATATAATCATGAATAAAAATTATAGATGATTGACGTAAGCAACTATTGATTCTCGACGGTTCGCATAATGGTTTCACACTGTTCTCATTTTTTATTTACCACTTTGCATGGATTTCTCTTGTGACATAAATAAGGTCTGATACTAGTTTGCTTATTTGTAAGGAAGAATATCATCATGAATTGTTTTCATACTGTTAGGTGGTGCCGAGAATACATTCACAGTGTCAATCAATCGGTTTAATATCAATATACCACGCGTGATGATATATGTTCTGCATACCTATTGTTACAAGACGAACTATTTTCATACTGTTAGGCGGTGCCGAGAATACATTCACATTGTCAATCAATCGGTTTAATATCAATATACCACGCGTGATAATATTAGTTCTGCATACCTATTGTTACAAGACGAACTATTTTCATACTGTTAGGCGGTGCCGAGAATACATTCACAGTGTCAATCAATCGGTTTAATATCAATATACCACGCGTGATGATATTAGTTCTGCATACCTATTGTTACAAGACGAACTATTTTCATACTGTTAGGCGGTGCCGAGAATACATTCACAGTGTCAATCAATCGGTTTAATATCAATATACCACGCGTGATGATATTAGTTCTGCATACCTATTGTTACAAGACGAACTATTTTCATACTGTTAGGCGGTGCCGAGAATACATTCACAGTGTCAATCAATCGGTTTAATATCAATATACCACGCGTGATGATATTAGTTCTGCATACCTATTGTTACAAGACGAACTATTTTCATACTGTTAGGCGGTGCCGAGAATACATTCACAGTGTCAATCAATCGGTTTAATATCAATATACCACGCGTGATGATATTAGTTCTGCATACCTATTGTTACAAGACGAACTATTTTCATACTGTTAGGCGGTGCCGAGAATACATTCACAGTGTCAATCAATCGGTTTAATATCAATATACCACGCGTGATAATATTAGTTCTGCATACCTATTGTTACAAGACGAACTATTTTCATACTGTTAGGCGGTGCCGAGAATACATTCACAGTGTCAATCAATCGGTTTAATATCAATATACCACGCGTGATGATATTAGTTCTGCATACCTATTGTTACAAGACGAACTATTTTCATACTGTTAGGCGGTGCCGAGAATACATTCACAGTGTCAATCAATCGGTTTAATATCAATATACCACGCGTGATGATATTAGTTCTGCATACCTATTGTTACAAGACGAACTATTTTCATACTGTTAGGCGGTGCCGAGAATACATTCACAGTGTCAATCAATCGGTTTAATATCAATATACCACGCGTGATGATATTAGTTCTGCATACCTATTGTTACAAGACGAACTATTTTCATACTGTTAGGCGGTGCCGAGAATACATTCACAGTGTCAATCAATCGGTTTAATATCAATATACCACGCGTGATGATATTAGTTCTGCATACCTATTGTTACAAGACGAACTATTTTCATACTGTTAGGCGGTGCCGAGAATACATTCACAGTGTCAATCAATCGGTTTAATATCAATATACCACGCGTGATGATATTAGTTCTGCATACCTATTGTTACAAGACGAACTATTTTCATACTGTTAGGCGGTGCCGAGAATACATTCACAGTGTCAATCAATCGGTTTAATATCAATATACCACGCGTGATGATATTAGTTCTGCATACCTATTGTTACAAGACGAACTATTTTCATACTGTTAGGCGGTGCCGAGAATACATTCACAGTGTCAATCAATCGGTTTAATATCAATATACCACGCGTGATGATATTAGTTCTGCATACCTATTGTTACAAGACGAACTATTTTCATACTGTTAGGCGGTGCCGAGAATACATTCACAGTGTCAATCAATCGGTTTAATATCAATATACCACGCGTGATGATATTAGTTCTGCATACCTATTGTTACAAGACGAACTATTTTCATACTGTTAGGCGGTGCCGAGAATACATTCACATTGTCAATCAATCGGTTTAATATCAATATACCACGCGTGATAATATTAGTTCTGCATACCTATTGTTACAAGACGAACTATTTTCATACTGTTAGGCGGTGCCGAGAATACATTCACAGTGTCAATCAATCGGTTTAATATCAATATACCACGCGTGATGATATTAGTTCTGCATACCTATTGTTACAAGACGAACTATTTTCATACTGTTAGGCGGTGCCGAGAATACATTCACAGTGTCAATCAATCGGTTTAATATCAATATACCACGCGTGATGATATTAGTTCTGCATACCTATTGTTACAAGACGAACTATTTTCATACTGTTAGGCGGTGCCGAGAATACATTCACAGTGTCAATCAATCGGTTTAATATCAATATACCACGCGTGATGATATTAGTTCTGCATACCTATTGTTACAAGACGAACTATTTTCATACTGTTAGGCGGTGCCGAGAATACATTCACAGTGTCAATCAATCGGTTTAATATCAATATACCACGCGTGATGATATTAGTTCTGCATACCTATTGTTACAAGACGAACTATTTTCATACTGTTAGGCGGTGCCGAGAATACATTCACAGTGTCAATCAATCGGTTTAATATCAATATACCACGCGTGATGATATTAGTTCTGCATACCTATTGTTACAAGACGAACTATTTTCATACTGTTAGGCGGTGCCGAGAATACATTCACAGTGTCAATCAATCGGTTTAATATCAATATACCACGCGTGATGATATTAGTTCTGCATACCTATTGTTACAAGACGAACTATTTTCATACTGTTAGGCGGTGCCGAGAATACATTCACAGTGTCAATCAATCGGTTTAATATCAATATACCACGCGTGATGATATTAGTTCTGCATACCTATTGTTACAAGACGAACTATTTTCATACTGTTAGGCGGTGCCGAGAATACATTCACAGTGTCAATCAATCGGTTTAATATCAATATACCACGCGTGATGATATTAGTTCTGCATACCTATTGTTACAAGACGAACTATTTTCATACTGTTAGGTGGTGCCGAGAATACATTCACATTGTCAATCAATCGGTTTAATATCAATATACCACGCGTGATAATATTAGTTCTGCATACCTATTGTTACAAGACGAACTATTTTCATACTGTTAGGCGGTGCCGAGAATACATTCACAGTGTCAATCAATCGGTTTAATATCAATATACCACGCGTGATAATATTAGTTCTGCATACCTATTGTTACAAGACGAACTATTTTCATACTGTTAGGCGGTGCCGAGAATACATTCACAGTGTCAATCAATCGGTTTAATATCAATATACCACGCGTGATGATATTAGTTCTGCATACCTATTGTTACAAGACGAACTATTTTCATACTGTTAGGCGGTGCCGAGAATACATTCACAGTGTCAATCAATCGGTTTAATATCAATATACCATGCGTGATGATATTAGTTCTGCATACCTATTGTTACAAGACGAACTGTTTTCATACTGTTAGGCGGTGCCGAGAATACATTCACAGTGTCAATCAATCGGTTTAATATCAATATACCACGCGTGATGATATTAGTTCTACATACCTATTGTTACAAGACGAACTATTTAACAGGACCTTTTTTACATTTTTTTGGCATCGTCGGGAATTGAACCGAAGAGTGAATATCCAGTACATTTTATGTTACTATTACATGCATTTCCTTACTAGCATAATGTTTTACTTTCATCTTAACAAAATAATTACTTTCATCTTAAAAAAAAAGTTTTACTTTCATCTTAAAAAAAAAAAAAAAAAAAAAAAAAAAAAAAAAAAAAAAAAAAAAAAAAAAAAAAAAAAAGTTGAATAAACAGTGTTTGTTAAAAATAAATTACAATGTCTTTAAACCTCCACAACGTTAATGCCTTAACTATAAACAACATATTAACAAAATTGATTCAAACTAGTCAGATTTTTCAAGAACTCCTACATATCTCATTCACGAACAAGCATTTCAGTAACCATCATAGTGAATGATCTTCATTTTTTCTTACCTTCTTGAACTCCTGAATTCTAATTACATCATTTTCAGAAAAGAAAATTGACCTGAAAAAAATGCTGAAAGAAATATCGGCTATGAATAATGACTCCGTGATTTTTCAGTTAGATTAATGGTGTAGCAATGTGTCAAATGTAGATCGAGATATTTTGAGACGATCTTATCGCATAACCTGTCGACTGCAATCGGTGGAGATTCGAGAAATTTTTCACAATTTTTACATTATCATATTATAGGATTCAAACTTGACAAATGAGAATGAAGTTTAGCATTTCGAAATAAAAAACAAACCAGTTCTTTCATTCATTCATATGATAACCCTTCACCACGTATCAATTGGCGATTCGGACATATTGAAGAACGTGGCCGAGAAACTAAATTCATTGAGCTTTCGGACCACTGGAAAAGATACGGAACATTCCATTAATGATCGCACGTATTGACAATATTACCGCGTACGTGAAGAGATAACACTGGCACGAATGTCAAGTCTACTACGAACTGTTTTACCAGCCTAGTGCATTTTTTCGGGTACCATAGGTAATTAAACCCGAAACCCCGGTCGGAAGCCAAGTGTCCTACCAACTAGGCCGCGGAGCTTGTCTTACTGAAGTAATATTCTGAGTCCAGATATGAATACACGAGTGTAATTAATTATATATGTTGAAAGAATGATTTAAATGAAAAAAATAAGTAGCAAGGATTATATTCTTCTAATTTGTTTCAAATTAATCAAAAAGCTTTCTTAAAAAAAAACCTGAGAACAGAACATTTTATTTTTAAGTGTGTCCATAAATTTAAGTTTGGCTTCACTATATGCATGACAAATAAATTGTGCAAATTTGAACATCAAAATGCAAAGTACGAATACTTATGATAATAGATCCAAGTGTGTTATTTACTTAACACTTTTATTGCAAATAGAATCTGGCGGGCTTATTGCCAGGCGGAAATCTCTTAAAACCAACCACACAAAATTAAATGAAGCAAGTTACATAGTCACAAAAAAACATTTAATTGACTATCCATTCCCACGAAATCCATGAACAGATATGCCCACAAACCCCACAAAGACGGACAATCACCCGAGCCGATTTTTTCATATAAAGTGAGATATCAATCAAAGGAAAAATAAGGGATGGTGGAGAATAAAGGAAAAAAATCAGGAATGAAACACGTTCCATATATTACTGACTAGAAATTAAGAGTTTTTTTTCAGTCGCTTCTAAAAGCATGCCAAGAACGGAGCGAGTCTTACATTGGTTAGTAACTGATTCCAGAGTCTCACTGCATATACAGTAAAGAACGACGTAAAAAAAGAGAAGCGTGGTGAACCGGAAAGGCCAATAAACAATCTGCTTCAACGTAGTGCTAGTCCATGATCGGAAAGACGCTGAAAATTTTCGACGAGATAAGAGGGGGCGACGGGACAGTTAATGATATTATGCATTATATACAGTATGTGAATTTGGCGTCTATTTCTAACGTTCAACCAGTTCAATGTCTTCTGGTATGAAGTGATATGATGGTACTTTCGTAGGTTAAAAATAAATCTTAGACAAACATTTTGAAGACGCTGAAATTTGTCCAGCGGTTCCTCTGAAACATCCAAATAACCAACGTCCGCATAGTCCAGAATCGGAAAGAGCAGAGATTGGACGAGTAAATTTATTACTGTTGTAGTATAACATTTTCATTGTATATCGAACCCGTAACCTCGGGAATGGAAGACAAGAACTAACCAACTAGGCTACAGCGATTGTCACTGTTAACACATGTGCTAAAAAAGAAACACGATTTTTTTTTTCCAAAAAAAGGAATAATTTAAGATTCACTTCAACACAAATAATATGTTTTGCATTCATACAAATAACGGTTAACGTCCCCCAAAAATAATGAGAGAGCACATCGCAATATATAGAGAAATATCTCTGAAGCACTCTTGGTGGTTTTTAAGGGCTCTCTGTGGAACTCCAAAAATTTAGGGAGAAATTTTATAAGGGGACAAAATCATCGTAAGGACACACAGGCGTATCTCATTTTTACTTCTCTACTTATAGTAGATTACTGTCAAAAGCTTCTAACAAAGCTTTTTAAGTTAAAATACCAAGAATCATACTAAAATATCTGCTTTAAAGTTCCTATCACTTTTAGAAATTGGTGATCATCATCACTATCTTGATCTTTGAGGCAACAATTCTGAACAGATGCCTTTTTTTATTCACTAGGTATACCGCTAAATATTGTTCATTCATCTTGAAGGATGTGCATGTGACCTTTGGTGGTTTGTGGCCTCCACTCCAGCAAACGCTTGTCTACCTACCAATCAACGAACAAGCAATATGACCCGTCCATTTCTACTAACATATAGTCAGGCAATCCTTTCCACTACGTCCCATACAAACATAACACAAGTCTAAAAGTAAGATACATAATTTAATGCTCACTAACAATAATACAATACCACCAAGGAGTTTAAAGCTCACTAACAATAATACAATACCACCAAGAAGTTTAATGCTCACTAACAATAATACAATACCACCAAGGAGTTTAATGCTCACTAACAATAATACAATACCACCAAGGAGTTTAATGCTCAATAACAATAATACAATACCACCAAGGAGTTTAATGCTCACTAACAATAATACAATACCACCAAAGAGTTTAATGCTCACTAACAATAATACAATACCACCAAGGAGTTTAATGCTCACTAACAATAATACAATACCACCAAGGAGTTTAATGCTCACTAACAATAATACAACACCACCAAGGAGTTTTCAGATTCAATTCCAGATGCAATAAAAAAAATTGTAAAAAATGTCCGAGTCTGGTAAAAAGAGTTTGATAAAAAAAACTCAAACGTCCTTAACGTCTGCGAGAGAGAGGTCGCCATCGGACGAGTCCCTTTTGGCAGTTCGTTCTTCGTCAGTACGTGACGTCGAGCTCATAAAAAATACAGTAAATTTCGATCTTCTAGTGAAGATGGGGGACTTATTTTGTCCCCCATAATAGCGTGAGCGTTGGTAGGATCGAGTTATAATAGAAGATTTCGCATGACGATATGTATGGATGTGGAGAAAACGAAAGTTGTGCGCTTGGGTAGAAAAGTTTGGGCATCTGTTATCTCTGCTTACCCCACAAGGGACACGACGTGGTGATATGTATGTACAAGAAGGAAGTATAAAGATATAATTAAAATAAATATATAAATGCCTTATTTTAAAATCGATATCTCGGTTATTCGTTTTTGGAAATTACAAACTTTTTGTAGTAACCCCAAGTTACGTTTTTTTTTTCTAAACAAAAAATCACTTGACATTTTTATCGGATTCTCAAGTAGGAATAGTGAATATGCTAATAAGAGATGAAAACATTTTGTATTTGTTAACATCATTTTTTTAATCATAGTTGGGTATATACCATATATGATACATGAAATTATCTGATTTTTAATCATAGTTGGGTATATACCATATATGATACATGAAATTATCTGATTTTTAATCATAGTTGGGTATATACCATATATGATACAAGAAATTATCTGATTTTTAATCATAGTTGGGTATATACCATATACGATACATGAAATTATCTGATTTTTAATCATAGTTGGGTATATACCATATATGATACATGAAATTATCTGATTTTTAATCATAGTTGGGTATATACTATATACCATATATGATACATGAAATTATCTGATTTTTAATCATAGTTGGGTATATACTATATGCCATATATGATACATGAAATTATCTGATTTTTAATCATAGTTGGGTATATACCATATATGATACATGAAATTATCTGATTTTGGAATCTTAATTAAATTGATAACATTCGTTTCAGTTTTATGTACGAGTATTGTTACATACCTACGTGACAGAAAATAAATAAATCATAACTATTAAAACTCAACGTTATTTTTCTTAACAGTTTAGATAAGAAAACTCTGCATATCTTATTTTATTGTTAAGAGGATAAACTAACAGATTTATTGATCTATCACAAAACAATAAAACGAAAATTTACACAGCGCATTTTAGAGTAGACTATCAAGTGCACTCTTACTCAAGATTCTAACTCACTATTATTGATAGATTAAAAATATTAAAACAAAAATAGTTATAAGTGCAGTGTAAGAATAAGAAGGTGGCGGCTGCGGACATTAGATTGGTCACTTTCCCGTATCTGTTGTACGAGTATATGTTTAGAAAAACATTTTTGATAACAAAATCGCAGATTGACCAAGGAAATACGAACTACTAAAAAATCTTTGTAGATCTTCCGATATTCCGTAACATATAATAAGGCTTTAAGTGGAGTGTCGACTGTGTGTGGTGTTCATATATGTCTTAAATGTTATTGAATAAAAATAATAGTAATTTCATGAATAAAAATAATAGTGTAGTGTTCATATGTGTTTCCCAGTACTCCCTAAAGCAGCTCATATTACAAAATAACTTTTGTAGACGATATGTGATAAGGCTTTGGGTGGAGTGTCGAGTGTGTGTAGTGTTCGTATACTACCTTGATCAAAAAGTTTTAGGACTTTATTCATAAAATCGAAAATACAAGTTTATTCATCAAAATCGATATGGTCCCCTTCAAAGTACTCCCCATCGACTGCAATGCACTTACGCCAGCGCTTGATCCAATCCTCGAAACACCGCTGGTACTCAATTTTCGGCATGTCCATCAGAGCCGTCTTCGATTTTTTCATGACATCCTTTCGGGCCCTGTAACGCGTTACGCGAAGTGGTTTTTAAAGTCGGTTGAACAGGAAAAAGTCGCAGGGACCCAGATCAGATGAATTCGAAGGCTGCTGGATAGTAATCTAGTTGTTTTTGGTCAAAAACTCATGAAAATCATGTTTTTCGCGATTTCAACGCGGTCCTTTTTGAGATCTTTTGGTTTTGCATCCACACGTCTGAGGCCCAAATCACTACCCAAAATGTCTTGAGCGGATCCATAAGCGATGTTCAAGTCCTCTGCCAGCTATGGTCAATTTGCGGTTTTCGGCCAACATTTCTTTGATTTTATCGATGTTTTCATCGGTTTTCGACTGCCACTGCGTTCGTCATCCTCGACCGACTCACGACCACTTCTGAAGCGTTTGTGTCACCGAAAAACACTTATCCAACATTTCCAAGGTCTGCGGACCGTTAAATTCGTTTTTCACACAACATTTAAAGCAAACTCGTTGATGCACAGTTGATGCCATTTTCAAACTTGTGAAAAATCGAAAACACGCACAAAGGTAGATGTACTCAGTACAGCGTAACTTTTACAAATGTCAAGCTATGACGCTGAAATTTGGAGGGAAGTGTCAATGATAGATGTGGTAACCTAACAAAAAAAAAATTTCAATCGGGTGACTGACAGCGCCACACGGTGACCGGTCCTAAAACTTTTTGATCAAGGTAGAATATCCTAATACTTTGAGCCAAAAAACGCAATATTACTCGAAAAAACGTACGTTAACCAAAAATAAAGATAAACAGTTCATTAAATATGACGCAATAATAAGAGGAGTGTTGCAATAAAAAAAAATACGTTTAACGTTGTAACCATTAAACGTTGAAATCCCTTTCAAAAGTAATATACCTAGGAATATTTCAGAAATATATTTAGTTTAGTCTGACTTACGACAATGAATACCCAAAATGTCCAGAAGTGACATTATATTATTTTTAAGACAGAAATTTTGAAATGTTTCCGGAAGAGAAAAGAGGGAAAGACATAATAAATTGGGTAGGATTTGTAAAAGTCAAATATTTGCAGAGCAGAATCGCGAAAATGAAATGAAACAAGTCTTGCATCAAATTAATTTATATCCTACACCTGACGTCTCCTTTTTGAACCACGGATCACATTAGTCGTAAAAGAAGTATTGGACTTAATGAATAATGATTCGTGAAAAAAAATTTAATAAACAAAGATATGCGGATTATTATAAAAAACACAAAAATTGCTCTAAATATTCAAATAAAAAATGTTTCAAATATACATCTACAGTATATAAATATCGAATACGAAAATAGCTTTTTGACAAAAAAAAATAACATTGCAGATTTCATGTTTTGCATTGAAATTTTAATTTTCGATACCCTATCCCTTCATGATCGAGTATAATTTCGGTTACATCGGTATGAAAGACTCCTGTGCGTATATACTGTTGCATTTCAGAAAGCACACATTCTAAGTAGATTACACCGAACGTTTCGATTAGAAAGAAGATTAGACTTCAAAGACGATCGGCAGGTTAAATTTACAGCAACCATTTAATAAAGTGATATTTTTTTGAGTTGCTTAATAGCGCTACTAATAATTTAAGCTAAAAAAATTGAGATGTAAAACGATCTAAAAGTAATATCAGTTCGGAAATGAATCCGCCAGGAATCAAACGTGGGGGCGCCCGCTTGATTATTTTAAATGCTAGCGTTAGACCACGGCCGACGATGCTTCATTTTACGCACACCATTAAGTTAAATTTTAATATCCATTTCTTATACACTCACTTGTAACAAGTCAATAATTTTTTTACACTTGTGAATTAAATCAACATTCGGCATTATAGGGTTGGATATCTGGTTCATACAGATGACGTCTGAGAAATGTACCATTTGAATTAACCCTAACTCGGGAATCGAACCCACTATTAATGACACGTTAACAATATTACAAAAAAATAAATAAGTTCAGTATAAGGATAGGAAGGTGGTGACTGCGGTCATGATATTGGGTACTCCTCTGTATATTCAGTAAAAAAAACAATCGCAGAAAACTTACCAAGAGAAGATGATTTTTTTTAGATCTACTGATATGTGATATAGTAACACATAGGCTTTAGGTGTAGTATATGAGTATGTATTGTTCATATAAATAAATAAAAATAAATAAATAATAGGTTTATTGATGGCAACATAGTATGTACAGATTATATTTAAATAACACTTCTAAAACACATAAATTGCAGATAATACATTAAATACAGAAGCTATCAAAAGGTCTGGGCTCATCTAATAGCATCCCCTCGGCCAAGATACACCCCACCAATAGAGGGCGAACCCAGCCACGGGGACACCAGATGTTTTTCAGCCCACACCATATATAGGTATAATCATAAATATTGATAAGACCTCACAAAAAGGATCTTCGAGCGATTCATAAATCTGTACATGACACCCATGTCATTAACACTATATTAAAAGGCAGACGATTTCACGCCACAGGACCAGAAACGGCAAATCCCAGGTCAAACATTAGATAAAAGTAGTACAGCCTCCTTTAACTGTAGATTTTCCCCCCCGTTTTCCCCCAAAATAATTAATGTTCCCGCAGTATTTCCATCCGGGGTAGTCTACTACAACGGAGCGAACATCAGAACAGGGTAGCAAGCTGAGGAGGAAAAGTAAGTGAAGAGATTATTAATGCGAATTTTTCCCTAGGGAACTGTGGCATTAATAAACTCCCCGGCATCGCTACCAGTTCGGAGACCAACCCCCACACTGCCTCCCCCCTGGACTCTACCTCGGACGGCGAACAGGGGGGGGGTGAAAGCAATTAAAATTATAAATCGCGAGGTGATTTTTGCACGGGCCGATTCGAAGATAAAAGATGAGAATGGAAAAGCGATTAAGATTTTTCAAATTCTTTTTTGCTTGTTCAATAATGAAATTGTAAAAGCAGAAAGTATTATATTATATTTTTAGAGAAATGCAAGAAGACTATAAAGCATAAGTCCCGGACTGGATATGCATTCAGAAAATTTTACATCTGAATTTATGTACCGGCAAAAAATCTGAAAGCGTTCCTCATCGAGAGAGAGAGAGAGAAACGTTTTGTATTTTATTACAATTTTGATATAGACAGTACAACGAAACTGTAATGAAATAAAATACAGCTTAAATTTACAGTACCATGTTACTTAAATATTCTCAGTAAAGGAGGTACCGAAAAAATGTTTAGTAATTTACAATAAAAAAAAAAAGAATTTTGATTGTTAAAAAAATACACATCCATCTGTCGGGAGAGAGGATAAAGCGCCAAATTTTCAAATCTCGACATACATCATTCGCATCCTCTACATCGATACACCTTCTGATACAACTTCTACGGTTTCTCAAACTAAATTTCCTTCTTACAAAATATCAATCACTTAATCCAATCGTACTTTCTTTGGTCTTCCTCTATCCTATATTTCATTCACATGAGCAATACATACAAAATTTGTTTTTATTCATTCGTTCTACACGTCCAAACCATCTAAGAGTGCGTTTTTTTCATCTTACTCAAAACATAAGCAGCTTCATCTTTCATCACTGTCACGTATTCTTCAAAATGCATGTATTTATTTATACAGCATTTCTTCGTTTTCTGTAAGTCTTTTTCACGTCCACGTTTCACTCCTATAAATAAAAGTTGGTACTAAAGTATTGTTGTGAACTATCATCTTAGTAAATTGTAATACAATCCAGTTCGAGTATATGATAAATGTTTTAATGACCCATTGACTTTGTGTCCTATCACTGCACGCTATTAATAATGAACACCAAAAGAATAATTGAAAAGAATTAACACATCAGAGGTGCATGTGTTAAAATAGCTAGAGATCGGTTGTAAATTCAGAAAAAAAAAACAAGAATTACAAAATGTTGTGCACGACGAAATAGTAAAAATGAAGAAAGCGAAGAGCAAAGTTTTATTAAAAGGGTGGACATTAATTATCTTTGAGATAAGTTCGAAGATTGTAACGGCTATTTCCCTGAAGTGTTCACGCTGCGGTCGCAAAAGTGGGTAGCAAGGTGAGTGCTTCAATCTTACTATATTCGGTATTAGTTTTTGATATCACCCTGAAAAGGGAAACTGCCACGCCTTCGAAACATTGACCATTATTTCAGCCGACTTAACATCGCAACAATAAAAAATATTATATTTGCCTTTAAAAAGCCACGATTATAAGTACGTAATGACCTCCGTAGTCTAGTTAGCAAGACATCTGTCTTCAAACCCCGCTGGAACTCATGTTTTTACTTAAGGGATGTTTTACATCTTTCTGGTTAGTTGTACTGCATACAACGGGAGTGTAATAAAATACAATATTAAATCGACGGTTTTTTTTTATTTACCTGTTTTGATGAGATCAACACGAAGAAATTGAGAGCAAAAAAACAGGAGACTCACCTGAAATGAAAAAAAATCACGATGTTAAAAAGTGTTTGTCATTTGGATAAAAAAAAAAGATTTAATATATATGTATACGTTATACCGAGCGATTCCCTTCAATACATGTTAAAATACCGAGACGTGTTAAAATACCGAGAAAAATAAATAAATAAATTTTGAAAATATCTAAGGCGGAGATTGGATTCCCGGTAACTAAAATACATTGTCTCTGTTTGAAAATTAAATTCTGAATAATCCTGCGGTTTATTTAATACTATATTGTCAAGTATACAAAATGGCTGGTTTATTGCCAAATGAATTTTTTTTCAACCAATCATAAAGATTAAACATTTACATTTTTAATGTTGAGAAAAAACCATGCAATACCAAAATAATACAATAAATAAACACAAATTAAACATAAATTAAATATGAATGGGAATTTCGTTATTTTTTACTTTATACATATTAAATACAAACACAAACATATTGTGGCGGTCGCACACGCGGTCAATGACCGATGAAATGACCTTTGCATTCCTTAGCAATGCAAAACAAACAAGTACAAAGTCCGGTCATTCAACTCATAGCCGATGCGGAGCGCATTCCATACTAGAGCGAGAACGCACCACACCTGTCTCGCCAGTTCCGTAAATAAATTATCACCTACATACGACATTAATCGTTTTGCGGATGTAGAAGCGAGACGGCGAGATATCTTGCTCGCATTCCCGCACACACGCGGGAATAGTATAAATACCTACGTTACCAATAAAATTCCTCTTTCCGCATTGCGATCGAAAACGTGTTTTATTTATCAACAAATCATCATCATCTCTCCCTTAAGGTCACATATCCTAAAATATCATTCCGTGCGGGATACGCAGAGGGAACAGATCTCCATAATTTTCTTTATAAACACACAACTTTTGCACACTCTTCAATCATATGTCCCGTCATGTAAAATGTACGAGTACTATTATTCATACTCCCCACTTAATCTTCTTTAAAAGTCTGGTTCACTTGATCAAGACACGTTTTCCTCGGTCTATCCCTTTCCACTTACACCTTGTACTTCTGACTTGTACACTCACTTAGTCATTATTTTGTCATTCATTCTCTTCACATCTCCAAAACAAAGTCTCCGGTTCGATTCCTGGCGGATTCACTTCCAGACTGGTTTTATTTTAAAAACAGTTTACTTCTTATTTTTTTCTGTAGTTTACTTCCTGCTATTTATGAGCACTATTAACCATCACAAGAGGTCCACTATATAAACAAATTGGCCTAACGAAAAGCTATTTCTCCTTCACGTATCATCGTGGCTATTTGAACATTCTTTGCAGCTGCGCTGAATAATGTCTTCATGCTAAAATCGAACCACTCCCTAAGGTTCGTAAGTGAGGGGTTTCTTCTTCCTACCCTGGTTTTTTTAACGAAAGGCTACAGCAGTTTGAACATGCCGATCGTCTCAGAAGTTCAATTTCCTTGCTATCGGAATTTTAAGTTTGATCTGTCAAGAGTGTCTTCCTCTCACACGCCTTCCACTCACATTTGGTCTATATATCTGTTTATTTGGTATTTCTTCACTCATTCTTTCCACATTCCCAAACCATATCAGCATGCTCTCTCTTCTTCGTCAACACATTAGCCTTCAGTTCACATTCATCCCTTATCAGGCCATTCCGTATGCTGCCATACATTGTCACTCAATGCACGCATGTCTACAGCATTTAATCGACTCATTTCAATTTTTTTCTACCTACACTAACTTAAAAATATACACCTTAAAACAACGTCTTCATCCCCATGCTCGCAAAATAACATTTTTCAACTATTTATAATTCTTATCACTGTTTTCGCTTGTAAACTTCATCGGAATTTCTCGAATGTTTTTATTAAAAAAAATTCCAACATTTTGAATATATAAAAAACGTATCTGACACTCTTATCTGAAGTAGAAAATAGAAGAAAAATTAACATGGCCCGAAAGGGTAAAGCGCTCTTCACAAATTACATTTTGATTTGTTGAAACTTTGTCCAATAAACAAGAGATGTCGTGCGTATGAGAACAGGATCAGTTGAAGGGTTCAAAGAGAAAAAAAAACATTTATTACACATAAAAAAAATAACTGCCAAAAACATTGGAATAAATTGAAAATGTTAATGTAAAAGTATCCAAGAAGATTGGTAATTTGTTAATTTATGTTCTTTTACCAAAACTAGATAATATATTATAGAATAATCAACAAATCAACAGTTAAAAGACATTCACTTCGATAATCATATAAAAAACATATTTCCGTTCCCCTGTTACGTTTAATTTTCATGCTTTGACACCGTAGACCTGCTGGACGACTTACAACGAATTCCTGTTTTAAGTCAACCAACTTATCACATATACCAATTAAATACTCTCGTCACTGAAAAAAACTATTGAAAAAAAAACATACTTCAGAAATATGAGATTTTCTTTTTTCAGACAAATAATCAAAGAGAAAAAAAACAATAGTATCGACATGTTACGAATACAAAATAACCACACTCAATATTGGTATAAGATGCATAAACATTAAGAATTATGTATTTAGACGAAATATTTAAATCACCCATTGACAATAAGTGCAACTGGGAAATAGTGATTCTAGTGAAAATATATATAGTGCAAATATGAGTGTAAGGCGTATGAGAGAAAGACCAATAAATTATGGTTGAATCAAATGAATGCTATGAAAAAAGGAAACGTAGCAAGTCGGAGAAATCAAAGAAGTTGTATGGATGTAGAAAAAGCTAAGGATGTGTGTCGAAATATAAAATTATAGCACTATGTCCTCTATTCCTTCCCCGACAGAGAAATAGCATGATGATATGTATGTGTGTGATTCTGAATAATATAACATTTTATTTACAACACTATCACGTTTCACATGAGAGTTTAGGGAAGATCTATAAAAACATGGCATGACCAAATTAATCAAATCCTTAAAGACGGAATACTAAAAAGCCTTTATAATGGGAGAAAGCATGTCAAAGTATATTTACGTATTCTTTGTTCTCAGTGCACGTCTTTCCACGCAATCTTCTCAGTGCACGTATTTCCAAAGCATTAATATAAGTCCTTTTAAAAAAATATAATTGGCGTTATTCAACCTAAAGTCCATCCACTCCTCGTGAATTTTCTCACGCACATTTTGTACGTACGTAAGGCGCGCTTCCACTATAAGCAGGCAACTGAGAAAAATGGAGTACGTGTCTATCGGGAAAAAATTACACCATCCGAAAAGAGAAATTCTGAGACAAAGATTGATGGGAAGAATTTGGATGCTGCGCCTCTCTATTCAAATGTGGAGTCTTCATACTGTATCTCCAAAAGTGCGGATGAGGAGATGCGAAGATACGCGATAAGGGAATATTTTTAAAGAGAGATTTTAAATAGACTAGGCGTAGCTGCCGACATAAAGATAATGCGATCTTTTTCTTGAGGTATCGTATCCTGTCTGAAGGTACCACCATCATAACAGTTCATATTAGGTTTACTACATCGAAGAACACGTAGTCCAACTGCACCGAAACCTCAAAGTAAACATTGAAGCATATTTTGAGCTATGTGGTTTTGTGAACAAAGAAATTTTTAGATGTTGATCCTCAAAAAATCCTCCTGAGTTATATGAGAAACCATTACACAGTTGAATAGTAACTGATTATTATTTTTTAAAAGAATCATTAATACGAGTAATAATAAAAATAAAGGATTATTTATACTGGAGTGTTTTAGAGCGAAAACTTTTCTAAATGTCGCTGTAACCAGGGACTCGAAGCCATAATTATTGACAGATTAGAAATATTACAAAATAAAAATATAAAAGTTGAGTTTGAGGAATGTAGTGTTTTACGGGAAATTAATCAAGATGTTCACGCGTAAAACATATCACTTATAAATAATACCAAGTATTAAAGTCCTAATTACCAGTGTTCATCTTATGCACATTTCCATCTTAACAGGTCAATGATCAAATGTTACAAATATGTACAATATATATTATGAAGAAGAAAAACACACTCATTCCTCAGTCAATTTAGCCACGACCTTATCTTCCTAAACCCTAATAGTGTTTCACTAAATATGCCCATATACGAGTCAGCTACCGCATTGTGCTCTCGACACATTCTTACAACGGGTTTATAGAAGCCTATGTTACATCTTAATGTAACTACGTTGAACAATGCAGATATTCTAATAGATAAAAAAATCGCTGAGTAGTCTTACAGGATAGCCGGACCTTTTTTTTTAAGACGAGGGAAATGTGACGACTGTGATATAAGCCAGTTACGTGAATATGATTAAAACTTTTGTAACCAATGATCTGGAAAGTTATCCACTGATTGCCTAGTTTCAACAGAATGGAGCTACTGATCTTATTGCCAGGATCTCTATTAATCCCTTACAGCAGCTTTTCCCAAATATCATTCAATAGAGGTGGACTGCGAGATCTATCGATATGTGATATCTGAGTGTGGTATACCAAGATCTTCCACAAGATATTGACGCACTTAAGCACGGCTTACATTGAACGGTGCTGATATAGAGAAAGTGAAAAAATGTAAATACCTCGGAAGTATCCTAGTGGAAGACCTCGACCCAGAAACCGAAGTCAAGCGCAAAATTGAATCATCTCGTGCGGTTTTTAATAAAACGAGAAGCGTATTCTGCGATGATAATCTAAACTTGAAACTTCGACAACGGTTAGTCAAATGCTACGTTTGGTCAGTGTTATTGCATGGAGTGGAATCATGGACCCTCAAAGTACAAGTAAGTAGTATGAACCGACTTCAAGCATTCGAAATATGGATGCACCGGAGAATGCTACGGATACCCTTGACGGATATGGTCAGCAACACAACGGTTCTTCAAAGAGCCAAAGTTGATAGAGAGTTGCAGACTATTATTAAAATCCGAAAGGTGTCCTACTTGGGCCATGTACTTATGTTAGAGGAGCAAAGTACAAATTACTGCACCTGATCATCCAAGGCAAAATAGAAGGCCGAAGAGGTGTTGGCAGGAAGCAAATCTCCTGGCTCCGCAATATACGTGATTGGACAGGCATAAGAGGCGTTAGAGATCTTTTTCGGGCTGCCGGGGACAAAGATGTCTACTCTCAAGTGATATTCAACGTTGGGGGGACCTGACATGACACTGAGAAGAAGAAGGCAAATATTCGTCACGTAATCAACAAAGCACCCCAGAATATGTTGATTCATTCTATGCACGACGTACGGCGGAAATGCGAAGAGTGTCGTTGGTCATAGGCAGGAGTCGTTCATATGCAGCGGTTGTTGAGTTGTATCAAATATTATGGGATCTATGAAAATAGACGAGACAAAAGCAGAATGTGTTGATAAGGTGTGTAAGTCATTTCTGTCTACCCGAAAATAGACACAGCGTGACGGTATGTATTATGATAATTTAAAAAAAAATACTGAATAAAGTAAAGAATTAAGTCTAAAAGTAGGTCGTATTTATCAGTTGTACCAGGCAAAGAGAAGTGTAAAAAATAGGTTAAAAGTATGGTTAAAAAACGCGAATGTAGAGAGTCATATACAATTTTCCCTGTGACAGATCCAATCACACGCTTCCAGTTATCGTTTCACACCACTACCCAGGGAGTGTTTCCATCAACCAGCCTGGACGTCCGAATTTAAAAAAAAAGTGTAAAAAATGTAGCGGAAAAAGCTGAGCGTCACGGAAAACTCATGTGTTTGGTGACGATATATTATAAATGCTACACGTGGTAGATTTCCACCGTCTGATATGGTTTTCCGAACATAAATTATTGTGAAAAAGGAAGAAAATGAAAATGCATAATGTAAAAACGCATATGTATAATGTTAAAATAACGTTACCCAGAGTAAGGTTCGAAAATCTGTTTCAAAATTGTAAAAAAATTATAAATAAAAAAATCCAGGGGAATAAGCCGCACAACGTAAAACGCTCGCTTGGTGACGTGATATTATACATTTATCCAGGGTGAATTTCAATCGCCTCGTTTGGATACAAATTAATGGAAAATATGTAGAGGAAAAAGAGAGCGCATCACGGAAAACACGCGTGTTTGGTGAAGATAAAAAAATGCCGAATTGAAACGAGTGACCTATCGAAGTGAAAGAACGAAGATGAGGGTAAAAATGAGACGGTCCTTGTAAGGGATAAAAAAAGGGACTAGAGGATGATTTGAACTTTTTTGTTAGACACCTTGTCATATTTTTGAGACTTTGAATGAGGGGCGGAATCAGTTTGATTCACTGACAAGCGGGTAAGTGGCTATGTACGTTTCACGTGATTTATAAAGCCTATTTTAATATATCTATATGGGAAAAATAGATGGTCATCCTACGCAAATTCAATGAAAAGTTTAGTAATTAAAATTTGACTTCATAAATTAAGATCAATTGATGACGTTTTATTGAGAAAAGGGTCTGTTTCACAAAATAAAACGAAAATATTTTTTTTAATATGTAATGGATTAAAACAGTTTATTGGATCCAAAATGAACTACTTGATTTTAAGAAATTATTACATCGCAATATTGTATCCAGTTTATTGTATCCAACACGAACTGCTTGATTTTAAGAAATTATTACATTTTTAATATGTAATGTATTAAAACAGTTTATTGTATCCAACATGAACTGCTTGATTTTAATAAATTATTACATCGCAATAAGTCTGCAAAACATACCATGTTTACATGATTAATTGTATATTTGGCGACCGCATGGTATATTTGGCGACTTATTGCTAAACAAAATGAAATAAAATAAAATAGGACGGACGTCGTCCCTTGCCGGTAATTTAACAATGAAACTGTTGACCAGCTACCAGGTGGAATTTCATATACGTGACCTAACCACCTTCAGCGCCTTACATGTATCGTTGAGGTTTTGACTGCTGCTGTATCTGACGACGAACCATCTAATTTGTCATATGGACGTATCACTTGATATTATCCTTTAAAGGCATTGTTCCCAAAGTGAGAGCTACTGCCCCCCTATGAACGCTGGAGGGATCTGAGGGACGTTGCCGACCCTAGGAGCACACTGAAGAGCAAGTGGGCATTAAGAAGAGTATTTAGTGGTGAAAAGTATTTTGAGTAAAAAGAGGAACTGACTAGAAATAATTGACAGCGGAGATTTAAGAAATAAGCCACGTCGATTAAAACCGGCATTCTCCGAAAATAATGTGGGAATTTTCGTAATTTTGAATATATTCCCAACTTTGAAGGTTATAACGGATTCTAGCCAGTTTATCATTTGAAAACGCTCAAATATAATGACGACCTCCGTCCGATTTTCACATCAGACCCTGTTAAAATCTTTCTGATTGGTTGGTTGGAAGACATTGCCACATTGAATGGTAATAAACCAGTCACCTGTTCTTTTTAACGCCTATATACAGAGCGCGATTGACGACTTGAGAGAGAGAGAATGAGTCACAGAGAAGGTGTAAAGATACACGGGCAAAAGGTGGATATGATAAGGTTCGCTGACGATATTGCTATGGTTGCTGAAAGTGAAGAGGAACTACAAGAGGCCTTAACAACTATGGAAAGCATTCTTCAAAATAACTACAGTATGAAGATAAATAAAGACAAAACAAAGCTGCTGACTGTAGGCCGAGCGCAACACCAGATGAGAATAGTGATGTCGGGTAAACCACTAAAGAACACCGAGGAGTTTGTCTACCTCGGGAGCAAAATAACATGGGACGGTCGGTCCAAGAGCGAGGTCGACAGCCGTATACATCAGGCTAGACTTGCATTTAATAAAAGGTCGAAAATAATAGAATCAAATAATATAGACCTAAAACTGAGAATACTCCTCATCAAGACCTATGTATGGAGTATCTTGATGTACGGCTGCGAGACATGGTGCCTATCCGAATGAGATAGACGAAGACTAGAGGCTTCTGAGATGTGGTCCTATAGAAGACTATTAGGAATTTCCTGGAGAGACCGCATCACAAATGAAGAGGTTCTCCAACGAATCGAAGGAGGAAGGCACCTGCTCAGGATCCTGTCCGAAAGGCGTGCAAGATGGATCGGTCATATAATACGACAAGAGGGCCTCTTGCATGCCATAATGGAGGGTATGACCGAGGGGACAAACTCTAGGGGACGCCCACGCCGAGAGTACCTGGAGGACCTGTTGGTGGACGTGCGCTGCTCAACATATACAGATTTAAAAAGAGCCGCACAGGACAGGGGGAAATGGAGGAGAAGAGTTGAAATTGCTGCAAACCAGTCTTTGGACTGCAACCACGGAGAGAGAAACCAGTCAGGTTGTACTGTATACAACGAAAGTGTAATACAAAACTGAGCATTAGTTATAAAATGGATGACAATTTTATTTCACATACATTTAGCAAATCAAATTAAAGTAACATATCAAAATAAAATTGCGTCTCAAAATAAACATATTTATTTCATAATCACAAGAGTTCCCATATAATGTGGGCATTACGTGGACGTCATAGAGGGTTGCGAAAAAAATGGTCGAAGTTTGAAAAGCGTTGGAGTGCGCAAAAAAAAACGTTTGGTCACACGGAAAAGGTGGATACAGGTCTGAAAAGAGTACGGCAGGTAGCGGGGCACTGTGAAAAACGATCATAATGGGTGGAATATTGACATACTCGAATATGTACCAGAACTTGGGAGAACGAAAGGGCCGAGGAAGAGGGACTTTTTTAAGTTGCTTGAATGTTCATATGCAAAAATAACTTAACCACATTGTTTTAAATAGTTTCGTAAAGCAAACCCTTCCAGCCTGCGGGTATCAGTTTCAATTGACAATAGTGTCAAAATATTTAAATAACAACCAAACTGTATTTTTATTTACAGGAGGTATTCCATAAATGGTGACGATTATAATATTGCTTTTCTCATTATCTCAAAACAGGTTATTTGGAGTTGTCTGAGTAATGAACTGGACGATCGATATCTCGTCGTGTCCATTACGGGGTAGGCAGAGAGAAAATATATTCATACTCTTCTATCCAAGCATACAACTTTCGCCTTCTCCACATTCATACACCACATCATAAACAATCTTCTAACATTCATACTTTTCACTTAACCTTTTTCAAAATCTGATCCACTTGACCCAGACACGGATTTCTCGGTCTGCCTCTTCCACGTATACCTTGCACTTCTCATTTGGTCAGTCTTTTTTGTCAGTCATTCTCTCCGCATGACCTAATCATCTTAACGCTTCTTTCTTCATCTTACTTATATCTTGCATTCATTCTGCATTATTTTATATTGTATATCAACACAACTGACATATCTTAGGAAGTGCAATCCTCTCATATTTTTTAACTTGGAAATCAATGAGAATAGAACCAGCAACCCTCTTGTTGGAAGTCGGTCACATATCTAGTCAGTAAATAGTTGACTTAGTTATTGAATCCAATCTTTAAGGTAAATTCATAACTAAGAAACCATCACATGATGTTTTTTTACAAATAGTACAAACGGGTAGATTGTGGGTTGAAACCTTATTTTTTGCATATTTGGTAATCTAGAACGGTGAATTGTGCCTTCTTATGGAAGGATTGTTAAAGGAAAAAAAGGGAAGAAAGAATACATTAGATCATAATGGTTTAGTAATGATGTGAATGACTCCGCTTTTATAGACGTACCGTATCGTACATTTTACATGCACTTAAACGTATAAATATACTTATAAAGAACATTTTTATACAGTGACGTTTCGAGAGCAAACTCTCCTTCAGGGCGCTCTTACCCGGGACTCGAACCCCACTATCACTAAACAAATCACATCTGGCAGCTGTAGCAGCGTCTGAGTGACTAATGTATAATACTTTATTTGTATACAATACAACCTTGTGGGATTATAATCACGTAGAAATATCTTTCAACCAACCATAAATATGTTTATGAGGCCTTAAGTGAAAACTAGACTGAAAACCGTTTATAAAAATCTATGTTTCAGCGGGAATCAAACCCGCAGCCTTCGGGTCGGAAGACATATATTATACATTTAAAATACATATACGTAAACATATAAAAGAGGATAACAGAAGCGATTGGAACAAAGCCGCATTAGCGTCCAAAATGAAGGAGAAAAAGGCGAATGAATTTTGATTAAATGGAGGAGAAAAAAGCGAATGAATTTTAAAGAAAAGCATATTACGTGGACGTAGACAATTAATGAAAGGAATCGAGCATCCGTGTACTGAGAACATAATATGGTGTGTCGATGTATATTAAAATACGAAATGTAATTATTAAAGATGAATATGAGCTAAAAAAATATGTGTTAAGTAGGTTAAAAAAAAGTAGGTTAAAGTAGGTGGTTTGGACATTATAAACGGATGCCTGATAAAAGTCTGACTAAACAAATTAACAATACAAGAATAAGTGGAGGTGCGATAAGGGACACAAGAAGGAGGAAAAGTATAGTTACACCAAGATGGCAATTTCGAAAGAAGGAAAGATAACGATTAAGAGAAACAGAAGGAACTGTACGAGAATGATGGGAAGAACGCAAGGAAGTATAATGTTACTACTAGGAAAGTTACTACCCCAATAGAGAAATATCGTGACTTCTACGTCCAAATTTCTTCGACGTAGAAGAAGCGAAAGATGTCAGAATAGAAAAAAATCGACATCTGTTCTCTTTACCAATCCCAATAGGGATATTGCGTGATGATGATAGTCTATATTTTTATGTTTTAAAAAAACAACAAAAAAGTTCCTTGTACGGTCAGGTCGTTTTCGCATATTCAGTTGGAGTTTAAACCGTTCGCGGGGATATAACAGTTTTTTTTAAAAGAAAGTTTTTTTTTACAATTTTTAACTGTCGTAGTAACGACATAAAAAAAATCTTTTATAAAAATTCTTAACAAACAATACAAAATTTCCAACCAACGACTAACTTATTATACACGCAATATTTCGAGACAAATAAAATTTCTTTTATTTCTCAGAAGTGGAATAAACTAGTTCATTCTATTGTGTTTTATTCCTCTCACACAGAGAGAATATAACGGAATGATGTTATATATAGTATTTCGTTATTTCGATTTATATCCTTTAACCTCCCTTAAAAGGATAACTCGAATCCAAAACGAAATTGCGAGAATTTATCATAAAAACAATTCAGCGAAAAATATGGAAAGCGCCGATATTTGAAAGTAAAAAAAAACATTAAATTACATATTCTCAAAATAAATAAAATCATATTTGGATTTTGTAATTTAACTATCCCTTTATGGAAAAAGTTAAAGAGTAAACTATAAAATAAATATTAGCGATGCAAAGGGAAACTGTATAATGATACCATGCAATTGGTTTACTAAAACACTGTTTTTTCCACTTGACACTGCCGGTTTCAAGGTTTTTTATCTCATCATCAGGATAGGTGTAAACGGCGAAAACAGGGTTGAAGGTTGTGGATGGAGAGAAGCAGGTGATGACTTCGGCAAGCAGCGGTGAGACTTTGGGAATATATGTGTTTACCGGGTGTGCATCCCAAAGCACCGACTTAGACCTTTTAGGGTCTCCAATCTGCTCTATTCACTCCCGTTATTATTGATATGTAAGAATTTGGCAACATCAATAGAAAATGTCTGATTTTATCGATGACAATGATATAAATAACATAAAGAGTCTTTCAAATTGAGCGGGTTTTTTAAATTATTGGATAAAACACAGATGGCGTCGCGAACTTGCTTGGATCTTGTGACATTTGAGAAGTGTAACGTGTAACATTTATAAAAATGGAGTCGTATACAAAACAACGACGCGTTCAAATTGAGAATTATTTTATGTTTTGTAATCTCCAGAAACGGTGATGTTAATTGGCCACCAAGATCATGTGGTCTGACACCGTTGGACTGTTTTCTCTGGAGTTACGTAAAAAAATCAGGTCTATAAGAATGACCCCCGATCAATTCCTGAGCTGAAGGACGAAATTATTCGCGTTAATGGTGAGTTAGAACCGCAATTATGCCAAAATGTCATCGTAAATTTAGACGAAAGAGTGGACATCTGTGGAGCTGCAAGAGGTAGACATTTGGCGGAAACTGTTTTTTTGTGTTTAAATGTCATACATTATACTTCAATGACAAATAAAAAGTTTTTTGAAATCAAAGCAAATTGTGTGTTTTATCCAAGAATTTAAAAAAAAATTAAAAAATCGCTCAATTGGAAAGATCCTTTATATGTCGACTGTTGAAAGTGCAGGTATTGCATGTCCAAAAAAGCGAATTTTGGTATTTATAAATCAAAAGTATAATAACACTTAATACATCAAAACAAGAGTTGATAAGTATAAAAATATTTTTTTTTAAACGTAATTAAACCCCTGTTTGGTCCACTTCTAAGGTATTCCGAAAAATTTGTTCGGAATAACCCTGAAGATATTTCGCATCTGACTTGAAACTTATATTTTTAAGTATAATATTATAGATTAAACAGTATAAAATTAAAATACGGTTAGTTTGTTTTATCCCACTTTATTTATTGCAAATCACAATGCATTTCAACACTTGATGTGCGATCATCAAGTGAGTTGTCAGGAACTGAAATATAATACATATTTATTACATCATTACGTGTGTTGTTTATGGTAAAATAGAATAAAGTGTTTATACTATTTGTTGTTTATGGTACTAAAGGAGAATACGGTTAGAAGCAGAGAAGATGATAAATTGAATTGATTATTTATGATATTTTTGTTTTGTTTGTTCGCCTTATGTATTTCATTGGTTTCTAGGCTTTTTATCGTATATGTGTTTGATATGTGTGTGTTTATTAAATGTGAAAACGACTGATCACGTGTTATTAAATGTTCAGCGAACTCAAAAAAAATATAGATTTTTTATTGCTCTAATGTGTTCTTTGATTCCGAATTAAGATTAAACAGTATAGATAAAAGACTGGGTAGATAAGATAAACTAAACAGTATAGATAATAGACTTTGATTCCGAATTAAGATTAAAAATATATAGATTTTTTATTGTTCTAATGTGTTATTTGATTCCGAATTTAGATTTAACAGTGTTTGAAATTTTTATTATATTTGAACAAATATAAATTTCCACAGCGTTAAAATTAAAACTCTAGAAATATTTATAATTTTGTTGTATAATTTGCAGGGCTGTGGAGTCGGAGTCGGTGTCGGAGTCGTGGAGTCGGAACATTTTAGTCGGAGTCGGAAAAAATCGACCGACTCCGACTCCATTTAATTATTTTAACATTTTCTTTAATGAATAACGTTACGGTATGTGTTAACCAGTTAACCTCTCATCGTTTCATGCTAATTCCATTTAGACCACTAATAGGAAATAAGATTTATATAAGTATATTTACTTTCAAAAATCTTGTGTTCTATTCAATATTGAATAAAAAAAATAATAAACAATATAAATAAGATTTAGTTAACGTATGAAAACAAATGAAGCAACCTTTTTATTTTAAAGTGTTTTCTTATTTTTTTTAATACCTACCTGTGTTGTTTTTATAATTATTTTAAAAGTTTTATTTAATTCTTTTTTTAAATATTAATATATATTTTTAATATTATTTTTGTGTGAAGATATTGCTTAATGCGTATTGTTTATATATTTTTTTATAAAATTGTTTCATTTGTGTACGAATATAATTATTTTTTTATTTATACCTGTATCCATTATTAATAAGTCAATATAAATACGTTAGGTAGACGCAGTAAATTATAAAATAAAATAAAAATTTAAGTCAGAGTCAAGAGTTGGAGTCGGAGTCGGAGTATAAAATAAAGCCGGAGTCGGAGTCGGTAAATTTTCATTCGACTCCACAGCCCTGATAATTTGTATATGTATTCATGTTTTATGAGGTGTATGGCCGCTCGTAACGTACAGAACTTCCGTGCAGGATGCCGGTTCAAAACCCGCACTGTGCTATTCCTCTCGAATAATAGATAGTTTTCCGCCTAGTATTCGGGGTTACAAGGATACCTATGACTTCTGTCATATCTATCTTTAAAAAAAAACATGCCGCTGTACTCAGACTGTCTCCCTTCATGTGTGCATCGGATCCAGTACAGCGATGTGGCTAGTGAAAATGCTGGTATGCAACGTCTCACACACTTAGCAAAATAACAATATCCATGGCACGGCTTCGCTTTCCAACTGAATTGACATTGGAATAGCGATGGGATTCTTAACTATGAGGCCCAGTCTATGTTTTATGCTACAAAAATGTTTTTTTAATTTTAAAAATTTGCGTTCGGGAGAACGACCTCCGACGACGCCCAGTTTGTAAGACGCACAATTTATACAAGGCCTTTTCGGATATGATTCCCGACGGTTACACAAAAAAAGATACTAGTCTGTTAAAAGTTTGTTTAGCAACAATTCTCGCAAGCCCTAAACGTGTACGAGTGTTGTAGCCACTTGCAAGTGCGGGATAATATTCTAAACATGTGCGATGACGAACTGCGAGTTCCACGCCCAGTCTTAAACCGAAGACTAGATAAATTGAGCCAACTAAAATGTTGTCTCTCGGCCATGCTCTTCAAATTACAAATATGGATATTACAATTAGGATACTCGTATTTCGAAGGATTACCATTCTAGACATAGACTTTTTTTACAAATAAACAAGGAAATTACTTTGAAAATGACCAAATTCGGACATGACATACAATAAACAGTCGATATATCATATATGAAATATTTTGTGTTTTAAACAAGAATCTTGACCTGTATTGTGTCGTTATAATAAATAGGCCATAATAAATTTGGGAAAGTGCAGATAAATTTTTTTATTTATTTATTGTATTCAGAGGTGGCGAATCGATGTAGACAAACTGTTATTAATACAAACCTCATTATCCCATGTTACAATTTCGCTTCCCGCTTGACATATCCACTTTATTTTGGAAAATCCGAAGCGGTGTACGCCAGGGACACTAAACTAATGGATTCCGAAAATAAACTGGTTTTTACATATTTTCTATGAATCGATCAAATTAAATCGTACTGTATAATACATCTATTGAATATATTAATAGTACTATTATTAAAAAAGATCATACTTTTCATAGGATGTACGAGGCATATCCAGAAAGTAAGTGTACTGAATTTTTGTAGGTTACAATTTTTTTTATTTAAACAAAAAAATTACGTGGTTACCGTAGTACATACGTAAGCTATTTTTCGACATAGTCGACATTCCTCTCAATGCAGGTGGTGAAGCGGGGTATCAACTTTTTGATGCCTTCCTCGAAGTAGTTTCCCGCCAACCCCTCCGTCCACTTCTCCACCTCCTCCTTTACCTCCTCGTTGGTTGAAAACCTTTTTCCACCCATGTGCAGCTTCAGGGAGGTAAAGAGATAGTAATCTGAAGGTGCTAGGTCAGGGTAATGCGCGGGATAGTTCAGGACATCCCATTTAAACGAGGCGAGCAGTTCCTTCGTGGCGTTGGCCGTGTGTGGTTTGGCATTGTCGTGCAGCAGGCAGACTCCCTTTGTCAGCATGCCTCTCCTCTTGTTCTGAATCACCCTCCGCAATTTTTTTAGGGTCTCACAGTATCTTGCAGAGTTGATGGTCTCCCCTTGAGGCATATATTCAATTAAAATTATGCCTTGACAGTCCCAAAACACGGATGCCATGATTTTCTTGGCTGAAATTGTGGTTTTGAACTTTTTGGCGGAGGGTGAAGAGGTGTGACGTGACCGTTTTTAAACTCGCGACACCACTTCTACACACTCGTACGATTCATAGCTTTATCACCATATGCAGTTTTCACCTCATCATAAACCTCAACCGGAGGTTTTCCCTTCCAAACGAGATAACGGATGACGCCGCGTATTTCGCACTTGGCGGGAGTTTGGATTGACATTTTTCACGAAACGTGTTGTCGCGTCGACACTTCTCAACGTACTGACCTCGAACCGGTCTCGTTGCGGAGGGGAAAGGTCAGGCTACACGGAAGTGTAGCCAACATGTCGAAAATAAAATCCATCCGGTCGTGAGAGCCTCAGTACACTTACTTTCTGAATACGCATAGTATTTTGCAACGCAAAAATATCGGAATTGATTATTGTACAATACATATCATGAATCCGAACCCCTTACGCAGCAGAGAGGGGAACAGATATCTAAACTTTTCTATCCAAGTACACGACTTTCGCCTCATCCCCATTCAAACACCTCGTCATGCATAATCTTAAATTATTCATCATTTCACTTTATCAGCGACGTTTTCCAAGTGATGAATATCTCGTTCGGAGTCTCGGTCCAATGGTAGGACGCCTTACTCCTTCATCGGATAATTTCTGACTGATATGATATTTAATTGGATATTTTGGTTCCTGTTTTAGGAGACGGGGAGGGATAGTTTTATGTAATTTGTTTGATGAATGATTATGAGAAATAATAAGACGTTAAATACTTGTATACATGTGATGTTATATAAATGATATTACATACGAATATACATATATTTGTGGATGTGCGATGTCACACACGCTTATATATATTAGATGGGTGGTGAGAAAGAAATGGAGGTGAGATGATGGTGAGTAAATCATAGGATGTTGTATATAAATATGGGTATTTGGGGAGACGTGTGTGACTTTTAAAAATATATTAATACATAAATATGGGAAATACGCGATTGACTATGGTGGGAGGCTGTCGTCTGCCGCTTGAGGAGTCGGTGTCGGTGTATAAATAGGTGTAGAAAATGGTGTAGAGAAAGGTGTAGAAAATGGTGTAGAAAATGGTGTAGAAGACGGGGGGGTATTCAGAGTGACGGGGTCATTTGCAGTTGGGGGGGCGTTTGCGGGTGGGCGGGTGCGGAGAATAGATTTTGGACGTGGGTGCTTGTAGTTGGTGTTCGCGTTGTAGTTTCCGAGATTTTACGTTTTCCTTGGTCAACTTCATCCGCACAACATGCACTTCTAACTCGAACTGTCAATTCATTCTCTCCACAAGTTAAAACTATCTTAAAGCGGATTTCTTTATCTAACTTAAACAAATATTTTATTCCCGCATAAATTTCTGATGTCTTCATTTCACCTTTTTTATACATTGACACTCCACATTTTTTTCTTAGTGCACGCATCCCTACGGCATTAATTATATTGTACTTTAATCTTTCTTCTGCTAAGCTGATTAATTATACATATAAGCATACCATTCCACAGTTTCCCTGCAGAGGTAGGCAGAGAAGACAGAGCGCTAGACGTTCCTTTCGCGACATACATATTATTTATAAAAATAATAAATTATTCTTAATTAACTGTTATTTTTTCTTCATTATTCTCTTTCTATGACGACACTTAAAGAAACATTAAATTCGTTTTAAATCTATTTCTTAATGCTGCAATATTAAGAGAGGCGGGACGACAAAATAGAAATATAAAAATAAATTTTAGATAAAAATTAAAATGAATGAAAAATGTTGCGCTTTTCTGATAAACGCCTTTCTTATTAATCGCAAAATCGACAGGTAGAAGGGCGGTTAAGCGGTTGGAAGGGTGTGCAGACAGACCCTAAGGGTGAGAAAGGTAAATAGTAGATTTTCTGAATAATATTCCAAAACAACGCGTCTAGATGGTGTTATGTATAAAGTAAAATTGAAATACTAAAATATTATAATATTTCTAAGGACAAGCAAAAGGGCTTATAGCCAATTGGCAAATTTATCTCACCATTATTGAGAAACATGCCAATACCCCATCTTGAGTCATTCTTTATTTCGTGAAGATTGCCAATTTTTAGCTTCAACCGATTAAACATAAAAAATTTAACAATCTATCTATAAGTGGAGTCATCATCATCATTGTCAACCTGGGTCGATCCACTGCTGGAACATGGACTAGCGCAACGCTTAGAGATTGATTATTTGCATTTCCAGTTCACCGCTCCACTTTTTTTACGCCGTCCTTAACTGTCCATGCAGTGAGACCCTGGAATCAGTTACAAACCAATGTTAGACTCGCTCCGTCCTTGGCATGCTTTAAGAAGCGACTGAAAAAACTGTTAATTTCTAGTCGGTGAAATAACGTGTTTCATTCCTGATTTTTTTCCTTTCCTCTCCACCATCCCTTCCTTTTCCTTTGATTGACGATATTTCACTTTATATGAAAAGTAATGTTCGGGTGATTGTCCGTCTTTATGGGGTTTGTGGGCATATGCTCACGTACGTGTTCATGGATTTCGTGGGGATAAATAGTAATTTGAATATTTTGCGACCATGTAACTTCCTTCAGTTACTTTTGTCTGATTGGTTAGAAGAGATTTCCGACTGGCAATGAGCCCGCCAGATTGTATTTGCAATAAAAGTGTTAAAAAATTAAGGTGACTTCAAATAATACGGTTTTTTGCTCGTTGGTGACATGTGATGCTGCCATGTTTCCTGATTTCATCCATCCAGCGTACCTTCGGTCTTTTTCTGAGTCACTTTATGCATCTTGGGTACCATTGGATTATTTCGGATGTCCATCACTAATCGGACATTCTGGCTACGTGTCCTGCCCATTGCTACTAAATGTGGGGTATTATCGATAAATAATATTACTTAACACAAATAAACATTCAACACATAATGGAAGCGAATGTTATGTATGTCAGGGAAGAATTAAGTAAAAATCTCAATAGTAATACGGGTTGTATTGCCAAACCAAATGCACTTTAAGGACACTTCAATTTTTTTTTCTAGAATAATATGAGACGTATGTTGGATAAAACACAATCGGGTCGCCCTATTCGGTCAAGCTCACGTCGTCCATAAGCCCAGAGCGTAATTAATGTACTTGGAATTTCAAGTCATGGGCGAAAAAAAGCTATTTTTCACCCCCAACACCCTTCCCCACATACACACGAGCAGGACCTTAAGAGGTGACGTAGAATGATTCACTGCCGTAACTACTAGAAAGATTAATGCTGGACCATTTGTTCCACAAAGGACAGGTGGTCTGAGGGTAAGATATTTTACGGGGTGTTATAATTCACCCTCCTCTGGAATGCTGTTAATTAGGATAATAAGCAAAATACTCTAGAGCAAAAACACAATGTAGGTACCTCGGTGAGTAGCAGTGGGGAAAGTATGCCTCCCTGTCGCACCCCCATACTGAAAAACGATACCCGAGTATCATCGCAGTAGATGCGTGGGCTGAAATTCCTAACTATTATTACTGAAAGGAGAAACAATGTGGGAAAGTGAAAGTCCTTTATTTATTGGAGAATCTTATAGGAATATTGAAGTTTAGAGTGTTAGAAAATTCGGAGAAAACACAAAAGACTTGGAAGCTTTTCTCTCTCTACCATTTTCATATTGAAATTCCTGGAAAAGATATTTTACTTGCTGAAGTAATGGTTTTCTGATAAACGACAATTTCTTAAAAGGTGTCTGGAAGATTTTGTCAGAGGAATTAAAAAGTCAAAGCCATTCGGATTTGTGATGAAATTGATTTATTCGTAAAGCAACTCTCAACATAACTGAATTGATGATGTAGGAATATTGAAGAGTTGGGGTCGGAACACAATTTTGTCAATTTTTCTATATGAACAATATTCACATAAACTACACTATCTAGAGCTAAATTTATTTTTACTATCAGATGTCAGAAGATCTTCAAGTTTTTTTTGTAGTTCATCTTCTCTTGGTAAATTCTTTGTAGTTTTCTTACCAAATATATTTTTTCTTAACATATGCAGATGTGATGAAGTGGTAATCTAAGGCTGCGCCTTCCTATTCTTAGACCCGACTTATACATATTTATTGTCACATTTTTAATCTGCTAAATAAGTCGGTTTGAATCCCGAGTTAGACCACCCTTGAGGAGAGTCTTCACTCTAAACGGTGCTTTAGAAATTGTTTTATTATTATTCGATCACCAATGAAAGTATTTTAAGAAAAACCATAACACGAATAAATTAAACACAAGAACTGAAGCACGATTTGTTAATGTTGTTTTTTAACGATTTAATTTAAAAGTGTATAAAATTGTTTTGTATTGATCTACTTTTCATCAACGGTTCTACAACGTACGTTACAAAATTATTTAATTTTGTTTTTTTTTTGTGTTGCTCGTTGCTTCTACAATATTTACAAACTAACCTTAAAATTAAAAAAAAATGTTTAAAATTCATCAAAACCAAATAAATAGACACAAAACAGTTAAAACAATACATCAGTACACGAGTCAAAATGATTACGAAAACGTAAAAAATTAACAATACAGTCGATCACACGATATGGGGCCATCTCTTGTCAGCTGTCCGCACTTCACCACACAAATTTGACATTAATGTGAAAATAATAGTCAAGTACAGATTCAATACTTCAACTATGCAACCAGCCTACTTACATAGCTCAACAGACTAGAAAAATAATCAGCAATCTCAAAAAAAATTTTTTCGATAGATGCTTTTTATTTTTAGGAGAATTTCGTTAGTAATTTTATTTATACAAGTATTCCTAATAAAGGTTTTCCAAGGTTCCTTTAACTGTCCCGCGATTCTAGAAGCACTAAGTTTATATGTACCCAATAAATATAGCCGTGCAAGGAATCACCCTCTGTTCTACATACCAACTTACAGGACGAATATCATGGCTAAACACGCGTGGTATAGAGATATTGAACCAACTGAATGACACGGTTGATATATTCTCGGTACCGACTAGCAGTATGAGAAGAATCCTGACTGATAATATTCCTAACGAATAAGCTAACGCTAGAAGCAGAGCCTCTTTGTGTAACAGGAGAAATCCGTGTAAAGTGGATAAAAAAAATCATACAATTCACTTGACGGATTTATTGCCCCATGGACACTTTTTCAAACCAATCAAAATTATGTTAAAAGGTCAAAATCTGAAGAAAAACTGATAGGTTTTTTGAACCTGTCTGGTACTAAGAATTTAATACCAAAATCTATATGAAAAGTCAATCTATATTATATTTTATTTATAGTTAAGGCATTCACATTGTGGAGGTTCAAAGATATTGTAACTTGTTTAATCAAACACCGTTTTATCACTTCATGTAACCCTACCGGTTTCAAGGCTTTCACCTCATTATCAGAGGAGCACAAGCATGACTTAAAACTCAATTTACAATGTTTATTGACTGTTTAGCTAGAAAGTAATTTTACTTATTCATAGAAAAGATTTTCTAACTAACCTCATAGATTTTCTAACTAACCTCGTATTCATAAAAAGATAAAGGAGAACTGCCTAAAAATACAAACTATTGTATTTTCTTAAAACAGATTTGAAAATAATGAAAGAAAGCACCGAAAAACAATTCCAAAGATTGAAAATGGATTTATTTGTAGACGTATCGCATATGCAGAGTAAAATTGGAATGGACAAAAGAGGGGGAAAAAAGGAAAACATAGTGGAAAAAATGTACGATACTATTCAGGAAGTTGGTCGCATATTTTGAAATAAAATTCAAAAGAGTTGGTAAAAGGAAATTACATACGGTTCGACACCCAACCAAAACGTCGGGATGATTTTGCAAAACTAGACCACTGAATATGATGGAAATTTCTATAAAACAAGCGCTTCTGGACATTTTTTTAAGGCGCGACAATTAAAAATAATTTAAAAAATAATACATCTTTATAAGGTCACAAAATATAGTGATTGTAATTTTTTTTTTAAATAATACATCTTTATAAGGTCACAAAATATAGTGATTGTAAAAACAATTAAAGATAATACAACTTTATAAGGTCACAAAATATAGTGATTGTAAAAATTTTAAAAAATAATACATCTTTATAAGGTCACAAAATATAGTGATCGTAATTTTTTTTTAAAATAATACATCTTTATAAGGTCACAAAATATAGTGATTGTAATTTTTTTTAAATAATACATCTTTATAAGGTCGCAAAATATAGTGATTGTAAAAAAATACTGCAATGAAATAAATAAAAAAGTTGACTATATAGTGTAAAAAATATTACATAGAAATAAAATAAAAAGTAGACTATATACTGTAAATAATACGTCATAGAAATAAATCAAAAAGTAGACTATATATTGTAAAAAATACTGCATAGAAATAAATTTAAAAGCAGACTATATACTGTTAAAAATACTGCATAGAAATAAATAAAAAAGTAGACTATATATTGTAAAAAAATACTGCATAGAAATAAATCTAGAAGCAGACTATATACTGTAAAAAAATTCATAGAAATAAATATGAAAAGTACTATATACTGTAAAAAAATGCATAAAAATAAATATGAAAGTAAACTACGAGTATATACTGATAAGGTCCAGCGTTTCCGATCTGTACAAGTTAGCGTCTAAATATGTAAGCTAAACTTTTTTTTTATTCTCCACGTTTAACATATTTATCCTGCTACATAATGTGGGTTCAATTTTTTTATTAAGTAAGAAAGAATAGTTCTAGGCGGTGCTGAGAATACATACACTGTGTCACTCAATTGGTTCAATTTGAACCGCGCGTCACTTAGCGTTTAGCCATCGCATTGATTCTGTAGTTTGATAAATAAAATAGTGGGTGATTTCTTGCACGGATGCAGCCAGTAGGGCACATAAAAACTAAGCGTTTCTCATGTTGCGGGACAGAATGGAATTAACGTTGTAGTACTTTTAATATAAATATAGATATAAACAGCATATGTTATGTGCTGTCGTTTTATAATGATAATAAATATTCTGATACAGAATACCAAACTATACAAAAATAAGGTTTTGAAAAAAAAAATTACGTTTTTTCATTTCTCTATTGCCTCTTTGGAAAAATGTGTGAAAACCTTAGGAATATAAATATTTGTATATAACTACTTATCAAAAACTATGTTTCATAAATCACTTAAATGTAAACTTATCGTACATCAAGAGCGCACCACAACTACGTATTTCGCAATTATATAAATAGCGATGGAAAAGGGTCTGAAAATGCCAATTTGGGATTGGAATACCGCAAGTACGAGTATAGACCTCGAATTGCAGCTCTGATAAAGACAGAAAAATAATATTATTTTTCCTTTCGTATAGTAAGTACCTTTCAACATAAAGAAAATGTTGGAGAGCGTTGCCGGGAGTCAATATTGTCTTCGGTCCACGTAATAATACCTTCGGGATACGAAACGTCTCTTATTTTATCTTAAAATTGCTGACAGAAGCAATACGTAATCCAACTATGTTGGAATATATGTGGTTTTATGTTTCTGACAACTATTCGAGGTACAGAAATATTGATCTACTGAACTATAGTTCGGAAATTCTAGGATGAGTCCTGTGACAGCTCACAAATTTGCCCCAATACAACCTTACGTAATGTATTTACCTAAATAACTTGCTATTTTTTAGAATTGAAACTTATATTAAAGTTGATTAAATAATTAAAATTACTGAACATCGTTACAAGGTTGTATTGGGGCAAATTTGTGAGCTGTCACAGGACTCATCCTAGAATTTCCGAACTATATCAATAATTATAATATAATTAGAACAAACTTGCCTTGTGCTCTTCTTTTGTTTCATGTGTTATTAGAATGGGACCTCAGCTATTGACTTCTTCAACTTGCCAAGGGATCTTTCTTTGTTTCATGGGTTATTATATAGGGCCTCGGATATTGACATCTTCAACTTGCTAAGTGATCTTCCGTTGTTTCATGGGTTATTATATAGGGCCTCGGATATTGACATCTTCAACTTGCCAAGTGATCTTTTGTTTCATGGGTTATTAGAATAGGGCCTCGGAAATTGACATATTTAACTTGCCAAGTGATCTTCCATTGTTTTATGGGTTATTAGAAAAGGGCCTTGGATATTGACATTTTCAACATTTCAGAAACTGTTTTTAAAGAAAGTATTTTGATCTTTCTTAGAGATAGGAATTAGTAGTTTGGACTTAACAATTATTTCTAATTTATTAATGTTTATTGTGTATAATTCTATTAAAGCTGTGTATGTTATTGGGTTGAAGTTATACATGTTAGCTTTATAAAATAAATCAATAAAAATAACAACACTATAGTAAGCATGCAACTCGCAATTCGTCATTGTACGGGTTGGTAACACTACCGCACGTCAAGGTACAATAACACTCGCACACGTATACAGTGCATGCGAGTATTGTGACAGACTGGGACCTTTGTTAATTTTATTTTGTTGATATCATCGAGACTCGAACCCGAAACCCCTAAGTGGAAATCATGAGTTTTAATAACCATATCACGTAGGTCGTCAGAAAAATATTATGAAACAGTTGATTCAATTCGTGCTGCGGCACATAAGTTGAGCAACGCTGATATGGAGAGACAGATCCGTGGTATGGGGTTTGTGAAAGAGGAAATGATAGAGATTGGAGACGACAAAGTAGACAGGGGAAAAAAGCCACTTAAAAAGCATCATGATTGATTCCTGAGGTTCAATTTCCGAGATCGAGAGAGACGATAAAAGGAAGAAAGATTGTGCCTGAAATGAGGACTCCATAAATTTTAATAAAAGCACTTCCTAGATATCACGTTTATTCTTAATTGTATGACAGAAAATCGTTCATCACTGGGAATAATGGGCGAAATTAATACATAATTTATGATGACTTCTTTTAATATTAAAATATTAACATCGATTTTCTTAGAAAAAGAAAGGTATAAACATTATTTCATTTATCCTTGACAATCTCTGTTAATTCACTGAGTTATTTATATTTTAATCAAATATAAGATTATAAATTTTAAATATAATAATCATGAAAATTTCTGAATAAGTGTTTCAGACCCAAAGAGCAAAATCTTCTAAAAATTAAAAACAGGAATAAGCCTACAAAAGATGAAAAAAATATATCAATTTGTTCATCTTCTTATCGTATCAAAGGTACTAAATCATTTGCCCTCAGAATCTAGGCACCTAGACAGCACTAGGTGTTGTCCGAATCAAGTCCTCGTTGATACAAGACACCGGGTTCCTCAGGAACTTCAGCAAGTGTCGCATGGATTGCTTGCCCCTCACCGCAGATACGATCCATCACACAACAATCCCCATTTTGCCACGTTGTCCTTGGTTCTCCCTATTTCTGTTCGGAGCCTCTTAAGCAACATCCAAGTCTTACAGGGCAGTTCAGAGGCAGGAGGTATTTCTTCTACAGGTAATATCCATCCATTCGTTGAAATGTTTACAGTGGATCGATAGACGAAACACTCACATATGTTAAACCTAAGAATATTGATTGCACAACACATGGAAAACTCTAAATAAACTACCAAACGCTGCTTTTCATAAATGGTACTCTAAGAGCGCTCGACTAATTAATTTTGACTGCTAATAAAGCACAAGAACAACAATAGTATTAAAAAAATATTATAAACACTCCGCCTACAGTCAAATATGTTAGTATCACATATCGGAAGATCTACAAAGGTTTATTTACAGTTCGTCTTCCCTTGATAAGTTTTCTGCGGTTTTCTTACCAAATATGGGTAAGTTCTAAATATAATAGCCGCAATCACCACCTACGAATACCTACTTATAATCAACTCTTATGTATTTATTTTGTAATATTTTTAATATGTCAACAATACGAGTAGTTGTTTCGAATCACGAGTTAGAGCACCCTTGAGGTGAGTCTGCTTTCTAAACGGCGCTTTACAAATTGTCCATTTACAAGTATTATTATGATACGTTCACATTAAAATCAATCAAATCAAAGACATCAGAATGCAACGTAATTATTCCCATTAGCAGAATGCTTAACTTAAAAAAACATCGTTAATATCTAGTGAATTTAATAACTAAAATCAACAATAAAGTTAAATACTTACACTGTACAATAATATTCAAAGAACTTTTATCAAACACGGTGACAACAAAACGAACAATAGAATTCATGTACAACATTTGAGTTCCCGATAAAAACTAATCAAATACGTCCAAGAGAGCACACGAGCTTTCGCGTGATACACAGTAATTTGTGCTATAAATGACAACAACCACGTTTCAGTAAACGGAACAACACAGTAGCAATTTGTATGGGACAACACCTATCGATAAATCAAATTGCTATTCACAAATAGCAGAGTCATTAGTGCTGATTTTATAGTAGTGATTACATTTTTCTATGAATTTCAGAACGAATATTAGTGTATTCTAATTCCCAAGTGGAGGGGGGAGGCAATGCGCCAAAACTGGCTAGAACATATTCATAGAAAAATTAACACACAAAAGAGTTGGAAAATCGCTTCAATAATTAAAACGAAATTTTTATACACTATTGTTTTGCAATGCGGTATAAGACACTTTCGATTTAATAAATAAAGTGTATATAACACTGTTTATAAAATACAATCACGTTGTTTCCCTGTCAGGCTAGGTAGAGAGGCTTAGTGCAAGACTTTTCTACCGCGACATACATTTCTGACCTCACCCAAGGAGCACTTTAATGTCGATAATATTTTAGATAGTTATGATTTGTAATAACAGATGTATTATTTTTTTTAATAAAATGAGGCGCGCACTGTAATAATTCTGTTATTAATTTTTAATATTTGAATAAATAATAGTTGTGAATGAATATTTTATAATTTTGACATTCAGCTGTCAGGTGATGTATCGATATGGCATTGTTATGTTTATATGGACTTCTGTTTAGGAAATTGATAAAAAATTGTGTTTATTTGAATAGCAAAGAGTTAATCTATAAATATTTAATCTACAAGCACCGTTTTGTAACATAAAACAAAACTCTGAAACCATCCATGGCACTGGTTTGCCTCGCCCAAGAATCACATCATTGTCGACAATAATTTAGATAATTCTGATTTGTAATACCAGATGTCACACTATTTTTTTCACTTTTGTAAATAATTTAACAATAGAATTGAAATAATTTATTTTTATTCTTGTCCAAATGTAATGTTGAATAAAAAATGACGCAAGAGAAGACTGTAGTTTTGACATTCACCTGTCAGGTGATGTGTCGGGGCAGTGTTGTTGTGTTCAATGTGGGAAATTAATATAAAGTGTGTTTATAGAAGTAATAAGTAGTTAGTCCTGTGAATACTTTACACACAAGCACCATTTTATAACATAACAGTTCAGAACTCTGTTGAGAACATTCAAGTCTTGGAAATACACATCAGGTCCAAAGTCAGAGGACTTTCAAGGACTATTTCATTGAGTATGATGAAGTTTGCAATAAATAGTAAGGAGTTTAAAAAAACTGTTGATTACTGTACTTATCGTTAATAAATTCAATTGGACAAACAATTCGATATAAGTGTCGTTTTAAAGATAAAACTTTTATTCAGAGATAGACATATACATAAAAGTAAACTAAAATCATTTACGTGAAGTAAAATTAATATTAAAACTCATTCAAGAGAACAATGCCCAGAAAGTCGGGGCTCACAATACAGCAGAGTTCCAGAGGAAATTATTAAGTGGTATAGTCTTTTTCTGCAAAACGACACATCACAATCGGTCAAAGCTTTCATAAATATTCACTCAATCATGAAAAGGCTGGCGAGGCAGGCTCGCTTCTTATTCAAAATGCTATCGGACAAATGGGCGGTGGACGGACGCAAGTTAGACCTGGGTATACTATATATTATAGACAAACCGTTTTTGTTCACGTCCACAATTTCAGGTCATGTTTGAACGAAAACTATTTCTGGACAGTGCATCCAACGGTTGCCTTTATCAGGGGTATATTAATATTTAGATTAATTGCATTATTAGTTTTTTCCTGCCTTTTTTTAGTTGCAAATTTATTTATCCTAGAACCTTTGTTGACAAATGTAAACTATATTTTATTTTAAACGTAATACAGGCTTAACTCAATAATATCAAATAAAGTGCATAATATCAACTTCATATTTTTCTTAATGTTCTTCTCCACGTTGGAAGTTGGCGCTGAACAATGTATCCATGCTATAGTGGAAGCCCTCTTTCAGGTTCTCCAGCCAGGAGTTTATTCTTCTTATACAGCCAGGAGTTTATTCTTCCTACACTTCGTTTTATATATGTATGTGTTTCGTCCCCTGCAACGTGACTTGGATGATTTCACCTTTGTTTCCTCTCGTGAAATCCCCTTAGTATTACTAATTCAAGTAAGTACTTCTTTTATTTTCTTCTAATTAGCAAGAAAATAGTATAAGTAAAAAAAAATGTCTTGAAATAACAACAGGGACAGTGATACTCATACTTCCCTGCGTGGTGAGTGGCTCAGTTACGCCTGAAAAGTTTATTAAGAAGTTTTATTATCAAATTATCCACAAGGGGTTCGTCATTTTTCCTGTTAGCAATTTGTATGTACACAAACAGGTGCGTAGATATCTTCAAACGTTTAAGGACCCATTAAAAATGTGGAAAAGAGGCAAATGTATTTTGCAATATATGTATATATGCACATTGTATAAACGATAGGGGCTTGAACTTGTAGCGTCGTTGAAGAAACAACTAAAATTATGATAAATGAAGTTCTATCTTATCCCCAAGACGCCCCCGCTGATATATCGTCGGATGTCTTGGCACCCTTTCTATTTCCGAGGACAGCAAGCGGACGAATCGTTCTAGAGAAATTGAGGGAGCTAATAAATCGGTCGAACATCGGGAAAGAAAAGCACAACATATTAAAGTTATCCCACATCAAAATGCTGAAAGCATCACATATACTTGTTTCCTCTATATGCTGGGCGTTGGTCACGATCAGGATGGTCACTACAATGAGCATTTTTTGATGAGCTTAGTTGAATTTCACGGATGGAGTTACTCCGACTTGACGTTTTGAACTATGAAACCTACTAACTGAAAAGTTTGGTGCTGTTACAAGATAGCTTAACAATTCACTGGTTCGCATTAGATTAGAGCGCGACTCAAGAACTCGAGAGAAATAGAGAATTCCTTGTTAGCTTAACAAATCCAAAAGAGACGACACATTTATTGCAAAAAGTATGGATTTTACACATGGCTCGGCTCGATCCCACAATTTTTTTCTGATGGGCATACTTGAATATTATTCCTGAAACAGGAAAAAATAGCCAACTCTTTGTTGGTTGACAAACTTTTGTTTTATGTACAAGACAATTATTTACGACATCGTGAGTTAAAACTGTTTTCGGTGCAGTATTGACGAACTGAGCTGTTTAGAGCATTATCATTCGCACACGGAATAATCTTATTGAATGAATTTCCGATATCCATATATTCCACATCTCGGTGGATAAATTGAGGCTTAACCACTTAACAGGAAAGCATGGGTAACGATGATCCTGTTGTCATCATGTTGTATTTCGAGTGTTAACCATTTTGCTTCTTGTTATTTGATTTAATTGATAAAAACCTGCATCAAGTGTGAAATACACAAATAACATACGGTTCCATTGCTCAAGGATATGACTACTCAGTTATCTAATTAAATGTGATTCATGTCAGAGGACTTTGTAACCTTCCTTTACCTTTGTCTTTCAAAATCAGACGGTTTATCAATGAATGATTTTTTTAATGTATCGTTTTCTTAATATAAATGATGGACTATTGTGTATTAATTAATCATCAATAAATTATTTTTATTTATGTATATAAACGTTCAAATTAAATCCTCCAATATAATCATAAATTAAAATGGTTAGTGAAATCGCCCCGGGCTCACAAGCCTTATCAATTCTAAAGGTTTCGCGGCTAAGGCGGTATCGGGAGAGGGTGTGATATTGGGAGGGATACGAGGTGGGGACAGGAGGACGTGGGGATAGAGCGAGAGTTTCAATCAAACCTGCGGCTCCGCAATCCCTGTCAAAACACTCGATATCGGGTCCATTCAACTTACACACGCTCTCATATACGCCCTTGCCGAATAACTAAATTTTAGGGTACGCACAAATTCTGGAATGTGTTCTACCCATGGACATTTTTTTTTCATTCATGAGACAAATATTATGTAACAAAAAATAGTAAAAATATGTCTCTTTGACATGAGGAGTTTTTGAAGGTCTTCACATCGGCATGTGAGTGAATAACTGATGCGACTGTAGATCGTGGAATGAAGAGTTAATGCACATGATGTTGATGTGGTTGCCGATAATATCATGCAACTAGAATTGTATACTATATGTAATTACACATGTGAATACAGAATGTCAAAAATCAGCAAAGCGGTTTTTAGGAAAAACAGATAATTTGTGATTAACGAATGAGATCACTGTGTCACAGGCTTTGCCAGGTGAAGTGGTTTTCAATATTCACTAATTGGTGGGCTTATTCAGTGTCATATACTTGTTCCTTTCTATACGACTTAAATTGCAAATGTTATATTGTAAAAAAAAAATACTTTTTTTTAAATAACCTCAGTAACCTAGAGGTAAAAAATGTTTTTAATAGAGGCTTTCCGGATTCGATTCTCAATGGTGATCAAATGAATTTGATTAACTTGAAATGTAAAATATATATTTTTTAAAGCCCGGATGTGATTTAAAAAATAAATTAAATTGGCAAGTAGCTATTTGTAGTCCTATTTGTTTTAGTGACAAATAAGTGTTATACAAAACAATACTAAAATCATATTTTTACGCGAGGCGTTGCGTCTAATGTGTGCAAATGGTCGGTATTATCCAATAGTTCCCGAAACAGAAGGCTTAAAATAATCAGGCTTTGAGAGAGACAAAAAACGCATTGAAATATTGTTTTACTCCTATAATTTAATTTAACACAAAAGCTATGAAATATACGTAACACGTTGGTTGTTCAAATGTCTTAAACATATACGAAAAATGTTTTTTTTTGTATGAACGCACATGTGTATTTCAAATATTATGTTTTGAAGCTGTCTATTATTGAGACAACCCCTGTGGACCAGTTAATAAAATGCTCGACTTAATTCCACCCGAGGGATTCCCCATGGTACCAGAAAAAAATCGTAATCAAGTAAATTAGTTCGTCTAACGAAAAGAAATGCACGCACTTGACGTGTGTGCGTATCGTTACCGCTTCACAAGCAGTAGTATTTCGCAATGAGTTCTGGGTCTACTTCAGTTATTCTAAACCTAAATATGCTCGACTGATGGGGCCGAAGGCAATACTGACTCCCGACTACACTCCTCAATATGTCGCATCGCCAATACTGGTGTATTAAGGAGCACCATAGGAATGAATGTATATAATTAATGCAATAACCCAAAAAAAGAACGAGAGATAACACAAGAAAATATGTACAAGTTTTTCAAGAAAATCAACCCTGAATTTTTATATATACTAAAGCTAGTTTGGGTGAGCAGAAAAAAGTCGATGACAAGAGAAAAAAATAAAAACAAGGAATGTATTCGACTGTTCCTTAAGAAATAAATTTATGGAGTTTACACACTAACACCTTCTGGCGTATCAACAATCTCAAAGGCGAGCTAAAAAGGCAACCATAAGTATGTTTTATTTTCGGGTCAATTCCTCGAAGTCGAGAAAGCCTTGTTGATGGCCACCCTAATGAGGGTGTAAGAGACGGAGGGACAAATCCTTTTGTGAGGAGAGCAAAATACAGGAGGGGGTGTAGCAGGGGGTACACTTGGACGACACCTAAAACATTGAAAGGGTGTCCAAAGGCAAGTTCTACTGTTTTAGAAATGAATACGTGAATATGCAAATGCTATTAGTTCAAAGATACAAGGACTGCAGTTCACAATGGAGATATTTGCTCTCTGTGCTGTCGAGTTATTGGCTTAGAAAACATCGACTGTTGCATTTGATAGTGAATTAAACCTATTGGCGCATTGAATAGATATGTTCAATTGAAGTTTGAGCAATGTATACTATTTAAGGTACTATTTAATTAGTTTGTATGGATAGCAAAGGGCACTGGAGCGCCGCAGGGTGGTATAGTAGGACCAGAACTGAAAATTGTTAAGGAACACCAAAAGTTCTTTGTTCTATTTTCATGACACATGAATGTCATGCTCTCAGCTTAAAAATACAAGAACTGTAGACGATGTATGTGGCCTGGTTGGTAAGCCGTCTGTCTTCTGATCCCGGGGGATGTGGGTTTAATTCCCGTCAGATCTAGTTAATTTGAAGACCTATTTAACATATTTCAGGTTGGTTGAAAAGATCGTCACATTGCAATAAATCCGCCAAGTTGTCCAATATACAAGTGTAATAATACAAAGAAGGAGATGATTTCTGGATTCTAAAATTGTTCACAAAGACATCTACCGCTTTCAGGAGTATTTGGCAAATTTGGGTCTCAAAAGCGTACTTGGAAATATTTGATAGAATACTAAACTACACAGTTATGTTACTTAACAACAAGTGTTAATAATATTTCTCGAGTTTTAACGTTAACACTGTGGAAATTCATGTTTATTCAAATGAAATTAAATTTGAAACAATGTTTAATCCACTTGAAAATATATATTTAACCCAACTAGTTTCAATTATATGCGACTATTCTAATCTAAGATTAAGTTCGGAATACCCGCATATGACTTGAAATTATAATATAATAATTAGATTATAATATAAAACATATTTTCTATAATATAATAATTGGATTATAATATATAACATATTTTCAAGTGGATTAAACAGTGTTTCAAATATAATCTTGCAAAGCACGCATTTTATAGTATTTATTCGGCACCTTTAGTCTTCTTTCACGACCACGTTCCACTCCCATATATCAAAGTTAGTACTAAATTACAGCTGTGAACTATCATCTCAACGAATTTTGATACTATCCGGTTCTAGTATACATGGTTTGGTGCCCCACAGATTTGGTTTCCTATCTCTACACGCCGTTCGATATCTCTTAATTCTTCAACCATCTCAGAAAATACTATCCAAATAGCAGAATCCCTCAACTTGTCCGATCTTCCATTGCTCAGTCATATTTATTTCACGCTTTATACACTACAATAAATTGAAAAGCAGTTTAATACGTTATAACAGAAGGGGAAATGTTCTTGTCAAATTTTCTATTCATACTCGAGTCATTGTAAAATTGTCAGCTGACGAACAAGAGATAAAACAGTTGTTTCTCATCCTCAGTCAAGATGTCTTACTTTCAATTGGAAGTACCTTCCCATCCATCCATCCATCCTTCCATCCTTCACCCAAGCACCATGAAGTCGATCCATCATCCGCCCAAGACACTGCTGTTGTTACGCGATGGAAATTGGGAACGTCTCAACAAAAGAGAGAGGACGTCGCTTGCGCTGTTGGCAATATATCTTCTGTTACTCCGCAAAATATTAAAGAAAAATATTATGATGAGGAAATATAAAAATAATAATGTATGAAAAGAAGCTGAACGTTAAAATTATTTTATGTTAGAAAACATGTAATCGTGTCATGGAAAAAAATATAAAATTTAAGTAGGCAATATTGTTTGACTTCAAAGAAAATTTACTTAATTTTTTTAGTATTTGCATCAGAGATAATGAAATAACAGGATCATATCGTAGATTTCGCTGCTTATTCAAGTGCAAATAACAGGATCATATCGTAGATTTCGCTGCTTGTTCAAGTGCAAACTATGATAAATGTGACAAGACGGCAAAGTGCTCACGTATTGTTCTTTTTATACATTGTATTGTATTACACTTTCGTTATACACAGTACAACCCGGCGGGCTTATTACTATGTCGCAATATCTTCCAACTAACCAGAATTATGTTAAGTAGCCTTAAGAGAAAACCAAAATGGAATCCTTTTTAAAAAATGCTGGGTTCCAACTAGAATCGAACCAGCAGCCTCCGAATTTGGAGACAAGCGTCTTACCAACTGGGTCACGAAGGTCGTAACATTCTTAACAGTCCCGTCGTCCCATTAAATTTCCTCGAAAATGTTCCAACGATTTTCGAATCATGGAGTAGCATTTAATTCCAGCATATATTGCCTTTTGGCTTTTCCAGTTCACCGCCCATCGTATCCACGTTAAGTGTACCTTTTTTGTTGATTTTCAACATTTTTTATTTCATCCCTAATTTTTAGATATATTAAAATGTATAGATCGAGAAATGGGGGTGTGTTTAATTTGTAAACTGACAAAATAAGGAAACGTGTCAAACCCTTACTTTCAATCGGTCTTAGTTTACAATTTCTAATAAAATAAATATATAAAATTAATATCCTTATTTGATTAATAAATTAATACATTAATGACCGGATAACATTCTTGGATATGTCTTTTGTTAGCCTTTCTTCGTGTATTCGTTACAAATGCCCAAACCATTTCATGGTTCTTTTCTTCATTTTAATAAATCAGCCTTAAGTTCACATTCCTCTCTTGTTAATAGTCAAAATCGACCATAATTAAATAAATAATAGGAGAGTACGCAAAACGATGTGTATTGACGTGGCAGGGGTGAAAAATGTTTGCCAGGAAAAAAAAATGGAGATCTGTACCCCCTGTCGACCCCGATAGGGACACATCCTAATGGAGAAAATGAGTATGTTGATTTCGAATACATTATAATTTTTATCTGATAAATAATAATCATGCGACAAGAATCATGGTTTGCGCTTTGCACGACGATATATACAAATATAATGAGTCGAAATTTACCTTGTTAGCCATCTGAATATACGAGGGCATAAAGACTGAAGTTAAGGCAATAAAGACTAATGAAATATCCGTGAAGACTGGGCAGGAGATTTATAGAAGGCCTGAATGGGGCTCGGAATAAGCGGGGCATTCGTGTCAGCGGTCACAGTACACTTTGTCAAAAGAGAACAGTGCCTAATCAAGATAAATTGTTAAAACTTATAAATAAATATTAGGTCCTTACATATGAAATTGGCGTTTTGTTTGGGAGGAACATAAAGTTGATTTTTTTTTAATATAATATATTTATTTAATCAAAGTATGTACCATTGCTATCTATGCACTTTTGCCATCTCATAGGTAGTTCATCGATCCCTTTACTAAAAAAACCATTCGGACGGGAATCAATAAAATCTTTGAAGTCGGTTTGGACTGCCCCATCGGAGTTGAACTTTTTCCCTTGCAAGAAATTATCCAAATTTCGAAAAAAATAGTAATCTGTTGGGGCAAGGTCCGGAGAGTACGGTGGATGTCTTAGACATTCCAATTGAAGCTCTTCTAATTTGGTAGCCGTCTGTTGTGCAGTGTGTGGTCTAGCGTTATCATGAAGCAGCAGTGGCCTAGAGCGATTAACCAGCCTCGGTTGTTTAGCAGCTAGCTTTTCCATCATGGTTTGCAGTTGCTGACAATAGACATCTGCCGTAATCGTCTGGCCAGATTTAAGAAAGCTGTAGTGAACGACACCAGCACTAGTCCACCAAACGCTCACAAGTAACTTTTTTGGAGTCAATTTTCGCTTGGGGCATGGTTTGGCTGGTTCGGCAGGGTTCAGCCATTGCGATGAGCGCTTCCGATTATCATACAGGATCCACTTTTCATCACAGGTAATGATTCGATTCAAAATCCCTTCATTATTGTGCCGGTTGAGTAATGCAACGCAGCAGTCAACGCGCGTTTGTTGATTTGCTTCACTCAATTCGTGAGGTACCCACCTTTCAAGCTTTTTCACCTTCCCAATTTGCTTCAAGTGGATTAAAACAGTTTTATCACTAACACCGCAGCCTGCAGCTAACTCGGACGTGGTTTGCGATGGATCCGCTTCCACAATAGTCTTCAATTCTTCATTATCAACTTTGGTCTCCGGCCGTCCACCGGGCTTGTTCTGCAGGTCGAAATTTCCAGAACGAAAACGTTGGAACCAAAAACGCACTGTGTTTTCTTTTGCGGCACCGTCGCCATACACATCATTAATCCTTCGAGCCGTTTCTGCAGCACTGGTGCCACGGTGGAACTCGTACTCGTAAATAACGCGATATTTCAAGTTTTCCATTTTGTAAACTGAGTGACGCAAAGAAAAAAAACAATTGAGGAAAAAACAAATGAATTATAATTTTCGAAACACAAATACTTGAGTAAATAGCTGTATAAATTTGAATTTGAAATTCCTAACCAAAGAGAAGATATTTGAGATCAAAGTTGCCAGTACGGCAAAACGCCAATTTCATATGTAAGGACCTAATATTAATGGTTTAAAAAACGATAAATTTATGATGTTCATTACCGACTTCATCTTTTTCAAGAGCCGTGTACCATCTTCCTGACGTTGACGATCACTCTTGGGAAAGCATTTTTTTTAGACGCCATGGAACAGCATATTTGGTAAGAAAACCACAGAACACTTAACAAGGGAAAACAAACTAGAAAGAAACCTTTGTAGATCTTCCAGTTTCTGATAGTAACACATTCGACTTTAGGTGGAGTGTAGTGTGTGTTGTGTTCTTATATAATCATATTTTTTTATAAAAGCTCCAAAAAGGCGTTTTTTAAAGTGCTTGCTAAAGATGCAGACAAATTTCGATTCAATTGAAATATTATTTGAGAAGGCGAAAGTAAAAGTAAAGATTATTGATTCATTAAATAGTCCGCAATAATAACACGTCAAAATGACGAAAAATAGTTTATCTTAACCTGACGATGAAGACAGGGGTCTTCGAAATCGGTAGTAAACCAGCGGTGAATACAAAAATATAAAATGTTTTATTTATTTTATTTCTTTTTTACATAAAACATGGCATCACAAAGTAAAACTAAAGTCTTTTCGAAGATTCACGAAAAAATAGACTATTTACGACTAAAACCAACGAAGAAATAATATATAATGGAATATAGTGCACAGTTTCAGGAACACACAAATATCCAAAATGCAAATATATAAAAAAAATATATTATATAAAAAAACACTAACGTGATTCATAAAATATTTAGTCAAAAATAACTACTGAATACAACAGGCCTAGGCTTAGAAAGTCCAGGGCTCCATGTAATGATAAAATCTAGAAACCCCAATCTTTCGGAATTTTATGGTATTTAAAAGATCCCGTTTTACTCATCCTACGCGGAGTATCACGGCGTTTGAGATACAACGATACCATGGATTTTTTTTATTAATTTATCTCGATCCGAAAAGTTACTTGAAAACCGACGTTCCACCAATTTTACGTGTTTCAAGATCCTCTAGACTACTCGGCACGGTGGTCGTATATCAAGATCCTCTAGACTACTCGGCACGGTGATCTCTACTCGAATATACTTTATTCAATAATACACCGACGGATTTAACTACGGATAATTAGGTCTAATTAATGTTCAAGGGACTAACGGATACCGTAAGAAGGGAGAAAATTGAACATAATTGACGTTTACGAACTTCAAGTAACTACTGTATATTTAAAATATTGTTCATAACGATTATGTATTTTTTATCACATGTATAATGAAAGAAACATGCTCATCATAATTTTCAGATCAGTGAATTATTTATTTTGTGAACTATCGGGAATCGAATCCAAAATCGCCGAGAGGAAGATTAGCATCTTACCATCTAGACCACGGAGGTCATATTATTTATTAATTTAATAACAAACAAAAATTATAATTCAATACAAATTGTACAATAAAAAAGAAAATAATTCAGATCTAACCAGCAATCAAACGAACTCTTTCTTTTCGTATATCCGAATCGTGAATTCGGACATATTGAAGAGCGTGGTTGGGAAACAATATTGTCTTCGGTAATCGAGCCATAGAGATTAGAAGAACTGTAGTTCGCGGTTCCCCATCGTGGGTGTTAGTAACACCACTACACATAAGGAGATAAGAAATAAAATTGAAAACAAAATTGAAAAACCATCAAAAGTTGAACACACTCGAAAAGAAAAAAAACATTTACGTAGAAAACAGATTTTAGTATTAATAATAAAATAAAGCAATATTTTTTTTATTACTTTTGAAAATATATATACACAAATGTTCTGCAAGCAAAAAAGTAATTGTTGATTAAAATAAAAAAGGTCGATATATTAAAAAATCAAATCTGTGACGGTTGATTGCAAAAAACGAACCACATTTTCCCCCACTTTTTTTCTTTCGTATTGGTAATTCAGACATATTAAAAAACGTGGCTGGAAGACAGTGTTGACATCGACCCCAATAATCGAGTCGTCAGGTTTAGAACCACTGGAATAGTTCGTCATTGCAGTTGATAGTACTCGTAACACTACCGCACATGAAGAAACAACAATAATCGCACACGAACACAGTGTTTGCATGTATTGTATGTAATATAACTTGATGAACTCTTTTACTGAACTGGGAACATTTTTTTATTACATTTTTTGGGAAGATCTGCAATGGAATCCAAAATTCATGGGTGTACGTCGACGTCTCTAAACTAGGCTACGAAGGTCGTCAAATGAGGTTTCCCCACTGACCACCAATATTCATATCTCAGAATGAACCTTTATGGATTCCCAAGAGGACCAAAACAAAATAACGTTTAAGATTCCCTGTATATAAACACCTGAGACAAATTATTAATAATTGAATTCGAAACTGAGAAGAGTTGTGACGTTAGCCAGGGTGGGAAGGAAGACCAGGAAAAGGACTATAAATTGTTATTACATCAGACTGTTGACAGTGAAGGATGGAGATGGTCCATGGAGCTGAGGAGGCGTCAGTCTCTGGCAATTAGTCAGGACTAGAGGAGAGATGGAGAGCACTTCTGGAAGATGTCAGGAAGGATGACGATGAAATCAATAACAACGTAATCTTGGGTTGGATGAATAATTTGGCCGCTATATCTGGCTTTTTCAAAAAGACTTTTTAGTTTTTTCTGGTATTGAAGTCGAAGATATTTTTTATTTAACCCTTTTGGATTCAAGCATTTTTATTAAAAAAAAATTAATAGAAAAATGTAAATAAATAAAAATTATTACAAATCCAATTGTAATAAAATTATCACACAATAAAAAAACGGCATATGTAGAATAGAATCTTAATTAATTTTGAATTAAAAAAATACAAAATATACATGTTTGTATTCGTTTAGTAAAAATATAATAAAACATTAAAACCGTAAGCATGTGACATAAATTATTTTTTTAACCTGGCGAGTTTATTGCCATGTGGCAATCTCTTCCAACCAACCAGAAAGATGATTTTATAGGCCCTAAGTGTTAACCAGACTGGAATCCTATTTTTAAAAAAATCTGGGCTCCAGCGGGGATCGAACCCGCAACCTCCGGAGTTTTTGTGAGGTCGTCAAATTTCAAATCTAAACTACATACCTTTTTTTTAATAAATTTTATTGTGCATTCACCATTGTTTTATTTGAGTTCATTGCCGGTTTCATAGACACTCTGTCTGTCTCGTCAGGTGAAGATGAACATAATTGTGTCCAATATATATTTTTTCTAACTGTAGTAGACATAGGAGAGAAGGAGGAGAAGGGGAATAGGGGATAGCATTTTTTCCCGTTCAAAAGTCATCAATTTGACGCCTACTTACTCATTTGCCCTTATTAGAGACTACTCCTCTCCCTCTTTGCTGTGCCTACTACAGTTGAAAAAAAATATTTTGACATAATTTATCTTCACCTGACGAGGAAGACGGAGGTCTTTGAAACCGGTAGTGAACTCAAATAAAACAGTGAATACAACATTAAAAATAAGTGTTTTTTTTTTAATTTTATTAAAAAAATATCGTAAAAATGACACCACAGAGTAAAATATACGTATTTTATAAGATTCATGATATATATACTAAATATCTAATATTGTAAAAATGACACCACAGAGTAAAACATACGTATTTTATAAGATTCATGAAATATATACTAAATATCTAATATTGTAAAAATGGCACCACAGAGTAAAACATACGTATTTTATAAAATTCTTGAAATATATACTAAATTTCTAATATTATAAAAATGACACCACAGAGTAAAACATACGTATTTTATAAGATTCATTAAATATATACTAAATATCTAATATTGTAAAAATGACACCACAGAGTAAAACATACGTATTTTATAAGATTCATGAAATATATACTAAATATCTAATATTGTAAAAATGACACCACAGAGTAAAACATACGTATTTTATAAGATTCATGAAATATATACTAAATATCTAATACAGCGCGTAAAATATGTTAAGAGTACAATTTAGGAGACAACGTCCGAAAAAAATAATTCAAAACACACTAAATAGAACATTCGACTAATAAAACCAGCGCTTAAAATAATGCTAATGCCAAAAGATAAATATTTACACTTGATTCTAATGTAAAACAAACTTTTCTACTTGGAATAGGTCTTTTAAAAATATTTATTAATACCGTAAATTAAAAATGAATTAGGATGGCGCAACAAGAACTGCAATTTTTAATTTGCCGTCATTTTTCCGCTGTCAAACGTGTATATTTTAATGGAAAATATGCATTAAAATTAGAATCCCGTTTAACACGTTAAGGCCCAATCAGCTTGATAATGAAGAATTCTGATTTTTGTGAAGAGTTTACTAAAATTGCTATATCTAACTAAATATTAAGAACATTGTATTGAAACTTTGTATATTTGTTAAGAACGCTTAAATAATTTAGTTTAGTATGGTAATTCTTCTTTGTGAAGAGCTACATCATACTCATTACACAATACACATGTACCGGGTCTCACTTATCTTCTTGTGCTTAGCACATACATTGTTTTTCTTTTGTCAATTGATGGAATATCAACACATAACATATTTAGAAACGTTCTTTGACAATATGTTTAAAATATCCCGAAAGATTATTTACTCTATTTAGACCTGGAAACGTACTATAGTTGGTCTCCAGATTTATATGTCAAAATCTTCAAGATTTTACACTTCACTGCACATTGATGATGCAACGTCAGAATTTATGGATATTTAGGGAATCCATGTCAGAAATCAGGAGACTATCGTTTGAAGGTTGAATAATTTACAAAATTATTTACTTGATACCAGTAATATGCCCTTTATTTAAATAAGGTGTCGAACACGTGAAAACATGACACCGGGACTCAACACAAACCTAATTTATTACGTTAAAACACGGGGATCATGAAACCAGTGTTCATAAAACAAAAAATACCTTAACACTTGCCACCCTGTGATGGATGGCGAGTGGCCAAGACTTAAATTTTATTTGATTATTCGACGTTTTAATACATGATATAATGATTTTTATAGCTAATTAAAAAAAATAACCTAGCAGAGTTTGCATAATTTTAATTTAAAATATACATTTTTCACTGGACGCTTAGCGTCCAGCACCCACGCTGGCGGAATTTTTTTAGCACAGCAAGGCTAAAGGCTTTTAATCATAATACAAAAAACATAATTAAAAAAATAGATTCTCAAAATTTAAGACTTTTAATCTACATATAAAGAACTTCGGTAAATAAATTTGATTCCAAAAATTAAAGGCTTTTAATCTAAAAACCATATAAAGAACTTTATTATTGTAAATGAATAGATTCCAAATTTTAGACTTTTAATCTAGATATAAAGAACTTCGGTAAATAAATAAGATTCCAAAAAACACGAAACATCAAGAAAGATTCAATTTATCAAATAAAAATACAGTATTCATTTCTATTATTTTGTAATACACCAAGATTTATAACGATGTGTCTTGTATTTTTTTTACATTTTTTTCCAATCAATTTGTGAAACAAGAGATATATGTCCATATTTCGTGGAAAGAATTATTATTCCACGATTTCATATCATGTTATGATCAAAATATATATTTATATATTGTTGATAATGTAAAAGTAAAGAAGATTTGATTATATTTTGGTAGAAAAAATGCGAAAACACAAGAAATCGAAAATTAAAACTGTAATACCTTGTGAAGGAATTGCTTAAGAGATTGGAAGGTTTTTCTTTTTTAATAATACCGTTCACTGCTAATTAAAAATTATGGCCGAGTAAATAACAACATAAATTAATTTCGGGCAATTTATCATAGGTTACGGCTTGAACTTTGTGGAATAAACTCCATATTAGAGTACTATATTTATCAATAAATTACTTATCTCCAAACATATCAACCAATGCACATAGCTTATGCTTCCTCCACATTCATACACTTCGTCATGCACCATCTATCTTCCTTTATAAATATTTCTCACTTTACTTTCTTTCAAAATCCGGTCTATTTGATCCATCCAAGTTTTCCTATTCCACCCACACCTTGTACTTCTCAATTGTATACTATTTTATTGATTATTTCGTCATTAATTCTGTTCAAACGTAACTAGAGGAATAACATGAAAATTAATGGTGTTTTTGGACAAGTTATAACATACAAACATTAACGCAATTCTCTTGTCGGGGTATGCAGAGAGAACAACACCAAACTTTCTTATCTCGACACACATCATTCACCTCTTCTACATCCATACACATCTAATACCACTTTTACGATTTCTCTAACTTCCTACATTTTTTTCTTTCAGAATACCATTCACGTGATCCGACAATACTTCTCTTGATCGTACTCTCACACTTAAAATAATACGAATATTGCAATAGCAAAATAAACACGTTCGAATGGAGAAAAAATTATGTAAATACAATGGAATATTGTACACAGCTTAAGGAATACCCAAATAGTAAAAAACTTTAAAAAATCACAATTTACGATAAAAATTTAAACAGAAAGGATTAAATCACGTCTGGCAGTTACAGTAGCGCCAGTGCATTTTTGAGGAATATTTGTGCTGGCAGGATTTCAGGTTATTTAGTTCGACCTCAACGTCGTTCAAAGAGGAGAAAAATCCGTTAAAATGGGTGAGTGGATGCTTCTTGCATGCACACTATTTTCGGTAATATTTTTAAACGTCACCCTGAGGATGAAGCCTGCAACACATTCGAAACGTCAGCTATCACTGAAGTTAAAACAAAACGAAAAAAAAATTGAAAAACTTTTTCATCTAGTGTAAAATAGTCGAGAAAACCTTTGAATGTATCTTACGTTTTATTCTCAGATATTATTTTACTGTTTTTTTTCCTTGTAACATTTATAAGACTCCTCGTGAACGCTTTCCAATATTTCCAAATTTTCAATTTATCTCTGTTCAGAATTTGATATTTATTTTTTATATATTAAAGTATCGAACACAGTAGATGTAGACGACAATGGCGAGACTTTATTCAACAATAGCGTCAAAAATGTCAGAGCATTTTGCAAAAATCGTAGGGCTTACACGAGGCAAATATTTACATCAATCACTTCAAAAGACGATTCCAAGAGTATCGAGTTTAACCCGTTTGTATTCAATTTTTCCTAATCGAAAAACTGTCTCAAACATCAGAGGTGATTTGAAAGCTTTTAACATAAAATTCTCATATTTCCATTTTCCAATTTTTCGGAATTCGCTTGGCATAGAATCTCCAAAAATGAAATATTAAATTTACAACTATACAAAATTTTCGACTTGAAAAATATTTAACAATTTCATCTTACGAGTATATATTATACTATATTATTTATATTAAAGGTGTTAACTCTGTAAAGGTTTAAAGATATTGTCATTTGTTAAATCAAACACTGTTAATTCCACTTAATATAACAATTTTGTTTGTGCTTGTCTTGTTTTACTCAACAAATTAAATTGTTTTCACGATTTTGATAGTGATAGACATTTGAAACCCTTTCTTTTACTCGAACGAGATATACAAAGAGAAAGATCTATAAATCAATGTTACAAAATCCAAAGTTATGATGATGGAAAAGTGTAAAAGTAAATGCTATACGAGTACTATATATGGTTAAATAATGAAAAATTGGAGCCAGTTGAATACTTGTGGTATTGGGGTAGAATTTTCTCAGATGATGGAAGTGTTAAGAGATATATCGAACGGCGTGTGGCCATAGAAAATATAGTCAATGGGGCACTAAAACTTTTATATTTGAATCAAACAGTATCAAGTGGAATAAACAGTTTTTGACTAAACAAATTACAATTCCATCTTACTAACGAAAAAAAAATGAAGCTTTAAGATGGTTTAAACATGTGGATAGAACGAATGATGAAAGATTGACTAAGCGAATATACAAATCAGAAATGCAAGATGTGCGTGGAAGTAGTAGACCGAGGAAAACATGGCTGGACCAAATGAAACAATTTTGAATAAAGATAAAGTGAAAAGTATGAATATTACAAGACTGCATGACGAGATGTATAAAGGTGGAGGGGGCGAAAGTTGTGTGCTTGAATATAAAAGTTTGGAGATCTGTTTTCTTTGCCTACCGCGCAAGGGACACGGCGTGTTAATATGTATGTATCATACTAACTAACTAAATGTTACGTTCACTTACTCATCTGTTGTGGTAATCCTCAAAATATCTAAGGAGTAATTGATGATACTCTCATGTTCAAGAGCGAGCCAGGCAGACAATATTGTCATTGGCCCCAGTAATCAAGCTTTCTGGTTAAGAACCGCTGGTGTGAGCAAGTACCTCACAGTTCGCCATTGGACGTATTCAAGGAAATGTAAAGGTTTAGTCTGTACTAGACGAACTATTTAACCAAACAGGTAGCCCTTGTTTTTTCATTTCTTTTTTGGTACCATAGGGAATCGAACTTGAACCCTTCGGGTGAAAAGCCAGCGTTTTACCAATATGCCACGGAGACAATCTATTATTACGTTGATAATAAACTCATTTAAATTCATTTCTGCTAGGGCGTTATTTATACACAGTATACACCTTTTGCATTTCGTAATTAACATAAGGCGTACATACTATATATTCAGTTCTGCACAAGGGAAGTTTGCTGGTGTTGTTACCATATATTTAAAATACACGGTTTGATAACGGGAATACATTACCATTATCGTTAACATCACGCCATATCCCTACCGGGGGTTGGGCATGTAGAATGAATGAACGAAGAAATACTAACATAACAAATATTAGTGCAAATATCAGTGAAAGGCGTGATCGGAAAAGTCCAAGAAAAGCATGGTTGGATCAATTGAATGACATTAAAAAGAATGCAATGTAAAAAGTTAGATAAATATTAGAAGTTGTGTGAGAAGGTGTATCGATGTAGAAGAGGCGAGGGATGTGCGTCGAGAAAGGAAAAGTCTGGCACTCTGTCCTCTCTACCTACCCCGACATTTGAAGGATTTAATGTATGTAAAAAGCCAGATAGGGATACATTGAATATTTTTTATCTCCATTTAGGAAACCGATTTTTGATCTTCATTTATCGACGAAAAGTAATTTTTTTTAATAAAATGCAGATGAAAATCGTATGCAAATGGGTAAAAAATCACACCCATCCGAATTCAGACCCTAGAGCACATACGAACAGTCCCCATTGATTCAACAGCCTAGGTACACATGGCAACAGTGAGCGGCGCAGATAAGCGAAATGTTATTTGGGGGATAATGTGGGGAGAATAGACCGGGGCGGGGTAGGGTGCCCTTAAGAGAGGAGGGAAGTAGGATGCTGGGGAGGAAGACTAGCCTGTTTTAAGACGTCTTTAAATAAAACTGAAAAAAAAAACGTTTATCCCAATATTTTATCAAACTTTTAAAATTATAATTATTTCATATATTACCTAATATTTCTTCTCAGAAAATGCAGGCTTACAAGACACCCAATCATTACAAGTGATAAAAGGTCATATAGACTGAATTTAGTGCATATATTACTCGAGCAGATTTCTTATATTTCTTATATTCTGTAGAAACATACAGGCTGACAACACATCCGATAATCACAAGCGACATAACGTGACGTAGGCTGAATTTATTTCCTATATTATCCAGCAGATTTATTTTGTGGAAACAAATGATACAGGCTCACAAGACACCTAAGTTTTACAAAGTACTTGAGATCATTTTGACTGAAAATATTTCATATATTATCTAGCGAATTTATATTGCGGTAACATGGAACCACACAAGACACCCAATTATCATAAGTGAAATAAGGACATTCAGGCTGAGATTATTTCATATCATCATAATCATTGTCAATCAGGGTCGATCCACTGCTGGATGAAGGTCTCCCCAAGCTGACTCCAAATTGTTCTGTTTTTTGCTCGTTGATGCCAGTGATGCTGCCATGTTTACAGATTTCATCTATCCAGCGTACTTTCGGTCTTCTTCTGGGCCTCTTGGGTACCATTGGATTATTTCAGATGTCCATCGGAAGTCTGACATTCTGGCTACGTGTCTTGCCCATTGCCACTTCATTCTATTGCACACCTTTATAACGTCTTCTACTTTTGTAATATTGCGAATCCAGGTATTTCGTTTACGGTCTCTTTTAGTATATCCCAACATGCATCTCTCCATGCCCCTTTGTGCGGTCTAGAGCTTTTGTGTGTTCTTTACTGTGAGCGTTCATATCTCGCAGCCATACGTAAGTACTGGGAGAATACACTGGTTGTAGACCCTTCGCTTCAAGGATATTGGGAGATTACTCTTGAAGATTTCATATACTCGGTATTATTTGGCAGATTTCACCTGCGGAAACATGCAGGCTCACAAGACACTCAATTATCAAAAATAAAATAAAGTAATTTAGGCTGAGTTTATGTTTTCTCGTATTATCTAGAATATTTATTTTGTGGAACCATGCAGACTCACAAGAAACCCAACTTTTACAAATGGAATAAGATCGAAAAGGTTTGTACCTATATTTTCCGAGTTTCTAAAAGTAGGACACTCAAAATTATATTTGTGACAAAGTAGTATGAGAAAGGTCTATCGTATACAAAAGGGAATATCTGCCAGGACTTAAGAAAATTCCACGACGAAGACTGTAAGAATTAAAATAGTTATGGGTAAATAAATGTATTTATAACCTTTTAAACAAATTATAGGGGTTTACTAACTGAATTGTACTATACTTATATAAGTAAGGTATCTAAAGATGAATCCAGAGCCGATATATAAGGATGGGGTAACCGGGGCACTGGCACAGGTGCGTTATCTAAAAGGCGCTGAAATCGGCTACCAAAAAAGAAGAATAGCAAAAAAAATTACACACAAAAATCACTATTTAAATAATGAAAACTTATTTGAGAACTTGCCTCGGACAAGAGAGATTGTCAGATGTGATTATTTTCTCTATTGATATTTGATTTCGAACAAAATCAATTTCGATGAAGTTATTGATAATTTCGCCCCCCGAAAAGGTAAACAAATATGCTATAAATGTTTGAAATTTTAATTTTCATCCGTTGATTTATGTTGCGAGGTAAAGTCACCGTGCGTCTCAATTTTTCACATTTTTTAAAGCGGAGGTGAGGTGATTTTTTTAGAAAGCAGAAAAATCCCTAACTTTAAAATAAGGGGAAAATAATACAGCAATTCTACCCGTCCCGAAAGTGTTTAGAAAAAATATGAGTTATTTATGGGGGTAAATCCACAAATGGGTACTACAAAAACCGTAATATCTGTGTGAACCAGCTAATTGAGGTAGATCGAGCAGATCAGGAACGTTATTTAAATCGCTCATTTGGAGTTATTGACCGAACAGAGTAGAAAAGTTATGTCATAACTTTAAGAGAGTTTGTATTAGTTAAGTACACTTTTTGAAAGATGTGACATGACAACCCAAGTATCGCCAGGAGTTCTTGCAGTCATTATTAAATATATTTATTTTGAGTATGTACCCAAAACATCTCAGTCTTTCTTCCTTCACCGTGATACATCCCTCGGATCTGGTGATGGCGGAATCCTTTGAATACCAACGCATCATACATAATCTATTGCGGGTTCCTTCGGATCGAGTTTGGAACGATCTTCCTGGCTCAATCAGATGCGCAGAATCCTTATGGATATTCTACAATGAACGAAAGAAACATTTAATAATAGCCCTCTGCTAAATATGTTTCCCATTTAAAATCCATCCCCTTGAATATCCTGACCCTGGTCTGTCGGTAAGATTAATTTTATTTTATTCCCCGCTCTATTTACCATTGAATCACAACTCTCCCCACTTCTCTCTCCCTACCTCATTCCTCTTATACTATTTACACTTGCAGAAGAAATATATTGTAAGCAATTTAGTTTGTCTTCCCCTGACGATGAAGACAGAGGTCTTCAAAACCGGTAGTAAACTCAAAATAAACCAGTGATGAACACAAAAATATAAAATAAGTGCTTTATGTATTTATTTTATTTCTTTTTACATAAAACATGGCACCACAAAGTGAAGCTAAAGTCTTTTCGAAAATCCAAGAAAGAAACATTATCTATCTCAAAATACTCCTCTTCCTTAACTCCCACCTCAATCTCTATTATCCTTGATATTTATCTATTATTTAATTTTTCTTAAATGTTTTTTACTAAAGACACGGTCTTGGATAAACACTATACGGCCATGGACAATAAACTAATAATGCAACAAAATCTGGTTGATTGTAAAAAAAAATCTTTAAAGTAATAAATCCGCATAAAAGTGTTAAAAATAAAAATACGCATTGACATAGAAAAGAGATATTTTTTTCTTGAGATTAAATTTTACGAATAAAGACGTTATTGAAAAAAGTAACAATGAAATTCGTTGGTAGTGTAGATTTCCTTTAAGAAAGGGGAAGGGTGCCCTACCCTCGCAAGTATTGATAAACATGCACAATAATTCCCTTTCAGTAGAAAAGAAAAAGATTGTACTGGTGGAAAAATCATCTGATAAATACCTTTTTGCGCGCGGTTGAATGGAGAAACGGGGACTTACCTGTAAAAAGCGAGAAAATAATATTATAATAGAATTCTTTCAAAAAATAAACATAACCTGAAAAAAAAGTAAGAAATAATATTATTATACATTTTCAATGGTGGTATTATACTCGTACTTACATATCATCAATGGGTAACTCCATATCTGGTTTGGTGGATATTTTCAATGGTGGTATTATACTTGTACTTACATATCATCAACGGGTAACTCCATATCTGGTTTGGTGGATATTTTCAATGGTGGTATTATACTTATCATATACTTAACATATTGATCAATAAGTCCCGGGACTAACTACTAAAACAACATTTATTTGCCTAAATTCTTCTTTATTCCTCAACAGTCTCCTTCAAGAGCGATACATTCATTCCAACGCTTTCCTAACTTTTCCACGACAGCCGTGTAGAACGATTAATCTTTGGTTTTAAAATAGGCGTTAGTTTCGGCAATCACTTCTTCATTGGAATCAAATCTCTCTCCTTGGAGCATCTTTTTGAGGTGTGCGAACAGCCAATAGTCGCTGGGAGCCAAATCTGGAGAATACGGTGGGTGCGGAAGCAATTCGAAGTTCAACTCATGCAATTTGGCCATCGTTACCATCATCGATGCGTTGTTGTTTCTGTTTCATTGTGAGCAAACGCGGCACCCATTTCGAAAAAAGCTTTTTCATTACCAAATGTTCATGCAAAATAGTGTAAACACTACCAAATAATATCTTCAGGATGTCAGCTATGTCCCGCAACTTTACTTTGCGATCTATCACGGTTTTGAGTTTTTGTTTTATGTTTTCTGGCGTAACAGCCTCATTTAGAAGACCAGAGCATTCAGCATCATTTGTGTCTGTACGACCGCGTTTGAAATCAGCATACCACCGACAAATGGTTATTTTCGACGGAGCAGAGCTCGGATAACACTTTTCAAGTCATCGCTGAGTTTGAACGGTATTTTATCCCACAATACTGAGAATGTTATGGATTTGTTATTAGAGGCGCCATCTGTTGGTTAGTCCCGGGACTTATTGATCAATGTGTTACATATCAATGAATAACTCCATATCTGGTTTGGTGGATATTTTCAACGGTGGTTTTATACTTATCATATACTTACATATCAGCAATGAATAACTCCATATCTGATTTGGTGGATATTTTCAATGGTGGTATTATACTTGTACTTACATATCATCAATGGGTAACTCCATATCTGGTTTGGTGGATATTTTCAATGTAAATGGAAGTTGTTGAGGTCAGAACGGTCCTTTTTTAGCGTTTCTTTAAGGTCTTGAATGGAAGGCTGTTACTATATGGTTTGTTTATTTTTCTAAGTAGATTTTTATTTGTAATTTATCACTTTATCAATTTATCAATTTTTTTGGAGGATATTGATACATTATATAAATTTTACTGTGTTATGTAAAGGACATAATATGTGATAAAATACAGAATGAAGTGATAAGGGAAAAAATTGATCTTAAGGCTGATGTGTTAAATAGGATGAAGAAGAACACGCTGAGATGGTTTGGGCATGTTGTAGGAATGAATGAAGACTCACAAAATAGATATATAGTGTAAATGTGAGTGTAAGGCATGTAATAGGAAGACCAAGGAAAGTATGTTTGGATTAAGTGAATGTTATTCTAAAAGAAGGAATCGTAGAAAGTTAGAGTAATCATAGAAGTTGTATGGATGTATAACAGGCTAAGGAGATAGGAAAATCTAGCGATGTATCTTCTTTGCTTACCCCGACAGGGAAATAGCGTGATGGTATGAATTAATGAAAGCTTAATGAATGTAAAGGACACGTTAGTGTCGTTAATTATATTAATGAATAAATAAAACACACCTTGTTATTGTACTCCTTAGTTCGCTTTTCCATTAAAAAGTAGAATATTAAGAGTTTGCTTAATAAAACTGAAAGCAATCTACTATATCTACCGGCCATACTTTTAAACATATCCGCATCATATATCATTAAATATACAGAATAGTATTTATACAAAAGTGGAAAACTGTAGATATGTATAATAGAAAGAAACGAAAAAAAAAATGCTAACAAATCAAGTATTACGATTTAAATAAAAAAAGGTCAACGGAAAAGCACTCAAGTTCCCCTAATATTCAGCATAGGTAAACAAATGAACCTTAAACCAATACTTTTATGTTAAAGTATGCAAATATGAACCAAAATCAACGATATTCAAACTCACTTGTCAGGGATAGTTACCATTTGAAGGTATTCTACAAAAGGTATGCGTTTTAGACCGATATTGTATAATACAGAGGTACTAGTGTACTGGTTATCTAATAAAACCACTTCTCAAGAATAATTACCACTTCAAATTCACTTCTCAATATTAGTTACCACGTGATATTATTAAAAAAGGTATGCGATTATGTTGTTAGAAAAGTTGTTTCGTAGTTTTATGTCAAATTCGTAGTGATTCAGATAAACAAGCTTCTCGAAAAGTTCGTGGATAATGGTTTTCGATATATTCAGTATCTCGTGTCGTAGAACGCTGGTTATTTTCTATCAAAGCCTTGATTTGGTCGTCATCACTGGTAATCGACCACAGGTAATCGACCCATCACTGGTAATCGATCTTCCGAGTGTTATATCATTATATCGATTCTTTTAAAATCAGATTTGACATACACGATCAATTACTGCATCGTAGCCGTACAAAATACTTATATTTTTTAGTTTGTGTCGCATTTATTTTTCTTTTCGGTTGTGTCAAGCACTGAAAAAAAAACAACTAATTTTGTTCCGTCTTCAAAATGAGCAAAAATAACTGTTCTAGTCATTCGGGTAAACACTAGCCGAAAAAATGATCTACACCTTAAATAATATATATTCAGCGCATTTTCAATGAAGTTAGCAACGAAATTTTTGACATAAGGATATATATTCGCAAAAAACTTAACTACTTCTTTCCGGACAACTCATACAAACCTGTACATTTTACGTAATAAATTACACCCCATCTCCTCTTTACGGGGATATAAACATGTAAGAGGGCGATGCTGGTTCAAGATGGTGCGTTAGTTAATGAAAATATATAACAGTTGTGAATGAGAGGAAGGTAGATACAAAATGGTAGAAAAGCGGCAGAGAGAAGTTGATAGTTTGTCAGATTACCGTCGAGGGTTTAAAGAGGGGCATTAAATGGAATGTAGAATGGAAGAAAAGATTTGAAAGAAATGATGAAAAAGCGTTAGGAGACTTTTCATTCTCCTTTTGGAAGGGTGTTGAAGCTTTGTATAAGGGAGATTGCAAATACTTGAGGAAGGGAGAGTGCAAATACGCCCCAGGTTCGAGTTCAGTTGGATTTACTTCCGGAATGGTTTTACTCTTATATCGTTTTTCATCTGAATTTGTCTATTTTTGTAGCTAATATGCTGATTATCGTGCGCTATTGAAAAATGCAAAAATATCACTGCAAAAATCACTGCCTAACGAGAGGATGTGTAGAAGATAAACATACCAATCGTCATAGAGGTTTGATCTGTTGAGACTGTTTTTCTTGAAGAGCAATAGCTTGCACACAAAAAAACAATAAATGCGTAAATGTCTTTCGTCCGCAGTATAGCTGACAATCATACTCGATCACAAGGGATCACTTATCGTATCATATCAAAACTTCAAATAAAAAATTACCGACGAACAGACCAAGAACACACTCAGTGGAAGCAAAATTTAAGAGAGACTAGAGCTGCATTTTAGATTAAAACGCCGAAGAAAGTTAATGGACACGTTTTCGAAGAAAATTAAGTACGAGTATAGTGTTTAAAAAAAAGATGGTTTGGGCATGTAGAACGAATGAATGAAAGACAAACAAAACAAATATACAGTGCAAATGTAAGTGGAACGCGTGGTAGAGGAAGACCAAGAAAACTATGTGTGGATCAAGTGAATAATATTTCAAAAGAAGGAAACATAAAAAGTCAGAGCAATCGTTGTATGAAAAGGTGTATAGATGTGGATGAGGCGCAATATGTGCGTCAAGATAAGAGAGTCTGGCGATCTCTCCTTTCTTTATACACAAAATGGCAAATGGCGTGATGGTATGTAAGTATTAATACGGATAGACATTATATGCCAAGTTACACATTAATAATTTTATAAATACTAGAATCAGTTTCTTTTAAAAGAAAGGAAAAGCCTGCCAGAAATTAAACGTTTAGTTGATGTCTACTAAACTTGTTTTATCTAACGTTATGCAATTTTTGCCGGGCGTAATAAGCGCGCCATATTCAATTTTTAATATTTCAGAACATAACGAAACAACACGTCTTCTATGGGCACTTATTGGCATACTAAGGGAAGAGGTTTCCAATTTTCACTGTAACATCGCCTGAAGTTACAGTGAAAGTATACACGGCCTAACTTGTTCAGGTCGGAAACATTCATTGGTATTAATAATGTCAGAGGTCCAGACAAAGCATACGAAGAAAAGAAAAAAATAAGTTATGGGATAATGTATGAAAATTGGAAATATAATCAAATTAAAAATCTCCGGAAGTAATTATACTAGCGATCAAGCCTTGCCTTGCTTTGCCAGAAAGCCTAAGATAAAACCACATGCATCGGACTTCCATGTAAAAGATTTCTTCGAGACTCCAATAGAGATATGTAAAGCAGGACTACTGTTACCCTTACAAAATATGTATATCCCTCTCACCTTTACTTAGGTAATAGTTAGAGATATATCCTTATATCTGATATCCTGTTGCGAAACACTTGTACCCTTGTTTGCGGCTTTATAGTTTGCCACCCCAACACATATATCCCGTTCCACAGACATACATCATCCCTTGAAGACGCTGTGAAAGCCGGAGAGAGCTTCGTCTAATACCTCACACAACACTAAATTCACGCTTTATGAAAGTTTTTGGGTGGTAAAACTTGGATGTTGTGTAAATTAAAAAAAAACGTTTTACCTTATGAAATATTTTGTTTTGAGCGATTTTATTACTAAATAAAATTATTTATTATTATTTTTTTAATTTTATATAAGTTTCGATATATTCATTGTAGAATATTTTTAAAACAAGATTTAAAAGAACTCCAAGTATCATATAAAATGTATAAAGAATCATATTTCGACTACAAAGATATTGTGGTGCTTCAGAGACGTTTGTTCAGGGTCGTATGCTAGGTTTTAATGCGCTTTTGAGGCAACGAATATGGAGACAGTTCATTAATCAGAATTATTACAAGTCAATAATTTAGCTGTTCCACTGGACAATGCTATTAGAAAGTAGATAATTGATTACTGTCATAAAAAGTGAATAATCGGAACCTAATAATTATTTGATTTCATTTTAAGTTTTTTTAATTTATTAAAAAAAAACTATCTTTTTCACTTAAATTTATTTAATAACTATTATTTTATATTTATATGTATTGTACATATGTTAACTGTGTTCGGCTTATGTTTTTTTGTATACATGGCTTATGTTGTATTACACCCCCGTTGCACACTAGGTAGATCAAGTAAATGTTTTTTTGTATACATGGTTTATGTTGTATTGCACCCCCGTTGCACACTAGGTAGATCAAGTAAATGTTTTTTTGTATACATGGCTTATGTTGTATTGCACCCCCGTTGCACACTAGGTAGATCAAGTAAATGTTTTTTTTGTATACATGGCTTATGTTGTATTGCACCCCCGTCGCACACTAGGTAGATCAAGTAAATGTTTTTTTGTATACATGGCTTATGTTGTATTGCACCCCCGTTGCACACTAGGTAGATCAAGTAAATGTTTTTTTTTGTATACATGGCTTATGTTGTATTGCACCCCCGTCGCACACTAGGTAAATCAAGTAAATGTTTTTTTTTGTATACATGGCTTATGTTGTATTGCACCCCCGTCGCACACTAGGTAGATCAAGTAAATGTTTTTTTGTATACATGGCTTATGTTGTATTGCACCCCCGTCGCACACTAGGTAGATCAAGTAAATGTTTTTTTTTTGTATACATGGCTTATATTGTATTGCACTCCCGTCGCACACTTGCATATCAAAAATATTTAAGAATAAATTTTTATATGTCATGGTTGTCGAAAAGATGATTCTATAATTATATGTGGGTTATTAAAGATAGTCCATAATTACGGGTGGGTTATTAAAGATAGTTGAGAATTTTTGTTATCTGAGAAAAATGCTTTTGGGAGGTGGTAATATAATCATATATATATTGAAAGGTGTGTCCTTGCAGGAAACAAGGTCAGCGGCCCAGTAGTACTATAATCTCTATCGTTCCTTTTTATTGAGATTCGTAATCTATAGAATGTAAGTGGTTACAATGGCTCTCTCCGTTACAATGACTCTCTCCGTTAATTACTGTTTGCATGGCAGTGTACAAGCTCTCCCTAGTCAAATTCTACACATGATCACTCCATTTTACTAGCACTCTGTCTCTGTTTCCTGGCACTCTTTAAAAGACTCAATGGAAAACCACAGAATACTCTGGGAACATGTTGAGGATAGTCGTACCGTCACATTAAACTCTTGGAGTACGAATACGTTCATTTCTCTGGTTGTCTACGGAATTATTAGCATCCGAAGCTAAGACCACATCTCAAAAGAATTTATTGTTGCACTTTCTAGAGCTTACGTTATGTAAACGTTTCAGCCCCGTACAAGAATGAAGAGTAAAAAATACTTCAACTTAACAATAAACTAAATCAATCTTGAAAATGTAAATAGTATAGTGCCAACTTTGAATATATGGAAGCGAAGCCTAGACGTTCAACGAAAAATATTCGGCATACAAACCAAAAAAAAATATTGAAAATAAACCAAAAGTTCAACAAATCGTGACGTTTTTCCAAAATTTGTCAAAAATAATACAAATCAATATACACGACGTTCATACTCGTAACTCTATGTCGCAGCTACTTCCTCATATAGTATCGTTCATTATAAACAAATTGAAAACAACGTAAAAGTTTTTTGCTTTTCAAAACAAAAAGCAGAAAAAGTAAATTAAAGATTCAGAACATCCCAATAAAATTCCTATCACGCAGTCGACATTCATCCCTTCACTCAGTATAAATAAAAACTCGGTGATTTTCCCTCCTTCGTGTGGTTATGAGAATATCGAAGGCTTAGTGTAAAATGTATCGCTAAAGCGGATTACTAAGGCGCTTTTGGGCGCCGAAAGACGGCGGCCTCGGGAAGCGCCCAAATTGAACATATTGTGCCGAAACTGAATAAGCCACGTGAATGTGCTAAGCCAACGGCGCCCAAACTTGGTGGGGTCGGAGGATAAATATTGCAAGATAAAAGGGGTTGATTTTTTACTTGGCATGGTATGATCTGAAGAAGGAAACTTTGTTAGCGAAACCAGTTGTACAGTATTTTTTTGTAATGAAGTATATGCTGAAAAAAATAACAAGAAATATTTTGTTTTAAGTTTTTGGCTAACAGCGCAAGAGTTGGCAGTGCGCTATTTAAAAAATAGTTTGGCATACTAGTTGTTGAAATTATTGCATAACACTTTTATTATAAACAATACAATTTGGTGGACTAATTTAATCGCAAACATCTTCTAAAAAATTATTAGAAAATATCAGACATGTGCATACCATCATGCTGTTACCCTGTCGGGGTAGTTAGAGGACTGAGAGACACTTTTCTTTCAAGACACACACATTTCGCCTCCTTTACATCTAAACACCTTCTCATAAATCTTGGACTTTTTACATTTCCTTTTTTTTCTGAATATAATTTACTTGATCCAACCATACTTTTCTTGGTTTTCCTTTCCTACGCCTTTCACTCACGTGCGTGTCCGAGAGATAACATTGTCTTCGATCTCATTAATTGAGCTTTCGAGCTTTAACAGGTGCAGGCATGGAACTTGCAATTAGTTCATCGCAATTGTTAGCAATACTACCGCAATTGAATATGTAACAAGACTCATATATGTCGAACTCGATGTTTTGTTACCAGACGCATTATTTTAACAAACCGAGACCCTTTTATTTCAGTACCATCGAGAATCGAATCCAAGGCCCAGCATCTTACTAACTAGACCACGGATATTTTCCCTTGACGATTTTACGGAGGAGACTATTGTTCTTATCTTTGGTCACTAAATGGCGCCAGGTGAATAATAAATGTCAATATTAAGTGTTTTTTATCTGTTTATTAATTTTAATTTATAGTTTTGCACATTTGACAACAGCCTGAAAATTGAATCATAGTTAAAAAGTAATTGTCCATGTTACGAGTATTATGAATACGATAACAATACTGGAAGAACACACAGTTTAGGATGTGGCGTAAAGTGGCGTTAAATCCCCGTAAGTGATGCATAAGAAGATGTAGCGTACGAAAACAAAACGGGCATGAATATGGGAGTATGACGGGACCCAGTTTAGCGAGACATAACATACGTAGTTATTCAACCCTTGCGACGCCATAAAACATTATAAGAAATATCAAAAGATTTTGTCAACTACTGTGTAATGTTTATATGTATGAACCACAAAAAACCTGTGGCGAGTTACGTGCTCATGTTGGTTAGACGCCTGTACCTAACAAAGGGGTCGCAGGTTCGATTCTAAACCGGATAACTTGGCGTTTGGCTTGAACACGTAATTTCAACGCTTAATAAACGGTTGCCAAAGCAGATTTATTTGGTAAGACTGGAAAGAAAGCCGTCTCCCAGGACTTGCATGGCGGAAAGCAGATAAAGAAACTGTCGAGGAAACCGAATGAGTTTTTAATTGACGTAGGTTCGGATTCGGTGGGAAAGCCTTGTACAGACGATGGGGTTTCAGCTCTAAGGATTCAAGCATAATTTTAAAGAAGAAAACGTTAAAAGAAATTAAAAAATTATAGAAAAACGATTTGATCGCAAGAAATAGATTACTAATAAATTAATATAAATTGAATTGATTTATTTTCGGAATATTACCTGAGCATACCAATTAAAAATATGGAAATAGAGTATGTTTACAAAATTCATAAGTCCTAGAATAAAAATTTATATATTTAATCTCCCAATAAGAGTGGTAAACAGTGGAATCCTGAGTAAGAGCGCCCTTAAAAAGACTTTACTCTCTAAACGGCAATTTATAAATTGTCTCTTTATCATAAAAATTTATTTAAAAATTCGTCAGAAGCTTTTAACTGTTTATATCTCATATATTATTTATAGTTAAGGCATTAACATTGTTGAGGTTGAAAGACATTGCAATTTGCAATTTATTTTTATCAAACACTGTTTATTCCACAAAAAAAAAGTGGAATAAACAGTATTTGATAAAAATAAATTACAATGTCTTTAAACCTCCACAACGTTAATGCCTTAACTATAAACAACATTGTAATTTGTTTTATTAAACACTGTTCATTCCACAAAAAGTGGAATAAACAGTGTTTGATAAAACAAATTACAATGTTTATATCTCTTTTAATATAACAAATGCAATGTTTAGAAGAACAATATAGATTTGAAACAGGAATAAGAGTGAAACCACAATAATCTTATAATCCATTCGATGTATCCGAATTGATGATGCTGATATATTGGAGAGCGTGGCCAGAAGACAACATTGTCTTAGGCCCCTGTAAAATAGCTTTTGTGTTAAGAATCACTGAAGTAGGCAAGTAACTAGCAGTTCGCGATCGTGCCTGTTGAAAATAGTACAGCTCATATTTCGAAAAATGTAGATTGATATTTTATTTTCTGTTTTATAAATATTAACGTGATATGCAAAGGATACCTCAGTGTCATTTTAAATAAATAAAATATATTAAGATTGAAAATTAGTAAGCAGTTAACAATAATTGATATAAAAAACGATCTAAAATCCAAAATGAAAGTCAAAATGAATAATAAAACAAAAGACAGCCAAAATAATAAAACAAAAGACGGTGTAAAAATAAAACAAAAGACAACGTTGATAATTAAAACAAATGCAGATATTCTAAGGGTTAAAAAAGCTCTGAAACACTTTACCGAGACAACAATAAATAAAGCAGGATTTCACTGAACGCTAAGGTTATTCCGCGCTCAGCGATGTTAATTCATCACCCCAGTTTTATGGCTTTTTTGGGCTGAGTAAAAAATAAAATAACGCTTGTAAATTTCAGATTCTGGATATTAAAACAATGGAAGCGGAAAAGTGTTGGATATAATGTATATTGCCTGGGATATGAGACGCTCAAGTCATACAGGGGGGGAATTGTTGTCTTAATGGCATTGTGCAATCATACATGCTTAATATATCATAAAGGGATGTTAATATTAATAGTACCATATTATACGTAGATATGAAAATGACGAAAGTATGCGAACAGAGGAAGGAACAGAGACAAAAACTTCAATTTTATAAAATATTAAATGTATAAAACATACTGCATTACATTTTCGTTGTTAACTTAATCCCCCATAGCACAGTTGGTAAGACGCCTGTTTTAAAAATCAGTTTAGGCGTTCTATTCACGTTCATACAATTTTTTTTTAAAAGGGTTCTAGTCTTGTTTTAATTTAAGATCTAGTAAATATATTTTTCTGGTTGTTTGAAAAGATAACAGTTATTGTGAAGACATGTTTGGTGAGGGGGAAAAATTCATTTCAAGAGTACTTTTTAATTTATAAAATAACTATTTAAATCCAGATATAATAAAATGGAATCTGCTTTAAATATATCAAATGAATCTGATTCTGGAAATACGAGAGAGATCTGTTTTCTTTGCGTTTCTTAAAAGGGATATACTAACAATCGAAAAACCAGTGTTCTGGTTGGTTTGATGCCTGTTTCCTAATTTGAGAGGTTATGGGTTTGATTCCCGTTGATATCCAATTTATATAAAATAGGGTTCTTGTCTGGTTTTAATTTTCTTACTCGTTAACATACGAGTATATTTCTGATGGTTAGAAGACATTGCCGCATGGTAATAAACCCATCAGATTATACGGTATATAACGAGTGTATGAAATATTTAACAACCAAGGCGATAAGATATAATGCTGAGTTCCATAAATACTTATATAACTAAGTTTGCAGAAATTTAGAAAGCTTAATGTTTGTCATCGTATCGGACGGATCTATCACTAAACCCTGGATTAAGCTTTCGAAACTTCATAGTAATATCACATTCTTGATAATTTTCTACGGAATTATAAGAATGCATTTTCCTAATACGTGACAATTAAGTGGTTTTGATTCTTACTAGTTATATCCGAGGAATCATGAAAAGGCAGTGAGCTTTAAGTTTAAACAAAATGTTTTTGAGAAGGTTTACTAATAAGAAAGCCAGAAAATCATGACAGAAAGATCACCCTAAAGAAAATCGAATAAAAACGAAAACAAATCCAAAACTTTGCCGAGCTCAAAAGAGACACGGAATAATGCGGTGTAATTATAAAAGTATGTACAATTCAACAACCGAAAATGATCACTGTCGTGAACGATTTGATTTAAAACTGTGTATAAAGGTCCCTAATATGACGGTGCCATTGTATCCTCCCATCGGATAGGAGTAGAGCTTTGAGGTCGATTTCGTCATCATCTAATAAAAACACTATACGAATAAGTTACTATCACCTATCGGAAAATCTACAAAAGTTTCCTTGTAGTTCGTCTTCCCTTAGTAAATTTTCTGCGATTTCAATACCAAATATGTTTTTTTCAACACATGCACATACAGTTAACTTCCTTATTTAATGGCCGCAGCCACTTTCTTCCTTCTTTACACTCAACTTAAATATACATTTTTTATCTGCTAATAATAGTGGGCTCGAGCACCGTTCTATTTATTTATGTTTATAGTACTTTTTTGTGTACAAATAATACTTAAACATGATACATCTGACAGACTTATTGCTATACAGTATTTTTTTTAACCAACAAGCTCATATTGAATACATTAAATTGTTTAATCCATGAAAAAAATTCCAAAAAATATATATATGCGTTTACATTGAAGTTAAACAAAAGACTGTACCAACATACTACCTTGATCAAAAAGATTTAGGACCGGCCCCCGTGTGGTACTGTCAGTCACCCGATTGGAATTCTTTTTTTTTGTTAGGTTACCGCATCTATCATTGACACTTCCCTCCAAATTTCAGCGTCATAGCTTGACATTTGTAAAAGTTACGCTGTACTGAGTACATCTACCTTTGTGCTTGTTTTCGATTTTTTACAAGTTTGAAAATGGCATCAACTGTGCATCAACGAGTTTGCATTAAATTTTGTGTGAAAAACGGATTTAACGGTCCGCAGACCTTGGAAATGTTGGAGAAGTGTTTTTCGGTGGCACGGACGCTTCAGAAGTGGTCGTGATTCGGTCGAGGATGACGAACGCAGTGACAGTCGAAAACCGATGAAAACATCGATAAAATCAAAGAAATGTTGGCCGAAAACCGCAAATTGACCATTAGAGAGCTGGCAGAGGACTTGAACATCGCTTATGGATCCGCTCAAGACATTTTGATTAGTGATTTGGGCCTCAGACGTGTCGCTGCAAAACTGGTGCCGAAAGACCTCAATTTAATGCAAAAAAAGGACCGCGTTGAAATCGCGAAAGACATGATTTCCATGAGTTTTTGACCAAAAACAACACGACTACTATCCAGCAGCCTTTGAATTCACCTAATCTGGCTCCCTGCGACTTTTTCCTGTTCAATCGACTTAAAAAACCGCTTCGAGGAACGCTTTACAGCACCCGAGAGGATGTCATGAAAAAATCGAAGACGGCTCTGATGGACATACCGAAAATTGAGTACCAGCGGTGTTTCGAGGATTGGATCAAGCGCTGGCGTAAGTGCGTTGCAGTCGAAGGGGAGTACTTTAAAGGGGACCATATCGATTTTGATGAATAAACTTGTATTTTCGATTTTATGAATCAAGTCCCAAAACTTTTTGATCAAGGTAGTATATGGTATATATGTAGAACTAGAGGAATCAAAAAAGAATAGGAATGGAAGGATATTTTGAGCGATGTTATTTTTTTCAATTCTCTCTTAAACGTAAATAAGGATGATATACGAATACGTCCAACACTGTATACCGGTGATTTGCAGTCTTGGCTTGTCGTTTCAGGACGTTGAGTGCCGGGCTGTAGACCGAGTTGGATGAAAGCGTTTTGAATAATTTCATATTCGTTTCTGATGGAACGAAAAGTGCGTTAGATAGAAATATATTTGAAATTAAATTAATTAACGCTTCTTAATAATTGATTAGTCAATAATATTGGGTTCATGTGTTGAGTTAGAGCGGCTTTGATGAGAGTTTAATTATTAAACAGTGATACATAAATTGTCTCTTATTATTATTATTATTATTTAGATAGATAAGATCAAAGGAAATAGAATATATTGACACATCAAATATTAATCAGTTGTAAGTTTAAATGTTTATATCTCTTGTGATATGCATAAGGGAGGAAGCGAGCAATTAGATGACGGTTTGAAGGCGTTAATAGTCACTTCCAGAACGCGTGTGTTTGTCAATTACCAGCCGAGGAATGGGACAACACTTGGGAGAGAGCAAAATGTTCAGGATATGTAATGGTGAGAGAGACATTGCATTACCCAGAAATATAATGTGTCGGAACACACACACGAGACATTCTGTATGAAGAGTATACGATCTGAGATGGTGCAAAACAAATTAGACCAAATCTACCTTAGACGTGAACCGTTATTGTTATATTGTTTTGAAAGAATTTGTCGTCTTAACAAATCAAAATTTAACCAACAAAACAAGTGTCGAAATACCTTTTTACTTAAATAATTTGGTTGTTTATAGTTAAGGCATTAACGTTGTGGAGGTTTAAAGACATTGTAATCAATTTTTATCAAACACTGTTTATTCCACTTTTTTGTGACGGTATAACCCTACCGGTTTCAAGGCTTTCAACTCATCTTCAGGGGAGCGCAAACAAGACTAAATGCTGTTCGAACTGGTACAGATATACACGCTTCAACGGTTGGATGCTGGGGGGTGAGGAAGGCACGGGACAATTTCGGTCAAGAGTGGATAGATTTTGGGGAAATAACAGTTATTTACCCAAAATCTCTCCGCTCTTGGCCGTGCCTTCCTCACCCCCCAGCATCCAACCGTTGAAGCGTGTATATCTGTACCAGTTTGAACAGCATTTAGTCTTGTTTGCGCTCCCCTGAAGATGAGGTGAAAGCCTTGAAACCGGTAGGGTTATACCGTCACAAAAAAGTGGAATAAACAGTGTTTGATAAAAATTGATTACAATAAATAATTTGGTATAACGATATTTCCCGACTATCAAGAGATGTACCTAGCTTAACCTATCAAATACATACAAAATTACTATAGAGAACAAGATAACCAACACTCAATGTACTCGTATATACAACAATCGTGCAACAACAGTCACAAAAATTACAATACATAAAAGTGTATAGGTGCCCACCTTGATGTATGGAAGTGAAATTTGGATTTGGCAGAAAGGGTAAGAGGAAGATTAATGCTGTGGAGATGCGTGCACTAAGGGAAAATTGTGGAGTGTCAATGTTTAAAAGAAAGCGGAATGAAGACATTAGAAATGCATGGATAAAAGGGATGTTTTAAGTAAAATAAAGAAAGAAATTTTAAGATGGTTTGGACATGTGAGAATGGACGACTAAGCGAGTATACAAGTCAGAAGTATGTGTGCGTGGAAGAGGTAGACCGTGGAAAACGTTATGAAATGAAAGATACGAATGTCAACTTAATACAACCAGATATTAAATATATGAAAGAATGTTAAGTAATGGACTATATATGAAAGAAGGTTAAGTGAGAAGTATGAATAATAAAACATTGTGCATGACGCGAAGTATGAATGCGGAGGAGGCGATAGTTATGAGCTGGGATAGAACAGTTTAGAGATATGTCCTTTTTGCCTACCCCGCAAGGGACATGGTTTGAAAAAAATTATATACTTATGTATGTATTTGTAATTTGTTTAGTGTAACGCTGTTTATTCCACTTTATATAACCCTACCGGTTTCAAGGTTGTCACCTCATTATCAGGGAACATAAACAAGATTGAATGTTGTGCATTCTAACGGTAAAAAATCGGGTTGGGAATTGTGGGTGGAGGGAGGCAGGAGACGACTTCAGCAAGCAGCGGTGAGATCTTAGAAATATATGCGTTAGCCAGATGTTCATCCCAATGCACTTACTTGGATATTTCTAGGGTCTCTAGTCTGTCCAATTTATTTCCGTTACTATTGATACAACTTTGGCATCATCGATAGAAAATGTGTAATTTTCACTATGACAAGCCATTTCAGAATAAATTAGAGAATTCATTAAGGCGGATTTAATTTCCACCTGACTTTTCACTTCTTTTACTGAGGGTGGAGGTAAACATCACCTGCCCATACGATGGATGTGTTAACTATCCATACACGCTCTGCATTGTTCAGGCCGTAAACTTCTGAATCATACTGGCATTTCATTTTGCCCATACGATGGATGTGTTAACTATCCATACACGCTCTGCATTGTTCAGACCGTAAACTTCTGAATCATACTGTCATTTCATTTTGCCCATACGATGGATGTGTTAACTATCCATACACGCTCTGCATTGTTCAGGCCGTAAACTTCTGAATCATACTGTCATTTCATTTTGCCCATACGATGGATATGTTAACTATCCATACACGCTCTGCATTGTTCAGGCCGGAAACTTCTGAATCATACTGTCATTTCATTTTTGATAAAGCTCAAAGTAACTTAGAATATTTGACAATCGGTAATTTATGCAAAAAATATACATTAACAATACGAACACAATTTTATTAACTTGACATTAAAAATAATTGTAAGACTTTCATGGTTTCAGGTAAAGTAATTGTAAGGCTTTCATGATAAGTTTCGATGAGAAAAATTGACTTTCTTGTTTCGAGGGTTTGACCAAGTCTAATTTCCGACGACTCATATACGAGTACATAGAGGCGTTGAGGGTTTAAAATTAATTCTCTTGCCGTATGTCACTTTGGGCAAATTACTTGAGGTTGGGATTTTCAATGTAAGTCGCAAATTATCGTAGGTAACCCCTCATTCAACCATTCAACGTTGAGTTGTATTCAGTGGAAGATAGTGTCATTTGTCGAGTGCATGGTGAAGCATTGGTCATTCAAGATGAAAACGTCTTGAATTTATGATCTATTTAATGTTTTCTCGAGAAAATCTGACGATTTTCTCTCTTTGGGGGATGTGAGTTGAAAAAGTGAAATTATTATGATCAAATTTTTCTGTTTTGTTTCTAGCTTAGAAATGTTGAAAAATCCTGAAATACGGGTTCTTGTTTTTTTTTGTAAGATCCATTTCGTAAGCCCAATTTATTTTCAACATTTGATTCTCTCGATTACACCCCTTACTATAGTTCGGAAATTCTAGGATGAGTCCTGTGACAGCTCACAAATTTGCCCCAATACAACCTTGTAACGATGTTCAGTAATTTTAATTATTTTATCAACTTTAATATAAGTCTCAATTCTAATAAATAGCAAGTTATTTAGGTAAATACATTACAAGGTTGTATTGGGGCTAATAAGTGAGCTGTCACAGGACTCATCCTAGAATTTCCGAACTATAATATGAACTAAAACACTGGATAGCTCTGAAGGCAGTATTACTAAAACAAGGGTCCCCTGACCAGTGTTTCTCAGCAAACAGTTTGTTATTGAGGTTCGTTAAAATTACATTATTAGTAATAATTAATTAATATACATTTAAAATGCACCATTCTTATTATTTGTTATGCTGTTTATTTTCCTGTTATTGTATTTTTCTAACTAATTCAATCTAAAATTTAAAAAATGTATTTGACCACCGTTATCTTCGTCTTAAAATTATGTTTATTGTTGCGATACGAACGTTAACAACATTCGTGGTCCCTTTGGTAAAACGCTTGACTTTCAACCGAGGGTTTCGGGTTCGATTCTCGACGGTACCCGGAAAAAGGGATCCAGTCTGGCAACAATACTAAAATGAGCTCGATGTGTGCGAGTGTTGTTGCTTCCTCACGTCCGGGGTAGTATTTCCACTACGTGTGACGAAAACCCGCGAGTTCAAAATCAACACAAGTGGTTCTATACCCAAATACTCGATTAATGGGACTGAACACAACAATGTCTTCGGGTCACGCTCTTTAATAAGTCTGAACAACAGATTCTGATTTATCGAGAGGTACCATACGAATGAATTTATCGACGTTAAACTCAATTTTCATTCCACGAACATACCATCACGTCGTTTTTTCTGCACGGGAAGACAAAGAAGAAAGTGTGCTAGATTCTTATCTCGATAAACATGTTTCACCACTTTCAAATCTAAACACCTTCTCATACAGATCCTCAGTTTTTTCTTACTTCTTAGCATTCCTTCTTTCAAAATTTCATTCACTTGATCCAGCCACACTTTCTTTGGTCTTCCTCTACCACGTATTGCACTCACATTTGCACTGTATATTTGTTTTCTTTCGTCATTCATTCGCTTTTCTTTATCTTACTTAACACATTAACAGTTCACATTCATCCTTAATCACATCATTCCGTATTCTGCATTGTAATATTTTAAATTATAAACATTATATTATTCATAGTAAAAGCATTCACACTGTGGAGGTTTAAAGACATTATAATTTGTTTACTCAAACACTGTTTATTCCACTTTATATAACGGTATAAGCCTACCGGTTTCAAGGTTTTCACCTCACCATTAGACAAACAAGAAACTTGTTTGTGCTCCGCTTATGATGAGGTGAAACCCTTGAAACCGGTAGGGTTATACCGTTCTATAAAGTGGAATTAACAGTGTTTGATTAAACAAATTACATTTAAAACATTGTATTTTTTACATGGGCGATTTACGATGAGAAGCTTTCAGACTGTGACCAAACAATAAAAAATATAAAAATAGGCAATCCTTCTTTTCCTCACAGTAAAAAATATAAAAAAAACTTCAAGTGAACAGTACCATTTTGGTTAGATAAAAAATGGCAATTCCCTCAGTCGTCGTTAGGTTATAATTGAAGATCCGCGTGAGGGCGGGGGAGGGATATGTATGTATGTTTGTAAGGGTTGGAAGAGAGGATGGAAGATGACTGTGCAATTGGCACGTAGTTCCCGGGGGATTTACGGCAATTCTGTGACGCTTCCTTCATTCCATCGTTCAGGATGTATGAACTCTCCCTGTGCATCAGCTGTAAAAACTGAACAACTGAGAGACGTGCTTAACCCACATTGACATCTGTTTAGAATGACCATGTTGAATTTGATCGAAGAAAATAACTTATTTATTTAAAGAATTCAAGCGAATTTTGTGGAAACCCATTATTTATTTATTTATCGCCAAAATAAACAAGTTAGTCTCCTTGATATACTATATACTCGTAGATATATCATAACGCGATTTCTCTGTATGGGTAGGAAGAAGGGACATGGAACCAGACTTTTTTATATCAACACATTCTTTATCTCATCTAAATCCATAGACTATCTCATAAAACTTCTACGATTTCTCTGACTTACTACATTTCCTTCTTTCAAAATACCATTTACTAAATCCAAACATATTTTCCTCGGTCTTCTTCTACTGAGTCTTTCCCTCACATTTGCACTATACATAGTTTTTGTTAGTCTTTCTTTATTCATTCATTCTACATTCCCAAGCCATCTCATAGACCTCTTCTTCCTCTTACTCAACACATCAGCTTTAAGATCATTTATTCCTAATCGCTACATTCCATATTCTGTAAGGATGTAGACGATGCAAAATATGTGTGCATAGATAAGGTAAGGTGTGGAGATCTAATACCTGTCAGCCCTAATAAGGACATAGGGTGCAGGTAATACGAACCATAATAAAATATTTTACACAGAGCATCGATGTCTAATCTTGTTTCTCAGATATGATATACTCGTACACTGTCATCATTAAATACGCGAAATATTTTTTTGATATAGTTTTCAAATAAAGGTAGCATAATAGAAATGTGTTCTATTGGGTGTTAACATAAGTTGTGTCCGTTTTTTTTCCAAATGAAGAGAATAAGAGGACACAACAAAAAAAATTACAACAAATTAGTCAATAATGTATTCTCCTTCATTATTTTACAACAAATTAGTCAATAATGTATTTTCCTTCATTATTTACAACTACTTGCCAACGTTCTACAAGTTTTTAAAAAACCATTCGACTCGAGGAATTCGTCCAAACATGTCCGCAATTCGACGTCATTATTGAAGGAAAAACCATCGACGAGCTGTCCTTTCATTCATAGCATCTTATCTTCACTGTACACTTCGCAAATATCGCAAGCAGCTTTGGCAGCTTTATTCCCTCGATTGAACGCGAACAGAAGGAGGTGTCGAAAATGCTCACTTCCGTCTACTTGACATTCCATTTTGAAGGCTTGTAATCAAATAAAATAATATACGTAACGTAAAAGCAAACACAATTTCTTGTAGAGCAGAAATTTTTCTTTCGAATGACGTATAACTTTTACCATTTTGTTTTACTTTTGGTGCCCATTTTTAAATTTGGAAAAAAACGGACACAACTTATGTTAACACCCAATATATGTCTTACATATCAGATACAATAAAATAAATCAATATCGTCAAAAAAAGAACAATTCAGTATACATAGTACATCTTGCAAAATATACATACGAGTACATACCATCACGCTATTTGCCTCTCCGGGTAGACAGAGAGTAAATAGCGTCAAACCTTCTTATCGCGATACACATCCTTAGCCTCCTCCACATCTCATACAACTTGTATGATTTCTCCAACTTTCTGCGCTTTCTTCCTTAACAATTTCATTCACTTGATACAATACTTATCTTGGTCTTCCTCTCACACGTCTTCCATTCACATTTGCACTACACACGTGTGTATAAATTTGTTAGTATTTATTTTTCATCTACATGCCCAAACCATTTCAGCGTACGTTTCTTCATCTTACTTAACACATCAGTCTAATGTTCACATTCATTCCTAATTACTTCATTCCGTATTCCGTAATACATTGTTCCCCGTGTAATTTCTACGGTCTTATTCGGCTCTTGTCAGCCATTTTCCGCGTTCACATTTCACTCATATACATTATAGTTGGCACCAAAATACTATTATAGACTATTATCTTAGCAGCTACCTTAGACAATCCTTCGTACATCATACATTCAAATGTTATGTACGATAATACCAATGTATAGAATAATACGGAAAGTAAAAAAAATAATCGAATATAAATTCTATCAAGAATATAAAATAAGAAATTATAGGCTAAATAACAAAAAAGAAGTATTGCCTCTAAAATAATTAAAGTTCATGTTAAACCGAAATCAGATGAAATGGTGAAATATTAAATTAAACAATTTATATCCATAAAATACTTAAAGGCACAAGAGTAGAATTGTAAAATGAAATAATTAAATTGGAGTAAATTTCGTATAACACGCAACAAGACCGTCCAACGCCCCTCGTCCTAGGTCACGCCACGACATCGCGTGGTATGAAACGTGGCATAAATTTCGATTTCGATACGATGAAAAAAAAAACAACGCTCTCAGTAATTCAATTATAGTTTTGATAATACAATAATCATGGCACGTTATTTGCAATTTGGCAATATTATAATGATTCGTATAAATAATTTGTTTTGTTCTTTTTTTTTAATTTAATTTTTTTATTTCGGGCCACTACTTGTATTCATACTACTGAACATACGTGCACGTCAGTTTCAGAACATATTTTCCTTTTTTTTAAGTGGATCTTGGATGTTTTGTAACGAAAATAATCTTTTCCTTCATGGAATGTGATATCCTGTGAGAATCTCGTGTGCCGCAATGTATAATCTTCTGTATCCGCCCACCCTATTGACATGGTCACGCCAGAACCACTTTGTTTCCCTGTTCCATTTGACAAAGTAACATGTGTCAAGGATTTGTCGAATGTTAAATTTTACAACCCTACCTGAAGAAATTCATAAACTTTTGTTTAATGTATCGGACAATTATTAACCCCATCGTGAATAAGTTGTTTTTGTTTTCAGTGGATTGTTTTCAGTGGAGTATTCACGAACTGAGCTGTTAAGAACACCATCACCTCCACATGGAATGACCTTGTTAAATGAATTTTTCGATATCGATATCTTCCATATCTCGGAGGATATATTGAGAATTAAACTCCTAAATATACTTTGTATGTGTAATTGATACACTTCACAGAGAAGCATAAGTAATAATGTTCCTGTTATATAAAGAGTTAAAATCTTTTTGTTTTGTTATTTGATGTAATTGGGTTAAAACTATTTCAAATGTAAAATAAAATTTAAATTTAAAAAAATGTTCTCCGCCAACGTCAGTGGCAATCTCTTCTAATCAACCCAAAAAGTGTTTAAACTATTAAGTGCTTTCGTGTGTTGGATCACGTCAGGCAGCTATAGCATCGGTCAAGCGAATCATATATGTTATACCACTTTTTTTTTATCCAGTACACCCTTGTAGGATTATTTCCATGTGGCAATCTTTTCCAACCAGTCAGAAAGATGTTTATGAGACCTTAAGTGAAAACTAGACTGATAAAACTTTTTATGTTTTCAAATCTAGGTACCAACGGGAATAAAACCCGCAACAGTCGTGCCAATAGACCACGGAGGTCGTCGTTCGAGAACAGAATTCACTCGTGCATTGTTCAATTTGTTTCTGTGGTCAAAGCTTTTTCCGTTCCGGATCGGGTAAGTTAAGAATTTTGTTACTAAAAAAACCGCACCTTCAAATACAGTTGTAACAAGTGAACAGCAATCAGTCAACATCAAAAATCAAACAAGGGGGTGTTCCGCAACGGTTTAAACCATCCCTCGCTTCCTGCAACAACCGCACTCTTCCGTTCCAATAAGTTACGGAAGGAAGAGCGATTTATTTCCATTAAAAAAGCTCGATGCTTTGGACCACTCCAAAATCGCTCTGACATTGTAAAGGTAATTGTATTACCGAAATTACGCGATTTTGACGACACGCGACGCGACGATGCCACACCCTTAAACACGCACACTCAAGGGCGGTACAACTTTAAATAAAAATTACACATCGACAAAACTCGTTGAAAGGCCAAAGTAATCGGTATACAAGTTTATCGAGGAATTTTTCATTATTTCAATTTATAATTTTTCTGCTTATTATCCCGAAACACACGTGTATATTTTTATTTATTTTATTTATTTATTATTACACATGACAAGAAATAAACACAATTTGCGAAAAAACAACAAGTAATTTGATTTGGACATACAATTTTAATGGCTCTGGGTTTGTTGCCTTTCATTTGTCGTATCCCCAGTAAACTAGGCTTTTGCCTGTATCTCACCGAGGATATTTAGTTTAAAAAAATAAATCGATACTTCTTTCTGATTTTTGATTACACAAAAACAAAACCCCGTTGCACGCTCTCATCAACCTGAAAAAAAAGTGACACTCGACTATAACTGGAAACATCTTGCGAAATTCAACTCCTCACACAACATCACTCCAGAAAGACCAAAAATATTCATCCCACACTATACCGCACACAATCATAAGAACAAAAATTAAAATTAAAACAAAAAATACACAGAAACACAAATACAAAAAAAAAAACAAAATTAAAACAACAAGAAGAAACCCACACAATATTCACAATTGATATCATTTTAATAACGTCAATGCGAACCGTGAAGTATAAGTGCAATACAAAAAGCTTCTATTTTGTAGATACAGATAATAAATTCATTAAGTAAGGTCTGTAACAAAGTGGTCTCATATCTTAGGCTCGAATTCATATTATGTATTTCATCCTAGGTAGGAGTTGTCAAACCTTGGAACAAAATGAAAATTACTTATAATATGAGTGAAACTTTTGTAAATAATTACGAATGACTCTTTAAACTGTCAATTTAAAGACACCAATACCTCTGAATCTTATTTTACTGGAGTGATCAAAATTTGGATCCAAGCGACTTAGAAATATTGTAGTTATTCCTAAGGAATTTCCTGGAGAGACCGCATCACAAATGACGAGGTTCTCCAACGAATCGAAGGCACCTGCTCAGGATCCTGTCCGAAAGGCGTGCAAGATGGATCGGTCATATAATACGACAAGAGGGCCTCTTGCATGCCATAATGGAGGGTATGACCGAGGGAACAAACTCTAGGGGACGCCCACGCCGAGAGTACCTGGAGGACCTGTTGGTGGACGTGCGCTGCTCAACATATACAGACTTAAAAAGAGCCGCACAGGACAGGGGGGAATGGAGGAGAAGAGTTCAAATTGCTGCAAATCAGTCTTAGGACTGCAACCACGACTGACTCCTAAGAGCGTACAGAATCTTGAAAAATCCGCAGACAGAAGTACACCTAATATCAAAAGCGAAAGACGAATTATCGTTAGTAAAAGCGCTTAGATAAAATTCAAAGAAAATGCTACAGGTTAGGAACCCTCGCACTCTTCTTGCTTTGAGAGTTTATTTTTTATTTATTTATTTAACACTTTTATTGCAATACAATATGGCGGGCGTATTGCCAGGCAGCAATCTCTCTCCAACCAACCAGACAAAAGTAAATGAAGCAAGTTACATGGTCGCATAAATCATTCAAATGACTATTCATCCCCATGAAATCCATAAACACATACGTAAGCACATGCCCATAAACCCCACAAAGACGGACAATCACCCGAACATTATTTTTCATATAAAGTAAGATATCATCAACCAAAAGGAAAGGAAAGGAAAGGAAAAAAAAATCAGGAATGAAACACGTTATTTTACTGACTAGAAATCAGTCGCTTCTTAAAGCATGCCAAGGACGGAGCGAGTCTTATATTGGTTTGTAACTGATTCTAGAGTCTCACTGCATGGACAGTAAAGGACGACGTAAATAAAGAGGTGCGGTGAACTGGAAAGGCCAATAAACAATTTCTGTTTGAGCGTAGCGCTAATCCATGATTGGAAAGCTGAAATTTTTCGGCGAGATAAGAGGGTGCGGCGGGACAGTTAAGGATATTATACAATAGAGACAGTATGTGAATTTGGCGTCTATTTCTAACATTCAACCAGTTCAATGCCTTCTGGTATGAAGTTATATGGTCGTACTTTCGTAGGTTGAAAATGAATCTTAGACACACATTTCGAAGACGCTGTAATTTGTCCAGCTGTTCCTATGTAACATCCAAGTTACATACGAAGTATGTCCAGAATTGGAAGTCCAGAATTGGAAAGAGCAGAGATTGTACTAGCAAAAATTTGGTTTTAGTTGGTAGGAATCTTTGCAACACTTTAAGGGAAGAAGAAGATCCTATATTTTCGACACAACTTTTCGACACAACGACACTTTCGGCTGAAGAAGATCCTATATTTTCGACACAAAAGATAGATAATTTATACAAAGGTTTTAGATACAGAGGTTAACATACAATTTCAATGCAAAGAGCTTATTATATATTCTATTTGATAGTGATTCTTCTACATATTATTTTATATTTTTCTAAGTTTGTGAGAAAACCTATATCAAGATTGAAATCCTGGAATACTTTCATGAAGAGAGTATTTCAGAATTTCAATCATAAAAACTGATGATTTATCCAGATAAGTGCAAAGCAACTGACAACTGAATGGAGCTTTAGAAAATATGGCACATGGAGACCAACTCCTTTGGCCTACTCGAAGAGCACTGAATAGACTACGAGTAGGCTAGATGCAAGACGAACATGCAGCAATGGGGTTTCTTGAACGAAAGAAGTATCAATGTAATTAATTGTGGGGATATACAGGACACACAACGCATGCAAGTTTGTCATAATATTAGAACTACATGCTCTGGGCAGGACTTGATTGATGTGGAAGATCTCTGTTGTCTCCTACTGAAAACACGTTGCATGATTGATAACTGATGGTCTGGGCACGGAAATGAAATCAAAAGTGTATTGAAACAGTACAACTTGGCGGGTTTATTGCCATATATCAATATCTCCCAACTAACATAAGATGTAAAAAAAAACTAAGTAAAAACCACACTGAAACCCCTTTATTATCTGGGAACAACGAGAATCGAACTCGCAACACATAATCTGGAAGACATGTATCTTATCAATTAGGAAACTTAGGTAGTCTTAGCAAGGAAAAAAATAAAACTGACTAAAAAATCTTATATTTAAAATTATTATTTGATATATTTGCATGCAACACATTTAAGAAAACGTCTCAAGTTTCTTATATAAAACTTTAGTTTTGCGGTGAGAACAATAATTAGCTTATTTTATAGTTCGATAGTAAAACACTTACAGGTAGTCTTTTTTCCCTGTTATTTATTGTTGATAAATAACAAGTAATTTTTAACGTTTTAAATTTTTTTAAATATAATAAACATGACCCAACGCCACTGACAAGGCATGCCAAAAAACATTCCGACTTTCCATTTCAATATGGAAAAATTAGCAGGCAGTCTCCCTACGTGACGTAAATACATGACAGAAATATTATTTTGACAGCCAACTGAGAGGAATTAAACATTAATATAAAAGCGCCACGATAATAAGGGAAATTATATAGCTTTTATTCACGAATTGTTTTATTTTTATGGGACGGTCCGCCCCTGCGTTACGACTATATGTATGGCAGTGAGACATGACATTTCATACGGTCTGGAGTGATGAGTAAAACGTTATTGGAATATTTTATATTTTTGCGTCGAAATTCTATGTTGAAAATTTTATTAGTTTTCTAATGGCGGTTCGTGAAAATATTTTATTTATTGTCTAATTTTTGTGACCTTCAAAAATATTCATTTTCTATTCAGAAAGTTAACAGATATGATCAGATGCGAAAATAAAAGGAGCCTCTAAGGCCGCCCATAACTTATTTAAATTTCTTTTAAACTTTGTAAACAATTCTCTTCAGTTTTTCATAAAAAATATTTTGTCTGTGTTACAGTATCCTTATTTCCGAGAATACATTCCTTGAGGTAAGTCATTGAAAAACAAAACTTAAGAATTCGTCAATAAATAAAATAGTATAAATGATTATGTACAATACATAAACACCAATTGCAAACCCTGTCAATATTAACGTGTTGAAGTCCCGAGTGGAGCGTTCTTGAGGAGAGTGCCCTCTAAAATTATTCTTTATTATTATTATACGCTACGCTCCATCTAAAGCAGAATGTGTTACTATCACCTATAGCAAGATCTTAAAAAATTTCTCAGCACTTCGTCTTCCCTTGGTAAGTTTTCTGCGGTTTTATTATAAAATATGTTTGTCTAAACATCTGCAGATGCGGAGAAGTACCTAATCTAATGGACGCAGCCATCGCCTTTCTATCCTATCAATCTTCTTACATGTATTTATTATGTTACATTTTAATTTGTCAATAATAGCGGGACCGAGTCCAGAGATAGAGCGCCCTTGAGGAGAGTGCGCCCTCTAAACGGCGTTTAGAAAATTTCATTTTATAATTATTATTGTCGACCCATATGTGCGTGCGCATATTTTAATAGCATTTATTCGTCTCGTTTCAGATTTCTTCCACGTTCACGTTTCACTCCTATACACCAAACACGGAACTAAAATACTGCTGTAAACTATCATCAATTTAGAATATTTTGATACTGTCCGATTCGAGTATATATGTTTTAGTGCCCCATTGTCTTTGTTTCCTATCGTTACATGCCGTTCAATATCTCTCGAATGTTTTCATCATATGAGAAAATAACGAAAATAAGTAAATATACGAGTAGAATTATTGATAACATTGTATTTACATATATCCTTAAATTATATATATACTCGTATCTCAGAGTAACGTCGAAAAGAAAATGTAATACATTAAAGAGATAATCTATCAAAAGGACGGGGCTTATTTCATAACATCCCCCCAGTCAAGATACACCCCCACCAATAGAGCGTGTCCGGTCGCAAGTACATCAGATGCTTTTCAGTCCACACCCTAGCACAATATATATATATATATATTTTAAATAATGACAAGAAATAAGCGGTCAATACGAAACCGATTCAGCCAAATTAGAGTATGTTATGACGACGCTCTGCAATGGGTACGTGATGGGAAATATATAAAAAAAATAAAACATTCATTTTTAAACTTTTTAATATTTTCATGATTCGGTTATTTATTTATTTAACACTTTTATTGCAAATACAATCTGGCGGGCTTATTAACAGGTGGCAATCTCTTCCAACCAACCAGACAAAAGTAAACGAAGCAAGTTACGTGGAGGCATAAATCATTCAAATGACTATCCATCCCCACGAAATCCATAAACATATACGTGAGCACATGCCCACGAACCCCACAAAGACGGACAGTCACCCGAACATTCTTTTATTCGTTATGTAATATTTTATTATCCACCCATATATCATATTTATTTTTCTTTTCAAACTTTTCCATCACCATTATTTTGGATTCTAATAAAAAATTATCTTTTATCTGACTTTTAATTTATTCATTTATTTACGAGTACCAAATACATATTTCCATATTAATTACTTGAACCGCCCTTGGATTAAAATCCACCCTCAAGTTTACCCCCTTTGTGCCAGCCACCAGATTTGTAGTTATAATGTAAAATGAATAAGACGGTAGGTAACTCGGAGACGTTAATAGGCTCCCCTGCCAACAGCCGCCACATTAGTCAATAATGCACGCGGATACAGGGCGCACACAAAGTCGATCTTGAAGCGTTACACGAGCAAACAATACAAGTTTATTTCAAAAGCCACCCACTTTGCTGTATCAACTCGTATTAACGTGAACATTTACATGGAAAATGAGGAAAAATAAACAATTTGGTTCAAGTCACATTTATAAAAATACACACATACCATCACGTCTCTATGTTGTACTATATACGACGAAAGCCGTGTAACTATCGAATAGTAAATATATATTAACAGTTAACCTATATATTTAGTCACGTTTGTGGAATTTGGAAAAAGCATATGACCGCGTGATAAGTACAAGCTATAGAAAATATTTAATGAATATGGTATTGAACGTAAACTATTACATGGTATTGCGTCATTTTACGCCGTAAACAGAGCATGTATTATAGTGAATAATATGGATTGACTGAATGGTTTAAAGTTTCGAAAAGCCTAAAGAAAAGATGCGTTACTCAATATTTATATTGATCGGATACCCTGGTTGTTCAATATTTATATTGATTCATGTGTGAATAAACTACAGAGGTGGCAAACAAATGTCGAATGGAAACGTATACGGATCGCTGTATGCAGATGACATGGTAATATTGATGGAGAGTTAAGATGACTTGTGCAGTTTGATAAGTAAATTGTATTAGAGATACAAAGAGAAAGGCCTAAGAGTGAATGAAGTAAAATTCAAAGTAAAAGTGATAAAAAAGTGTGAAAGGAAAAGTTAATAAGGGTATAAAAATTGAAGGTTGGAACAGGTTGGGAAATTTTTCTATTCAGGTAATATTTTCACAGATAATGGAAGAGTTAAGAGGGATGTCGAAAGGTGTACAGCGAGTCAATGGGGCACTAAAATGAACATATTCGAAACAAGCAGTATCAAAATTTACTAAGATGATAGTATTTTAGTGCCAACTTTGAGGTATAGATAGGAGTGAAACATGGACGGGGAAAATACTAATAAGAGACAAATAAATGCTGTGGATATGCGTGCATTGAGAAGAATACACGAAGTGACAGTGTATCGAAGAATACGGAATGAAGTGATAAGGGATGAATTTGAATTTAAGGTAATAAGTAAGATGGAGAAGACTACGTTGAGAAGATGAAGATATAATTATTGTATTTTACTTGCCTTTGTTTTTAATTCTGATTTATTCACATTTCTATCAAGACCGTCCATTCCCTAAATGTGTAACTGTTTGAAGGCATTACTTTCGTATCCCTCATCGTATTGCCTATCAAGACCGTCCATTCCCTAAATGTGGAACTGTTTGAAGGCATTACTTTCGTATCCCTCATCGTATTGCCCATCAAGACCGTCCATTCCCTAAATGTGTAACTGTTTGAAGGCATTACTTTCGTATCCCTCATCGTATTGCCCATCAAGACCGTCCATTCCCTAAATGTGTAACTGTTTGAAGGCATTACTTTCGTATCCCTCATCGTATTGCCTATCAAGACCGTCCATTCCCTAAATGTGTAACTGTTTGAAGGCATTACTTTCGTATCCCTCATCGTATTGCCTATCAAGACCGTCCATTCCCTAAATGTGTAACTGTTTGAAGGCATTACTTTCGTATCCCTCATCGTATTGCCTATCAAGACCGTCCATTCCCTAAATGTGTAACTGTTTGAAGGCATTACTTTCGTATCCCTCATCGTATTGCCTATCAAGACCGTCCATTCCCTAAATGTGTAACTGTTTGAAGGCATTACTTTCGTATCCCTCATCGTATTGCCTATCAAGACCGTCCATTCCCTAAATGTGTAACTGTTTGAAGGCATTACTTTCGTATCCCTCATCGTATTGCCTATCAAGACCGTCCATTCCCTAAATGTGTAACTGTTTGAAGGCATTACTTTCGTATCCCTCATCGTATTGCCTATCAAGACCGTCCATTCCCTAAATGTGCAACTGTTTGAAGGCATTACTTTCGTATCCCTCATCGTATTGCCTATCAAGACCGTCCATTCCCTAAATGTGCAACTGTTTGAAGGCATTACTTTCGTATCCCTCACCGTATTGCCCACCAAAAAGGTATGTAAACTAAAGCTTCGAACATACACATGGATTCCTAGCATAATTCGTCAGATAGAGGAGTATCAATAATACACCGAGCCAAACAAACTAGGCGCTATCCTTTGATACAATATGCTGTGTGAAGGAACGAGAGATAAAGGTTAAAGTTATCGGTATTGTTGATTATATAATGTTCGCATCACTTTAGTTGACTTGTAACGAAGATTCTCAACATTTGGACGTTGATATACAATAATAGTTTATGATATTTTGAAAAAAAGTACTATGAGTTGCATGAGAAGATATATAGATGTAGAAGAGGCGAGGGAAGTGTGTTGGGTCATCTCTGCCTACACTGGCAGGGAGGCAGAGATGTACTCGTATATATCAAACAAAGTGATTTTTTAATATTAAAATCAATAGTAACTGAAGTTATCAATCGTTTTTGAGATGACCTCTGTGAGCTAGTCGGTAAGATGCTTGTCTTGCACACGCGTTATTATGGTTCGATTCTGGTTCGACAGTTCATCTTGTAACAGTGATAGCGAGTACTTGGTGTGTATGAAGTCCACTATGGTATGTCTCCTCGTCATTGTCATTTTGTTAGACCTCGTAGTCGTGGATGCCCTCACTATTCCGACGTCAATTCAGTTGGAAAGCAAAGTTGTACCGTGGAGTTTTATTTTTGTTCCTTTTTTCTTTTAAGTGAGTGAGCCGTCGCAAACCAGCAAACTCACCGGCAATGCACCTTATACAACATCTGATCATACACTGGTATTGCAAAGATGTTTTACATCAGATCTTAGCAAGACTATATACCAAAGACCAGAGTTTTAACAAGACGAACGTACATGTGTATGGCAATGTGAGGTGCATGGCGGTGTGGTAACGCACTGAACTTCCGTGCGGAAGGTCGTGGGTTCGAACCCCGCGCTGTGATACGCCCCTCGAGCGACACAGGCACTTTTTCCGCCTAGTGTTCGAGGGTATAAGGATACATATGACTTCGGTCATATCTATTCTTTAAAAAAAAAAAAAAATGACTTTCTGAATTAGCTTCATGTTCTTAACGTCGCTCAACTAGCTTCGGAGAGTTAATATGTTATTCCGTATACAAGATTAGGGGTTAATGTGAACGTAAGGCTGATGTGTGATGAGAAGGTGAAGACGAGCACTCTGAGATGGTTTGGAGACATATGTACGTAGAACAAATTATAGACGAAAGACTAAAAAAAAACACAAATGTACAGTGTAGAGGTTAGTCGAAGACGTAGTCGAGGCAGAATAGTTAGATCAAAATGATGACACTTCAAAACAAGGGAACGTAAAAAGTCATAGAAATCTCAAGTTGTATGAGAAGGTTTATGAAAGTGAGAGAGGCGAACGATGTGTGTCGAGATAGGAAATTCTGCCGCAGTGTTCTCTCTGCTTACCCTGACAGTGAATGGCGTGATGTTATGTATTTATACTTCCACTATATAAGATACATTCTGGGTAGCTTATTTCCATACGAAAATGTCCTCGATTCAACCAGGATGACTAAAAGTTTCCAAGTGAAAAACCAATTTAAAACCAGTTTTTTTTATTATATCGTCAATCATCATCACCAAGCAATGTACTTATTTGATTACTCAAATATACCAGATCTCTACTTCACACTATCCAGGTACATCTCCCGATACCAGATCTCTACTTCACACTATCCAGGTACATCTCCCGTTTCAGTCACGTCCATACACCTCGTCACATCGTGTACTTTTACTCTTCCGTTTTTCAATACTTGATTGATTTGTTCAGAAATTGATTCATATCAGTAATGAACCAAGTTCTCAATATTATTTGTTTATTATTATGGATCAAAAGACTTTTGGTCAAGTAACATAAATGGCACCAAATACTAAAAATATTCAGTTAAGTAAAATAAAATGTATATTTCAGGATATTATAAACAATATTTTTTTGTATATTGTTTATAGTTAAGGCATTAACGTTGTAGAGGTTTAATTAAAGACATTGTAATTTGTTTTATTAAACATTGTTTATTCCACTTTTTGTAACGGTCTAATCATTGTCCCCGTGAAAATCATACTTTTTCTATCGATGATGCCAAATTCTTACATATAATAGAAACGGAAATAAATTGGACAGATTATAGTCCCTAGAAATTTCTAAGTCAGTACATCGAGGCAAACATCTGGTAAACACATATATCCCAAAAAATCTCATCGCTGCTGGCCGAGATCATCACATGCCTCCCTCAGCCCTCAGTCACCAACCCAAATGTCCCCAACCGTTAAAAGCGTGTATATCGGTACCAGTTCGAACATAATTCAGTCTTGTTTGTGCTCCCCTGAAGATGAGGGGAAAGCCTTGAAACCGGTATGGTTATACCGTTACAAAAAGTGGAAGAAACAGTGTTTGATAAAACAAATTACAAAATCTTTCCTTGAATAAAATGTTTAAGTTACATTTTGAAGATTTAAAAAGAAATGTAAATAACAATCACAGTACATATAACATATTATGTAATAAATAACTAATAAACGTAGATGGAAAGCCGCTAGAACTTGTCCAAGAATATGTGTATCTGGGTCAACTTATTTCCTTTGTAGGTGGCATATTGGAGGAAATAGGGCGAAGGACAAAACCAGCGTGGAGCTTATTTGGACGTTTGAACAACATCTTCAAATGTAATCTCCCAATATCCTTGAAGCGAAGGGTTTACAACCAGTGTTTTCTTCCAGTACTTACGTATGGTTGCGAGACATGGACGCTCACAGTAAAGAACACACAAAAGCTCCAGACCGCACAAAGGGGGCATGGAGAGCTGCATGTTAGGATATACTAAAAGAGACCGGAAACGAAACACCTGGATTCGCAATATAACAAAGGTAGAAGACGTTATAAAGGTGTGCAAAAGAATGAAGTGGCAATGGGCCGGACACGTAGCCAGAATGTCAGACTCCCGATGGACATCCGAAATAATCCAATGGTAACCAAGAGGCATAAAGAGGCCCAGAAGAAGACCGAAGGTACGCTGGATATATGAAATCAGGAAGCAAGGCAGCATCACATGGCATCAACGAGCAAAAAACCGAACTATTTGGAGTCAGTTTGGGGAGACCTTCATCCAGCAGTGGATCGACCCTGGTTGATAATGATGATGATGATGTAATAAATGGTTTGGGAAACTTCGGTGTTCCAGAAATGAAGTGTGTATGTTACGAAAGTTATCAAATACAAATTTCTCCCTAAGATTTGGGGAACTTAAGACTATTATAATGATTATTCGGGAATAAGTAAAATATCTTCAAGATGAATTCATTAAAGGATCAAACGAATCGTCTTACGTACAATCTTATAATTAATATTCCACGTATTAATTATTCCCAATTATTTATTCCTCGATGAATATACTTCCAGCTCGATAAATTTTCTGAAATAAACAGACGGTTGGTTTTTCACAAGTTACTTAAAAAAAGAATAAACAATTGAAACGTTATTTTAATAACCGGGTGCCCTAAGAGCGCTCGAAAAATCAAAATAATTACTATAAAGCATATGCTTTAGATAGCCACAATGACATATAAGCAATTACATGACAGGTGAATAAATCTCCTAATGCCAGAAAAACGTAACTCGTATAGTCGAATAGCGAAACATCGATAAAAAAATTTAACGTATACGAGATATTTTTTACCACAATAACTTATATGACATTACATGAGAGGTGAATAAAACTTCCACTAAGAAAAAAACGCTACTCGTATAACCGAATGCTTGAAAAATTCGATGTGGATACGAGTAGCATGTGATATTGATGCCACAGTGATTTATATAAGAGATTACATGACAGGTTCATAAAGCCTCCGTTATATCTGGATACCTCAAAGATAGTATATGGAAAAATAAGTAAGTGACAACACATCAAGTGAGGATGAATAATATGTATTAAAACTGTATTAACATACGCTATTGAAACTAGATTTCTATAAAATGCATAAGAGGAGGATCTATAAAATGTATGAGAACTGTATTACATACGCTATTGAAACTAGATTTCTATAAAATGTAGAAGAGGACGATCTATAAAATGTATGAGAACTGAATTAACATACGCTATTGAAACTAGATTTCTATAAAATGTATAAGAGGAGGATCTATAAAATGTATAAGAACTGTATTAACATACGCTATTGAAACTAGAGTTCTATAAAATATATAAGAGGAGGATCTATAATATATATTAAAACTGTATGAACATACGCTATTGAAACTAGAGTTCCATAAAATGTATAAGAGGATGATATATAAAATGTATAAGAACTGTTATAACATACGCTATTGAAACTAGAGTTGATTCCACACGAACGAAGGTATATAAATACATACCATCACGCTTCCCTGTCGGGGTAGGCTGAGAGAAGAGAGCCCCAAACTTTCCAATCGCGACAAACATTATTTGCCTCTTCTAGTTACATACACCGTTTTATACAACTAATACGATGTCTCGTGACTTTCTACGTTTTATTATTTCAAAATATCATTCATTTGATACAACCACACGCCCCTTGGTTTTCCTTACTAACGCCTTCCATTCACATTTGAACTATACATTTGTTTGCTAGTCTTTCCTTCACTTATTCATTATTCAAACCATCTCAGAGTGATCTTCTTAGTAAACACATCAGTATTTAATTCATGGGGTGACAATATATAATCGAGTGACAACAGATAAATGTGAACTGAAATAAATGTCTCGGATTTGACCATTAAAAAAGGCTGAGCATTTCCTTGACAAGATACGAAAAGAAAAAATATATACAAAGAAATTTTAACCCATATGATTTTGGATGAAGAGGGGAGGAGTATATGTTAGGTGTACCGGAAAGTTCTGTCCGTTTTTGAATTAAAAAAAATGTTTCAATACATTTATTAATATTTCCTGAACAATATACTCGTAATTTCCATCGTTACTAATGGCCTCTCCTCAGCGTGATGGTAATTTGTGAATTCCATTTCTGTAGAATGACTCATCTTTGGAGGCGAAAAATTCAAGCAGTGCTTGGCTGACATCTGCTTCATATTTTTTTCCTCAAAAAAAATTTGCAGGGAGAGAAACATATGATAATCGGATAGTGCTAAGTTCGGAAAGTATGGTGGATGTAACAGAATTTCCCAGCCTAGCTCTGCAATTTTTTGGCGAGTCGCTAAATCAGCATGTGGCCTGGCGTTGTCGTGGTACAGTATGATTTGCTTCCTATTGACCAGCGCCGATCTCTTTTCCTTGAGCGCTTCATTCAAATCATCCATTTGTCGACAATACATTTCCGAATTGAGCCTTTCTTTGGGTTTAAGAAGCTCATAGTGTATTGGTCCTTTGGCATCCCGTCATATACACAGCATTTTCTTATTGAGGCTCAAGCTCGGTTTCGAGTTGGATGGGGAAGGTTGTCCAGGCTCACAGTAAGCTCTTTTTTTCATACGTAATCCACTGTTCATCACCGGTTATCATGTGGTCTAAGAAAGGTTCATTTTTGTTCCGAGCAAGCAGAGAATGCGTGCAAATGACGATTCGGCCATGTAATTTTTTTCACTTAACACATGAGGCACCCATCTGCAATATTTATACACCAATCCAAGTTTCCGAATATGGTACGAAATAGTTTGTTGTGTTGATTTGAGCTTTTCCGCAATCTCCAATGTTGTCAAAAAAAGGTCTTGATGTTCCTAACAATATCTTCATTGATCAGATATAGTCTCCCAAAGCGTGGCTTGTCATTAAGGTAAAAAAATTGCCTGCTTCAAATTTTTCGAACCATCTCCTGTACGTTCTGTCGGAAACTGTATCTTCACCAACTTTCTACACGCTTCTGTAGCATTTCTACCTTGTTGGAATTTATACAGAATGAAACGCCGTAAATGAACTTTATCAATAAACATGTTTACGCGAACGAATCTCACTTAATACTGAGATGATGAAACTATTGTTTAAGTAAATTAAGAAGAGCACATGTGTAGAAATACAATGGTAAAAAGAGGCAACCATATATGTTTCAAACGAACACGTTCATACGTGTTGAAACTTGAGATGATGAAACTATTGTTTAAGTAAATTAAGCAGAGCACATGTGTAGAAATACAACGGTAAAAAGAGGCAGCCATATATGTTTCAAACGAACACGTTCATACGTGTTGAAACTTGAGATGACATTATCGGACATAACTTTCCGGTAGACCTACTATAATATTATACTTTCAAAGGGAATATATGCTCAACTTTTCCCTTTTCCTCTTATATACTATGTACTATATACTCGTTTATTCATACGGCGCAATGTTGTACGATAAATACAAAATAGACTCAGTAATTCGGTGGTAAATTATGCGAGGATCGCCCCATAAAATAAAAGACATGAAATAATATAAAAAAAGAAAAGAAATCTTCTGTGCTTATAGGCAAATTTTAATTTGCAGAATCAACAACAGAATAGAGTCTTTCAAATTGAGCGGGGTTTTTTAATCTTGGATAAAACACAGATGGCGTCGCGAACTTGCCTGGGTTTTGTGACATTTGAGAAGTATAATGTATGACATTTATAAAAATGAGTCGTATACAATACAACAACGCGTTCGAATTGTTGAATTATTTTATGTACTGTAATCTCCGGAAACGGTGATGTTAATTGGCCACCAAGATCATGTGATCTGACACCGTTGGACTATTTTCTCTGGGGTTACGTGAAAAGCCAGGTATATAAGAATGACCCCCGATCAATTCCAGCTGAAGGACGAAATTATTCGCGTTATTGGTGAGTTAGAACCGCAATTATGCTAAAATGTTATCGAAAATTTTGACAAAAGAGTGGACATTTGTGGAGCTGCAAGAGGTGGACATTTGGCGGATATTGTTTTTTTGTGTTTAAATGTTATACATTATATTTCAATGTCCAATAAAAAGTTTTTTGAAATCAAAGCAAATTGTGTGTTTTATTCAAGAATTTAAAAAAAAATTATTAAAAAAAATTTTGAAAGACCTTTTATCTATGTACATTTTTTTAGTGATGAGAGCATTTAATTGACACATATGATTGCTGGTTGACATAAAACAGGAATTCCTAGTTAGCCGATCTATGGTATCTGACCATATAGAAATTAAGCATGATGGGGAAAGTAGAACATGTTTTTTCATAATTATTACAATGTATTTAAATTCCTGCTAAGTTATTATTATATCTTTCCTTGTCATATAAAAGAAAAAAAGAAAAAAAATAAATACGTTCTCAGAAATCTGAAAAATTAATAAAGCGACTTTTCGTTACGCCGGTTATAGCTACTAAGCTACTACCAGGATAACAATAAATTCAAATACCTGCAAGAAAAATTAAACACCGCTGGGATCCAACCTTGGAATGCCGTAATATTAACACGTTCAGTGCTGAAAACGCATACTATAAATGCGTTGATATAAACTTTGCTGGGTGTTGAAAATGCCTATCGTCGTTCTATTCCCAATTTCTTTGGGTGAATTATATAACAAATGAGTCCAGAGTGGCCTTATGGTACTATAGAGTTTGTAAGGGTTGTGTGCTAATGAATTATACTTGCTTTTTTTAATTTTTTAACAGCACAGAAAATACAAAAAAAACAAATTATTCAGCAGTCAATGTGTTTTAAGCAAGCGTGTTTAACACTGGACTATAGCGCCGGTTTTTTTATGTGGTTGGGGACTAAATTGAATGCGTTATATACTCGTAGAATGGAAAAAAGCGCTCTTGAGTCGGTCGGGGCATGAAGAACGAATTAATACGAAAATAATGTCACAACATACGAGGGCGGTCCGATAAGTACTTAGCCTCACCGCCCGATGGCACCACTATCGCAAGGGCATTTTTTATCGCGTAGTACATTCTCGCTGACAGCTACTGTCAAAATTTCAGCCGAATCGGACGCGTAGTTTTGTTTTGACCGCGTGTGGAAGCGAGCGTGTCCGCGGATTTGAGAAAAATGGAAAAAGAGCAATATCGGTCGGTGATTCGATTCTTGTTTTTGAAAGGGAAATCGCGCAGCGAATTCAAAGAGCGCTTGGATGCTGTGTACGGTGACTCTTCTCCTTCGATGGCGACCGTCAAAAATTGGTTTAACGAGTTTCGTATATATCGAGGACCAATTGAATGAAACTAACAGGCCAATCTTATACTGTCAATCAGCCCAAGATTTCCATGGCCTTTAAATAAATAAATAAATAAAACACGATACCTCCAGAACGAGCAAACCATTCAAGAACGAAAAAACGATCGCCTCACAGAAACGATTTCTTTTCCTCTATTCGACTCGGCCGAGAACTAGTGCGATCGTATTTTTTTTGCTTCCTCATCCTGACATACGCGACATTAAGAAGAGAAGGATAGCGATTTTGTTAGCCGCTCTGCTCGCCCAATATACGAGTATGAAGGAAAGGCTCAGAGGATATGCGAAAAGTTCAACACTTTGAATAATGACCCAGCCCTGACTATGGATATCGTGGCCAGGGTCGGTTTGAGGCATTTTTCAAATAATGATTGAGTCTCGGGTTTTTTTTTCTTATGGTACCCTTCAACGCATCCGAATTGATGATTTGGACATATTGAAGAACGTGACTATGAGACAATATTGTCTTCGACTCCATTTATCGAGTCTTCGTGCTAAGAATCACTTGAGTAGGCACACAGAACTCGCGGTTCGCCATCGCACGTGTTGGAAATACTGCCCCGCACGTAAAGGTAGTAACACTAGCACTTGTAAGTATTTTTACGAAACGAACTTTTTTACGAGACTGAGATCGCTTTTTATTTTTTCTGGGACTATTGGGAATCGAACCAAAAACCACGGGTATTAGGCAAGTGTCTTACCAACTGGGCCATGGATGTTGCCATACAAAAAATAAACATTAAATTAGAAAATTAATAGTCACTAAAGAGAGGATTTAAAAAATCTTACTACCAAGAAAAACCTCAGCGCCAAGATAAAAAAAACTGGCCATCGAAAATTGATTATTAAACCGTTAGGTGTAGAACAAATTATCTACTGACGGAGCACAAATATCGTTAAAACTGTTATAATTTTATCTTGAATATTAAAAAAGACGTTTGCTTCACATTGCGGTGTCATATTTATTAATTTTTAAGAAAATAAATAAAACATTTATTTTTCCTTTTGGTTTCATCACTTTTTTTATTTTTGTGAGTTCACTACCAGTTTCAAACACCTCCGTCTTCCTTATCAGGTGAATTAATTTTCACCTGACAAGTAAGACGAAGGTCTTTGAAAAACTGGTAGTGAACTCACAAAAATAAAAAGTGGTGAATATAAAAGAAAAAAAAAATGATATAATTATTTCATAAAAAATGTACGTTATATTTTTTTCTTATTCATATTGACAATTTGTTATCGTGTCATTCACTGTTTTTCACAAATTATACGCAAGGCTCTCATTTCTTCAGAATTCATATTATCATTTTTTCTTCAAACTTATTTTCATAACTTTGTTGCCACGTCAAAATTTTAAATGCATATCCTAATTTTTGGACCAAAATCTACATTATGAGCAGCCTTTTTTGTATAAATAGATACATTGTATAACCTACTATTCACTATATTGCTTGCTGATATTTATCAGTAACGCACTTCACGTAGCGATCTAATATGAACATACTTCCAACATACAAACATTTCTCAGGTTGCTCTGATGCTCCTACATAAAAAAACGTGTTTTTATTTTAAATTGAGAAATTAAAAAAATACCGCTTATATACGATATTGTGCAACAAAAAAAAAAACAATTATAAAATTTAAACAACGTATAAATTACTCAACATGTTACAATAAAACTGATCAAGAAATAAAAAATATAGTTACAATAGCAATTAGTATTCCTACATAATTTAACAATTACCGACGCCTACACACAGTAAAGTAACTCCTACAATCGAACCAAAATGGAAATGAAAAACGAAACCACTCAATCTCAAGATATTCGATATCTCAAAGAATCTCACACTTGCTTACGACGGTTTTATGAGTTTTCTATGTAAAAGATATCTTTGACTACGAGAAAGGGTAGATGACCTTTGCAGGCAAGTGGTAAAGTACTTGCCTCCCACTAAGAGGTTTCGGGTTGAGACTCAAAGATTTCGTGCTGTGCAAAATTTACTTAATATGATATCTTAGAAAGAATCAATGATGAAAGAATACTAAAACAGCTTAGACGAGTAAAATAGAAGGTAAGAGAAGTATCAAAAGACTTATGTTCAACGCATCTCAATCATATCTCCTTTCATATATTGACACTCCAACAATCATATCCCCTTTCATATATTGACACTCCAACAATCATATCTCCTTTCATATATTGACACTCCAACAATCATATCTCCTTTCATATATTGACACTCCAACAATCATATCCCCTTTCATATATTGACACTCCAACAATCATATCTCCTTTCATATATTGACACTCCAACAATCATATCCCCTTTCATATATTGACACTCCAACAATCATATCTCCTTTCATATATTGACACTCCAACAATCATATCCCCTTTCATATATTGACACTCCAACAATCATTTCCCTTTCATATATTGACACTCCAACAATTATCGTTCAAATACGCACTTACCTAGCATTCATCTTATTTGTATCCTTCTTCATACAAGTCCACGTTTCACTCCAATACGTCAAGGCTAGATTGACCATTAAATGTATTTATGTGGATACTGTAATACCAATCACATAAATTCAAACCTAAAAACGTGAAGAATTATTTATTGTAATAACAGTCATGGAGCAAAATTTAATACACACACATATACCATCATACCGTTTTCCTGTCAGGGTAAACAGAGAGGATAGAGCGCCAGCATTTTTTACGACACATTTCACCTCCTATACAATCTATCTATACACCTTTCCTACGATTTCTCTGAACTTTTACAAACTTCTTTCTTTCAAACTCGTACACTTGGTCCAGGCATACTTTTTTGGTCTTCATTTCCCTAGTGTTCCACTTATATTTGTAATGTACATTGTTTTGTCTGTAATTCTTCATTTGATTTACTTGTCCAAACCATCTTACATGTGCTCATCTTAATCACAAATAATAATGTAGTCTTTAGTTCATATTCTTCCCTAATCATTTCATTCAATATTATGTCATACACTGTCTCCCCCATTCTTCTCAGTACACACACTTCAATATCATGTATACGCATCCTTTGTCTTTCTCTACGTTTCAATCCCATACTTCAATGTTGGTACAAAAATACTGCTGTGGACTATCAGCATATTTTGATACTGTTTGGTTCGAGTACTCACTCGTTTGTTTTAGTGCCACATTGACTTTGTTAACTATCGCTACACGCCGTTTAATATTCCTTGCAACTCATCCATTAAACGGATGTATTACACATAATTAAAATGATAATGTAGAACGAATGAATGAATAAAGACAAACAAAACAAATATACTCGTACACTGCAAAAGTGAGTGAAAGGTGTGGTAGTGAAAGACAGATAAATCCTAGTAATTGTATAAAAAGACATATATAGATGAACAATAAGCGAAAGATGTATGTCGCGATGGGAATGTCGAGCGCTACGTCCTCCCTGCCTACCCCGACAGGGTAACGGCCTGATGTAATCAAATAATCATGCACACATAATTGTCCAATTGACGAAATATTCAGAACACATGTATCGTTACCATGGACAAAATAAACGCCTATTGAAAATTTCAACATAGACAAATTCGATCCCACTTTTAAATCTTTCGAAGGTGAAATAAGTCACGAAGCAAAATAAAAGATACGGCAAAGTAAATAAGTGAATTTGAACACATAAATTCTGCTTACCTTACAGAAAAGGATTTTTCCAAACCGAAAAAAGGAAGAGGATTTCATGTGAGACGAAAAAGAAAGAAACAGTGGATTTTTAAAACTCAACCCGTTGCCTTTGTACGTGATCGAAAATAACAACTTTGTTTTCTGATGCAGTTTGTAACAAAAATTATACTTGACTGAAAGTGAAAGAGCCCTTTCTTTTAAAGAGCGGAATATATAAACGTTTACATGATTTTTATTTTCTTTTTGTTTGTTTTCTATATAGCATAATCGATTTTACCGTCATAATGTCAAAAAAAAACACAACGTTGAAATCGCGCGATTGTATTCGGTCAGACTTTGTACGCTCCTTACTTGAAAGTGTAGTAATCGAACCACGTTATCCGCTTATTTAAGGAAGCGTCGACAGTTTTTTTATGAAATTAAACATTACATACTATCTACTGAAAAATAAACGTGAATATTGATTATTAAGTGTTAAGATTAGGCAACGAATTCGAGCCTTTGTGTCCTCATCAAATCTATGCGTGATCATCAAATCGAATTGTTCACTTTCTGCTAGATTAGTGGTCTCCAAACTCCAAACAGACTCCTCCACTAAGTCCCAAGAGCCAAGACCTAGCTAGCTCATCATATCAACATACTGTAGTTTTGAATTACGCGCAAATTTACGTATTGGGACTAGCCGACGAGTGAGATATCTATGGCGCAGGGTTCGAGGGTGGACTCCGTCCGCTCCGTTTGCATTTTCGGTTGATACTTACGGGCAAGTGTCAAGGACATTTCATTGCGGAGGAAATAGCTACCGCGGGCCGGATTGGTGGTGCTCGCGGGCCGGTGTTGGCCCGCGGACCGTAGTTTGGAGACCCCTGTGCTAGATGATAAGCAACATTACAAAATTTTTATTGTATTGTATTGCTCATTGGTTATATACGGTAGATCATGACATATTAATTTCCATATGGAAATATCTATCAACCAACCAGAAAGCTGTTAATGAGGCATAAAAGGTTGTAAACAATAAGCATGTATGGCTTTGTAAAAATAAATGTTTTATTGCCAGGGTTGTAAAGTATTTCAATACACGTTCGTTATATATTCGTTTGGCTCCCATTACATACAATGGCGTGCCGACTTCAATAAAAGTAAAGGTAGGAAAACCATTTAGACAGTCGATCGGAGCGTGGTTGTTATTGCGACAGGATTTTGAGTACTTGGGCTTTCAGGATGAATGACGAGTGGAAAGGATTTATGTGAGCTCGTGAGTGTGGGTCTCTTCTTGTTGTTTTAATTTTGGTTGTTTTTGTATTTGTGTTTCTGTGTGTTTTTCTTTTTTTCTTCTTTTTTTTTTGTTTTGAATTTGTTTTGATTTTTATTCTTATGATTGTGTGCGGTATATTGTGGGATGAATATTTTTGGTCTTTCTGGAGTGATAATGTGTGAGGAGTTGAGTTTCGCAAGATGTTTCCAGTTGTAGTTGAGTGTCACTGTTTGTCAGGTTGATGAGAGCGTGCAACGGGGTTTTTTTGTGTTATCAAAAATCGGAAAGAAGTATCGATTTATTTTTTCATGCTAAATATCCTCAGTGAGATACAGGCAAAAGCCTAGTTTACTGGGGATACGACAAATGAAAGGCAACAAACCCAGATCCATTAAAATTATATGTCCAAATCAAATTACCTGTTGTTTTTTCTCAAATTGTGTATATTTCTTGTCATGTTTAATAATAAATAAATAAATATACCGTTTAATCTGATGAGGTATTGCTATGTGGCAATGTCTTCTAACCATCAGAAATATACTCGTATGTTAACGAGTTAGAAAGTTAAAACGAGACAAGAACCCTATTTATATAAATTTGGCATCAACGGGAAACAAACCCATAACCTCTCAATTTAGGAAACATACATCTTACCAACCAGGACACGGGTTTATCGAATGTTAGTATATCCCTTTTAAGAAACGGAAAGAGAACAGATCTCCTTGTCATGTTCGCTCTCGTTTTTCCAGAATCAGATTCATTTGGTATATTTAAAGCAGATTCCATTTTATTATATCTGGATTTAAATAGTTATTTTATAAATTAAAAAGAAAGTACTCTTGAAGTGAATTTTCCCCTTCACCAAACATCTCTTCACAATAACTGTTATCTCTTAGAAACTTATACGAAATAATAACAATAAAAAATAACTTTCTTAAAAAAATGTATGTGACCACTTAAACAATACATTGTGCCACTTTAAGTATACATTGTGCCAATAGGGGTGGATGGTTAACTCTCGAAAACTACACGACTTTTATCGTATAAATGGTTAGTTACAAAAAAAATCGCTTTAAATGTAATAAATGTCTGAAATTACTGCACATGGCTATTTTTTACAGTTATTCAACCGAGCATATAAATTGTTTTATAAAAAGTGAGATATCCTGAATATTTTTATTCTTTATGTCTAGCGAGTCGAAATGATTATCAATTTTATGAGAATTAAAATAAATTATCCAAGTAAACTTCAGTTTTTTTTATTTCGCTTAGTAAAAACATTTTTTTTATTTCATACGTAAATTTTAACATACATTAAGTATTAATACAAAAAATATATAAATAGCAGACGCATGAAAAATAACCTATAATGCAATCTAACCTTTAAAATACACGGAATACTAAATCAAGAAAATTTTCTCTTTAAAATTTTCAGTTAAATTCTTAACGCCGGTCCTGTAAAATACATATCATTCCAGTCGCTATACATAGTTCTGCTTTCAACTTCAGAGCACTTATAAAATATGCATAGACCGATATCGCTGCAATAAGAGTGAACCGATCCTGTTTCAAGTCCTTCTGCCTCATATTCTTACCTCTTGACTTCCACGAACAGCGAGCAAAAGAAAAGACGAATGGAGAGAAAGGGAGCTGTTGAACTTCGAAAGAAGGTGGGAGGTACTTTATCATGTAGGCAGTCAAGCAAGTAGAATAGTTGAATTTGAAACTGTCACAGGGAGACGGTCGCTTGTGTGTGACGTCTCAATGGGTTTGAGAGGAGAGAGTCTGATGAGAAGACATTGAGATAGCGAAGAAATATACTTGTATAAAATTGCGGTCTAAACATTATGCGACAGATTGGGACTTTGTAGGCACTTCTCGTAAAAGAAAATGCAATTTGTAAGATCAGAAATTTGTTCAAATTTATGGACGTTGACATTTGGGATAATTTCGAGATATACGAGTACAACGACGGACATCAGTAACTGCACATACATTTGACTTTTATATGATTTATTAATAAACAAGACAATTTTAACACTCCATAAATATTATTAATCTCGTTAAACTGCCATAATCTAATGGTTAGCATTCCCGTTAAGGGAGCGATCGCCCCAGGTTCGATTCCTGGCGGATTCATTTTTTAACAGGTATTTTTCCTCGGAGTTAATGTTTATCCATAACTTATATACTGTGTATCATACAATATTATAGCAAGATAAAAAAGCGCTGTACAAAACTTTGCCTCACGAAAGGCTGTAGCAGATTTAATCTGTCGATCGTCTTGGAAGTTTAAAAAATCCTTACTATCGTTATTTCCAGATTTCATCTGTCAAGATGCTTGGTAAAATGTAACATTTTACAAAATACAATGCGATAAGATTGTGTTAGGAAAGAAATGAAAATACTCCTAATATTTCTGCCAACTCTCAAGGGACATGGCGTGATGATATTGACGAATATTTGCAAAAAAGACCCAACCCAAATTTAACCTGTTATGATATAGTCGAGAAAATGTGGCATTGCTTTGCATAGGACGATTTTATATAAGATGGAATTTACATATCGTCACGCCGTGTCCCTTGTGAGGTAAAAAGAAAGAAAAGATTTCCACTTTTCTATCGAAGCATACAACTTTCACCTCCTCCACATGTTAACGTCTCGTCATGCACAACCTTCTATTCATACTTCTCACTTAACATTCTTTCAAAATCTATGCCATTTGGTCCAGCCACGTGTTTCCCTGTCAACCTCTTCCACGCTCACCTTGCACTTCTGACTTGTACACTCGTTTAATCATCCTTTCATCATTCGTTCTTTCCACATGTCCAGGTTATCTTAAAGCTCCTTTATTAATCTTACTTAAAACATCCATTTTATCTATGCATTCATATCTGTTGTCTTCGTTCCGGCTTTTATCAAACTTTAAATTTAACAATGAAATATACATTTCACTATCTTCATAATTTCATACATATATGTCTAAGCTGTGTTCTGAGAACAGGCCACATTCTGATGGGAAGTCACCTTACTAAAATTCACATCGAAGAGAGCTCTACATATGAGCACTACATACGTGCGAGATGGGTGAGGAAACCCTTGACACGTTTCCTTTGAGTGTCCTGTAGACACCGCACATTATCTTGACACAAGTATAAATGTCACCCCCACCCGGTCAACCTGTCACACCTTGTCACAAAACATCCTCTTTGTAGGATCGATAACTTATTTAAGGTACGCTTTTTCGATATCCTTAAAGGTCTTTTTTATGTAAATATCATCACCATCCTGTCGTGTACCTCATGACTGAGCATCGTGATTACCATGATAACCTTCCGACGACTCCTGTACATCAATCTCTCCATTCCGTTATTTAAAAGGCAGTTGTTAAGGGTAGTCAAATTTCGTCTCTCACTTGGTCAGTCCAAAACATTCAGCCTCTTCCTTTTATGCATCATCTTTCAACGCTTTCAGTAACCACAAGCCTCTCCAAACTGTCTCCTCGGCCACGAGCAATGTGTCTAAAGAACCGGAGGACTCGTCGTAGGCATATTGTCGACAATCTGTCGGTGATTCACAGGTCTTCGATAATGGAGGCGTCCGTTTGCCTTGCTGTCCATGGAATTCATAACGTCCTTCACCAGCCCTACATTTCAAATGCATATATTCTACGTCTCTCGCTTGCTCTTCGAGTCGAAGTCTCTGCACCATACATAAATATTGCGAAGACGAGTGACTTAACTAGGAACTTATTAACACCACCATCAACGCATTTTTGTTGCGATGATGATGGATCTGCTCTTCCACATGTTTTCCAGTTTGAATTAACACCGCAAATATGTATAGTACCCGGCGGTAAGTAATACACATTGGGCTTAAGAAAGAGACTGTCAGTTTGTAGAGCGTCGTCTCTATCGCACGATGCGACTGACAAATCGCGACGGAACACGTGTATGAATGACAGAGACGACGCTCTACAAACCGACAGTATCTTTCTTAAATCCGATGTGTATTACTTACCGCCGGGTACTGCACGTCCATATTTTTTGCATAGTGACAACCTCGCGTTGTAGTTGGTGAGATATCCGTCTCCCAAATCGAGAATTGTGAGTTATATTTCCGTTTGTACCCAGGTTTCTTTTCAATGGGTTTCACTATGGTTTTCACTTAAGGATTCTTTAACATATTTCTGGTTGGTTAGAAGAGATTACTACATGGCAATAACCATATCCGATTGGACTATATAACGGAATTGTAATACAATACAATACATACACAGAATCACGCCATTTCCCTGACGGGGTAGGCAGAGCAAACAGAGCGCCAGATTTTCATATTTCGACATACATCCTTCGCTTCTTTAACATCCATACACCTTCTCATACAACTACTACAATTTCTCTGACTTTTTACGTTTCCGACCATCCAACCATACTTCCTTTGGTCTTTCTCTACAAAGACTTTCACTCACATTCGGACTATAAATTGTTATCAGTCTTTCATTATTAATTTGCACTACATGTCCAAACCATCTCAATGTGCTTTTCTTTATCTTACTTGATATATCTTACTTGATATATTGAAGTAAACTTTCACCCCTAATAACTATATCCTGTGTTCTGCCATATATTGTTGCTCCACCTGTTCGTCTCACTACACGCATTTCTTCGAGTCCTTTCAGTTTTTTTCCACGTCCATGTTTCCCTCCAATACACCAAGGTTGCTACTAAAATATTGTGAGTTATCATCTTACAACAATAGATCCAAATAATCGTTCATGTTTTGTGTTTCCATTAAATCTAGTAATCCCTATGAAAATATTGTTGTGAGTTGTCATCTTACAACAAAAGATCCAAATAATCGTTCATGTTTTGTATTTCCATTAAATCTAGTAATTCCTATGAAAAGATTGTTGTGAGTTATCATTTTACAACAATAGATCCAAATAATCGTTCATGTTTTGTGTTTCCATTAAATCTAGTAATCCCTATGAAAATATTGTTGTGAGTTATCATCTCACAACAATAGATCCTAATAATCGTTCATGTTTTGTATTTCCATTCAACCTAGTAATTCCTATGCAAATATTGTTGTTAGTTATCATCTTACAACAATAGATCCAAATAATCGTTCATGTTTTGTATTTCCATTAAATCTAGTTATCCCTATGAAAATATTGTTGTGAGTTATCATCATCTTACAACAATATATCCAAATAATCCTACATGTTTTGTATTGCCATTAAATCTAGTAATCCCTATGAAAATATTTCTGGTATAAGAAAACACTTACAAACAAACGATATTTTTGCAGTAATAAATTTTCTTTCTGACCTTATGTCACGTCAGTTGATAACCCAATTAACATTTAATATTCGCGGGCGCTTTCTTTTGGGGTGAAATATCAACGTGGCACTCCCTTTCAGCCACCATTGGAAAAGTTTAACGCGACATAGGAAAGGTCTCTTTCAAGACCGAACGGGGAGGACGGAATCGATCTGACGACATTTCAAAACCTTGAAGAATGACGGGAATTTAATGGAAAATATCCTCCGATGTGAGATTTCCTTCTGGAAGCCCTATTTTTTTTCCATACATAGAAAATAAATGTGTCTTTTATATTCCGTTACATTATATTTGAATTGAAAACAAAATAACTGAGATTTTTTCTTATTAAATGGAGACTTGGGTGAAATATGTGAATAAATACATATCACACCTGTTACGCAAGAAGAGTGACTTACACAATAACATATATACCTATTACGCAAGAAGAGTGAATTATACAATAACATACATACCTATTACGCAAGAAGAGTGACTTATACAATAACATACACACCTATTACGCAAGAAGAGTGACTTATACACTTACATACACACCTATTACGCAAGAAGTGACTTATACAATAACATACACACCTATTACGCAAGAAGAGTGACTTATACAATAACATACACACCTATTACGCATGAAGAGTGCCTTATACAATAACATACATACATATTACGCAAGAAGAGTGACTTATACAATAACATATATACCTATTACGCAAGAAGAGTGAATTATACGATAACATACATACCTATTACGCAAGAAGAGTGACTAATACAATAACATACATTCCTATTACGCAAGAAAAGTGACTTATACAATAACATGCATTCCTATTACGTAAGAAAAGTGACTTATACAATAACATGCATACCTATTACGCAAGAAGAGTGACTTATACAATAACATACACACCATCACGCCATCTCAGGGAAAGCAGGGAGAAAAGAGCGCCAGATTTCTCTATTGCAAAGACACATCCTCACCTCTTTAACACCAACACATACATCTCCTAAGATGTTTCTGACTTTTAATATTTCCCTTTTTTTTCAAACTATCATACACTTGATCTTACCATAATTTATTTAATCTTCCTCTACAACGACTCAACTTTGCACTGTCAATTGGCTATGTAAGATTTTCTCCACTCATTCGTTCTACGTGCCCAAACCAAAGAATGCTCATCTCCATATTACTCAACTTATGAGCCGGAAGTTCCGACTCATCCCATATCACTTAATTTCATATTCTGTAATACGATATCACCCTATGTATTTTTCTTAGTGCACGTATTTGTACAGCATTTATTCGACTCTTTTCAGTTTTGTTTCACCTCCATACATCAAAGTTGGTACTTAAATACTGTTATAAATTAACGTTACATTTTTTTTAATTAACCGTCCTATAGATGATTTCAGAATTATTGATTCCAATGCTATAAAATGGAACTTGTATATTTAATATCTAATAAATTAACTGCTTACTATTCCTAAAAATCTTTTTATATCAATTTCCCAATCAAAAGATCGCATTGAACACAATATCACCCCGACACATCAACTGAAAGCTAAATATGAAAACTATAAAATTTATATTATTATTAATTCAACACATCAGTACATGCATAAAAATAAATGATATAAATTTAATAATCGAATTATTAAAGCGCACTCATTTTGAGAAAAAAAAAATAGTGTGACACCTGTTATTACAAATCAGAATCATCTTAAATATTATCTACAACAATTTGCTATTTGGGCGACGTATGTTTTTAAAACTTTTTTCATATCGGACTTAAGAGCGTTTCAGATAGATAATTTATAGGTATTATAATAAATAACTCCTTTAATTACATTAATGTTATTCCTTTGATTACATTAATTCTCGCGACACATGTTTCCACCTACCGCCTCGAGGCCTTCTTCACGCGCAATTCCGCAGGGGAATTCTTTTGGTTATCAAGATAGGGGTCATCAAAATTTTTGAGAAACGAGCCGGAATGAAATTTTTAAAATCTTGGGAGCCGGACGAAAAATATTCTCATTGAAAACCTATTAGAACATAAAATATTCTGAAATCCTTTTAAAACATAAAATATTCTTATTGAAATCCCATTAGAACATTAGTTTACATTGTATGTGTAAACAAATATAGTTAATATTAGAAGTCCTACACCAGTGTAGATACGTCAAATCTGACATCAGCATCGTAAAGTTTGACGTTTTTAATGGTATACGCGCTCAGAAAGTTTTGTTATACGAGTACTATTTGTGTTGTTTACAGTGACTTGAAAAATTCATCTCGGCCAAAAATGGAATTAAAACATTTTCGTGCGATGATTCTTTATGATTTTCGATGTGGACTAACTCAACAGCAATGTGCCGATCAACTCGCTTCGACTTTTGGTGGTGAAGCACCATCCCGGGGCACTGTGTTTCGCTGGTTTTCCGAATTCAATCGTGGTCGTAGTTTGCGCCAGGACGAATTTCGTGAAGGTCGTCTAAAATCGGTTGTTGTGCCAGAAAACATCGATGCTGTGTATGAACTGATATTGCAGAATCGTCATGTGACTTATCGTGAGATTGAGGCATGTTTGTACATTAGTTCCACTCGCATACATTCAATATTGCATGAAGATTTGGCCGTCAGAAAGATTTGTTCGCGTTGGATACCGCATAATTTGACAATAGCTCAAAAAAGGCTCGTGTCAATTGGTCCAAAGAAATGTTGGTAAAAATCGATAGCGGTGCTTCAAAAGACGTCTATAAGATTGTGACAGGCGACGAATCATGGACCTTTGCATATGAGCCAAAACTAAACAGCAGTCGACTATATGGGTCTTTCAAGACGAGCCAAATCCAACAAAAGTTGTTGGTGCACGAAGCACTTTGAAGCAAATGGTGGCTTGTTTCTTCGGTATAAATGGTCATGTTGCAACAGTGCCTTTAGTGGAACGTCGTACGGTCAATTCTGAATGGTACACCACCATTTGTTTTCCAGAATCGTTCGGAGAAATGAGGAAACCCAACCGCCGAAGACGGATCATTCTCCACCACGACAATGCGAGCTCTCACACATCGGTTCAAACAAGTGACTTTTTGAGCACTCAAAACATCGAATTGATGGGTCATCCGCCGTACAGCCCTGATTTAGCACCCAATGACTTCTTTTTATTCCCGAACATCAAAAATAAATTGCGAGGTCAACGTTTTTCGACGCCTGAAGGAGCGGTTGATGCGTTCAAAACGCATGTTTTGAAGTTACCTCATTCGGAGTGGAAAAAGTGCGTAGAAAATTGGTTCAAACGCATGCACAAGTGTATTGATCTTAATGGAGAGTATTTTGAAAAAGAATAAAGCCATTTTCGATGATAAATATTTGTTTTTACTTGTCTGTCTCAAAACTTAAGTAGCAGTCCTCGTACCAAATCACAACAGATGAATCGTTGTCGTGTATTCACAACCAAATCATAAAATGTTATAAATTTAATATTTCTTATATGTAATATTTATGAATAAAAGTTGGGGGCCGGATGAAAAAGTTTGGAGGGCCGGATCCGGCACGCGGGCCGTAGTTTGGCTAACGCTGACATAGACCATACATACTTCAGATACAAATTGACACCAATGGGACCTGCCACTAAGATCAAAAATATTTCAGTACCATATTATCGCTGTGGACTACCAAATAAGCAGATTGTTTACGAAGAGTATGTGAAAAGGATGTTTGGAAAATAATTATAAGGAAGAAAAAGAAATCATTTAAGAAATAAAACGGCTAAAGCACGTGTAAACTTCTGATACAATATTCGACTAAGCATCTCGCGAATCTTATCGAGTTTTTGATCCAATTTAAAAGGGATGTAGACACAGGAATAATTAAATGCCAAGGCTGTGGCGGAAACAGGGTTAAGACTGTAGTACGCCGTGTCTACTGGGGGTTCCGGTACAAAAGAAAGGATTATTACAAACTACATACTTTTTCATCAAATACTGGTATGGAAAAACGAAAGAAATAAGTAATAAATAGTCTTGAAACAAACACGTAAATAAACATATTGTATTTTTTTTAAATAAATTTCGAAGGAGTTGTATGGATGTAAAGGGAGAAAGATGTGTGTCACGATGGGAAAGTCTGGAGTTCTGTACTCTATGCCTATCTTGACATGGAAATGCCGTGATGGTATGTGTGTATTATTGACAGATTAATAATATTATAAAATAAATATAATATATAAAAGTACAGTGTAAGGATAGGAGGTTAGTGGCTGCGGCCACTAGATTAGTTTCCTTAACCCTTCCCTTACGGTGATAAAATTGAAACGCGCGCTCCGGTGTTGGGTAGTGAGTACGCGATCAAAAATTAGCGATTTTAAATCGGAAAAATAAGAACATTCATAGATAATCCCCTTAATTAAGTATAATTGAAGTTAAAAATTATAATAATTGAGATTTATTTGCTGAAAACATTAAAAAACCATCTGGCAACGCTCACGGAACGGGCGTAGATCTAGTCTCGTTGCCAGCTCAACAGCTACTGCGGCGCGGCAGGGTTGGTGGCTAACTCGGGCGTGGCTTACACTTGCGAGGTTGAGACAATTGAGCTCCTCGCTATTCAGTGACGTATGCAAAAGTGAGATGCGAATATAGTGTCGCACTTCCCGCATACTCTTCACCTATCGTCAAGACCCAAGATCGAGGCACTCACAGCGTTTAAATGCGAATTTGTTTCCGATATTCACGAAATACTTACGATGTAGTCGATAAATTCTGAATATTATTAATATTATTTTTTAAATCAATGCGTAAATATATTATGGAGGAATACCTAAAATCTTAACAGTGTATTTATTATATTTATAGAGATATTGATGGTTATTAGAAGCAACGTGTAGAAGATACCCAACACAGGGAAGGAAAGGTTAAATACATTGCAATTTAGCGAGATCATTGCTATGTAAGAATCTCCTCCACCAAACCAGAAAGATGTTTAAAGAACCTTGAGTGAACACAAGACTGGAACCTTTTAAAAAAAATGATACCAACGGCAATCGAATCAGCAGCCCTTCAATTTTAAGACAGACGTCTCACTGACGACGTTACGAAGATCGCCATTCCCTTGTAATTTATTCTCTCCACAAAATAGAAATTCAAAGAAGCCGAAAACCGAAATTCCGATATATTACCATACAAACCCTTAGCAAAACAGTATAATGTCAACAGACCATTAATTTCGCCCGAGCCCCAAAGAGAAGAAACCTTCGCCAGAACGTCACGATCCTGACGCGACCCAAACTTATGTCATGAGTTAATATGAATTATACCTTGTTGCGATGTGCGATTAATGTAATATGCCGGTTGAATCAGCAAGTGTCAATGGATACTCGTACTTCCAACCCCTCTCGCTGGGGTAGGCAACACCGTCAGGTATAGCATTAAAAGCGAGTAATTAACTTAGTACTCCGCCTGAGGATTACCTTAATAATGCTGTAATTGACGTTTTGGCAGAAAGGGTGGGGTGTTGTGTGTATACATTTTTAAATATACGATTAACTAGACGTTTTCCACTATGTCAGAAATTAATCAATCAACACATTGAAAATGAGATACCGAGGAATTAAAATTAAATAGATAAGATGAAATTCAACGAGAGAGTTAAAATGGTAACTTACGATCAAAATAATAATAAAATTATAATTTATACAGCGCCGTTTAGACAGCACACGTTCCCGAAGAGCACTCCAACTCGGAAATTAAACCCACTATTATTGACAGAGTGAAAATATAACAAAATAAATATATATAAGTAATGTGCAAGGAAACAAAAATGGTGGTTGCTGTTTCTTTGTCGAGGAAGGCAAATATCTAAGACATCTTTCGCCTCTTCTACATCCATACAACTCCTACGATTTCAATGTTTTTTTTAACAAATTCTTCTTCCAAAATATCACTCAGTTGATCGACCCATACTTGCCTTATTCTTCCTGTATAACGCCTTCCACACATATTTGCACTGTATATTTGATTTATTAGTATTTCTTCATTTATTCTATCAACATGCCCAAACCATTAGTGCAAAGTGCTCTTCTTGATCTTAATACACCAATCATAAGTTCACATTCATCCTTAATCACTTCATGTCGTATTCTTATAGATATATACATTGTCACTCCATGAATACTTCTGAGTGCACGTATTTCAACAGCATTTATTCCGTTTATTTCAGTCTTGTTCCACGTCCACAATTCCTCATGCAATTTCTGCGATTTCTCTGACTGTTTATGTTCCCTTCTTTCAAAATATAATTTACTTGATCCAACTATACTTTTCTTGGTCTTCCACTTCAAGCCTTCAACTCATATTCGCACTTTATAATATGTTTAGTTAGTCTTTCTTCTTTCATTCGTTTTACATGCTTAAATCATTTCAGACTACTCTTCTTTATATCACTCAATAAAGCCTTAAGTTCACATTCATACCTGATTCCGTATTCTTTCATACATTGTCACTCCATGGATTGTTCTCAGTGTACGCTTTTCTAAAGCATTTATTCGGCTTTTTTAGTCGTGTTCTACGTCTACGTTTTACTTCCATACATCAAAGTTGTGGCCTATGTGAAGAAGAAAAGTAAAAAACACAGATTGTAAAAATAAAAACAATAGAAAATTCCTACAGATAAAGCGCGTTTCTGAAGTATGTTAGAACTCTCGGAAAGGATGGCGCTACAAAACCAACTGCATCGATTGGCCTTCTTGGAATGTTATAAATAGACTTGATGCAAGGCAAGCTTGCAGAGATAGGGTTTCTTGAACGAAAGTAGCATTGCAATATGACTGTGAGACTATAACTTAAAATGAACAGTGTATCATCATTCATTAAAATTGCCAAATTTCATAAATTTATTTTAGTAAATAAAATAAATAAATATTCTGAATCACTATAACTCCGTTTTGAATCATAACAAATACAAATTCTCTGGGGAGTCTTCTGGATCGTGAAAGATATAGTCAAGTAGATTCCTGCAATACATGACAAAGACTGACGAAAACAGATGGCAGTATACTCGTAACAATAGAACCGTCGTAACAAAAAAAGAAAATACTGCAATTCAATTCACTGATTTTTTATAGCGCAGTTTATAGAGCAAACTCTCCCCAACTCTCTAACTTGGAACTCGAACCCACTAATATTAAACAAATCACGTCTAGTAGAGCCCGAACGAATCATTTATAACACTTTCTTTGTATACATCACAACCGTGTGGGATTATTGCCGTGTGGTAATCTCTTCCAACAAACAAAAAATGTGTATGGGGCCTTAACTAAAAACAGACTAAAAACTTTTTTAAACTGGGTTTCAGCGGGAATCGAACCCGCTAAACCCGGTTCGGAATCTTCGATTGCCGCTGTCGCCGCACCGTCGTCGCTAAACTAAGATCATAGCTTCCCACTTTCTATTGTTTAAATAATACATTCTTAATTATAGTTCAAGTATCTCGCAAGCATCGTGTTAAGAGAGATTCCTGAGGAACATTAATTAACCAACCTATTTGAGAAGGCTTAGATTTAGATTGAGCAAAAAGAAATTCAAAGAATATTCACTAAAAAGGGTTTTCCAAGTATCTTATACAAAAAAATTGTTTTTCCTGAAGCCATACGTAGAAAACAAGAGAGGAAAATGTTTTAGTTTAAAATAAATCTGTCTTATCACTAGGCAAATTCTTCTTGAGTTTAAATAATGAAATGAACAAATATGACAAGAAATACGACGACAATTCGTGTTTCTTAAAAAAAAACATTATATGAATACGTTAAGTTTAATGAAATGTCAATTGTCAGACTCGCACTCCTCTATGGCTCCGAATGCTGGACGATGTATAACTCTTAATCAAGGCAACTAGAAACTGCTGAAATGCGCATGCTAAGATGGTCAGCTGGTGTGTCCCTAAGAGAGAAAATAAAAAGCTCACGCATTCGTGGAAGCCTAGGTGTTACAGACATGCACAGTAAGATGGAGAAGAGGCGGATGGATTGAGATGGTATGGGCACGTTGGACGCAGATCACCCGATCACATTGTGAACCAGGCAATCTCCATGGATCTTTCTCGAATAACAACCAGAGGAAGATCAAATAATTCATGGGTGGTGCAAAAAGATAACCTGATGCAGAAGCACAGCTTGGGGGACGAAGTCCGGGACAGAAGAGGATATAACCTGAGGACGAGGAGAGCTGACCCCAACAGTCTTCGCAGACAGTGAGTTGGGATGGAGCCTGGGAGAAGAAGAGTTAAGTTTAGTGAAATCATTCGTAAGCATTAGAAAAACTGGGAATACAAAAAAGCGAAACATTTTCTCACATCTCTGAAGTGTATATTTGAGACAAAATATTAAAATTTTATTTTCACAACATATCAACATTTATCCCTTTAATGTTGTAAATAAAATATTAGCAATTTATACAATAAAGTTTGTACCGCTTAGTGCCGCTTTGTGGCATTTAGAGCGTTATAAAACAACGTTTATCCCTGAAATATTATGAAAACGACGTATGGAATATTAAAAAAATAATTATATATAATATTTTTTGAAAAAAAATAATAAATCAAATATACAGCTTGTCTCAAAAAAATATACACACATTTCGAATGATTGAAAATTCAATATTTATTAAGCTATATCTAATATTCGGGTTCGAATTGTCAGTAGGGTCACAGTGACTTACACTATGCTGGAAGGTGTAAGTCTATAAAATGCTGTGGAACGCCGAGTTGCATACTATCAGCAACACTACTGGCTAGTCCGATTCGCTAGCGTCCCCGTCGCGAACCCTGGGCAATGTGGTCTCACTATGTGGATCATAGCAGATAGCGGAAGGATGAAAGGCGAGTCTCTGGCGCCTAAAAACCAGACCCCACCAGCTAAGGGAAGGAAAACCCTAACAGAAAACCAGGGCAGGGTCTCAGGCCTTAAGGTGGCAGCCCCACCAGGGACCTAAGATACGATGGGTTAATCACCTGTCTATCTGAAACCACACGATTATGAAACCAAAAGCAAAAGAAGCCGGACTGACCCCGAATAACCGACCTAGGAAACGGAACATGGACAGCGATTTTAGATTATGTACCTGGAATGTAAGATCACTCTACAGACCAGCAGCATTGCGTATACTAACAGACCAATTGACGCAATACAAGGCCGACATAACGGCTCTACAGGAAATTAGATGGCTTGCGAAGGGAGTGATTGAGAGGAGGGAGCACAGTGTTTACTATAGCTGTCACGACGAACATCACGTGCTGGGAACTGGATTTATTGTGGCTAAGAAACTTAAACACCTCATTATTGATTTCATACCCATTGATGAACGAATGTGCACTTTGCGAATGAGAGGCAAATTCTTCAACTACTCAATAATTAATGTACATGCTCCTACAGAGGAGAGTACAGACGATGATAAAGATGTATGGTATGATAAATTGACAAGTGCCTATAACGGATGCCCCCGCGGAGACATCAAGATCATCATTGGTGATCTAAATGCTAAAGTGGGAAATGATGACATATTCAAGCCAACTATTGGTGCCCATAGCCTACACCATGATAACAATGATAATGGCAACAGAGTTGTGGACTTTGCTGCCTCCCACAACATGGTCATTGGAGGTACAATTTTCCCACATAGGTCAATGCATAAAGCTACCTGGAAGTCACCAGATGGGACCACCTGTAACCAGATAGACCATATATTAATGGATGGCAGACACATATCAAACCTCCTAGACTCTAGGACATACCGTGGGGCAAATGTTGATTCTGACCACTATCTCGTAATTAACAAAATTAGAGCCAGAATATCAATGGCTAAACTGCACAAATCAACAAGATCCACTAAATTTAATACAGAAGCATTGAAAGACCGTGAGAAGCGTACCCAATATGTGGAAAAACTTAATGGAGAACTCGCTGAAGTGGATGGAACCCAAGAACCCAATAGTGTATGGGAGAAGTGCCAGACTATCGTCAAGAGAACTGCTGCTGAAATACTTGGATGTGTTGAATCTGGAAGGCCGGTTAACTGGTTCGATAACGAGTGCTCAGAGGTAACACAGAAGAAGAATGAGGCATATCTCAGATTACAACAGCGGAATACCAGAGGCAATGCTGAGGAATACAAACGGAGAAGAAGGGATGAAAAGAAAATCCACAAGATGAAAAAGAAAGAGTGGGAACAGTCCCAGATCAGTGAGCTGGAAAACCTCAACTCACGGGGATTATGTAGACAGTTCTACCGGAGGATTAATCAGCAGCGCAAAGAGTATAAACCAAGGGTAACTGCCTGTAAAAACAGACATGGCGAAATTCTTAACGATACAGTGGATATCTTGAAACGTTGGGCCGAACACTTTGAGGAACTTCTTAATAACAACCATTCCGATGACATTGATACAGAGAATCCCTATGCTGAGGACGAAGAAAACATACCACCACCATGTCTAATGGAAGTAAAAACAGCCATAAAAAACCTCAAAAATAATAAGTCTCCAGGACATGACGATATCCCTGGTGAGTTACTTAAGTACGGAGGAACTGAACTAACCGCTATGATCCATACCATCGTGGAGAAAACATGGGACTCAGAAACTGTACCAGACGATTGGAGGACTGGAATCATATGCCCACTCCACAAAAAGGGTGATACAATGCAATGTGCCAACTATCGAGGAATTACCCTACTGAATGCATCATATAAGGTCTTTGCCGGTGTCCTGTTCTCCAGATTGCTGCCGTACGCTGAAAACCTGGTAGGCCAATATCAAAGCGGATTTCGTCCGGGGAGATCCACTATAGATCAGATGTTCACTCTCCGTCAAATATTGGAAAAAACCCTAGAGTATAATGTCGATACACACCACCTCTTTATCGATTTCAAAGCTGCATATGACAGCATTAACCGCTCTCAACTCTATGCGGCCATGAAGGACTTGGGTATTCCTAACAAGCTCATAAGGATGGTTAGACTCACTATGAACCAATCACAATGTAGAGTCCGGATTCAGAATGATATCTCAGAACCATTTTACACAATGAATGGACTGCGTCAAGGAGACGCACTAGCTTGTCTACTTTTTAATATGGCTCTAGAGAAGTGTGTAAGAGAATCCGGAGTACAGACAAATGGGTCAATTTTCTACAAATCAAGCCAAATACTGGGCTACGCGGATGATATTGACATAATTGGTAGATCCCCACAAGCAATGATGGAGACATTTGTTCAGTTGGAGAGGGCCGCAAACAGAATGGGACTTCGCATCAACTCCGATAAGACCAAATATATGATAGCCACTAAAGCACCCCGTAATAACCAGACACCTACCACGATTAATATAAGTTCTCATACAATAGAACGTGTAAACACCTTCACCTACCTGGGATCCATAGTGACAAGTGTTAATGATGCATCTATCGAGATTAAACGTCGAATATTCATGGCAAATAGATGCTTCTTTGGTCTGAGAAAACACCTTATATCTCGGTTGTTGTCCAGAAGGACAAAACTTACCATTTATAAGACACTGCTACGACCTGTCCTCACATATGGGTCTGAATGCTAGGTATTGAGTAAGAAGAACGAATCTTCCCTTCTAATATTTGAAAGAAAAATACTCAGAAAAATATTCGGACCCATACAGGAAAATGGATCTTGGAGAGTGAGATATAATGAGGAGTTATACAGCATATACAAAGAGCCCAACATTATAAAATACATCAAAATTGGGAGGCTACGTTGGGCGGGGCATGTAGCAAGAATGGGAGAAGAGGAAATGCCTAACAAAGTACTCTTTTCCAAGCCCCAAGGAAGACGTAGCGTGGGCAGACCAAAGCTTAGGTGGATGGATGGGGTGCAGAATGATGCAAACGTGATTGGCATCAGGGGCTGGAGGAGTGCATCCCAGGATAGGGGGGAATGGCAGCGACTGCTGGAGGAGGCCGGGGCCCACAATGGGCTGTAGTGCCATTGATGATGATGATATCTAATATTACAACTTCAATTTAAAGAAGATAAACGTATTTGTTTTTCATTCGTCGCCAATCCTCTAACTACGCCAGTGGAAATTTGATTTCCTTACCATCGGATCTTTAGGTTTGATGTCAAGACTGTGCTTGTTGAAGTGTAACAGTTGTACACATTGAACGAAATCCTCCAAGGGTCTTACATCCACAAAGCAGCTAAAAATCTTATAATATATATGTTTACATGCAAAACTTACCATGGCCAACGTAAATAAATTACGTCGTAGTGACTGACCACCGCAACGAGATCTTACAGAAGAATCGAAAAACTCACCTGAAAAATAAAAAAGAAAATTTGTTTTAATACTTTGTTGCGCTTGTTAAAAAATATACATTAACATACATACATATATGTTAAACCATCACGCTATTTACTTGTCGGGGTAGGCAGAAAAGCCAGCGCCAAATTTGGCCTCTTTCACATCCATACACATTCTCATACAACTTCTACGATTTCTGTGACTTTCGACGTTTCATTCTTTCGGAATATCATTCATTTAAATCAACCATACTTTCTTTGGTCTTCCTCTCACACGCCTTCCGTTCACATTTGCATTATATATTTTTTTTATTATTTCTTCATTCATTCATTCTACATGCCCAAACTATCTAAGTATGCTCTTCTTCATCTTACTGAACACATAAGTCAAAAGTTCACATTCAGATCTTATCACATAATTCCCTATTCCTCTATTCATAGTCACTCCGTGTATTTTTTTAAATGCACGCTTTTTTAGAGCATTTATGATACTCGTATTAGTATTTTTCCACTATATATTATATTTACAATTATTATAATAATATATTTATACCACAATTTTAGAAAAATATGGCGTAACCTACAAAAATCAATTTCCACATTTAAATGTACTAACATGCTTATAAATTGTTTTGAAAAAAATTATATAATTTTTTTTATTAACTTGTATCAACATAATTTTCTTGAATTTTTTGTCATTCTGAAAATATTTGATATCTCAAATTAATGATGGACTGTCTGCTTATTTTTAACGCATTGTTAAAGTGAACACTGTAGAGTTGATAAATAAAAAAAATAGATATTATATTATACACATGAAAAAAAAAACACGATCTATAGTTTTATCATCAAGACCACACACGCAGTCGAGATTTTCCACAATACCCATTCTGTAACGGTGACGTCTGTAAACGACGCATGACAGACACTTCCATCTTGTTCATTCTCATTATACTAAACCATGGTTTTAAAGGGGTAGATTACTGGATTGATTTATATCTAAACCCCTTATTTACACCAGTTATATCCTAATTCAACGCCCATTGGTGTCAAGTATCTTGTTAAAGTTTATATTGTTTTTGTTTTAATTGCATTATTAGATATATAAAATATTAAAATAACAATCGGTTCGGTCTAAGACATGGTGAAAAAAACATGTTATTTAAAAATAAAAAAAATGTTACATTCAAGACGCCATCGTTTTTACGAATATCGTAAATTATTATATAAAAAAGAAACAAAATAAATCTCGATGAAAGTTATTTATTTTCAAAATCTCCGAATTTATCCGAAAATATCAATAACTACAGACGTGATTCGTAGTAAGTCAAAATAGTGACTTAAAAACATAACAAAAAATTCCCATAAAACAAGACGAATTCACTCAAACACCACGAATATCTGAGTATTCGGCAATATATATCCGGAACGAAACGATATACTGTGGATGACAAAACAATAAATAAATATGTGTTTTCGTAAGACGAAGTGCTATGGTACTCCGAGGAAAACGACACTTTCAATTAATAATTAATCAAAGGAAAATTTACAATGCGCCGTTTAGATAGCAAACTCTCCTCAAGGGCACTCTACATCGGGACTCAAATCACTATTATAAGACAACGTAAGTGTGGCAGCTAAAACAGCGCCCTAACGAATCGTGTATAACATATTATTTATAGTTAAGGCATTAACATTGTGGAGGTTTAAAGACATTGTAATTTGTTTTATCAAACACTGTTTATTGCACTTTTTATAACGGTATAAACCCTACCGGTTTCAAGGCTTTCACATAATCTTCAGGGGAGCACAAACAAGACTGAATTCCAGTTCGAACATAATTCAGTCTTGTTTGTTCTCCCCTGAAGATGAGGTAAAAGCCTTGAAACCGGTAGGGTTATACCGTTACAAAAAGTGGAATAATTTGATAAAACAAATTACAATCACGTACGGTATAACACTTTCTTTGTACACAGCACAATTCTATAGCATTACTGCTGTGTGGCAACTTCTTCCAATCAACCAGAACTATTTTTATGAGGCCTTAAATAAGATCTAGACTGAAAACCTTATTTTTTTTAAATATCTGAGTTCCTGCGGGAATCAAACCGGCAACATCTGGGTTAGAAGACAGGCGTCTTACCAACTCAACCACGGAGGTCATCTAAGTACAGTGGAAAGATACGAAGGTAGTGACTGTGGCCATTAGTTTAGACACTTACCTGCATTTGCGCATATGTTTAGAAAAATGTCGTCAATATTTGAGATATTTGTGTTGCTAAGTTAAACCTGTACACCGCGTTAAAAATCAAATTCCACGAATCCTGTGCGCGGCACAATTTCGGCGTTTTTTAATGTCTAAGTTTAAACGCGTATTTTGTTTAGAACCACTGATATTTGATTACACCACCAAGTAAACATGACATTCAAGTAATTTTCTGATAATAAATAATAGTCATTACTCTTAAGGAGACTCATTAAATAAAGGAGATAAACTAAACATTACGTAAAATACACAAAGGAATGCTACAGATCAGATCACAGGCGTTTGTGCTTCCCGCGAGGAACGTTAAATTATGAAAAAAAAAGGATATGAAGAGCCAAGAATTATGTCTAAAAATAAAAGGTGATTCAAAAGAAATATAGGACTTCAGAAAAGCGTTGAAGACTGTGAGGTCATCGAAAAGCTTTCAGGATTGTATATAATTTATTTTCGTGTCAAATCATTTGTTGAGTATGCCATGTGTTTCCCCCAGTAGACAACACAGATCTTTCTATCATTCTCATAAATCAAGCCTTATTCCAATTACGTAGTCCCGATGTACGGAAAAGTTTGCATGTATTTTAATAATTTTTTTCATTCGTAACCATTCGGAATCGAACCAGAAACTTTCGTGTGGAAGTCAAACATTTGATCAACTAAGCTACGGAGGTAGTCAATATGTGTGTACTGCGTAGTCAATACATATAAAACTTTCATCAAAATATTTCTCAAAACAGGTTAGCAGATTAGTTTATACGAATTGAATAATCAAAAGGGTAGCTTTCCACCCTAGTTCAATGCGACTTGTAATATACGTCTCTGTACTTGTGGCATAGAATGTCTGACGACTCTATTAGGGGACCGCAAAAAAAGACAACCGATTCTTTTTATTGCGATCATCGGCAAGTCGCGCGTGCTGAGATGAGACTTGTAAAAAATACATATTACAGACCGAGCAGTGGTGTGCAAACTGTGTGACGGGTAAGACCATTTTGGACAAAACAACATACTGCAAAATTTTACCATCCACGTCCAATAACTGGTATAGAATTCAAGGCTGTGTTAAAATGATGAAGAGTACGTTGAAATTGTTTGGGCATACAGAACGAATGAGAAGCAGACCTTCTTTTGTGTAACAGGAGAAATCCGTGCAGTGGATAAAAAAAATGTAGAAAGACTAACAAAACAGATACATAGTGCAAATGTGAATAGGTAGCGAGATAGCGTCAAGTGAATGATATTCTGATATAAATAAACAGAGAAATTGTAGAAGTTGTATGAGATGTATGGATGTAGAAAAAGTGAAATAAGTGTGTCGTGATAGGAAAGTGGCGCCATCACATATCTGCCTACCCCGATAAGAAAACGGCGTGATGGTATGTATGTAAATAGTGTTAAACGATGTGTTATAATTAAGGTCAATTTTTTTTCTGCATCTCCCTTACAATCCTACCACGACGCCCCGAGGGAGAAAGACTCTCGATTTAAAAGCCTAATGCTCACAATGAATGATATTTTAATAGAAGGAAATATAAAAAGTCAGAGAAATCGTAGGAGTTGTATGAAAAGGGAATGAATGTAGAAGAAAAGGATGTGTTTCGAGGTAGGAAAGTCTGGCGCTCTGTTCTCTCTGCCAACCCCGGCAGGAAGATGGCGTGATGGTATGTATGTATAGACATAGTGTCTTATGCATCCGGAGTACAGATATATTAAGTGAAACACAAGAGTATCATCGGTCATTAAAGAAGAGCAATTCAGCCTAGTGAGTAGAAAACAATCACGTAATGTGGCGAAAACAAATAGAAAATTAGATAATGTTGAAAAAAAAACTCTATAGCAAAAAAGCTACACAGAAAGAAAATAATGCAAATAGCAAATATTATCTGTTGAAAAGAGCTGATCATAACACAAGGCAAGGCGGCGCAGACAATCGGGGAAGGGCAAAAAAATGGTACCCAACCAATGTTGAATATCAGGGCTCTTGTTACTCCAATTTTTTTCGTTTCTTTTCTATCAAAAAATATTATTTACGGCCTATTCATGGGGCATATTCGTGCGAGCGTTTTATTACACAATGTGTAACCTCGTTTGTGCTGTGTTGGATGAATCACAAATTGGAAGCGGTTTTTGTTGGTAATAACTCCACTCCGCAACTGAGATAGGGAATATACGAGTATAAGCGATTTCGTACGACTGGAACTAAAGATAGACGTTAACAAAATATGTAAGAAATCTATGCTTATTTATTTAGTTTCTAATCCTTCCGTGGTTGCAGTCCTAAGACTGGTTTGCAGCAATTTGAACTCTTCTCCTCCATTCCCCCCTGTCCTGTGCGGCTCTTTTTAAGTATGTATATGTTGAGCAGCGCACGTCCACCAACAGGTCCTCCAGGTACTCTCGGCGTGGGCGTCCCCTAGAGTTTGTCCCCTCGGTCATACCCTCCATTATGGCATGCAAGAGGCCCTCTTGTCGTATTATATGACCGATCCATCTTGCACGCCTTTCGGACAGGATCCTGAGCAGGTGCCTTCCTCCTTCGATTCGTTGGAGAACCTCTTCATTTGTGATGCGGTCTCTCCAGGAAATTCCTAATAGTCTTCTATAGGACCACATCTCAAAAGCCTCTAGTCTTCGTCTATCTCTTTCGGATAGGCACCATGTCTCGCAGCCGTACATCAAGATACTCCATACATAGGTCTTGATGAGGAGTATTCTCAGTTTTAGGTCTATATTATTTGATTCTATTATTTTCGACCTTTTATTAAATGCAAGTCTAGCAAGTCTAGTCTAGTTTCTAATACATTGGTTCATATTTCTAATACATTGGTTCATATTACGGGCACCATATCTAAATCTCACATCTGAAAAAATTCACTGTCGGTAGCAGAGGACGAAGCTCGACATACAGCTTTCGCTTCTTCTAGATTCATACACTTTCTCATACGGCTCCTACGACTTCTTTGTCTTTCTAAGTTTTCTTCTTTTAAAATATGATCCACTTGATACAATGATGCTTTCCTTGGTATTCCTCTCTCACGCCTTCCACTCACATTTGCACTGGATTTAGTTTGTCAATCTTTCTTTGTTCATTTGTTCCACATGCCCAAACCATCTCCGAGTACTCTTCATCATCTTCTTCAGAACATCAGCCTTCAGTTCACATTCATCCCTTATCACTTTATTCCGGATTCTTTCATATATTGTCACCATGTTGTCTTTTCAGTGCAACAAAAAGAATTTCGTTTCCTTCTTTCAAAATATTTAAAATGGATACTCTTCTATCTCCCCTTGATCCGTATTCCTTACACGAACCTTAAGGGTACATATAAATCAACCACAATATTTAAGATATATTTCCTCTGACAAAGAAAACATGTTTGGATACCGAAACACGAGTCATGCCACAAAGAACTCTTACGAGCGTCATTGTAAATTTATAAAAGAGACAGTACGACTACTTCAAATAAACGAAATATAAAAGTTGATTAGAAATAGCCTCAGGCAATGACAATTATAAGTTTATTGCTTTATGCAAACAAATACGGAAATTGTTTTCGAATTAATAATGATGTCCATGATATATATTCATAATCACAAAATAAAAAAACGAGAAGAATTTTCTTTCAAACATTTAAGAAATATATGTTCATACAATATATCGTCGTCCTAAGCGTAAAAAATAGTATATCGTCTCAGTTCAAGATTTTTTTTTAAATATAGCCAGGAACGATATATTAAGCCATAACTAGAACTGAGTCTATAAAATATAGCCAGGAACGATATATTAAGTCATAACTAGAACTGAGTCTATAAAATATAGCCAGGAACGATATATTTAAATATAGCCAGGAACGATATATTAAGTGATAACTAGAACTGAGTCTATAAAAATATGTGATACTCATAAAGGGTTAAAAGATTTTCTTAAATTATAATACAAACTCGATTCAGGCTATTTCCAAAATAGTAATAATAATGTCTTATTTACGTTTAGAATATAATTTAAAAAATATAACATTACTCAGAATATTCTTTTATCCTAATTTTCCTTTATTTCCCTTCCTTATCCTTGAACGAATTCCTGTCCTTTAGTTCTACCATGAATGATACACATAAGTCATATTATATTTGTTAGTTTTTTTTTACTTGAATTCGAACATCTACTTTTGTAAAATCCATCATGGAATAATAGTTTAATGTATCCAAGATGAGTTGGGCGGTTGGAAGAAATTTCTGTATACATATAAACCCGTCAGATGTACCATATTTAACCATAAAGGTGCATGACCGCGCGGTAACGCGCTGGACTTCTTGCGTATGGATGTCACCGGTTCGAACCCTGCACTGTGTTGCTCCCCTCGAATAGCACAAGCATTTTGTACGCCTATTATTCCAGGATTTTAACGTGTTCCTCGCGGGAAGCACAAACGCATGTGATCTGATCTGTAGCATTCCTTTGTGTATTTTACGTAATGTTTAGTTTATCTCCTTTATTTAATGAGTCTCCTTAAGAGTAACGACTATAATTTATTATCAGAAAATTACTTGGATGTCATGTTTACTTGGTGGTGTAATCAAATATCAGTGGTTCTAAACAAAATACGCGTTTAAACTTAGAAATTTAAAAACGCCGAAATTGTGCCGCGCACAGTATTCGTGGAATTTGATTTTTAACGCGGTGTACAGGTTAAGAACACCTATGTTTTCAGTAATATACGAGTATATTCTTTAAAAAAGAGAAAGAAAAAACACGCCGGTGTGCCATCGGATACAATACAGTGGTGTATCGGTGAGTTTACTAGCGTGCAATGGCATACTCAATTAAAACAAAAAGAAACAAACAAAAAACTCCACGGCACAGCTTCGCTTTCCAATTTAATTGGCGTTGGAATGGCGAGGGGATCCTCGACTACGATGCCCAGTAACAATGACGATTTAACCATGTATACAAAAAAATTAAATAAACAAATAAAAATAAACCATTTTCGCTCAAAATTAACATGCTATAGTTTGGGCCTTGCACAACGATATGTTTGTATCACAAAGCTTTTGCTCTTGATATTCTCGGGCAGAAATGGTTACAAATGATTACAAGTATTACGAGACGCGCCTCTTCTACCGCCCATTTTTTTTTTTTTTTTTGTAAAAGGGAAAAACTCGAGAGAGATTGAGCATTGTGATCTCGTTCGCATGCTCCAAAGTGGAGGATAATACTCGGCGTGCTATCAGCACCCGGAGACGGATGACGCCTTGGGGAAGAGATTATGTTAATCAGGAGTGATTAGCCAAGACGAAATATTGTATAAACCTCCATTGAACTGTATAAACGGAGATATACCGGAGATTTAGGGATGGGGGTAGTTTTGAGTTGGAAAAAATGTAGTATGATAATTATTACTCACTGTGCGTTATATTTTTGAGTAGATTATGATTTCGGATCGATAGCACAAACCTTCCTCATAAATCACTCACTCCGTAGTCGAAAGATTTTTAATTTATTTATTTATCTAATAGTTGTTTTCAAGGATTTAAAAAATAGCATTTGATTAAAGTAACCAGATTTAAAAACACTTTGTATTGTACAACTGAGAACCTGAAAGGAGCCGAATTAATATTGTGAAAATTCGTGCACTGAGAAAAAAACATGGGATGACAATGTATGACTGAATACGGAATGCAGTAATTAGGAATAAAAGTGAACTTAAGGTTGATGTGTTCTGTGAGTTAGTTATTGCATATAGAAGAAATAAATAAACAAAGACTAGCAAAACAAATAAACTTGTATAATGCAAATGTAAGTACAAGGCGTGTTAGAGGGAGACCAAGGAAATTTTGGTTGTATCACGTGAATTGAATTTTGAATAAAGGAAACGTCGAGTCAGAGAAATCGTAAGAGTTGTATGAGAAAGTGTATTTATGAAAAAGAGATGAAAAGACTGGTGTTCTGTCCTCTCTGCCCACCTGACAGGAAAATTATGTGAAGATATGTATGTATATAACAAAAAGCAACGACCTTCGTGGCCTACTTTGTAGGGATACGAGGTCGATTCCCGTTGGTACCCAGATTTTTTTCAAAGAATCATATGACCAGTTTGACCCATTTTAAAAACTACGTATTGTGTATAAAACGAATGTGTCATCAAAACAAAAAAATCGTTTTGTGTATAAAACGAATGCGTCATCAAAACAAAAAAAAATTGTATTGTGTATAAAACGAATGTGTCATCAAAACAAAAAAATCGTATTGTGTATAAAACGAATGTGTCATCAAAACAAAAAATTCGTATTGTGTATAAAACGAATGTGTCATCAAAACAAAAAAATCGTTTTGTGTATAAAACGAATGTGTCATCAAAACAAAAAAAAAAAGAATCAGAGAAGACGAAGACTAAAAAAAATATGAAAATTAAGGAATAAATATAATAGAAATAACAGTATTAATAGATGAATGGATTTGGATATAAAATACGTTATGATATAAAAGTTGGGCACTGTTTTCACTGCTTTTCCCAACAAAGAAATGGTGTTACAGTATGCATGTATTATCTTTTAATTATCCGTCTTTCACTTTCGTTAACCCTGATGACGAGAAAAACTGATATTACAAAGTTTTCTTTCAAAACTATCTTTTTATCTGCTAATTAATCAAAAACGCCCCCGCAGTTCTTCCTTCAAATTATTATTTTTATTTTCTTTTGTCGCTACATTGAAGGAGGCATTGAACCCGAAACGTCGGAATATTTTTGCTTATGTTTAAATAAAACGCGATTCGGGCACAGTTCCAAAATTCGACAAGAATATCGCAAAAATTTGTTCTCAGTTATCTCAAAGTTAAGAGAACGGCTGTGGACCGATAATACTTGTATGTCAATAAAATACGTTTATGTGATATTAAATTCCAAAAATATTTAATTAAAACTAAAATTTGCGTAAGATATGCATGCTACTAGAAAGAGCGACACAAACATATTCAAATGTAAAGAAACTTGGACATTAAGGATGATTGATAAAGTCTTAAAATGGTTTGTAATTGTACATGAACACTCCACAAATACACTGCACTACACCTAAATCCGAATAATCGGAAGATCTACAAACTTTCTTTGTTTCTGCGATTTTCTTACCAAATATGCTTTTCTATTTCTATTCAGCAGGGTCTATATGTCTGTGACATTTGCGGGAAGGAGTGCGCATCTAGGATCGGGTTGTTTTCTCACAGAAGATCACATGATCGACGTGGAAGAACGGTTCAAGATTGGCGCTGGAGTGGCGAGGGGATCCTCGACGAGGCCCGGCAACGACGACGAGATACGGGGAAGTACACAATCTAATGACCGCAGCTGTCACCTTCCTGTTCTTATACACTCGACGTTATATTTTTAATAGTGAGTTCGAATCCCGAGTTTGAGTGCCCTAGAGCAGTGGTCCCCAACCCCCGGGCCGCGGCCCGGTACCGGGCCGTGGACCAAATGGTACTGGGCCGCACAAGGGCCTGCTTAAAAATCAAAATTACTTTTGAAAAATCGAACATACCCAATAAAACTTAATTATAGCTTAAAATAATTATTCCGTTGAAAACCCCTTCACGCTAAGTTACCCCCGACCTTCCGACAATACCTTCGAAATAAAACAACACACTACCATATGCATGCCGCATGCGGAGTCGTCCTTGATTCCGAAGGCGGTCTTGCCATAACTTAAACAAGGCAAATACTATATATTTTATATACTTTATATATACATAAGATGTCAAAAGTCGTCCTCTGTCGATCGAAGATCGAGTCGAGACGTCTATCGATCGAGATTTGAGATCTTATCAATACTTAAAAAAGTGAAAATCGGGATATATAGTTAACTGTTGGAAGCTTCCTTATAGGTACGAGCTGTACGGGACGTGGCTCTTCCATTTCAATATGTATCTAAATAATAATGTACCGGTAGTTTGGTCTGGCAGAGCCAAAATAAAAACTTCATTGTTTGTTATATTTTTAATTTCTTAAATATTAGAAATTGTTAACTTTCCTGAATTTTGTTAGGTGTGTCCCCCCTCCCCCCCCCAGTGGGCCGCGGTAAAATTATGAAACGTTGACCGGTCCGCGGCGACAAAAAGGTTGGGGACCACTGCCCTAGAGGAGTCTGCTCGATAACGGCGAACGAAAATCGTATTTTTATTATTAATATTATTACAATGCACGATATACTAAAACAAGGACAAGATTTATTAAAATGTATGATATAGTAAGGAAGGGCCGGATTTATTATAAAGTATGATATAGTAAGCAATGACCAGATTTATTACAATGTATGCTTAAGTAAGCAAGGACCAGATTTATTACAATGTATGCTTAAGTAAGCAAGGACCAGATTTATTACCATGTATGAAAGAGTAAGCAAGGGCGTGATTTATAACAATGTCTGATAAAGTATGCTAGGACAGGATTTATTACAATGTATGGCAGAGTAAGCAACGACCCGATTAGTAATAACTGTATGTTTGTATTTGTAGATACGTGTTATGTGAATATTGCAAATTTAAGTATAGGAAACTGAATGTTATTTTTCGACACCCCAATTATAACTAGGGGTTTGCCTGTATTTTGAAGATATATGAACATGAAAAGAATAGGTTGATCCTTTTTACCGATTGTTGATTATCATTTCAAAAGTTCTACATACACTTGATAAGTTGCGAGACCTAACTACGAGTATGCACCATGTAAAGATTAAACAGAAAACCATTCACTCTATTAACTAGCGCAATTGCTCTATCGATTGCGGGAAAAAGACGCATATTCTAGATCAGGGGCGTCCAACTGAAATATTTGGTGGGCCAAATAAAACATTGAAAGTCTTTGATGGGCCACACATATAAATATTTTATAACTTGATAATAATATGACGTTTTTTTTTATTAAAAATAAACAAACAACTTACAATCGAAATATTTTATTACTTTTTTATTATTTTTAAATATCGACTGGTAAATTGGACGTCGCGCATCGCAGTTGATTGGTCAAATTTTCACCAGTCAACTTGTTTCGACACTTCGATTTTATAATTTTTAATTTTGAAAAAAAAAACCACGATTCGCAGCGATATGTGGTGCCAAATGCAGTTATAATGCACATTGCAAGTTGCCTTAATTTAAAAAAATTATCTTCAAGGATATATTTCTGATAAAATTCGCGTATTTCATTCCCTTCGAACACGGCTTTCATCTCAATGCTTGTAGAAAATTATTAAAATTAACGTGCACGGAATTTGTTTTTTTTTTATTTTATCAAATTTCCAACTTTCTATACAAAATGTACAGAAAGTTGGAAACCTCGAATAATCTAACACATAATCTTAATAATATAAACACATAATCTTAAATTGGGCCACATGTGGCCCGCGGGTAACGATTTGGACATCTCTGTTCTAGATCAAGAACTTGTGGGAGTGATTTAATTGAGATACCATATCTTTGTTCAGAGCTGCTGCCACAAAGACAAAGAAAGCGGTTCCGAAAAGGTGAGGAACTGAGCGTTGTATAGTATAATTAATAAATTAACTTAAAACGCGTATAATATATACAACACAAAAAATATCAGATCGTGCCCTCACATTTAAATAGATCAAACGACCGTAGAATTCTTCACCTAGGCGCCCGAGGCTCACGTATCTCCCCACCTCCCTCTAGGGCGTTTGCTTAATTAACTTTGTTTTAGCAAGTATTCAATTTATCGCAACGTAAGTGGTAACGAGTCTAATACATTTCTCCTTACCAAGTGCCACCGCTTGGGGGAACGATATGTACTTTGGACGACGGAGGGGATTATGTTATTTATCAACGCTCTGTATTTAATGCATGAATGGTAGTGAAATGGATAATTATATTCTGTTTAGTTTATAATGTACGACAGTCATTACACAAAGGGGTGAGGAAATTGAAAATAGATTATTTATACTTAAATTGTAGATATAAATAAATAATAAAGATTCATGTCTATTAAAACCAAAATGTTACTAGCGCGATCTCTACTCTTTCAGATTTTGGAATATGCGGACGTCTGTTATTAGGAAATAACGGAGGAACATCTGGAAAAATTACAGCACCTTCAGCGCTTAACAATTATTTTTAACCTGAGAAAGAATGGTAATTTCACTTCATACCAGAAGGCGCCGAACTGGTTGGACGTGAGAAATATACGCCAAATTCACATACTTTTTTATAAAATATCCTTAACTGTCCCGCCCCCTCTTATCTCACCGAAAATTATCAGCGTCTTTCTGAACATGGACTTGCGCTACGCTCAAACAGAGATTGTTTATTGGCCTTCACAGTTAATCTCTTCTTTTTTACGTCGTCCTTTACTGTTCATGCAGTGAGACTCTGAAACCAGTGACAAACTAATGTTAGACTAGCTCCGTCCTTGGCATGCTTTAAGAAGCGACTGAGAAAACTTTAAATTTCTAGTCAGTAATATAACGTGTTGCATTCCTGATACACCATGCCATTAATAAAACGTGTTTCGTTCCTACTATAGCATGGTAGTAATATAACGTATTTCATTTCTGATATAGCATGCCCGTAATATGACGTGTTTCATTCCTAATACAGCACGCCAGTAATATAACGTGTTTCATTCTTGATACACCATGTCAGTAATATAACGTGTTTCATTCCTGGTACACCATTCCAGTAATATACCGTGTTTCATTCCTGAAATACCATGCCAGTAATATAACGTGTTTCATTCCTGATGTATGCCTGATCATAATATGCCAGCTCTATTCATCTTTGTATTGTATTACACTTCCGTTGTATATAGTACAACCAGGCGGGCTTGCCTGATCATAATATGCCAGCTCTATTCATCTTTGTATTGTATTACACTTCCGTTGTATATAGTACAACCAGGCGGGCTTATTACCATGTTCTAACTAACCAAAAAGATGTTAGAGAGGCCTTACGTGAAAACCAGACTGGAATCCTTATTTTAAAAAATCTGGTTTCTAACGGTAATCGAACTCGCAACTTCCAGGTTGGAAGACGAGCGTCTGTCTTACTTATTATCGTACTAAGTCAATACATCGGAAGTTGAATGACAATTATAGAAGAAAAAAAAAAACAGAAAACAAACAGGCCGTGTTTAGCAATGTTTGTATTTAGTAAGCGACAGAAAGACCGCATGAAATTGCTTATATAAATTTAGTGTAGAACGAATGAATGAAGACGGAAAAAAGTATAGTTGGATCAAGTGAATGAAATTTTGAAAAAAAGTAAACGTAGAAAGTCAAGAGAAATAGTAGGAGTCGTATGAAAAGGTGTATGGATGTAGAAGAGGCGAAGAAAGTACCGAGAAAGGAAAGTCTGGCACTCCATCTTCTCTGCTTCCCGGCAGGGAAATTTCGTGATGGTATTTATGTAACTTATATTAAAAATAATAACGATAATGCAATCTTTTTCACACTAAAAAATTAAAAAAATATTCAAATTTTAATGATATAACGTTATGCAGAAAAATGTATGTTGTATTCTTATTATGGCATTTTTTAATTTATGTACGAGTATTTGTATAGTTTTATATGTAACTGAAGGTATCATCATTCTAGAAAATCGTTTAACTATTTCTAGATTATAACAATAATGCAATCTTTTTCACACTAAAAAATTTAAAAAATATTTCGATTTCAATGCTATAACGTTATGCAGAAAAATGTATGTTGTATTCTTATTATGGCATTTTTTAAACTATGTATTTGTATAGTTTTATATATAACTGAAGGTATCATAATTCTAGAAAATCGTTTAACTATTTCTAGATTATAACAAGAATGCAATCTTTTTCACACTAAAAAAATTAAAAAATATTTCAATTTTAATGCTATAACGTTATGCAGAAAAATGTATGTTGTATTATTATTATGGCATTTTTTAAACGATGTATTCGAATAGTTTTATATGTAACTGAAGGTATCATCATTCTAGAAAATCGTTTAACTATTTCTAGACTATAACAATAGATAATCTAATATTTTCACCGAGTCTTTATAAAACAAACACTAAAAACAAAGCGGATGGAGAGAGCTTCCGATAAAACTCCAACAGAGGAGGTGGCAGTAAATCAACTAGAAAACGGTCCATTGAAAGCGTGTCTCTCCGTTGTATGGATCCGAGAAGTGACTCGAAGCCAAAACAGCGTAAGGTAAAAGTAATTTAACGAAGGAGATTGGAAACAGGTTAGAGGAAAATCAAACTCGGGCACTTTTCCAATCAGCTTTACCCGCCAGGAAAGAAGCGTATCAACTAACTTCAGCTGGCAAGTATGCGGTGTCGAATGCATCCTCTACGCGGATATACAGCAGAGGTTCTCAACAATTTCAAAGTGTGATTAAACTTATTGTAAATTTTAGCTATATTCCTTGAACTCGTTAGAAACTGTTGTAAACACATTCTTAAAACTCAGTAAACGATGGGACATAAGTTCATTCGAATGTTCTTATACTGGGAGGCATTGAGTTATTTGTCAAAAGTCGATCATCATAAAATGTCAGATTCACATAATTTAGTGTGCATTCAAAAGAAGATCATGATAAAAGGTCAGAACCACATCATTTAGTGTGCATTCAAAAGTAGATCATCATAAAATGTCAGATTCACATCATTTAGTGTGCATTCAAAAGTAGATCATCATTAAAGGTCAGATTCACATCATTTAGTGTGCATTCAAAAGTAGATCATCATAAAAGGTCAGATTCACATAATTTAGTGTGCATTCAAAGAACAAACCACTAAAATCCAAAATTTTCCAGATTGAAAAGATAGAGGACAGATACCACGGTACGACTATTTCATGCATGGTTAGGCGATGTTACAGTTAAAATGTTATATCTCTACCTTCAGTTGTATTTCAACTAGAACCTATACAAGACGTGTTGTTTCGTTATATTTTGAAATGTTAAAAATTGAATTTGGCGCGGCTATCAATAAAAAAGGGGAAATCCCGAAAGAATTTAAACAACGTTTTGACGCTCTAAGAATCTTCTCTATATACAGCATCTAAACGTAGCAGACACCATCTAAATGTTTTCTTTTGTAAGAAAATTGATAAAGACGAAATGATTTTTTCTACAATTGGTAGAAAAACATACGTTTAGCGACCCACAGATTCAGAAGCGACGTATGTCGTGAATCTACCACATTCAATACCACGGAAGTGAGCGGTGGTGAAACTTGGAAAGGACAAAGTTTCTTACAAAGTCAACTACGCTATGCATCGGTGACTCGTGTATTTTCATTATATCGTTCAACTTAGTTTAAATTACTTAATTTTTTCCACAATATGTTTATTTTTCAGATACAATATAAATCAAATACGTGTTTTATCTGTGTTTTCAGAAAGTACAATTGGACGTTTATACGCGAACAGGATCCAATTCAAAGCAGTGCAAAAATGAGAAAAAAGGATTTTTTTACTCTACATTTTTGGATAGAGAAACACAATGTAAATCTTAACAAATATATTCGATACATTACCAGAATTAATTTGAAGACAGAAGGAAAGAGGAGTTTTTAACAATGAACTGAAGAAATGGGTGCAATAAGCTGACAGCAACTTATTTATTTAACACTTCATTGTAAAAACAATCTGGCGGACTTAGATATCTAATCGAACAGTTACGCTTGATGAGTAATCGAATATTTAACGTTAAATATATAGGGGTGGCGCAACAAGAACTGCAATTGTAAAATTAAATTAAGTTCGTGTACCGCTGCATGATAAATTTATAGGTTATGCAGATGACGTATGTCCATTATAAATATTATACATTTACAGCTGAAAAAACTGGAAGCAGATTTAAAATTGCAGTACTTGTTGCGCAGCCCAATGAAATAATACCTTAGTTCAATAGAAATCGATATAGTGACATGATTCAAACTTTATTTTGGCATAAATTAAACGATTTGGACTTGGAAAACACGTGGTTCCAGCAGGATAAGGCTACTTGTCATATTGATGATGACACAATGGCTTTATTACAGAAAAAGTTCTCCGAACGTGTAATTTCTCGTCGTGGAAATGAGAATTGGCCGCCACGATCATGTGACCTAACAACACTTTTAGACTTTTTATATCTGGGATTATGTTAAATCTCAAGTATACGCCAAGAATCCAAAAACCATAGATGACCTTAAATCCAACATCACTCTTTTCATTGCAGATATACTCGTACGTATCCATTTATGTGAATCCGTAATTTAAAAATTTGTTCAGAGTCTATAACAGGTGGTCATTTGGCCGAAATCATTTTCCACGCTTAATTACCAAGGGCACTAATTATATTAATACCAATTAACATGAAAATTTAAAAAAAACTTGTTTTCCCCCATTCATTGGTTTAAAATTTCAATTCTTGTTGCGCTATCCCATATAATCGAATAGTTAACGTTGAAGTTATCTAAAAAAAAATTGCTCATAAATTTAACAAAATACGTCATCAGAAAAGGGCAACCCTTACAAGGGAACAACGTTAATTAAGTTTAGTAATGTTATAGGACAATTATTAAATTCTTCTTCTCTCGTATGACACTCTTCAACAATTCCGAACTGGTAATTCGAATATAATAAAGAACGAGGCCGGAAGACAACAGCCTTCGGCCTCAGTAATCGAATCTTCGGGATTTAGCTTCGGTTAAAGTCGGGATAACTGGAGTAGGCACAGAAATCGCGGTTCGTCACGACACGTGTTGGCAATACTTCTTAACATGTGAAGAAGCAACGACACTCGTATATGTCACTCTCTAACGCGTGTGTTTATTATTACAAGACAGACTCGTTTACTAGACTGGGATTAATTTATTTACTTTTTTTTTTATTAAAAATTTATTAAGAAAACAAATAATTGCTTAGTTATTAAATTTAAAAAATATTGTGCCAAATTTAACCAAGTAACGCACAATTTGACAACTTGATTCCTGGAATCAATAAAATATTATAAATTTAATTGAAAAAAACTTTTATTTCTTTAACACTTCATTGTAAATACAATCTGGCGGGTTTATTTCCAGGCGGCAATCATTTCCAGCCAACAAAACAAAAGTAAATTAAAAAGCATACACGGTAGCAAAAAATATTCAAAATATTTATAGACACACACATAAAGTAAAAGTGCGATATCATCAATTAAAGGAAAAGGAAAAGATGATGAAGAGGAATGAAAAATCAGGAATGAAACACGTTATATAATATTACTGACTAGAAATTAAGAGTTATTTCAGTAGCATCTTAAATCATGCCAAGAACGGTTTAACAATGGTTTGTAACTGGTTCCAGAGTCTCACTGCATGGACAGTAAAGGACGACGTAAACAAAGAAGAGCGGTGAATTATCTCCTTGCAAAAGACGACCTCGGTGACATGGTTGTTAAGATATCTGTTTTCCAGCCCGGGGGTTACAGGTTCGATTCCCGTAGACACATAGAATTTTTTTTAAATAGTTTCCAGTCTAGGTTTAGTTTAAATCTTATTTCAACAAGTTTCTAGTTGCTTCGAAGAGATAGCAATACACCTGTCAGGTTTTATTACAACGAAATAAGTATAACGAAAGCGTTAAACAAAAAAATATATTAAAATTGAATTCCATAGTTTAATTATTTTTCTAAAGTTCTTAAGATAATAACAGATGGTTTTTTTTTCTGTTCAATCCCCGTCGTACAATAACTTATCAATGGTTTATCATTTTCATCGCAAAAAAGTTCCGTTTGTATTTTACTAATAGATATTAACTTTTACGCAAAAAAATCTGTTTTAATATTTATAGACGAGATAATAAATTTTGGGTAGTAAAATTAATATTTAAATTTCCGAAATAAACCATAAACTACGCCTACATTTTTATCAGAAAAAAATAAGAAGAAAAAAGGGCTCCGTAAGGAACATAAAAAGTTATCACAAGAGCAGTAAAGTAATTCACTGAAATATCTATAAAAATCCGTATACACATCGACGTCGGTGATTTTCCAAAGTTTTCAAGATTTTCATGGAAAATTGCAGAACCAAGTTCCAAATGCTATTTTATTTATTTAATATCGTAATAAATACTATTTGTTCTTATTTATCCTAGGTAATTTTTCTATCTGAAATTTACATTTATTTAACCTTTCCTTCCCGGTGTTGGGTATCTTCTACACGTTGCTTCAAATAACCATCAATATCTCTATAAATATAATAAATACAAGGTTAAGATTCTAGGTATTTCTCCATAATATATTTATGCATTGATTTAAAAAATAATATTAATAATAATCAGAATTTATCGACTACATCGTAAGTATTTTCTGAATATCGGAAACAAATTCGCATTTAAACGCTGTGAGTGCCTCGATCTTGGGTCTTGACGATAGGTGAAAAGTATGCGGGAAGCGCGACACTATATTCGCATCTCACTTTTGCATACGTCACTGAATAGCGAGGAGCGCAATTGTCTCCACCTCGCAAGTGTAAGCGACGCCCGAGTTAGCCCCCAACCCTGCCGCGCTGCAGTAGCTGTTGAGCTGGCAACGAGACTAGACCTACGCCCGTTCCGTGAGCGGTGCCAGATGGTTTTTTAATGTTTTCAGCAAATAAATCTCAATTATTATAATTTTTAACTTCAATTATAATTAATTAAGGGGATTATCTATGAATGTTCTTATTTTTCCGATTTAAAATCGCTAATTTTTGATCGCGTACTCACTACCCAACACCGGAACACGCGTTTCATTTTTATCACCGTAAGGGAAGGGTTAACATATTACTTCTTAGTGCAAGTATTTACTTGGCTTAGATTGGTTCCTACATTTCCGCTAGAAACACAAGGAAACTTTAACAATTGAAATGCGTGATAAAAAAAATTACATAATTCATTATCTGTAACTCAAAATCAAATATATCTAACAAATATTAATTAACTCAAATAATATGTTGGATTACAAATAAATAACACTGAGATCTTAGATTTTTTTTTCAAATTAAACATTTAAAGTTTGAATATCTCTGTTTAGAGGATCTAACGCAAATCATATCATTCAAATAGCGTACCTTAGGCTAAAGCTCACGTACGCAGCATTTCAAAGGCGGGTTTTTAATAAGATTTTATGTTTACATGATTTTAAAACAAATTCACATACGGATTCGAAATAGCCCATTTTACCCTCTGGCGTTATCTACTACGGGAAGTTCAGTTTGAAAGGGAACAAAAAATATACATACATTCGGTAATAGGAAGGAATATATGAGACACCAAATGGAAATTGGGGAAACATTCGATATTCGGGTATACAACTTTTTTATTATATGGGTGATGGAAACAATTTTGTTGAATTGAGCAATTTTGAGGTGTAAAATCAAGCTTCAGTGCAATATTTGATGAAAGTGAAGGAAAAATACTTAATAAAAACAGGTTCTTCTTGCAACTATTGAGTTCGGGCAGTGTAGAGGGACGACGAATTCATCAAAGTAACAAGGTGATGACATCAGTGATGAACTGTGTGACGCTGGTAAGACTTGGTAAGGCTCCTGTCTTCCAACCACATTGCAAAGAATATGCAATATGAGTTTGAAGCGAAGTTAAGTGGGGCACAAGCGAGTGTGATCTTCATCATGTGTTCAATGCCTATCTCCACCTCTCCCGGTCCTGGCCCATATTCAATAATAATATTAAAAGGACAACATAAATAGCGCCGTTAAGAGAGCAAACATTCATCAAGAGCGCTTTAACTCAAGATTCGAAACCACTCATAAATGTTGATAAGACATCCCAAAAAATATTGTAATTAAGTGCTTCCTAAAGCTGCACACGTCATCCATATCTCTGACACTGGGAGGCAGATCATTCCATGCTACAGGACTAGCAACGGAAAGAGCTCTATCATAATACCCCACCCTATTGATTGATTTGGAACAACCAATTTATTCGATGAAGAAATCGACCTTAAAGTTTTACTTCACTCCGAAGGAACATCCCTCAGACAAACTTGAAAGATGCAAAAGAGACATTTAGCGCTTCAAGAGGATTCGGTTAACTCCTTATTTGATATGCCCATATCATAAGAAAATGTATTTATACTCGCCTTCCCTCAACTGTCCCAGTGATCGCTCATCCCATGATGATCCCAGCTCATCTACTTGCATAGCGAGTGTGATATGAGAAAATAAAAATAAACCTGACAAACAATAGTCTGAAAAATGTTAGAAATATGTCTCGATTTAAAAGACAAATACGTAAATTTAGCAAAACTTCATACAGAAATGTATACATTAAATACCGCGTTTCTCAATTCGATAAGAAAACTTCGGTTCTGACAGTTTGGTATTGGAAAACGAAATTGCTGAAACCGACCATTAACAGAAGGTAATTAAACTCGTAAAAGGACAAAAGGACGAAGCGTTCAGGATATGGGTACCAGGGTTTATAAATAGGTTCAGTCCGGTTCGATATTGTAGAACTTGTTCGGATTGTTTCGGTTATGTTTTGAGACAAGTTTCGAAATATGATAAGGAGAGAAATTATTCGTTAGCCTGACATAATGGAGGTTAAGGAAGATCTGAACGTAAAGGGATGAGAAAAGAGAATCGATTCGAAACCAAAACGTTTGTCTTTTATAAAGTCTTTGAAGATTGTCTATAAAATTATGACGATGACCTCCGTAGTGTATTTATATATTTTACATTTGATACAAGTTTAACCCAATTACATAAAATAACAAGTAAAACAATTAACTTAACAACAGCGCGAAATTTATGTTTACTATTTCAAAATAAAACGCAACAACACGTCTTCTATCGGATCTAGTTGAGGTACTACTCAAGGTTAAGTTCAATTCGATCCCACCATCATTCGCAACAACACGTCTTCTATCGGATCTAGTTGAGGTACTACTCAAGGTTAAGTTCAATTCGATCCCACAATCATTCGCAACAACACGTCTTCTATCAGATCTAGTTGAGGTACTACTCAAGGTTAAGTTCAATTCGATCCCACCATCATTCGCAACAACACGTCTTCTATCGGATCTAGTTGAGGTACTACTCAAGGTTAAGTTCAATTCGATCCCACCATCATTCGCAACAACACGTCTTCTATCGGATCTAGTTGAGGTACTACTCAAGGTTAAGTTCAATTCGATCCCACCATCATTCGCAACAGCACGTCTTCTATCAGATCTAGTTGAGGTACTACTCAAGGTTAAGTTCAATTCGATCCCACCATCATTCGCAACAACACGTCTTCTATCGGATCTAGTTGAGGTACTACTCAAGGTTAAGTTCAATTCGATCCCACAATCATTCGCAACAACACGTCTTCTATCAGATCTAGTTGAGGTACTACTCAAGGTTAAGTTCAATTCGATCCCACCATCATTCGCAACAACACGTCTTCTATCGGATCTAGTTGAGGTACTACTCAAGGTTAAGTTCAATTCGATCCCACCATCATTCGCAACAACACGTCTTCTATCGGATCTAGTTGAGGTACTGCTCAAGGTTAAGTTCAATTCGATCCCACCATCATTTACGCTGTTATGAGTGAAAAAAGTCCCCATCTAGCGCAATCTATACTAGAAGATCGAAAACTTCTTTATTTATTTTTACGAGCGCGATGTCACGCAATGACGAAGAAGCAACTGCCTAAAGAGGCTACTTTTTCGGTGGAGAATCATCTGAGAGTGAAAAGAATGTATTTCTTCATTTATTTGTTTGACACGCCCAAACCATCTCAGAGCACTCTACATCATCTTACTCAAACATGCCCAAAATGTTTAACATGCCCAAACCATCTCAGAGCACTCTACATCATCTTACTTAAACCATCTCAGAGCACTCTACACCATCTTACTCAAACACAATCAACTTGAAATTCACATTCATCCCTTATTGTGTTATAAATTGTTATCATTCCATATTGTGTTATAAATTGTTAACCCATGAATTCTTCTCAATGCTAGCATTTCTACAGTATTTATTCGGTTTCTTTCAGTCATTTTCCACGTCTACGTTTCACTCTTATATATCTAAGTTGGGACTGATGGATGAAATTCAGATCGGTAACAGGAGTATTGTGTGACCCAAAAATGCCTATAAAACTGAAAGGAAAGGTATAGCAGACTACCGTTAGACCCGCAATTATGTATGGCTCAGAATGCTGGACTATGTACAGCTCCTACTCTAGGTAACTTGAAACAGCAGAAATGCGAATGCTTAGGTGGTCGGCAGGAGTATCAGTGAAATATAGAATTATTAAAGAATTGAGTTGGGCTGAAACAGCACAGGCTGCGGACCATTGAATCGAGTATTCCACATATACGACGAAAGTCTTACTACATTCGAGACAAAATTACTGATGGTTTCTGAGTTCACGTTTCACTCCCATACATAAAAACTGGTACTAAATAGTATATGGAAGACAGATTTTAAATTAAAATTGCTAAAATGTTTTTTTTCTTATACTGGAACTTTCTGACAGTCCACAGATTTATATTTATTGAAAACGAGATAACTGCTCTTTTATGAAGAGCTCTCGGTAAGGAAAAATATATATCGCAAAGAAATATACAAAAGTTCTTTTGTAGGATAACTCTGAAACATCCCACAGAGTAAAGAAAAGAATTACACAAAATAAGCAATAAATAATATTGGTACGAGTGAATATTGCTTATTCTTTTGAAGTTGTGTTATTGCAGAGTTCGTAGCTGGGTTTGAATACAAACAGCTATCAACAGTATTTATTAAAATAATAATAAAACAAACAGCTAAGAGAAAACTACGAAATATTTTATTTGGACTAAAATTCTTCAAATAATCTTGAAATTTAAAAACCTTTAAACTGTCCATAAAAACCGTTCGACATTTTTGGGCACAGTTAAGTTATCATTAATTTATTTATTTTTATTTAACACTTTTATTGCAAATACAATCTGGCGGGTGTATTGCCAGGCGGCAATCTCTTCCAACCAACCAGAAAAAAGTAAATGAAGCAAGTTAAGTGGTCACATAAATAATTCAAATGACTATCCATTCCCACGAAATCCATAAACATATACGTGAGCACACGCCCACGAACCCCACAAAGACGGGCAGTCACCCGAACATTCTTTTTCATATAAAGTGAGATATCATCAATTAAAAGGAAAGGAAAGGATGGTGGAGAGGAAAGGAAAAGAAAAATCAGGATTAAAACACGTTATTTTACTAATTAGAAATTAAGAGGTCAGATCATATACTACCTTTCATAGGTCAGATCAAAAAGTTTTAGGACTTTATTCTACTTGCGAAGTGTACGGTAAGATGCTATGAATTAAAGGAGAACAGCTCGTCGATGGTGTTTGCGTTTCAAAGACGGTAATTTCGACCTCAAAGACATGGAGCATTCCGGACGACCAGTGGACTTCGATGAGGACCGCTTAAACCATATTATTTATGAAGATCCCCTTTAAACCACCGTAGAATTGGCTAAGCAGATGAATTGTAATCACATGACTGTATACCGCCATCTTAAATCAATGGGAAAAGTCCAGAAGTTCGGCGCTTGGGTTCCACATGTTTTGAGTGAGAACAACAAAAATCAACGTTCGACAATTTCTGCTGGTTTGCTCGCGCGTCATAAAGCTACGCATGGCCACAAGCAAAGGTTCCTTTACTGCATCATTACTGGTGATGAAAAATGGTTTGAAAATGGTGATGAAAAATGTTTGAAGGGGATATTCATGAATAATATAGTTTAAGCGGTCTTCACCGAAGTCCACTGGTCGTCCGGAACGCTCCATGTCTTTCAGGTCGAAATTACCGTCGTTGAAACGCTAAAACCATCGACGAGCTGTCCTTTCATTCATAGCATCTTCACCGTACACTTCGCAAATATCGCGAGCAGCTTTATTTCCTCGATTGAACACGAACAGAAGGAGATGTCGAAAATGCTCACTTTCATCTACTTGCCATTCCATTTTGAAGGCTTATAATCAAATAAAATAATATATGTAACGTAAAAGCAAACACAGTATATTGTAGAGCAGAAAATTTTCGTTCGAATGACGTATAACATTTACCATTTTGTTTTACTTTTGATGCTCATTTTTAAATTGAAAAAAAATGGACACAACTTATGTTAACACCTAATTAATACAACGGCTCACTCACTTAAAAAAAACTCCACGGCACTGCTTCGTTTCCCAACAGAATTGATGTTGGAATGGCGAGGGCATCCTCGACTACGAGGTCTAGCAACGGCGACTACGAAGGTAGAAGATAATTTTAAGATGCCTATGTTCTAGCTCGTGGGCTACAAGTTCAATCGCCGTCGATTCCTAGTTTTTTTTTTAAAACGGTTCCAATTTTTGTTTTCACTTCAGGCCTCAATATTTTTCTAATTAGTTGTAAGAGATAGCTACATGTCAATAAACCTGCCAGGTTGTACTGTTTACAACGAAAACGTAATACAATAATCTCATTTAATCTCTCTGAATATTGAAATATTTTTTAAGAAAAATACCGTTTTACAAACAGAAAAATCAAAATAAGCCCGAGTTTATAATGGAGTTAAGAAAACTCGAAGAAAATATTTCCCCCCAACTTCCGTTTTCTCAGAGAATATTGTGATGATTCAATATAAAATCTTTTAAAAGCAACCGACGAAATGTAATAACAATTTAAATCAATAATGCCGAGTAAATTTCCAAATGTATAGAAAGATAGAATTACGAGTTCATTTTATACATGGGCCAAATCCTACGCAGTAAAATACTCCAGTTTCCTAGTGGTTGTAGATTTTTGTTTCAGAATATAATTTCACTTATCTTAAAACGATCAGTTTTGCTTTAGTGTACCATAGTGAGGTGAGGTGCATTGCCACGCGGTAACGTGCTGGACTTCCCCGTATGGAGGGTCACCGGTTCGAAACCCCCTCCCCCCGAATGATACAGGCATTTTTTCCACCTTGTGTTCGGTAATATAAGGACACATGACTTCATATCCTTTCAAAAGAAAAGAAAACATGACAGTGTGCTCCGATCGTCTCACTTCAGGTGTACCATCAGATTTAGTACACCGGTGAGTTTGCTGGTGTGCAACGGTTTACTCACTTAAAGATGAGAAAAAAGAAGAAAGAAAAGAAACTAAATTAACATTGGAATGGCGAGGGGATCCTCGACAGCGAATGTACCACTGTAGGTTTTTAAATTGCAAACTTTCGCAGTTTCAAACAATTCTGGATCATTGTCAATTATTTCGAATATGTGCATCATAAAGATTATAAATACAAGATTTCTTCTTTGTATGTTGGGATACCAACTTCTTAACGTGAAGAGGGGTGTGAGGGTCTCTTTTTATATATTTAAGTTGGTGACGAGATCCATACCTTATCCAACTACATATGTTGGAAAGTATAAAGTTTAATGCTCCTGACAACTATTCGAGGTACAGAAATATTGACCTATTTAAACTGGCAATAAGAGCAATTTACCTGCCAAGTGTTCTTTCTCAGTACCGCGGGATATCTCTTTTGAATAAGGCATCGCATATTGACACCTTCAACATTTCCGAAAATGTTTTTAAAGAAAGTATTTTGAGCTTTCTTAGTAATGGGTTATTTCGGATAAACTAATATACGTACAAATCTTGTTATTTTCTTACAGCTGTATATAATGTTTCTAAGCTTTATACGTAATTTTTATTTCTTGTTGATGTATCTAATCTCTCTTAAGCTTTGTAAATAACTGAATTTAACATACGAGTATTTATGTAAGCTTGACAAAAAAATTAAAACGCTTTTTTCGGAGGATATTGATATGTTATATTTCGGAGGATATTGATGTTATATTTTGATTTTTAAGTTTAACTGCGTTATGTTAAGGACACTTAAATATCGTTTATCGTGTTAATAAATAAATAAATAATTAAGCCCAGAACACATTTCTGAAACTTATTACTTTCGTTTCAGCATCCCACCTGACACGCAGATGACATCCGTGGAATAGTTGGTATGACGCTAGGTTTCCAACCGGGATTTTCGAGTTCAATTTCCGAGGTGTCTGATAAAGAGATCGTTTGATAACAATACTCAAACGCACTAGACGTGTACGAGTATTATTGTCTCTTTACGTGCAGGGTTGTGGTGTAAAAAAATCGTAGTAGGAATTTTATGAGGTGTATGAATATAGAAGAAGCGAAAGATGTGTGTCGCGGTACGTTGTCTGGCGATTTCTCCTCTCCCCGTACCATGGTAAAGAATCAGCGTGATGGAATGCATGTATACAATCAACACTGAAAGACTTGAGAAGGAAACAAGGGCAACGAACATACGAAATTTGAGAGCAAAATAAAAATAATAACTTAAGATAAAACATAATAACCAGTATCGCAGTCAAGACCTTGCATTGAAAAAAGGCTGAAAAAATATGGAATGTTTGTATGTTTTCACTTTAGTTGTTTTATAGTGCTTTTAAAAGTATCACAATCACAGTGCTTTTAAAAGTATCTAATCAAAATGACGAGAGTACCTGGAGGACCTGTTGGTGGACGTGCGCTGCTCAACATATACAGATTTAAAAAGAGCCGCACAGGACAGGGGGGAATGGAGGAGAAGAGTTGAAATTGCTGCAAACCAGTCTTAGGACTGCAACCACGGAGAGAGAATCACACCTTTGGTGGAATCATTCAAAAAAATCGTTACGCAACTGCATTATCATAAAGTTTTGCCCATAGTAAGTGGCAAAAAATACACAATATAAAACTTACAAAAAAAATATTTTCGAGTTAATTTAATATTTCCCTTCAACACGAGAAGCCAGCGGAGAAGTGAGAAAAGTAAAAGGAAAAACGCGAGAAATATTTGAGAAAATTTCATTAAAAACCCTCGCAAATTAAACGTCGCTAAGAACCCGCCTTGCACCCTCCCGCAATAGATCTCCAACACTTTATTTTTCTCTTCTACGATAGCTGCTAACAATAATAAATAGCACAGGCGATGTACACTAAATTCCAGATATAATGAACTGCCTTCCTCTATGGCGAAGAAAATGAAAAAAAGATTTGAAGATTTACACAGTAGAAATAATTAAAGATTCCATTCGTTTTGATACTTGAAATTCTTCAGATATTATTTGTTAATAATATTATAATGAAGTCAGATCAAATAAGACGGGAGCGTTTTTAAGAAAAATATACAATAATAACTTGTTTTTTTTCCCTATCAAATATACATTAAATACACGCCGTATTTCTTGCGGAGTAGGCAAATACAACAGATCTATATACTTTACTATCCAATCACACAACTTTTTCTTCCTCCACACACATGCATCTTACTTGACCTTCTTTCAAAATCTAGTTCAATTGATCCAACCTGGGTCTGCTTTATCCAATTGCATTTTAAACTTCTGATTTGTACGCCCGATAAGTCATTCTTTCGACATCAATTATTTCCACACAGCCAAACCATCTTATCCTACTTTCAAGTCCACGTTCCTTATCCTACTTAAAAGGTTTATCGTATCCAAGCATTCATTACTTATGTTCTCATTTCACCAACTTTTATACACTAAAAATCCACAAATTACCGTTTGTATCTAATTCAATAGAAAAGGGTTTCAGTCTGGTTTACAATTAAGGTCTCGTCAATTTCTTTATGGTTTGTTGGAAGAGATTGATACATGGTAATAAACCTGCCAGGTTATAATATACACAACGAGAATGTAATACAGCACAGTACAATAAAAGTTATATTACGTAGGTACTATTAAAAAAAATATTATTTCTCAATTTTTTTTAAATTTTATGGGTATTTTTGGATAAATTTTGTTTCAGTAATCCTGCATTTACAAGATAAGGTATAAAAAACAGCGATTAAATCAGAACGAAGCGTAAAAGCTAACATTTGGTGTTCATTTATCATATATAAGAAAGAAACAACGAAATAAACGTCACGTTGTGACATATATCCTGAAGAAACGCGTAAGTCACACCCATTGTGATTAAAGGAAGGCAAAAACATTTAAATTCTAAGGAAGTTTTCACGAGAAACAAATAAAATAACTCCAGAGACACGAATTAGAAATCTACTTCACCGAGATACCAACAAAAGAGCCAAAATATCGTTGAAAAACAAACATAAACGAATCTTCATACACTTACAGTATGTGATACAGATCAAAACTGATAATCTCAAATAATTAAACCTTGATGATCAGACAGGATAGAAGGAAAATAAAAAAATATTAATTAATTTGTATAGTACATTCGAAGTTGGTAGAATGAACCGACTGGAAGTATTCGAAATGTGGATGCACCGGAGAATGCTACGGATACTCGGGACGGATATGGTCAGCAACACAAGGGTTCTTCAAAGATCCAAAGTTGATAGAGAGTTGCTGACTAATATTAAAATCCGAAAGGTGTCCTATTTGGGTCATGTACTTAGAGAAGCAAAGTACAAATTACTGCACCTGATCATCCAAGGCAAAATAGAGGGTCGAAGAGGTGTTGGCAGGAGGCAAATCTCCTCGCTCCACGATATACGTGATTTGAATGGTATAAGGAGCGTTGGGGATCTTTTTCGGGCTACCAGGGACAAAGGTACCTAATCTCAGGTGATATTCAACGTTGGGGGGACCGGACATGACACCGAGAAGAAGAAGAAGTAAATTTAAACGTATATGATTATATATAGGATGTCTCAAAACAATGTATACACACTTTCATGCCGTGCCGTTTACCTGAAATCGATGCAGAAATTTGTCATACTGCACATTCGTGAAGAGTTGAGGGATGAGTAGGACTCTTATTTTCAGTAATATGGCATACCTCCCCACTACCGTCGTGATGTGAGAGCCTATCTTGATGAAAAATTGCTAAACAGATGGATTGGGTGTAGAGGTAACATTGAATACCCACCGCGCTCCTCAAACCTCACGCCAATGAACTCTTTTTTAATGAAGATTCATCAAGAATAAAGTAAATGCCACAAAACCTACAACAGTTAATGAATCGAGAGCAACCATTGAAAGAGAATGCAGCCAAATAACAAAAAGTTCGTGAAGTTTGTGATTCCACGTCATCAGCAATGCATGCCAGAAAAACAATAGTTAAATAAATATAAATAAATAAATACAGGTTTATTGATAGCAACATAGTATGTACATAATACATTTATACACATTTCAAAAACACATTAAAAAGAGAATACATTAAAAAACAGAAGCTATCAAAAGGTCTGGGCTCATCTAATAACATCCCCCCGGCCAAGATACACCCCACCAATATAGGGCGAGCCCAGCCACGGGGGGATTGGCGACCAATGAAAAAATAAATACGTTTATCTTCTTTAATTTGAAGTTTTAATATTAGATATAGCTTAATAAATATTGAATTTTCAATCATTTGAAATGTGTATATATTTTTTTGAGTTTGCTGAATACAGGGTGTAACAGCCGAAGACGATCAACGGAAGCAAGGTGATCGGGGCCCTCAATATCTATCGACTTAACCCTCATGTATGTTCAGCGATATTCAGTGGTTCTCAAGTAATTTGGATTTTTGTTAAATTTGAAAGTGTAACTAAACTATAAGCTCTATACGATCGTGATTTTTTTTTCTACAAGTGGTTTAATAATGGGCCTTACGTACAACAATATCACTTTTCGTCTCAACCCTCTTAATTTGGGTAGAAAAAAAATCATCTTAAAATTTTTTGCAAGCATAATTTTGCCTCTAACTTTCATGAGCTCAAGATAAAAAAAATCACACCTCTTTCTTTTCTACAATTTACCTTAAAAACTACTCACATTTATTGAGAATTAACCCTTTCAATTTAATTCTGCCAGTACTAGAGAATCATGTTGAAAATTTTACTCAAATGGTATAAGTCCCAAAAATCGATATTTTTTCTAAAAGACTACTTTAAAAGGTGAAAATAGGTGTCCTAATGTAACTGCGCTACTTATCAGAGTTATCAGATAGCAGTGGCTGGTTGATGTTGACAAAGATAGCTAATCAAAACACGTCGGTTGTTACACTCTGTATATGAGAGAGGTATTATGACAAAGATTCTTGCCGTTGCTGGTCCTGTGGCATGGAATGGTCTGCATCTTAGCGTTAGAAATATGGGCGGCGTGTGCACCTTTGGGAGACGCTTGAAGGCGGCCCATTTTTTTGGATGTTTATCAAGATTTATGATTATAACATACACGAACACTATATACATACGCTACACTCCACCTAAATCCGAATGTGTAACTATCATATATCGGAAATCTACAAAGGTTACTTTGTAGATTTTCCGATATATTAGGTAAAGCGGAAAGAAATGACATTTTTTTTTTGATGCGACAAAAAATTGATTTAAACAAAAACTATACAATATTATTCCGTTAAATAATTACCGTTGTTACCTTCCTCCACAGAATAGGCAGTTTTTTAATACCTTATTCGTAAAATTCTGGCGGTTTTTCGGTAAAATATGACTCCAAGTGATTTCGGACTTGTTCGACATTCGTAGATTTTTTATCTCGAAGCGAATGTTCCATCGACTTAAAAAGATGGTAATCCAAAGGTGCAATATCAGGTGAATATGGTGGATGCTGCAGAACTTCTAAATCTAGCTCTCTTATTTTGTCCTGCGTAATCCTTGCTGCGTGTGGTCTTGCATTATTATGTTGTAGAATTCTTCTCTGATTCTTTACTAAAACTGATCATTTTTTAAGCAGTTCTGCCTTTAATCTTTCGAATTAGGCACAATACACATCTGCTGTAACAGTCTGACCAGGTTTTAGGAATTCATAATGAATAACTTTCAAAATATCCCACCAAAACAAAGGAAAACCTTTTTCAGAGTCAATGTCAGCTGAGGGGTCGACACAGGTACCTGATTCGTCGAAAACCATTGTTTTTTTTGTTTTTTTTTTCTCCTCGGATTGGTGTTAAGGATCCACTTCTCATACCCAGTAACAATTTTTCTAAGAAACGGATCAGTTTCATATCTGGAGAGTGAAGATGAACAGATTGTTATTCATTGTTCCATGGGGACGTTGGAGAAAGTTCGTGCGGCTCCCAAATTCCTTGTCTATTTTGTTTTCCGAGCCTTTTCAAATAGTTCTTCACTGTTGATCATGGACAACCGATATCTTGTGACAATTCCTTGATAGTTTTACACGGATCGGACCTCACTAATGAGTTTAAAGTGTCATCATCGATTTTAAGAGGTCTTCCTATTATTGGTTTGTCCTTCGATTCCCTTTCACAACTTTCAATTTTTTGAAACCATCTTTGGCACTTCCGAGGATTCAAGATGTCTCTATAAATATCGCAGATGGTCTGGGTAGCTTCTTTTGACTTCAATCCTTTATCGAATAAAAACAGCATAAAATACCGCAAATGTGTCTCTTCGATCTCTGGCTGTTGCAGTTTTGTACTTTGGACCAAAACCAAAAAAGAATATCAAAACAGAAAGAATATCAACAGAGCTTCAAAACGATACCGACCACGATGTATTAACCCAACGGTAACTGGTGGCAAACTGGTTTCAACGTGACGCCTAATGAAAATTGGCATTTCTTTTCGCTTTACCTAATATGATAGTCCATCGTTATTTGCAATAAAAAAGTGAAATAAAACAAAGTAACCGTGTTTTACTCCACGAATTATGAACAAAATATGCGAAAGATATCCAACCAATAAAATAGAAGCACGATTTCTTCCCTTCAATCAGGTCTTAGTCATCCTGGGACTTACAAATCAACTCAACCAAGTCGAATGAAGTTAATAACATGATGAATATAATTTAAATTTAACACGTGTTCTAAAACCAACTATTTTGGAGTCCTGAGGGCTTCATTTCAACCCTAATCCCGGCAAGATCTGACCCAAAAATATCGTAATGTGACACATATCCCGAAGGGGGAGAAGGCCAGAGTCAGTCACGTACGTACTGATTATGACGGGAGGGAAGCATTAAAATTCCTTCAGCGCTACATCGAATAAAAATTCTCAAGAGAAACCAATAAAAAAAACGGCATTTGTTCACGAAATGTAAGATATCTAAGTTGAAACACTTATGTTGCGCTGAAGGTTTTCAAAAGAGGACTTGAAAGAGAGAAAATAAGAAAATACAGTTATTTTAAGTAGTGTTAAGACTCGAATTATTTAAGAAACAAAGTTTAGTTATAAAAGATATATATATTTTTTTCAAATCGGAAGATGACCTTTTTAATAGAAAAGATGTACCATGTCTTCCCATGTACACAAAATAATGATAGCAAATTAATTTAAGATTAAAAAATAAAATTTAACAATGACACGTAAGCAGTGTGATAACAATGTAAAAATACTACTTAATGACGAAACACAAAACAACACAGCAAACCTACACAACTTAATCAATAAATCCTTACAAGACAACTTTTTCACTTTACGTCTGTAAGTAGTCAAGTCGAATGAAAATCCATACAATGTCCATATTGTTTATCCAATCTGTGGAATCTTGTTATGCGAAAGTTGTACAAATAATTAGTTGAAACTACTTCACTATGGAACAAATTATTTTGCAGGATGGGCCTCAAAGGAACGTGTAACATTATAAGTTGGGTTTGTTTCGGACTATTGAAATACGAGCTGACAATCTTAAAAACCGTTGAAACCCAAACGTTTTATCTGACTAGGTGGAAGACATCACATCCAACAATAATAGACCACATATAGTATTGTTGAAGTATAATACTTCGTATATTTTTTACAACCTAGTGTTAATTGCTTCAAACGTTTATACAAGCAGCGCACAGTATTTCTGACGTAATCTTGACGGTCAGATTTCCATGTTCCAGCGAGGAAAACAAGGAGAAATTTTACAATTCTCAATTACTTGAATTCTGAAGAAAATTTTTGATTTCTAGAATTCATTATTAAGAAGCATTTTAAGAGAAGCAAATTCGGTTAATTGAATCTTGGAACCAACTTTAGGATATGCAAACTAAACTTGGACGAGGCAATAAAGTTACGAAAGTATAGAAAAATTCGGTGAATTGAATCTTGGAACCAACTTTAGGATATGCAAACTAAACTTGGACGAGGCAATAAAGTTACGAAAGTATAGAAAAATTCGGTTAATTGAATCTTGGAACCAACTTTAGGATACGCAAACTAAACTTGGACGAGGCAATAAAGTTACGAAAGTATAGAAAAATTCGGTTAATTGAATCTTGGAACCAACTTTAGGATACGCAAACTAAACTTGGACGAGGCAATAAAGTTACGAAAGTATAGAAAAATTCGGTTAATTGAATCTTGGAACCAACTTTAGGATATGCAAACTAAACTTGGACGAGGCAATAAAGTTACGAAAGTATAGAAAAATTAATACAGAAAAAAAAACATTGATTTCATAAAAAAAATCCACATGAAAAAAATATATGCACACAATACATATCAAGTACGAGGCGTATCCAGAAAGTAAGTGTACTGAGGCTCTCACGACCGGATGGATTTTATTTTCGACATGTTGGCTACACTTCCGTGTAACCTGACCCTTCCCCTCCGCAAAGAGACCGGTTCGAGGTCAGTACGTTGGCAGAATCTCCCGCCAAGTGCGAAATACGCGGCGTCATCCGTTATCTCGTTTGGAAGGGAAAACCTCCGGTTGAGGTTTATAATGAGGTGAAAACTGCATATGGTGATAAAGCTATGAATCGTACGAGTGTGTACAAGTGGTGTCGCGAGTTTAAAAACGGTTGTACGTCTGTGCATGATGATCAGAGGAGCGGAAGACCTTCAATTGTGACTGACGAAATTGTCGAAAAATCGAAAATGCGCTCCGTGACGATCGCAGATTGACTGTGGATGAGCTTTCTGCGATGTTTCCGCAAATCTCCAGATCTCTACTACACGAAACCATCACAGAAACCCTCGGATATCGGAAACTGTTCGCGAGGTGGGTCCTAAAACAGCTGACAGACCAACACAAGTTGAATCGAGTGGAGGCCGGGCAAGAGTTTTTGAGGCGCTGCAAACTCCATGGAGATGAATTTCTCCGCTCCATCGTTACTGGAGATGAAACCTGCATTGAGAGGAATGGCGACTATGTCGAAAAATAGCTTACATGTGTACTACGGTAACCACGTAATTTTTTTGTTTAAATAAAAAAAATTGTAACCTACAAAAATTAAGTACACTTACTTTCTGGATATGCCTAGTACAATAAATATTATTTTATTCTCCTGCTACCGAAATTATTAATAGAATATTGGTATTTTTAAAACATGACATTTATTTAAATTTATATGAATATGAATAAACAACGTGAATAAACAAGTATTAAAATGTTGCATTGTTACAATTTTAACTGGCCTTATTCACAAATTTTGATTCATTAACCTGTTTAATTAACATAAACAAATAAAGTACAGAATTATTAAATACGCGCTGATAAAACACCCACTTAATTTATATTTCCGGACTAGAACTTGTTCATACAATTCATTAATTAGTGTGGTAAAACTGCAATATATCCGAATTTGTAATACGGAGACATTGACGAGTGTGACATGAAGTATAGTTGGATAAGGTGATATCCCAAAGAAAAACATTGATTTCTCAATATTTCTGTATGGTATCAAAACATTGATATTGCGAGAAAAGGAATCTAAAAGATAGATGCCATGGAAATGTGCTGGCGATGTACATATATTTCCTGTACCTTGGAACGCATGTAGGACGTCGTATTCATCAATTTTGGAAGAACTACATCACAAAGCGTTTGTCTTCAAGCATACAACACAGTCAAGAGGATACAATGGAGAGACTGATGATACAAGGGGAAATAGAAGAGTCCCGATGACGGGGCGGATCACCAACGCAATGGACAGACCTGGTTATAAATGCAATCAACAACTGACTCGAAGAGTGTAGTTGAAATGGTACAGAAGGCGGTCAATTTCTTCGAAAGATCAAGTCAAATAATCACGACTGCTCTTGTAAAGAGCATAACAACTCAGCAGAAGGTTTACTATTAGCGGAACGATACTTTTTTTAATATAATCACGAACGAAAATTTCATGGTGACATACGAGTACACATCCTTGCTCAACACCTTTTGTAAGACTAAAAAAATATTTATCACTCGATCATACATATTATATACCTACATATCACCAAGCGGTGTCTCTTGGGTGATAGACAGAGATAACAGATTTCCAAACTTTTCTATCCAAGCAGACAATTTTCGCCTTTTCCACATTCATACCTCCCGCCATGCAAATTTCACGCCATTGTGTTTACTCACTCTTCTTATTTTACTTTCTTTCTTTCATCATTCATTCTCTCCACATCTTTAACCATCATAAAGCTCCATTCTTCATATTACTTAAAACGTTAATTGTATCCATGCATTCATTTCTGATGTCTCCATTTCGCCTTCTATCAGACATTGACACTCCACAAATTTTTCTTTGTGCACGCATCTCCACAGCATATATTCTTCTGCCAAGCCAAGATAGGCACCAAACACTTTCATACGTTCATTTTTGCAACTGTTAATATTGCGCAGTTGTTTGATATAACATGAAGTGCTCCGTACACCTTGTTTCTTTTCGGTAGCCTTCTTTTAATGCTGTTTTCAACTTGTCCATCACGTATTAGCATACTAACCAGATAATAGAACTCATCAATATACCAAATTTCACTTCCATACATCAAGGTTAGAACCAACACACCGTTATATACTGTCATTTTGAAGTTCAAGTTTCTCTTCAATACATCACTCGTAACTAAATAAATAATTAAATAAATAATAGGTTTATTGATAGCAACATAGTATGTACAGATTATATTTAAATAACACTTCTAAAACACATAAATTGCAGATAATACATTAAATACAGAAGCTATCAAAAGGTCTGGGCTCATCTAATAGCATCCCCTCGGCCAAGATACACCCCACCAATATAGGGCGAATATAGAACTCTCTCATACTCGCATCGCATCACATTATAATACAAGCAACACAAAATACTACTATATACCTGACGGTACTAAAAACTTTAAAAAAAGAAGAGATAAATTAACCACCGTGTCAATAAACTGTCTTGCTTATAACCTTTTGTTGTATTGTATAACATTCGTTTTTTTTTCTTTTCTCTTCTCACACACACGCTGAAATATATTTATAACTCTTAATATCCTACAATAATATTATTTAAATATAACGGATAAGAAAATCTTTATATTTCTAGAATAATGGGATAATTCCCACTTAATTGAACATTTTCGTTGGTTTAACGACCATTATGTCTTATCAGTGAATCGATGAGACAGCCTTTAGCGTGATGATGACCTGATAAGCCTTAATGACCATGGACCTTGGGAAGAATAAGAAAAGGGCGGGATAAAGTGAAAATCGTTTGATTAATCCCAAAATAAGCTGGCGGTGGATTAACTAAGAAAGATATTAATGTCGACGTAAAAAGAGAACATTTATTAATTTAACCTTTTTTTTTTTCTTCACCAAATAGACCATTAGATATGACATCAGATGTTTTTGATGTGTGGTATTGAAAATATTAATTTATGTTTATCGCAGAGGTAGTTAACTTTTTGAAACCAGGGACTTTATTCAATGATTATCGTACTATCCGAAAGAGATAGACGAAGACTAGAGGCTTTTGAGATGTGGTTCTATAGAAGACTATTAGGAATTTCCTGGAGAGACCGCATCACAAATGAAGAGGTTCTCCAACGAATCGAAGGAGGAAGGCACCTGCTCAGGATCCTGTCCGAAAGGCGTGCAAGATGGATCGGTCATATAATACGACAAGAGGGCCTCTTGCATGCCATAATGGAGGGTATGACCGAGGGGACAAACTCTAGGGGACGCCCACGCCGAGAGTACCTGGAGGACCTGTTGGTGGACGTGCGCTGCTCAACATATACAGATTTAAAAAGAGCCGCACAGGACAGGGGGGAATGGAGGAGAAGAGTTGAAATTGCTGCAAACCAGTCTTAGGACTGCAACCACGGAGGAGGATTGTACTACGTTAAAAGCATCAATTTGTTTTAATTATTATTTGAAATAAAACTTATAGAAAATTAATTAATTATTACACTCAGTGAATATATAAAACCTTGTGACACACCTTTTGTTACAAAACACTGTTTACGAACTCCTGTTTCTTTAACACAAACATCTTGAAATATATTTGCAGTGGTCAATTTGAGAATCAGTGTTAAACGTTAATTATAAACAAGGAAGGAAGACGATTGAAAATTAAACCAGAATCACTCAGGAAGAAACCCCAAGAGGGGGAAAGAAACCAGGGTGAAGTCCTGATAATCCAATTATATATTTTTATTTGACAATAATGCTGAAGGATTTCTGAGATGCCAATCCTAACAGGGGGGTGGGGGTCCCTAAAATGAGTGAATATAATAGAGATATACTTTTGAAAGCATATTTCATCGCCCTTTTCGTGGAAGGAATCCTATATTTTGAATTCAGTAAATGTCCCACGAATAAAAGATTAATTTCGTTTCAAAAACCTATCTGTAGTAGAAAAAATACAATAGCGTGAATGGTAAAAACGTGATTTGAAACATGTATTTAACTTTCTTTAACTACAACGATGAGGCGCACAAGATTTTCAAAATACTCGGTCTTCAAAACATTGGAGCGCCGATATGTCTACAGAAACATATCCGCGCGCCAAGTGAGAAACTGGTCTCAACTTGTCCATAACCGAGATTGGAGGAAAATTATGGAAGAGATTAGGATCAAGATACCAGATCCTTTAAGTGGGAAAAAATAAAAACATTACGCATCGAACACGAAGCTAATTGGTGAAATACAGGCGTTGTTCACTAAAAGTTGTTAAATTTTGTTTATCCAAAGTTTATATAAGATATTCCGAAATGTGATAGTTTACACATTCGGCTTTAGGCGTGTTCATGTAGAATCATTAATTTTAGTAAGACTCCCAAAAAGGATTGTCTTCAAACGCTTCCTTAAGCTTCAAATGCCACCCATTTTTCTAACACTAAGAGGCAGACATTTCCACACTACAAGACCATCAACGGCAAAAACTCTATCATAATACCCCATCCCATTGGATTGATTAAGGTTAAAGTAAATAATTAGGTAAAAAGACTAACGTTAATATAAATGCATACCCAGAAACTATAGGTGTGCCGAATAGGGTTACTACTTTATTCGGCACGCCTATAGTTTAAGAATGAGAATTAATGAATGATTAGTATTGGATAAAAAGGCAAACGACTAATGTAAATATAAATGCAAACCCAGAAACTATAGTTGTGCCGAAATGGGTCACTCCTCTATTTGGTACGCCTATAGTTTAAGAATGAGAATTAATGAATGACTAGTTGCAACCCGTGAAATATTCACGGAAGTAAAACAAATTCTACATTTATGAAAATATATATTCATAAATGTAAAATTTGTTTATATACGAGTATATCATTTATACATCGTCCCCTTTTACACCGGTTCAAAAATTGTTAGCTAGGTATTTAAAATTCGTTCAGTATCACGGACCCACCGAGATTCAAATTTCGAATTACTTTCGGAGAGAATCCAAGTATTCCTCTCTCACTCTCTTGTATTCAAAATTCAATTATTGTATTATTTCTTTGGCGACAACCATCGTATGGGTTTGGCCTATTTATACTATGATTATTATTGGATAAACAGGCAAACGACTGATGTAAATATAAATGCATACCCAGAAACTATAGGTGCCGAATAGGGTCAATACTCTATTCGGCACGCCTAAAGTTTAAGAATGAGAATTAATGAATTATTAGTATTGGATAAAAAGGCAAACGACTAATGTAAATATAAATGCACACCCAGAAACAATAGCTGAGACGAATAGGGTCACTACTCTAATCGCACGCCTATAGTTTAAGAATGAGAATTAATGAATTATTAGTATTGGATAAAAAGGCAAACGACTAATGTAAATATAAATGCATACCCAGAAACTATAGGTGCCGAATAGGGTCAATACTCTATTCGGCACGCCTAAAGTTTAAGAATGAGAATTAATTAATTATTAGTATTGGATAAAAAGGCAAACGACTAATGTAAATATAAATGCATACCCAGAAACAATATATATGCCGAATATGGTCACTACTCTATTCGGCACGCCTATAGTTTAAGAATGAGAATTAATGAATTATTAGTATTGGATAAAAAGGCAAACGACTAATGTAAATATAAATAAATACCTAGAAATTATAGGTGTGCCGAATAGGGTCACTACTCTATTCGGCACGCATAAAGTTTAAGAATGAGAATTAATGAATGATTAGTATTGGATAAAAACGCAAACGACTTATGTAAATATAAATACATACAAAAAAACTATAGGTGTGCCGAACAGGGTTTTCACCCTGTTCGGCACGCCTGTAGTTTCTGGATTGATGAACGAATGAATTATTAGAATTTGGGTAAAAAAACAAACGACCAACGTAAATATAAATGAATGTTCAGAAAGTATAGGCGTCCCGAACAACGCTGAACATTGAGTATATTGCACAGTGGACCGGCGTCTAGGAATGTCATCAATCAGAGATGCTTGGAATGGATGGTGGACGTCCAGAAATTTGTTTTATTGCCTAATAAATGGATTAATAATGTCAAAAGCGTCGTGTGTTGACAATTATTCAACTGGACGCTCGTGTTATTTATGGGCCTATGCGGAATGTCCTAGTTCTTTGACATGGATGAGTGGAAACTCTAAATTGACATGCATGAACGAATGGACGGCCTGAAAATTTGATGCTTAACATATGTGAGTTCGGTTAATATTGGAATCGTCAAAGCGCACGTTATGTTATATTATAAATATGTTTCTTTAATAGTTTGCATACCTTCCACCATTAGGAATTTCAACTAAAATTGCTGAGCTTAAATCTATGTCAAACGAAAAAACAATGAACCATAAATATTTATAATTTTAATATAACATTTAATTCCATTCAAGTTTTGCAATTCTTTTTGAGTTGTTAGCAAAATATTTTGATTGAGAAATGACCTTTATATACCATCACGCCAAGTCCCTTTTCAAGTAAGCAGAGAGGGCAGATCTCCATGTCTTTCTACACGTGCACACAGCCCTCGCCTCGTCCATATGGAATCATTTTGCCATACATGATTTTTCATACTCGATTTCTTTAATTCATTTAAAATTATCAAACTACCTCCTTCCAGACTTCCATTTGTATACTTCTTCCTCGATTTCAATTCATTTCAGATTTATATATTTGTTTTATAAGTCTATTGCATATACCATATAATTTTAACTATGCCACGTGTTTCCAATTGGAGGCAACAGAGATCCCAGCTTCCTATGATTCGCATTGATCAGGTCATGTCCATGATCCCAATGTTTGGAAAAACTTGTTAACGCTACTTTCTTCCAAGTCCGTTGATGTCGCTAAGTATCGTAGTGAAGAATCCTCTTGCCTTTCCAACATCAATTCATTCGAAAAGCAAAGCTTTGAAAGAGTGAGCCGTTGCACGCCAGTAAACTCACTATCTACACTGTTATGCTGGATTCGATGGCACACTGTGATGACCGGACCACACAAGCTTATTTTTTTCTCAAAAAAAGGTATGGAAAATGCTAAGAGAAAAGAAGAAACCGATCAATGAATATGTACAAACAAACAAAATTACAATAAAAAAGTGGGAAAAGTACTTTCAGGAATTATACAATGACTCGGAAGAAATCCCATTGCCTCAGAATGTTACAGATTCGAAAATTATTGAATATAGTGAAATCAAAGCAGCTATAGCAAAACTGAACAACCGGAAATCAACAGGACCGGACGAAATTCACAATGAGATGCTAAAATATGCCGACGATCGATTAGTAGCTGAGCTTTCTAAACTGTTTAATAAAATATTGGGCACATCAATTATCCCTAACGACTCGAGAACAAGTATAACAATACCCATCTTTAAAAAGGGGCAGAACACAAATCCTGAAAACTACAGAGGAATATCCCTGCTGTGCTCTACTCTTAAATTGTTCACAATGATAATAAAGGAAAAACTTGAAATACATATTACAAATAGAGAGGAACAGCAGGGATTCAGAAAGAACCGCTCTACTACCGACGCTATATTCACTCCTAGACAAATTAAAGAAAAAGCATTAGAATACAACAAACCAGCCTACCTCTGTTTAGTCGATCTTACAAAAGCTTTCGACAGGATTCGGTTGATGGATCTTCTGAACCCTTTATCCACAAAAATGATACCTCCATCACTCATTAATGTCATAGTAGAGACCAACTTGGATAGTAACACAAAAATCAGAGCAAATGAGAAATATACTAAAACCATAAAAACATCGGTTGGAATCAGACAAGGCGATAGCCTAAGCCAATTTCTCTTTAACTGCATAATGAATAATATCATTGCAGAGGTTGCATCTCTCAAGTCGGGGTACACTCTTGGTAAGGAAGCGGTGGGAATTTTCTGTTATGCTGACGACGCTACACTCATAGCTGAAAATAAAAATGACTTACAGAGAATGCTCACAAAGTTCGATGAATCCTGCTCAAAGTACAATATGATTATCTCCGTAGCAAAAACCGAGTGCATGGCATTCTCCAAAGACCCACTCGAGTGCAGAATCTCAGTACGTGACGAGCCAATTGAACAAGCAACCCAGTTCAGATATCTTGGCAGTGAATTGCTCAGCTCTCATGACCTCCCCAGAGAAGTAAGACCTCAGGTAGATAAAGCTGCAGTTGTGGCGGGCTGCCTGAGAGATGTCATATGGAGGAATAAAGATATGAGAATGGATAGCAAGGTACGCATTTATAAGACCTGTGTGCGACCTATCCTCACATATGGCATCGAAGCGAGGGCGGACACTGTCAGGACAAAAAGTATGCTAAGGACAACGGAAATGAGAACTCTGCGTGCTATTGCTGGGAAGACTTTGTGTGATCGTGTAAGGAATACCACAATCCGAGAGGTCTGTGAGGTCCAAGATGTGGTCAGATGGGGACGACAGCGTCGACGATACTGGTACCAACATGTACAGAGAATGAATTCCACAAGAATTCCATACATAGCTCTGCATGGAGTGCCGGATAGACGGCGTCCACCAGGAAGACCCCCGAAACGATGGAGAGATAGCTGGAGCTCAGCATCACAGGAGGACAATCCTGCAGTAACAGAGTTTTGAGTCCATATAAAGTTTAAGAAGAAGATATAAAACGTATTATTTAACACAAAATAATAAGATATGAATTTCACAGAATATTACAACATAATACATTGACCCAGCCACAAAACAATATTCTAGACGCACATAATGGATTGATCTTAAAATGGAGTTGAATCACCTGTTATATCTGGTGCAGACGATAATAATGAACGACAGATTACCGGTTGCACTAATTGATAATCAAAATAAACTCGTTACCACAACATGAGATCATATTATAGAGTGGAAGGAACTGTAGGCGTGGTACATTGAGACAAAAAAACTAATAGATGGACGGACAAGTGATTACTTCGTTTAAATTGACCGATTAAATTGGCGTTAACATTTCTCAAAAGGAGCCGACCAAGACTGTTACATATAATGAATTGTCATCTGTTTGATATATGCAAGGAAGTGATTAAAATATTTGTTTTTTTTTTATGGAGACTGAAGAAACGGCAAAGTTGATGACATCAAAACAACTAGTCAACGAATTTGAAAGCAATCAGGTGTCTTGATTCTTGTAAAAGCTGCTTAGCCTGTTTGATCGTGAAAATAATATTATGTTAAAACGTCAGTGTCCCTTTTGATTTTTCAATCAATCTTCTTTCTATTTTTTTTTGTGTATAAATTCATGTCGAATCTGATTTGTTCTGCGTGCTCAAACTATCTCAGAAAGATATTCTTCATCTTACTTAACACATCAACCTTAAGTTCACGTCCATCCCAGATCACTTATTTCCGTATGTTATCATACATTGTCACTCCATGTTTTCTTCTCTGTGTACTCATTTATTTATTTCAACGGTCAAATAGACTATTTTGAAAAACAACAACATATAGAATTTAATATTGGCATGTAAGCAGTGTTCTACAATATAAAAAATAGTACAAGTCGAACAAACACAACAAAGCAAATACATACTCGTATAATTCAATTCATCCCGGTAAGAACCACTCGTTTACTTTACTACTGTAAGTAGACAACTTCTTCTTTTTCTTCTTCCTCTTCTTTTATGCCTGTTGGCCTGTTATGGTTCTGCATCATCGTTTCCCTCTTGTGACGTCGACTGCCAGCTGTCTTTCCATCTTTTGGGATATACGAGATATACGCTCACAGACCTACTCACACAGCCTCGGACAAGGTAATGAAAAAGGTAAGTAGTCAACGCCATATGAAAATCCCAACAATACCCATATTGATAACCCGATCTTTGCAGTCTTGTTATGGAAGAGTTTACAAATAATAAGTTAAAACCACTTCATTAGGAACAAAATATTTTGCCGAGTGGACCTATAAGGAACGTGTAGCATGAAAGGCTGAGTAAGCCCCGGACTATTGAAATACGAGGTGGCAATCTTAAACAATGTGAGGTCAAACATCTTTCTTCTATTTCTACAATATTTATTCGATACTTATAAGTATCTTTGCACGTCCACGTTTCACTTCCATACATCAAATTTGCCAACAGCATTCCTGTAATCGTCGCCCTGTGGGCTTACGAGAGTAAGTCCGATCTACCTTTCCGTTATAACCACTGGCTTCCGAAGCATCACCTGTTGCTTGACTAGTCCACCTACAGTATTTGCTGGGAGGAACAAGGTCTGAGTGAATGTGATGAAATACAAGTAGCCTGAAGGAGTAGACACGTCTTAAATAATTAGTACTAACATAATTAGTTCTTAGAATTGTTATCTAGTTATAAGTTAGTATGAAAGTGTTAACTATTTCTAAGAAATTAAATATAAAGATTATTCAAAATAATAATTACAAAGAGGGAATTAAAATAAAGTTGGTTTATAGTTATAATATTATATATAAATTAGATTTTTTATAAGATATGTTTTTTATACTTATAGTCTTTGGCAAATGTTTGTATTATACTTGTAGATTACTTTATTAAAAAAAAAACTAATTTGGCACCAATACTGTTTGGACCGTCACTTTAGTAGCTTTTGATACTGACAGGGTCGTGTATAAATGTTTTAGTGACCTATTGATTTAATGCATTGTTAATAAATCGCAAACTGGAGTTTATATTTCTAAGAACATCTAAGGTTTACGCGCAATAGAGTTCTCAATATAAAGAGCACAACACAAGTACAGAATGTCGAACATTAAGTAATACAAAGACAGAGAATTTTGAGTACATCGTAACTGGCAAGTGAATTAAGCTGTAATGTCCTTCCAGGGCCGGGGTCAAGGAGGGTATCCTGCCACGTATGAAATACATATTAATAGGGAGTTTGGAGGACCTTCAGCGTGGGAAAGGGTCCCGAGAGTAGGGGAGGGTAATTTCGCCTTTGTTACACAATTGTATGAAACTCCAAACACGCAGTCGGTCTGCAAATAAAATGTCAAGGTTTTTGAACAAGTTTAGAAAAGTTATTGCTCTTTTTCTTTAAATATAAAATCTGCGCTTAATTTTTTTTTTGGCAAAATAGTGAAAAATATGAAAAAAAATTACATGCCTTATCAATATTTTACACATCTTCGTTTGTGGCTCACTCGCTGTGACTCAAACGAATTTCAAATAGTTATCAAAAGTACACCATCTTTATTTACGTTTAAGAGATAATAGACAAAATATTACATTACTCAGAAAATCATTTCCTCTTAATCTTGTTCAACAAACTCTTTACCTCTACCCTACCATCATTGTTTAGAGATTGGTCTTTTTTTAAAGAATTTAAATTAATGTTTTTTTTTGTTAGACATGATATTTTAACGTCGTTTTTAGTTTTCGGTTAACGATAAAGGTCCGTTTGACTTCCATCCGAGGGTTTTGGGTTCAATTCCCCATGGAACCCGGAAAAATACGAGTAATTGAAGGGCCCCAGTATGTTAAGAATTCGTCTGGTAATAATACTCACACGCGTTGGACTATAGTTCGGAAACTCTAGGATGCGTCCTGTGACAGCTCACAAATTTCCCCCTATACAACCTTATGTAATGTATTTACCTAAATAACTTGCTATTTATTAGAATTGAGGCTTATATTAAAGTTGATAAAATAATTAAAATTACTGAACACCGTTACAAGGTTGTATTGGGGCAAATTTGTGAGCTGTCACAGGACTCATCCTAGAATTTCAGAACTATAGTTGCTAACGAGCTAGACTTGACACTCGTGTGAGTGCGTTGTCTCATCAAGTACGAGGTAGTACTGCCAACACGTCCAATAACGAAGTTCCTGCCTATTCCAGTGGTTCTAAAAACCCGAAAGTTCGATTAATGATGCCGGGAATGATGTAATTTCCTGGCAAACGTTCTTCAATATGCCCAAATTAGATATGTTGAACGGTATCAATCGAATGGAAAAAACATCGAACTCGTAATCCCCAGGTCGTACAATGGAGATCGTTTTCTTCTCTCTAAAAACGTTTCTTTAAGGGTTTCAGAAGGATAGAGTTTGGGGGTGCTTTTGCAAAAATAATTGATAACATTCTCTAGAAAAATAATCCAACTCATTACTATCACCGAATACCACTGATGTTTACTTCATATCAAAGCATTTTTATTAATAAAAAATTAAATAAACATGGTGAAAGATATATTTATAATTCCATTCAAAATGACACGAGTTCAAAAAGCTCACGAACATTTATATTTTCAAACCTCCTAATTGATAAAACTTAATCTCGTTTTAGAAAATTATAAACACAATTCCACGAAAAAAAATTAATTTTCAACGAGAGTAAAATAACGCTAATTAAAATTAAATTGAAATATTTTTCCAACTCAAAATTTTCACTTAACCTCATATTAAAGTAAAGTACAAATCCCTTACAGCTTAAATATAGTTAACAGACATTGTAAACTCCTCGTGTTATTGTATGAAAACTCAGTTGAGCAAAACTATTTTATTCATCGTTTTACTGTCGGGTGCCGTATTATTTTTTAGTGACACTTTTACCATTTCAGGCAATTCGTTTTATCTCACGGGAAGCACTCTTGTATACTACAGATAAGTCTATAATGTCGGGAAAGAAATACTACCTTGATCAAAAAGTTTCAGGACCGGCCACCGTGTGGCGCTGTCAGTCATCCGATTGGAATTCTTTTTTTTTTTTGTTAGGTTACCACATCTATCATTGACACTTCCCTTCAAATTTCAGCGTCATAGCTTGACATTTGTAAAAGTTACGCTGAACTCAGTACATCTACCTTCGTGCGTGTTTTCGATTTTTTACAAGTTTGAAAATGGCATCAACTGTGCATCAACGAGTTTGCATTAAACTTTGTGTGAAAAACGGATTTAACGGTCCGCAAACCTTGGAAATGATGGAGAAGTGTTTTTCGGTGGCACGAACGCTTCAGAAGTGGTCGTGAGTCGGTCGATGATAGCACTGACTGATTGTGGGGATATATTATACATGACTCAAGACGTGCTAGTTTGTCCGAACATTGGGACTACGTGCGGCAGTACCTGATTGTGATTGTGGGGATATACAGGACTCAAGACGTGCTAGTTTGTTCGAACATTGGGACTACATGCTCTGGGCAGGACCTGATTGTGAGGATATACAGGACTCAAGACGTGCTAGTTTTTCCGAACATTGGGACTAAATGCTCTGGGCAGGTCCTGATTATTAGGAATTATATGGCAAACTATGTTGCCTCCAACTAGAAACTTGTGGTTTAATTGATGGTTCGGACACGGAAATGAATGAGATGTTGACTCCCGCTGATATTCTATCCTTCCATATTTTTGGAGGTCGACTTCCAACGGGTATTTGATGCAATGCCATGTAGGGAACTCTTGTTTTATCCACTCTTTTCACATGGCCTTGCCAGTTATTTAATAAATAAAAAAGTAAATGTGAGTAATTTATTGATGATCAAAGTATACATGTACATTAAGTAAATGCGCGCACTGAGAATAATATGGTATGTTCCCGTGTAAAACAATAAGATATATAATTATTAAGGATACATTTGAGCTAAAAGTGTACGTGTTAATTAGAGTGAAAAAATCACGTTAAGATGGTTTGGACATAAGTGAAAGTCGTGCGAGGAGAAAATGTATGGATGTGGAAACGGCGAAGGAGGTATGGTATTTCTCTCAGCATACTCTACCAGCAGAATGGCGCAATGGTATGTATTTGTATTTGTTAATTTCAAAGAACAGATAAAAGGTTTCGATTTTTTTCTAAAAATCCGCAATCGGCGCATTTAATAGAGAAGACGATCAAATATGTATTTGTTTATCATATTCAGACGTGATACGACTGGGAACAGAATGAATAAGTGAAACAGGACATAGAATGGACCCTATTTTAATCTAAAATGAAGCTGATATAAAAATAAACGGGATCAGTAACACTTATCAATTATGAAATTAAAAAAACCACAATCTGTCTAAAACAGGCAGACTTAAATGTTGCTTATTTTATCAATTATTGACATCGTGGAATTGCACCAAGAGCGCACAATAGAAAAATTAACTTGTTTAACTTTTTTTTTCTCTAACAGCATCAAAACGAAAATATTACTGATGCTATTTTATAAATAATGAAAAAGACATACGTAATTTTTTTTTAATTAACGCATTTGACCCCTGAATAATTTCTTACAAAATTTGAATCGTAAAAAGGTATAGAGATACCATAGTATATCATATACCCTTAAAAACCCTATCAGTACTATTAACGACTCCGTGCTCACTTATTTTTTAATTCATCCCAAGAAATTCGGAATACGAGTATAACGACGATGAGTGTTTTGAGCATCTACTGACAGTTTATATGATCGCCAACAAGCGTTTTCAGCACTGAACGTGTTGGAGAAACAAAGATTGCCGAACAAATAAAATAATACATAATGAATGAGTCTTGCCCAGGAATGGTACGAGTCAATGGTGCGAAATAAATAAGAATACTAAATTATTCAAAAGATATTCTTTAACTTGTTTGTTAATAGATGACTTAACACTAAGCACAATGACATTGTCCAATACCGTTTAAAACTAGGTATGCCAAAGGCGCGATACCGTTCAACTCCTCAAGGGTGCGCGAGCTCGGGATTCAACCCCATTATTAATGACCGATTAAAAACATTATAAAACAAAAATCCATTTATGTATATAGATAAGACGGCGGTGGTTGCGGCCATTAGATAAGGAACTTTGCGGCATCTGTAGGTATATGTTAAGAATCAATATCTTCCAACCAACTAGACATGAGTTACGCAGATAAGTAAAAAAAAAACTGGAAAAAATAGTGACAGTATATTTGCAAATGTACCAGACTGGGAAAGAAGGTAGACGGGAAAGAACAAGAAAATAGAAATATGGAGAAACGTGTTTCGACACTGAAGAAACATGTTATATGTTTTATGTCGCTGTTTGATAACTGGTTCCAGAGTCTGACAGCAAATACAGACGATGTGAAAAATGAGGAGCAACGATCTGGAAATATCAATAGGCAATATGTGCTTCAGCAAGCCCACGTTCGGAACTTTCTCGGAAACATATTGAAGGGGCGGCGGAACAGGTTAAGATGTTACGTAGAAATCATTCATTGTCGTACCCGGGTAAATTATTAATTATGCCACGTGTTTCCAGTAGGAGGCAACCTATATTGGTCTATCATTCACATCAACAAGGTCCTGGCCAAAGCATGTAGTACCGAGTATATTCCTACAATCACATTAAATACTTTTTCGTTTAAGAAACCCTATTTCTGCATACTCACCTTGCATTCCACCACCCCTACTCGGAGTTTATTCGGTGCTCTCCGAGTAAGTCAAGGTAGGCTTTTCCGAGAGTTCTATCCCGTCAGGTGTTTTTTTTCTATCCACTTCAGAAAATATTAGGTGTTAACATAAGTTGTCCGTTTTTTTTTTCAAATTTAAAAATGAGCACCAAAAGTAAAACGCAAAAAGGTTTCTTTACCGCATCATTACTGATTTAAGATGGCGGTATACAGTCATGTGACTACAATTCATCTGCTCAGCCAATTCTACGGTGGTTTGAAGGGGAATTTCATGAATAATATGGTTTAAGCGGTTCTCATCAAAGTCCACTGGTCGTCCGGAATGCTCCATGTCTTTCAGGTCGAAATTACCATCTTTGAAATGCAAAAACCATCGACGAGCTGTCCTTTCATTCATAGCATCTTCACCGTACACTTCGCAAATATCGCGAGCAGCTTTGGCAGCTTTATTCCCCCGATTTGAGGCGAACAGAAGGAGGTGTCGAAAATGCTCACTTTCGTCTACTTGATATTCCATTTTGAAAAGCAAATACAATATATTGTAGAGCAGAAAATTTTCTTTCGAATGACGTATAACCTTAACCATTTTGTTTTACTTTTGGTGCTCATTTTTAAATTTGGAAAAAACGGACACAACTTATGTTAACACCCAATATATAGAAATAAAAAGACATGATAACTTTTTCGTCACAAACCTTCTATTAAAAAAACCTCTTAAACTGTCACTAAGCTATAATACTATGGTTAACCATCAGGGATCACAATATCCGACGACGGAACATTTATAAAAAATCCACTTAAAAATCAGAGCGACAGTCCGTTAACCGCGCATTCAGAATATCTGTCACATACTCGCACTGGGAGGTATCCAAAAAGGAAGGTGACCCTACGACCTCGACAGGTCAAAACTTTACCCATTTGCTTGGGGTCCGTAGCGGTTAATGTTTGCGGGTAACTGCTGCCACGTTTTTAATATCGCACTGTTATTAGATATAAGCCTGCTAACAGCCCTGAACCGTTGTGGAGAGATTAACGTCCTCCTGTTGGGTATATTATTTTTGGTTAGTCCACAGAAGTAAGTAAATGGGCAAAATTTAATATTTCGTTATTATGTTAGTTTGTATTCGGATACCGACGGTTGATGACCCCTGATACGAGTATGAATCAGAAATTATTTTAATCATTTCTCGGGATTATGTTCCACGATATTTCATTATCAGATAATTCTGAAAAAAATAAACGTTATTAACTGTATTTTTGTGTAAGTTCAAACATACATACATACAATTACGCTGTTTCTCCTGTCGGGGTAGACAGAGACGACAGAGCTTAAAACTTTTCTATCTCGGCACTCATCCTTCGCCTCTTGCACAGAACGTTGAGATAGTTTAAGCATGTGGAACGAATTAATAAAAAAAGACTAACAAAATAGATATACAGAGCAATTGTGAATGAAAGGCGTAAAGTGAGGTTGGATCAAGTGAATGATATTCTGAAAGAAAGAAACGCAGAAAGTCAAATAAGTCGTAGAAATTGTATGAGAAGTGTGAATATAGAAGAGGCTAAGGTCCTCAGTTAGATACAGTTAAAAGCCAAGTTTACTGGAGACACGACAAATGAAAGGCAACAAACCCAGATCCATTAAAATTGTGAGTCCGAATTAAATTATCTGTTGTTTTTTTCGCAAATTGTGTATAATTTATTGCCATGTGTAAATAAAAAAAAATAAAGAATAAATAAGGATGTGTCGGAATAGTAAAATTTGGCGCTGGCATCTCGGCCTACACCGGTAGGGTAATGGCGTGATGGTATGTGTGTATAATTTCATATAACACTATCTCGCAAGTTTCGCAACACTTATATGTTACTCCCCAGGATCAAACCCCCGGTTGTAGTATATTCGCAAAGGATTTTAATCTTGATTGAAATTTACCATTATGCCAGCATATAGGTTTTCATCTCTGGTCTCTCTCGGTTGCGAATTTATTTGCAAATCTCTCTCTTAGCTCGTATTATAATATGTCTTGTTAAATATTTTGCGGATGTCGTAAATGCTATGTACATTATACGCCTCAATCATTGTCAATGTTCTTGAAGCCCTTATTAAATATAATTTATTATGAAACTTGTGCTTTAAGGGCGGAATTAGAGGGAAAATTAGAGAAAAGGGTTATGTTTCATCTTATACTATACTAGCTTTCTCATATGAGTTATAACAATAGTTAAACAATGTTTTTTTTACATTGATAATATTAATCAGAGTAAAATAAGTATGACATAACCCGCAAGATAAATAACAAAAGATACATTATTTATCTCAAAATATTCATCGTCTCATTCAAATTTCCATTTTCGGGAAAGGGTTATGTTTCATCTTATACTATATTAGCTTTCTCATATGAGTTATAACAATAGTTAAACAATATGTCTTTTACATTGATAATATTAATCAGAGTAAAATAAGTATGACGTAACCCGCAAGATAAATAACAAAAGATACATTATTTATCTCAAAATATTCATCGTCTCATTCAAATTTCCATTTTCGGGAAAGGGTTATGTTTCATCTTATACTATACTAGCTTTCTCATATGAGTTATAACAATAGTTAAACAATGTTTTTTTACATTGATAATATAAATCAGAGTAAAATAAGTATGACGTAACCCGCAAGATAAAAAACGAAAGATACATTATTTATCTCAAAATATTCATCGTCTCATTCAAATCTCCATTTTCGGGAAAGGGTTATGTTTCATCTTATACTATACTAGCTTTCTCATATGAGTTATAACAATAGTTAAATAATGTCTTTTACATTGATAATATTAATCAGATTAAAATAAGTATGATGTAACCCGCAGGATAAACAACGAAAGATACATTATTTATCTCAAAATATTCATCATCTCATTCAAATCTCCATTTTCCTTGAGATTTATCTTTGGCTTTTAATTTGTTAGTTTTAAGTAAACATTATTTCCTTTTCATCACACCCATACACTACACTACACCTAAAGTCGAATGTGTTACTATCACATATCGTAAGATGTCCAAATTATTTTTTGTAATTTGTCTTTCTTGGTAAGTTTTCTACAGATTTCATAACAAATTTATTTTTTTCTAAACATATGCAAAAGGTGTGAAGTAACCACTTAAATAACCGCAGTTACCACCGTACTATATTTGCATTCATATGTATTTATTTAGTAATATTTTTAAATCGGTCAATAGTAATGTAATATTTTTAAATCGGTAAAATCTCAAACAGATTGTTTATTGACCTTTTCAGTTCACCGCTCTTCTTTTTTTTTACGTCTTCCTTGACTGTACATGTAGTGAGACTCTGGAATCAGTTAAAAACCAATGTTAGACTCGCTCCGTCTTTGGTATGCTTTAAGGACTTAAAAAAACACTTAATTTCTAATCATCAATATAACATGTTTCATTCCTGATTTTCTTTCCTTTCCTCGCCACCATCCCGTCCTTCTCCTTTGATTGGTGATATCTCACTTTATATGAAAAGGAATGTTCGGGTGATTGTCCGTCTTTGTGAGGTTTGTGGACATATGCTCACGTATGTGTTCATGGATTTCGTGGGGATGGATAGTCATTTGAATGTTTTGTGCGACCATGTAACTAGCTACATTTACTTTTGTCTGGTTACGTGGGAGAGATTGTCGCCTGGCAATAATTCCGCCAGATTGTATTTGCAATAAAAGTGGTAAATAAATAAAAAGTGGGTTAGAACTCCGAGTTAGAGCGCCTTTGAGAAGTCTGCTCTTTAACCGGCGCTATATAAATTGTCATTTTATTATTATTATTACTCCTTTACTAAGTTAAAGAACCTGTCATAGTTACCGTTTTGAAAACATGAGCTAGTTGATTGGAAAAAAATACATTTTAAGCAATGAATTAGCCAGATGTACATACATCCATATAATCACGGCATTGCCCATTTGATGAAGATAAAGAGGACAGAGCGCCAAACAACTTTATAACGACAATATTTCATACTGTGTTCTCCTCCATTCATACATTTTCTAATACAGCTCTTCTTTAAAAGTGTCTAGTCTTCTACCACGACTTTCACTTATACTTGCATTATATTAGTTACTTGCAATATGGAAGTGTTAAATAAATACATAATAGCAAACATTAAACCAGATAAATAAAATTTGCGAATATGGCGGCACTCCTTGTAGATCCTGGATGGCGGATGGTAAATATAACGAAACTTAGAGGAGTTTTCATTAAATGAAACCTTGAGAAGAACTGTCTCGAGTGACGGCACTCCATTTTGTTTCAGATGTTGAGGCATGCGAAGCACAAATCGTAAGTTAAAATCAATATTTAAGCAACAGGTTCATTCATTTAACTTTGTGGTATTTAATGAAATCTTGATTTCTGTAGTCAAAAAGATATGTATTCAAAAAGATAATCTCTTAATATTTAATAAAAAAAAAATTAATGAACAATCTATTTACTTATTGATAAAATTGCAATTGAAAAAGGAGATTTAAGATGATTTGGACATTTGGAGAAAATGAATGACGGAAATATTACTAAGAGAATATACAAATCAGAAATGCAAGGTGTGCGTGCAAGAGGTAGACCGAGAAAACGTGGACGGATCAAATAGACCAGATTTTAAAAGAAGATAAAGTGAGAAGTATACATTCTAGAAAATAGTTCTTGGTGAGAAGTATAAATGTGGAGAAAGCAAAAATTGTGTGCTTGGATAGTTCAATTCATCCCACCTCCACCCCACGCTGTTGCTGTTATGGGGGACAAAATTAGTCCCCATCCAGCGTAATCTATACTAGAAGATCGAAATTTTCTTTACTATTTTGATGAGCGCGACGTCACACAGTGTCGAAGAAGGAACTGCCCAAAAGGACTCCTTCTCCGGTGGCGACACACCTGAGTGTGACGTGTGCTTGGATAGAAAAATGTGGAGATCTGTTCTCTCTGCCTGCCCTGCAAGGGACACGGCGTGATGATATGTATGTTACGAAAATGGCTAGTGCGCTCCCTCTTTTGGGAGCTTGTGCCAATTAGAAGAATCATCAAAGATGATCTAAGATAATTTGCTGACCGAACTCGTAACTCAAAAGATATTGTATTTATTTTTACCTATAGTATGTGACTTGTATGTGAAAAAGAGTGATACTAAATTTCAGCCTAGGGGTACAATTTCATTAACACTTGCCACCCTGTGATGGATAGCGAGTGACCAGGGCTTATATTTCATTTGATTATTCGACGTTTTAATACATAATAAAATGATTTTTATAGCTAATTACAAAAAATAACCTAGCAGATTTTGCATAATTTTGATTTAAAATATACATTTTTCACTGGACGCTTAGTGTCCAACACCGTGGCTGACGGATTTTTTTATCACAGTAAGGCAAGTGTTAAGACCACATTTTCTCTGGAACAAACACCTGACAAGGATGAACTAATAGAGAGGAACATCAGGCCGCTACAGGTGATATTTGTAGAGGCAATACGACTTGACTCTAAACTACCCTGAAATACTTGTTAATCTCTTAACAGGTTTTAAATAGGAATTAGCTGAACCAAGAGGACACCATGGAAAAATAGGGATCATTACGAAAATGTATGATTATATCTGAACACTACATACATACACTATACTATAACCAAAGCCAAATGTATTACTATCACATATCGAAATATCTACCTAACATATATGGTACAAAGGTTTATTTGTAGTACGTCGTCTCTTGGTGAGCTTTATGTATTACTATCACATATCGAAATATCTACCTAACATACTATATATGGTACAAAGGTTTATTTGTAGTACGTCTTCTCTTGGTGAGCTTTATACGGCTCTCTAAACAAATATGTTTCTCTAAACATATTCAGATACTCGGAAGTACCTAATCTCATGGCTGAAGTCACCATTTTCCCATCCTACACTCAACTTATACCATATGCATTTATTTTGTAATATTTTTAATCTGTCAATAAAAGTGGGTTTAATTCCCGAGTTAGAGCGCCCTTGAGAAGTCTGCTTTATAAACGACGCTTAATATTATTTTATCTATCAACACCGTTCTTTTGCTCGCTATACCCCATCAACACCTCCAATCATTATACTAGCTTTTCCAAACTGGCTTCATATTTTCTAACAACTTGAACAATCGCAATCTGCATTTGCATTCTTACACACAGTTAAATTTCGAACTATTACATATAGTCAGATAATTCCAACTGCTCGTCCGAAATACGACAGAATCCTCTTTCTGGATATCGTTGACAGCCTTTCTTTAAATCCTGAAAGACGGACACATTGCCGCGTTTTGCAATGCATGCGATGTGAAGCATTTGGCGTCAACACCACATTTCGAAAAGATCCAGCATATCTCGTTCCTTCTTTTGTCAGCGTACATGTATCCACTTTATAGAGTGCTATGAAGAAAACTAGAGTTCTCAGCAGAGGTTTTTTATTTATTATAAAGAAAAAAGAAAACCAGATCTTGATTTGAACAGCTTCAGCAACAGCTGGGAAGCAAGAATACACGAGTATAAAATACTTGACTGGAAAGAGAACTCAAGTTCATGAAGCAGGGTGTGCGGGGCGGGGGCATGGTGTCGTGATGTGTACACTCGACAAATAATACTGTCGCTCTAGAGTACAAAGGGAGAGGTCCTCACTAGGATACACTTGTGAGGAGGATGCGAGAACAAAAAGAGAAGAGGGAAAGAAAGATAAAATGCATAAGGAAAGGAAACCAGAAGAAGTATGCTAATACTGTGCAGAGGTCAAACATTAAAAAAAAATATAATTCGTAAAACGACCAGATAAAGAGATACATATAATTACGACGCTTCCTTGTCGGAGCAGAAAGAGAGTACAGAGCGCCAGACTTTCCTATCGCGACAGACATATTTCGTTTGTTCTAAGTATATAACACCTCCAACGATTTCTCTGACATTCCTTCTTTCAAAATATCACTCGCATACACCAACCATATTTTCCTTGGTTTTCCTCTACAATGCCTTTCACTCACATTTGTACAATATATTTTGTGAAAGTCTTTATTCATTCGTTATACGTATTTAAACAATTAATCGTTTAAGATTGTCAACTCATATTTCAAACGGCAATTTTTTTTATTCCATGGCGAAGTGGTTGCAACTAATTATTTTTACAACTCTTGCCTAACAGAGACTGGGTAGTCAATATGGGCATTGTATAGATTTTCATATAGGCTTTGGCTACTTACAGCAGTAAAGTGAAGAAGTTGGTTATGCCAAGATCGATGGTTCATGCCGGTATTGAATTGTATGAACTTACTTTTGTTGTGTTGTTCGACAAGCTGATTGACTGATTGAACGAGTTCTTTGACTTATCTTAAATTTTTAATACATGTGCATTTTTTACTGCACCGTAGATCATTTGTCAGTGATTTGAGGGAATACCTTTTCCACTGTTGTGTCATATATGTTATTGTGTTATTTATATGTGTATACTTATATTAAGTATTTGTGTGTTAATTTATGGGGAAATTTTTAGGCTCGATGAGCCTTTGATTTAGTCTTTCAGATTTGAATCAACCATAGTTGGGCATGGTGACTATATTCAAAGGCGTACGATCGCTCATGTCGGCGGCCCTGGTGGCGCAGTTCAGGTAAGGCGTCCTCCCGCCCATCCCGGGGGTCTCAGTGAAGCGACGATGGTAAAGACGGTGGAGTTGAGGTGACGATGCTGGAGAAGACGGCGAAGAAGGCGCAAAGATGTTGCGCGGCGAGACTTCATGAGTTTTCTTTGCTCTTACTTCACTACCGCCTGAGGGACTGTAGACTGATGACCGAAGAGCATAGACAGCAGCGACGACGACAACAACACATTTAACAGGGAAATAAATACATCAATTTATAAGATCAGGTGTAGGTGTTGAGTGTAGGGGTAGGAAGGTATCGGCTTTGGTCTGTGTAATTGGAGCACATTTGCATATGTATTGAAGAAATATTCGGTGAGAAAACCGCAGAAAACTCACCGAGGGAAATTGTTCGACTAGCAATGTTTTCCCTTTTGTATAACACTGTTTATATGTCAATGTTAAATTCTATATGTTGTTGTTTTTTGATATGTGTGTCACAAAAGTCATTTGACCATTGAAACAAATAAATAAAATATCAGAGTGCACATCTTAATCTTAATTAATACATCAATTTAAGGTCACATATTTAATTCATTTCTTTTTCTACAATATTATATTACACATTGTCAATTCCTATCTAAAGCCATATATTCTTTGAGATTCATCGTTATTATTTTTTTCAAATTTTGTTTTCATACACTATCTTACAAACACGGACATAAATACAAATAAAAATTATTTAAAAAATCTGGTTGATTGATATAAATTGCTTTAAATTAATAAATCTGCATTTGTATCAAAGTTAAACAAATAATAATATTAGAGAAGTATGTTAATTATGTTAAAATACATCACCTCATATTAGCATATTTAAACGACATGAATACGTGTTTTATCCATCAGATCTTTTCAAACAACTAGAGAAGTTGAGTAAGAAAAATCAAGACACACACTCGAGGTGATCATCATCCGTACAAACGGGGAAGACGTTATGAATGTCGCACTCCGACAGATTTTCCGCGCGAGGTGTTAAATCTGAAAATTAACGAGCAAGTTAGTGACGAGGAGGGAAGAGAGGTGCATCGCATCGCATCGCATCGTCCCAAAGTGAATAAGTCTCCGTGAAAGCTTCCTGGATAAAGGGGAATCCGTTAATTTATCCACCCACTTGCACCGGAACTGAGGATTCGAGTTGATGAAGTAGGTCGAGTAAGTTTGAGTCTCGCTTAATTGAGTTTAGAATGTTTGTTTTGAAATCCAAGATACTTTTTGTAAAGGATAAAGTAGAGAAATATTTTAATTTAAATTTTTTTTGATACTTAACCTCTCGAGTAATAAGATATTAATAAAAATTTTGAAACATCGTTTTATTCAGTTGATAAAACATTTGACTAGCCGATAAATGATTTAATTGTGTGGTATCATCAATAGATGTCATTGGTAGTCCAAATCCTGACAAATCTGGGAATATTTGAGAAATAATCACTGCGCCCCAACCGCGGGGCCATACGCTATCTGACTCAGTATGTTATTTCATGGCCCCACGGTTGGGGCGGTACTCACGGAGAGGTTAAGAAAGTGTTGATTCACACAATTTACATACTGAGTTGACACATACAATAGAAAGTGTTGACACATACGTCGATACATCCTATTTAAGTGCTGTTTTCAACATGGCCCAAGACCGGGAGGGTTCGAGACAGGTAGTGCGACGAGTTTGAGACATTTCAGAGGATCATGACGCTCAGCATTGAGCACGCGATGAAGAAGATACAAAATGGCAAAAAAAAAAACGATTTACCCAAACCGGACAGTACAAAAATCTGCTAAGATGATAATCCAGAACAGTATTGAAGTAATTTATGGGATTGAAACGTGGACGTGGAAAAAGACTAAGAAGTTGAATGAATGCAGCAGAAATTCGTGTACTAAGAAGAATACGAGTACATGGGGTGACTATGTATGACATAATATGAAATGCGGTAATTAGAAATGAATGTGAACTTAAGGCTGTGTTGAGTAAGATGAAGAAGAGCAATTTGAGGTGGTTTGGGCACGAGGAACGAAAGAACAAATACTTTTAAAGCTAATATATCATAAGTGCAAACATGTGTAAAAGTCCTTGGTAGAGGAAGATCAAGAAAAAAATAGTTGGATCAAATTAATTTTAAAGAAAGGCAGACAAGTTATTGGCGGGTAATGTTCAAAGAATGGATAAGACCTGGATTTCCTATATTTCTAATGACTTCCCAATAGAAATCTGACTGCCAGATATTCCTCCACCCGAAATGAAGGGATGGATAGCTGGCAGTCCCATTTCCAGGAATAATGGAGAAGAAACAGTGTTGCTAGAACCTACTGCAAGAAGAAGTACAACAAAAGATGCACCACACCTTTCAATAGGTGTCAATGTGAAACCCCATTAAAAAGAACAACTATTAAATGATGAATGCCATTGACTATAAAATATAGTTGAAGTGCCATTGATTATAAAATAAAATTACGGAGGGTTTAATAGTAGATTATCTTGACAGAAACTAGTGAAAACAATTTTTTCAATTATTAGAGTAATAATTTATTTAATCTTTTGCGTAGTTTTATAAAAAGAAACAGTGTTTATTTTTATAAAACTTATTTATATATATTAAAAAAATTATATACATTAACCGTCAACTTAGTTTTATAATAACATAAAGTTTATTTCAATACATCCCCTTTTTCTTGAACGATGTCTCTTAAAAATAACCTAGTTTTTACCAACAACATGGCTTACGTCGATTGCTCAAAAACCCACCAACAAAAATCATCAAATAGATACCAATTTCTAGTCACAACAATAGAAAACAGATATTTTAAAATAAATTTAAAAAAAAAGAAAAATTGTATGATAGTATAAAATGCGGATCAAGAAAGAATTTGCAATCCCTGGAACGGGACCGGATTCTAAGCCGATTTTGAATGCATTTCAACACAATAGGAAATATCTTGGAATCTTTGCAGATATGAAGGGGTACTCAACTAGTCGGTTGAGCCATGATTTGCATTTTGAACAGGTTTATAGGATTGATAAGTATTTCAGTGTGAAGTTATACAACTCAAGCAAAGCGAGTTAAAAAATTCACACTACCGCTCCTTTAGTAATGGTTATTCACCCAAATTTGGATGTGTCTAGCCAATGAGTAATTGTAGGTTGATAATGTTCATTGAGAATACAGAATATGTTCAAGAAATGCAATCACAATAAGTTCTTGCTTTCTGAATTTGGAATAATACTACATTTATCAAATAAAAATATTCATTTCATATCAATCGACAAAAGTAATTTGGTGCCAACTTTGATGAATGGGAGTGGAACGTGATAAAAAAAAAACCGGTATGTTAGAAGCCGAATAAATGTTTACACTGAGAAGAATACATGTTGTGTCAATGAATGATAAAATACGAAATAAAGTGATTCGAGATGAATGTGAACTAAAGGCTGATGTATGGTGTAAGATGATGAATATCACTCTGAGATGGTTTGGGCATATGGAACCAATGAATGAAGATGGACTAATAAAACCAATGTAAAGTGAAAATGTGAGTGGAAGGCGTGTGAGAGAAAGACCGAGGAAAGTATGTTTGGATCAAGAGAACGATATTTTGGAAGAACGAAACGTAGTCAGAGAAATCATAGGAGTAGAACAGGCGTAAGATGTAAGTCGAGATAGGAAAGCCTGGTACTCTGCCCACTCTGCCTACTCCGACAGGGAAATGGCGTAATGGTATGTATGATGTAATTTCATATATTTAATTCATTAGAAAGCATAAACTTTCTAAACACTATTTGGAGGGATATTCGAAAGGATTCAAGTTTGTAATGAGTGTTCTCATATTGGCTGGCATTGGGTTATTCGTTAAAAGTTGAATTTCATACACGTATCATACTGGATACGCATCATTTAGTGGGAATTACCACCATAAAAAAACAGTTAGAAATGTTCGGAGGGCTACAAGTTTGTAATGAGAGTTCTCATACTTACCTTAGATTTCGAACAAAATAATTTAAGCAAAACATATAATAAGTAGTATGTATTATGTATGTCCTGCATGAAAGTTTTATAACGCAATACACTTTTACGGTCTTTAGGACAGATTCTTTCTTGACCGCGGTTACACCACTGACTGTTTTTCGGTTTGCCGTGAGCTTAACAGCAGCCTCGAGTTTTGATAGACCTTCTATACGTTTTATTCCGAATATATGTTAAAAAATTGCAATGTTACCCGCCTGCATATTTTTAAGCATCACAGTCGTTTAGAAAACAAACTTTCCTCAAAGGCGCTCCAACTCAGGATTCGAACCCACTATTATTGACAGATTTAAAATATTTAAAAAAAAACATATACTTGAGAGTAAGAATAGGAAGGAAGTAGCTGCATATATTAGATTAGGTACTTCCTCGCATCTACATATGTTCAAAAAAACATATTTGATAAGAAAATCGAAAAAACCTTACCAAGGGAAGACGAGTATAAAAAAAAACCTTTGTAGATCTCTCGATATGACCATACATAAAGCAGAAATCTAACAGTATTGAACAAGCTAGTGAACCGTTTTCTGTCAATCGTTTCAAATTGTTTCCAAGAGAGTGCATATGGTTTTCGTGCTAAGTAAGTTGAATCAATAAATAAATAAACATACTGATGTCTATTTTCGAGACAATTTCCTCTAATAAACGGAATAATGAATAACAACAATTTCAAATTCAAACAAAAATCAAAGCAAGATCCATGTTGAATCGATTGAAATCCATTACTGGAATGGAAATGCAGGAAACAAAGGCATTTGACCCAAATATCCTACGAGACAAACGTCACTCAAGCACCAATTAGCTGTGAGAAGATTAATTGTTACGGAGCTTGACTCATAGATGGAAGTGACGTTATATGTCACAAATCCTGCAACACAACCTGAAAGCATATATAATATCCATAAAACATAATATATGAATCACATAGACAGTGACATTAAGAATTTACGATATTATAGAACTGAATAGTACATCAATTTCTAAAATATGCATTTAATTTTGAATAATACATTTTATGTCTTAAGTCAAAACCTTTCCAACCTAAGCCACTTCAAATGGAGTAGTTGACAAGGCGCTGGTCTTCCACCCGGGGTTTAAGGTTGCATTCTCGATGCTATTCAAATGAAAAGAAAAAAAACAAGGGTTCCAGTCTAGTACGCTAATTCGTATTGTATTAAAATTCACACACGCTCAAATTGTGCGAATGCCATATGTCTGTATACGTGCGTTAGTATTTCTAACACGCACGTAAGCGAACTGTGAGTAACATGCCTACTCTAGTGGTGCTTAATCCAAAAGCTCAATTACTGGGGACGAAGACAATTTTGTTTCCGGGCACGCTTTTCAAAATGTCTACGATATCAATTCGGATATATTGAGAGGTACCCAATATACGAATGAAATGAAAGTACGCCTATTATTTGTTTAAAATATGGTAGGTTAAGAAGTTATTGAAGGTGTTATTCGTATCATCATGCCGTGTCCCTTGCGGGATAGGAAGAAATAACAGATCTCCCAACTTTTCTATCCAAGCACACCACATTCGCCTCCTCCATATTCATACATCTCGACGTGCATAAACAACTATTTTTCATACTTCTCACTTTACCTTCATTCAACATCTGGGCTATTTGGTTCAGCAACGTTTGCATCGGGCTACCTCTTCCACGCATACCTTCCACTTTTCACTTGTATACTCGCTTAGTCATTCTTTATCATTCATTCTCTCGACATGTCAAAATCATCTTAAAGCCCCATTCTTATTAGTATTAAAAAACCTCCATTTTATTCATTTCTAATGTCTTCATTCCGCCTTCTTTCAAACATTGACACTATACATTTTTTTCATATTGCATATATAGTATAGCATTAACCAATACTACATATTGGATTAAAAAAACATAGATCTGGTTATTCGCCTTATAGAAAATCTGAATAAACCTAAACATGTCTTCCAGTTAATACGCAATAAAAATATTAGAATAATTTATATAACGCCGTTTGGAGGCAAACTCTCAACAAGGGCGCTCAAATCCCCTTTTATTGACAGTATCTACAAATAAAACTTTTAGGTCTTTCGATATGTGATGGTAACACATTCGGCTTTTGGTGGAGTGTAACGTATGTGTGTAGTTTATTCAAGATATTCGTTTCTTTACATTCCTTCATTAGAATGCGTCACTCCCTTCCTTCCTACTTATACTACAGCCCCAATGTATAATACTCCCGTTTCATGATTACGGTGACGCATGCAATTTGAATAACAGTAAGATGTCAGAACACTTAAAAAGCATAACCGTGTGCCAGAGATTTGAACCAGGCTTCAATTGTTCAAAATAAGATAGCGAATGAATCTTGACGTCCTGACATTAGTTTGCTTGAATATTTTGAAAAAGTTAAAAGCCTCTGGATGTTGTATTTTATAAACAGGGTGATGAGGAAATAAATAAAAAGACTTTGGCATTATTAAGAAATTCCGACCAGCGCGAATCGGGGTCGTATCTACACCCTGACACTACTTCTTCACGACAGCCTTTATATTGTGGAGTGTCATACCACGCCTTGTCAAACTGTTCTACTATGTTAAAAATGTAAAACATATATGCGCTATTACAACACGTTTCTTTTTACAGGGATGAGAGATCTTCACGCTTTACTATCTACGCAAACAGCCTTTGCCTAGTCCACATCCATAAATGTCATCATAGAGGCTCTCATACTTCTTACATTTCCTCCAGTTGAAAAATATTTCCAACTCTCTCCTTCTTCCTCATTTTCAGTTCGTTTCAAACATAGATATTTGTTTTGTTAATGTTTTTATAAGTCTATTGCAACTTATTTTATTAATGCGGCTCTTGTAACAAACTGAGATCATTCCGTCAGAAGAGAGCCTCAGGATAGGAAGTAGACACACATCAATATATAATACTTAGTGAAATAACAAAGTAATTTACTGTAAAATATTCTTTAAAATGTTTTACGGATTGGATTATATTTGTATATGTACGTCGATATATGATTTACAAAATCTCAAGCTTTTACGAATGTATTAGCGTATCGCGTACCACACTTTGACAACCAGTCCTTTCGACCAAAACGGTACACATCCCCTACACCCAATTCACTGCGTCAGCATCAAAATTCAATTTACAGGCTGTATGTACCGACTGCAAATAAAATTGGGGTGAACTTTACTAGTACATATAAATCTTTTTGGCGCTCTTTCAAAGGCAATTTTTTGTTGACACCCTCTACCAATATCCTGGTAGGCTCGACTTGATTATATCGTATTTATTATATTCCTAGGTGTCTTTTAAAAAAGGAAGATTAGATGTTGTAGTGTGTTTGGTCGGAAGAGAAGAGGGATTGTTGCAAAGCAATGATAAATCAATTATTTAGAAGAATGTTAAATAATTTCAATGTTGCGCAGAATATACAGAAATTATAGAACGTAGCGTAGAATATGTGGGAAACAATGTATGAGGGATGACAATAGAAGGAAAGAATGGGGCTGGAAAGAAGATACACGACATACGAAAAAGTGCATACAAATGTAGGAATGGTCATTCGAATGTGGTATTTTCACACATCGGAAGATCTACAAATGTTTTATTGTAGTTCGTCTTCCATTGGTAAGATTTCTGCGATTTTATAACCAAATATGTTTTTCTGAACATAATTAAATGCGGGGAAGTAAGTACCTTATCTAATGATCGCAGCCACTACTTGCCTATCCTTATACTTAACTTGTTTTTTTTTCTTCATAATATTGTATATTTTTAACATGTCATTCTTATCTCGACACAAATCCTCAGCTTCTTCCACATCCATGTAATTTCTCTAACTTTCTATTTCAAGTAGTTTTTACTTTAGTTTCCACGTCCAAAGTGTAAGTGAAAAGAAAGCTAGTCATCGGAATTTTGAATTAAAAAAAGAGTCCCTGACAAGTCGTGGTAAAATTGAAGAAAAGCTTTGAAAAATATTGGTTTTGGTCCCTGACTTTGAGTCCCCTACCTAGCCATGAGATGAAGGGAAGTACCTCATCTTATGGCTGCCAACCACCACGACGAGTAGCGAGGCCAATTTATCTTAAAACCTTTAATATACCACCCTTCAAAATATCCCAATTGAAGAACAACTGGAACAGACACGGGACTCGTGTTTCAACAATAATACCGCACGTACTCACACACGTATTTGACTTTAAGTATTGCTACCAGACAAAATCTTATTATCAGACTTGGAACTTTTATTTTTTTGTCGTACCATCGTGAATCGAACGCAAAACTCCCGAGTGGAAGTCAAACGTTTTAGCAACTAGGACACGGAAGTTGTCTTAAAAATTGACTACATTATATTTTTATATATGAGTATCCTCTCAAAGAATTCAAGGATTAATGAGAAACAACGAAAGTTTATTTTACGGCAACATTAAATATGTTGAAAATAAAAAATATTGCTATGTATAAATTATGCAAGTCATAATTGGTAGGTGCACGTATTTAATAAAGGAGTGTAACGAATATTAACCATGATAAAAAAAAAGCAGTCACACCTTAACATAGCAATCCCATTAAAAGGTGCGATATCCTAACGATACTCTTTTGAATGCGTGGTGTGAAATAAAATCAATCGATAAAACACAAGTATTTTTCAGAAAAACACGATTATTAAACCTATTATTTCTTATTGTAAATATTTAAAATTTAAGGCTGAGAGTGAGATACACGCAAAAGCCTGGTTAACTGGGGACACAACATATGAAAGGCAACAAACCCAGATACATTAAAATTGTGTATTCAAATTAAATTACGTGTTGGTTTTTCGCCAATTGTGTATTTTACAGATTTCTTGTCCTTTGTAAATAAAATAAAATGAAATAAAATAAATAATTAATAAAAGACATGTATTGAGTGAGATGAAGTAGACCTCTTTGAGATGGTTTATGTGTCTTGTTTTAAAAAAGGTTTTAATTTTGCTTTCCATGTTAGGCCTCTTTAATATCTTTCTGGATGTTTGTAAGAATTTTTTATACAATACAATATATTATTTAATTTAAAACACGTGTTTTGGGTAAATATAATTATGTTTGTTAATCTTAAGTCTTAAAAAATGAATACAATGTATTCGAATTATTTTTGACGGGTATAACTGCATTAGTTTTACACATTTTTGATCACTGTACTTTTGAAAATGTACGTGTAAAAATAACAAAACCGAAAACTTAGAAAGTTGTCCAACGTTATTTTGAAATATTTGTATTTTAAAAATAGTTTTGAGTAATTTTTTATTATTGTTATCGGATAAAGGTCAAAATTTCAATGATTTATATAATATAAACACATTTACATACGAGCAAACGGAATACATTTCCTTTAAATTAAAATCTTCTGTCTCAGAGTTTGTGTTATTTATTGTATGTAATATAAGTTATTGCGATGAATCCTTTATATGGACACGAAGACATTCTTGATATTTATAAATTACCGTATTTCAAAACCGGTATTTGAGTTTTGGTTAAAAATACTATAAAAATTAAGTAAAATTAACTATTTAATGTGTTTGAAATCCGACGTGTATATACATTAACTATTATGCCATTTTCTTGTCGGGGTAAGCAAAGGATATAGCGCCAGACTTTTGTATCAAGACAAACGTCTTTCATCCCTTCTACATCCATAAAAATACTAAGGTTGATCCAACAAGACTTGTCTGGGTTTTTCTCTACCACGATGTCTTTTCACATTTGCACAATATATGTTTTGTTAGCATTTCTTCATTCAGTAGTTCTACATGCCCAAACCATCTCAGAGCGCTCTTCAGCATTGTATTCAACACAGCCTTAAGTTCACATTCATCCCTAATCACCTCATTCCGTATTCTGTCACCCCCTTTATTCTTCTAAATCAAGGGTGGCCAACCCGCGGCCCGCGGGCCGCATGCGGCCCGCTGGGTGTCTACTTGTGGCCCGCGGAGCATATGCACACATTTTTTTCTTTTAGTGTACATAAAACCACCAAAAGAACATTCTATCCCATATATGTAAGTATCTCAGCACATTGATTCAACTATCGTGACAATTTCTTCTATGGTATATTCGTGTTAACAAACAATCACAACGTTAAGCTGATTTTAAAAAGCGCGCACGCCGATCTTGCATGGATAGATAAAACTTTCTGCACAACGTCGGATATTTATTAGAGCGGCTCAAGAGTCAACATGCTATGTAAAAGCTAGTTATGCAGTAACCATGATACTAGCAAAAAAAATCGAAGCCATATTCAGATGGTTAAATGGTTAAGGAATGTTTGGAGAGTGTCGTTGAAATTCTGTGCCCTGAAAAGAAAACGGATTTCTCAAAAATAAGCCTGTTTCGTCAAACTATTACTAGACGTGTGGACGACATTGGAAAACATATTGAAGATAATTTGAAAAATCGAGCATCCAAGTTCATATGTTTTGCTCTAGCATGGGATGAAAGCACAGACCTAACAGATACCGCCCAAGTGGCGATTTTTATCAGGGGCGTTGATGTCCATTTTAACAAAATAGAAGAATTAGCGGCACTGTATCCACTTAAGGACACTACTTGCTCACGAGATTTGTTAGGAGCTGTTACATCGACATTGAATCGCTTTTCGTTACAACTCAACAACCTATCGGGCTTAACAACAGATGGTGCTCCAGAAATGGTTGGGAAACACGAAGGTTTAGTAAAATTGATTGAAAATGAGGCCTGCAAAATTGGTAATACTTCATTGCATTATTCATCAGGAGAATTTATGTTCCAAGTCCCTTAAAATGGATCATGTCATGAAGGTGGTCAACAAAACAGTGAACTTTATTAAGTCGAAGGGGTTGAATCACCGTCAGTTCCAAGAGTTTCTCAAGTCTTTGGATTCAGAGTATAATGACGTTACATTTTATGCAGAAGTAAGATGGCTGACCCGTGCCAAAATGTTGAAAAGAGTGTTTGATTTGAAGCAAGAAATACAATCATTCTTCGCAAGCAAGTCAAAAAGTATCCCAGAATTTGAAGACAAGGAGTGGGTTAGCGACTTTGCATTTCTGGTCGATATAGTTAGCCACCTAAATGTTGTTAATACTCGTCTACAAGGGAAAGATCGACTAATTAATAACATGTATGATCTTATTTCCGCATTCCAAATGAAACTTGGGCTTTGGGAACAACAGTTAAGGACAAAAATCTTCACTCACTTTCCTACATTGTTATTGCAGCCAGACGTCACACAAATGGCGGCGGATAAATACGCTTCGTTGATATCCGACTTGAACCTGGAATTTGAAAACCGATTTCAAGATTTAAAAAAAGCATCGTATGCTTTTTGCTGCATTTGCAACGTCATTCTCCGTAGACGTGAATCTATTGCCAGGAATTTTACAAATGGGACATTGTGAAATATGTTGTGATGCACAGTTAAAGGAGAAATTCAATCAGGTTGGTTTGGAAGAGTTTTACAAAACATATTTGGACAAGGAGAAATATCCTGCATTTTACAAACATTCTCTATCGATGATTTCGCTATTTGGAAACACACGTGTGAACAGCTTTTTAGTCGAATGAAGCATATTAAATCTCAAATGAGAACACGAATCATTGATGAGCATTTGGAAAACTGTTTGCGTGTAGCAACAACATCAATCGTTATCAACATTGATGTACTTAGTTCTGACAAACAAAATCAGACGTCTCACTAAAATTTATTATATTTTGTTTATTTTTTATTATTATTTTTTGTATTGCCTAACTCTAATCAAATAAATATGTTTGATTCTCATTTTTGTTATATCTTCTTAAAAAAACAATATATTTATTGTTTGCTTTGAATAATAAAAGAAATTTTGTTGTATGGCCCGGTAGGAAATCTCATTTCTAAAATCTGGCCCGGCTGCTGAAAAGGTTGGCCACCTATGTTCTAAATGCACTCATTTCTACAGTATTTATTCGACGTCTATCAGTTTTTTCCACATCCACGATTTACTCCCGTAGATCAAATGTGGTACTAAAATACGGTTATGGACTATCATCTTAGCATACATTGAAACTACATGGTTCGAGTATGTATAAAATTTAAGAGTGTAAGTTATTTATTATACTCGATTAGTCATACAATTTTAGAGACATTCATATAACAAAAATAAAATAAAGAAACTCAATTGAAAATATTTGTCGAATTGAATGCTATCTAGCTGAGCTGGTTGGTTAAAATTGCCTTGTGGCTATAAATCAACCTCTCGTACAAGAAAATAAATTTAATAAAGAATACAATTTTCTGTATAGACTAATGCAATTTCGTGCATGTCGAGAGAAAGGCGAAAATGTCAATACCTTGAGCAGGTACACGTATATGTAATATGACAAATCGACTTAGGGTTCGCCCTGTATAATGTTGAGTATAGGATGATACGAAAATATGTGATAAATAAATATAATTTAAGATTTGTAAAAACATCTGTCTTATATTATAAATCTAATGAGTAGGATACTATTAGTAAAATACTGATAAATTAATAAATAACTAAATAACATTTTAAAAATTGTCTGCGTGATGTAAGTCTGCAGAAGATCCGTCATTGAACACAGATATCCTTGATTTCGGAAACTCAAATTTAATCTATCAATGACCAGCCCGATTAGGAAGGAAATATTTTTTTCAGAATAAAAGAAACTACAATAGTATATTTTCAAAATAAAAGAAACTACAATAGTATATTTTCAGATTAAAAGAAACTACAATAGTATACTTTCAGAATAAAAGAAACTACAATAGTATACTTTCAGAATAAAAGAAACTACAATAGTATATTTTCAGAATAAAAGAAACTACAATAGTATACTTTCAGAATAAAAGAAACTACAATAGTATACTTTCAGAATAAAAGAAACTACAATAGTATATTTTCAGAATAAAAGAAACTACAATAGTATATTTTCACAACCCTTATTCGTCCTATCTTGACCTATGCTGCACCCGTTTGGGGTAGTATGAGCAACACGGACCACCTGAAACTCCAGAGAGTGCAGAACAAGGCATTCAAGATATCTTTTAACACCCATCCCAGAACAAATCTTACCCGACTTCACGCTGAACAGCGAGAAGAAACCCTACAACACCACATCCTCGCTTGGACCGTGAAGTTCTATAAAAGCCAACAAAATCACAGAAATCCCTTAGTCGCTGCCCTGGGGGCTTACGAGAGTAAATCCGACCTACCCTTCCGTTATAAGCACAAGCTCCCGAAGCATTATCTGTTGCCTGACTAGTTCACCTACAGTATTAGCTGGGACGACCAAGGTCTGAGTGAATGTGATGGAATACAAGTAGCCTGAACGAGTGGACTTGTTTTTGCTAAATAATTAGTGTAAGAATTGTTATCTAGTTATAAGTAGTATGTAGGTGTTAATTATTTCTAAGATCTCATATATTAAGATTGAATAAATAAAATAAAATGATATGTAGGAAAATAAGATTAAGTAAGTGCATAAATTGTAACATATAATTAAGATTAGTTAAGAAATAAATTTGTATATAGATATAGCCTTGACAAATGTTTGTACAATAATTTAATGTTTAATAAAAAATAAAAGAAACTACAATAGTATATTTTCAGAATAAAAGAAACTACAATAGTATATTTTCTAAACGAAATTAGTAGATTTGAAACAAATATTGGAAAGTATTCTATAACACATGGCATCTGATCATGAATATTGGTATTTTTTAATTTAAGCAATCCACCACACTAGAATAATGTGTGTCACCAAATCAAAGCAAAAATGACATAATAAGAAATAATATAACAGATGAATTTTTTTTTAAAATACTTTAAGACAGTTCAAAGCTTCAACTAATTACACTTCATAAAAAATAACAATCGATCTACGAGTATAAGTGGGAAAATCCTTCGAAAAAAAAAAGAAACGCAACATACATTGGACACGGCCGAGTTTTTTTATCCCAATCCAATGCCCATTGATGCCTAAATATGACGTTTAATTTTAATTATAAGATCAGTTACTGGCTGAGAAAAAAACAGCTTGGAGTCGACCGGTTAAATATGCTTAATTTGTTAAGGAATGGACATATTTATTACCCGTTATATTCGTACCAACGTGTAAAGGAATCCAAGCTAGAGAAATATCGATGTTATTTGACATCAATTGGAATAACTTGGCTTTGGATATTGTTGGGAATAAAATGACAATGATGAGAAATATAATTCAACCATTACCGAGTTCCATATCTACATTAAAATCATAAATAAACAAAGCGACTGAGAACGAGATTGAAAAAAAAAAACAAAGTATTTCTATTTGAGAAAACTCTAATCCAAGGCAGCTTTAGTTTGTCTTCTCGAGGTTGTATCTCCTTTCAGAAGTTGGCCACCATCATGACAATCATTTTACTGTTTATTTCAGTTTGGAACAACTTGAAGACTATACCCAAACCATTTCTGCAAGTTCTTGAATTTTTATTTACTTTGTGGCGTTTTTTACACTGTGGTTTATCGTCTTACTTTTAGGATCATTCCTTTTTGTATATGGCGTTATTTACACGGCCTTATGATCTTTTTCATTACAAATTATTTCAAACGTATAACGAAAATATAACAATAGTAGCATGACACGCTACTATTGTTTGTTATATTTTCATAAAAAAACTTCAAAAAAGATGCGGCGTCTTTCTCTAGTTTGTTTGCCATTTATTTTCCCTGGATGATCAGTTGTGTTATAATGTATCTAGTGTTTCTCGTTATGTGACCGAGATACTGCAACTTGCGAACCTTCATAGTTTTAAGCAGTTCTCGGTACAAGCAAAAACTTCGGCATTTGAAACATGATCTCTCCTGGGAATCTTGAGGACATGTCCGTACTCGATCCTACGAGTACGTGATGTTTCCTTGTTCAGTGTTCACGCCTCCATTCCACAGATGAGAGTTGATAATAAGTAGAATTGAACCATACGCATTCATCTTTGGATATGTAAAATATAGCAAATCGTCTCACGGTATACCCAGTACACCGTTATTTATAGGGTCGCACGAAAGTCGGCAAGGGAATATAAATCAAATATTTCGCAGCGTAGGCTTGATGTATGGAAAATATCTAACTTTATTATAAATGTACGTGGCGCTGAAAGAAATTTGGGTAAAATGGGCTCGGGGTGGGGCTGTATCAGTCCAACGTACTCCCTCCACCCCATCCCGCCACTGTTATGCGAGAAAAGTCTGCATTAGCATTTAAATAAAAATACCGAGAAATACGTATACCCATGCGGCAACTTCGATACGTATTTTTTACTGAAGAATTCAAAAGATTTTTCGACTTTTATAAAAAAAAGATCTTGCATTTCTGGACATCGGCATACATTATTCAATTATCATTTTGTTTTAATATTAAAGTATATTGTACCGTTTTTTTATTTTTTTAAATAGGCAATCCACCCAAGCTAGGATGACTTGTGCCATCAAATTAACATACAGTCATTATGGAAATATGAGTCGCGATATACAAAAACTTTGTTTTTTTAAATGCCAATTCTAGACAATCTAAAGTTTCAATTGATCAAGTTTCAAAAATTTTAAAATCGATCTATAAGCGGAAAGTTTCACGAAGAAAGAACAAACGCGAGATTCGTTGGACGCGGTAAACATATGGCTTTTAGTAAATGTCTCGCAAAGGACAACCGCAAAATATAGCATTGGTTAATAAATAAATCTATACCAAAAATACATTGAACATATCATTACGCCATGATCCTTTTTGTCAGATATTTTGACTTTTTTATCCAAGCACACAACTCGTGTCTTGTACACATTCATACATCACGTCATACAAATTCTTCTGTTTGTCATTTTCTTACCTACTCCTTAGGTAAAATGTTATATACTTGTTTGACGCACATAAGTTTAAATCTCCCAAATATATCATTTTACTATTTCCTCTATCTGCGTCTTCCTCGCTCTCTATTGTTAATGAGAGATAATTTTGTGTATGTTTACGAATAATACTTCGTTTGACCGTTCCTGTAGAATAAAGTTTAAATGAATAAATGTACAATTTCATATCAAATCAGATGCATATTTTTAAATGTCACTTGAAATATGAGAAATTGAGAATTGAATCCAATATATCAATTTACAACGCACCAGAAATCACAAGAGATATATTAACTATCAAATCTTGAAGGATTGCGCGAAAATAGCGCGCCTTTCTCGATCCGATTCGCAATATGAAATTGCATTAGCGTTGTGTGTACGGGCAATCAGGCCCGCATTGTGGGAAAAGCTAGTTGCTTTATTATAGATTATATTGCATCACTATAGGGTAACCTGTGATGAAAAATTGAGGGATACTAGAAGCAAATAATAGTATACAATACTTTAAAAAAATAACGTATAAGACCATATTAATTTATATTGCATCGTAATGTATATACATTCATTATATACAGTAAAACCTGGAGGGTGTATTGTCATGCGTTAATTTCTCCCAACCAATGAAAAATATGTCAAAAGAGGTTTCCAAATCGGGTACCAAGGGCAATCGAGCCCACAACCTCTGGGTTTGAAGATAGGTAGGTGTCTTGTCTAATGGATTACTAAGGTCGTCCTCATAGGCACATCGAAAAACAATATCATCCAATGAAAAAAAGCCACGAGATACAATCAACGTTGTATATGTTGGTATTTATGTACGACGCCGTCCATCGTAGTTATTATCGCCGTATATTATAGGCCACGTGTATAGTAAATATCAGACTGGAATCATTTTCAAAAAACTAATAATTCAAACTGTAATCGAATTCAAAACCATAGGTTTAGAAGACAGGAATTATACCAACTAGGCCATTGAGGTCGACAATTATTATTTTTTTTAAATAACTGCCGATTCTTCAATATTTCTAGTGAACTCAAACACACCAAAATGTATATGGTGGCACGTAAAAATCGGGATTCTTTATAGCGAAACATAAAGTTGACTAAGCGAATTTTTCGGAGTTTTTCGCAAAATGCTTTATAAGTTCAATCAGGTTTTGAAATTAAAATATACGCAATTTCGATACAAAATTTAAATACTTTTATTTTTATTTTATTAACGACACAACAGTGCCTTTTATATACAAATGAATATATGGCAAGAACTTAAAATTATTGACAAAAAATACAAAACTTTATCTTAAACTAACATGGAGATACAAAAAGCAGTAGTAATAATACCTTACAGTCATTGTTTAAAATTATTTAATATTAATATGTATATTTAAGTTCCATATCTCAAAACTATACAACAAAATCTCAATATTCTTAATTTTTATGGAATTATACTACTATATATAAGCTCGATATTTAATAAGAACATGTACAAAGGTTCACAACGTTTTTTTTTAAATGGGTTTGATTTATTTTTAGCAAATACGAATTTCAAATAAGACCATAAAGAAAGTGAAGAGGATGCAACAATATTGTATCGCTAGTTAAAAATATTTTTCGGAGTTGTTGCCCTGTTGAATTAGATAACTGAAATTTCGAAGGCGCTGCAGCCTTCATTCTCAGAGCTATGTCAAAAAACATGACGAATTTTTTCTTTAGCTAATCAAACGCGGCAACAAACTCCTGAAAACTCTTTAGCTAACCAAACGCGGCAACAACTTTGAAAAAAAACAATTAAACTTGTGGAAAATAGTCCTGAAAACTTTCAAAGATATTAGGCAAACTATTACGTAGAGGAAGTCTATGAATACTTTATTGATTTTCCCCTATCATACATAACAATCACGTTATCCTCTATCATACTTCGCAATCTTTATTGATTTTCTCCTATCATATTTCACAATCACGTTTGCTCTCTAAATCAATTTTATCAATGTTTCGTTACTTCGTTTGACATGACGCATTTATTACGACGTATGATAGAGAAAGGAATAATCTGATGAGAGATAACATATATGTATGACTTGAATTAATAAAGGATTTGAGAAGGAATAGATTGCAGTCTAACCATTTCGCAAATATACCTACGAAGGTTGCAACTTAAGTTTTGAGATATGGCAACACCAGTGTAGATACGTCAAATCTGACATCAGCATCGTAAAGTTTGACGTTTTTAATGGTATACGTGCTCAGAAAGTTTTGTCATACGAGTGTTATTTGTGTTGTTTACAGTGACTTGAAAAATTCATCTCAGCCAAAAATGGATTTAAATCGTGAACATTTTCGTGCGATGATTTTTTATAATTTTCGACGTGGACTAACTCAACAACAGTGTGCCGATCAACTGCGTTCAAAACGCATGTTTTCAAGTTACCTCATTCGGAGTGGAAAAAGTGCTTCGAAAATTGGTTCAAACGCATGCAAAAGTGTATTGATCTTCATGGAGAGTATTTTGAAAAATTATAAAGCCATTTTCGATGATAAATATTTTTTTTAACTTGTCTGTCTCAAAACTTAAGTAGCAACCCTCGTATATAAGATATATTAATATAGTACAGCAAGCTTAGCCATTTCGACGACCTCTATAGCCTAATTGGAAAGTCGCCTATGTTCTGACCCGGAGATTGCAGGTTCGATTCCCACTGAAACTCACATTTAAAACAAAGTGATTCGTCTGGTTTTCACTTAATGTATCTCTTTAACATCTTTTTGGTTGCTAAGAAGAATTCGCCACATTGCAATAAACCTTCGAATTTGCTTTGGATACAACAAAAATGCAAAACAATTTCAAAAATTGATTTTCTTATAGATTATAATTTTTATTATTATACGTTTAAGACAATCATAATAGAATGAATGAACGTGACGTCAATTCCCAACTATTAAAGGATTAGTTGAGGGAATATTTGTACATTAAATTAAAATAATTAAACAAATTTAAACTTTAAACTTAACATTTATAAATTTCTTTACTTCACGATACTGGAATTTATCGTTTGACATTTAAACACACAGGCTACGAAAATTATGGACACTGTCGGAATCTTTAATACTTTTAGTAAATTTGTTCTGGAGTTTTAATTATTTTGAAGTTTTGCCATTTTGGTTTGAAGTAAAAGAAAATCATCGAAATATCTCGTGGAGTAATAAGGGGTTTCCTTATTGTATATACATACTTCACACCTTTTCGAGTATACTAGGACAAAAAAATATTATGTAACTTAAAAATATAAACTAAGTAATTAAAAATTACAGACTGTTTTATAAGTTTAAAAAATATTTCCTTAATTTTATTATATTTGATTTTAAACTTAGTAACGTAATTTTAAAAAGTCCTGATTTTATTTCTGTACAGTTTTTTGTTCAATTTTAAATTTTGTCAAATGTTTATGTAATTAAAGACTTGTATAAAAACCATTAACGACGAAATTTACGGATGTACGTACATACATATGTGGCGTTCGTCGCGGAATATTGTCGCATACATACGGTCAATGACCGATGAGATGACCTTCGCATTCCTCGACAAATTTAAATAAACAGTCCGAAGTTCATACGCCGGCCATTCAAGTCCAAAGATCACCCGCCGGCCAGTCATCCCGTAGCGAGCGGACCGCACTACATACTAGAGAGAGAACGCACCACGCTGTCTCGCCGGTTCCGTAAATAGATTGTTACCTACATACTACAATTGCCCATTTCTGCATTCACAGAAGCGAGATAGAAGCATATCGCGAGCGCACTCCCGCGCCCATTCTGAAATGTTATAAATACCTACGTACTATCAAAATAAACTATTCACTCTCTCTTTCCGCATTGCGATCTAACGTGTTTTATTTATTTATCAACAATCATAATCATCATATACCTTTAAGGGACATTCCCTAAACATACATAAATACCGACAAAGCATAACGCCATTTCCTTGTCGGAATATTCAGAGCGCCACAATCTCTTATCAGTCATCGTCAAGGGCTATCATGGGATTCACGATGCTCAATCATGAGCCACACGACTCAATAATGACGAGGAATAAGGATATGGAGTGCAGGCAATATGAAGCATAAAAAACTGCTTCGCACAGAATATCAATGTTCAATCTTGTTTTTTTAGAAATTATATACACCGTCATCCTTCGATACGCGAAGGAATTTCTGAGTTAGTTTACAAATAAGATAACATAATAGAAATCTCATCGTGGATTTCGCATTTATAAAATTGTACATCTGGATTATAGATCGATATTGGAATAGATTGCAGCAACGTACTGGTATATACTCGTATTAACTGTTACACGGATTCTACGTTATTTTATATACGCAAGCAATTATGAACAGCAACGATGAAACCACACCCAAATTATGTTACTTATTTTGTATACACTACAACCAGGACTTGATTAACCACTAAGGGAAATAGGCACGTGCTTAGGGCATCAAGGAAAAGGGAATCACAAAATTACCAACTATTTTGTTGACTTCCAAACCAGTTTTAAAGACCTCTGTCTTCATCAGGTGATGTGACAAACTGCTCGTCAGACAATAAGGAAAAGGATGAGATTCCTCATCACCTGACGAAGAAGACTATGGTCTTTCAATCTGACAGTGATCTCAATTTATAAAACAGTGATGTATACTAAGAATAACTAGATGTTCATGATGTCATTTTAGTTTAAATTTTGTTAACTCAAAGTGTTAAAGAAATGAATGATGTGTGCTGCTTTAGGATTCACTTAACGACAACTGCTTTTGGAAAGTCTTATCAAAATTAACGGTTCAATATGAACACATAAATTCCACCTAAAGCCGAATGTGTTAATATCACTTATCGGAAGATCTACACAAGGTTTGTTAGTTGTTAGTTTCACTTGCTAAGTTTTCTGCGATTTGCTTATTAAAAAAGTTTTTCTAAACAAATACAGATGCGGGAAAATTTGTTATCTAGTGGCCGCAGCCACCACCTTCTTATCCTTACAATCTACTGGTTTAACTGTAATATTTATAATCTATCCATAACAGTAGCTGGGATCCTGGGTTGGAGTCCCCTTGAGGAGATTCTACTCTTCTAAGCCACGCTATATAATTTGTCTTTTGATTATTATTACTATTGACCGCGGTTGCAAAAAAAATATACAGGCAAGCAACATAACATTTTTTTTGTAACGTTGCCTGCCTGCACAAATTTTACAAGTGACAGGAAAACCAAGGAAAGTATGCTTGGATTAAGTGAATAATATTCTGAAACAAGGAAATGTATAATAAAGTCGGAGTTAATGATAAAAGTAGTATGACACGGTGCATGGATGTAGAAGAGGCTAAGAATATGTGTCGATATAGGAAAGTCTAGCGATCTGTCCTCTTTGCCTTCCCCGACAGGGACATGGTGTGATGTTATGTATGTTTTAAATTTTTCAATATAAATGTATAATTCAATTCCCGATTTAGAGTGTCTTTGAGCAGAGTCTGCTCTCTACATTAAGATTTATAAATTATTATTTTATTATTATTTTCAAAAATACACATATGTAGTGTTTGATTTATTTTATTAACGATTCTATGAGCGAATATTTCATCGAAAAGGAGTTTAATCAAAAAAAACAATCGTATATACTTAGACATAAATCTTTCGAAACATAAATTCTTGCAATAATTTAAAAACCAGACAATTGTGTATTATATTGTACAATAAAAACAATCTAATCAAGAAAAATAAAACCAGTCGACCTTACTTAATATGCTAAAATTTCATCATCGTTCGATCTAGAGAACTAATCAACTACAAGTTACATTAGGAGAATGCAATCGTAAATCAAAAAATATATTTTAATAATAATCATAAAAATACAGTTTATAAAGCGTCGTTTAGAGTGCAGATTCTCTCAAGGACGTCCTAAATCGAGAAACGAATCAAATGCTATTGAAAAATTAAAAACATACGTGCCATCACGCCATTTCCCTGTCAGGGTATGCAGAGAGAAAAGAGCGCCAGACTTTCCTGTACCATGCAACGGGGTTTTTTTGTGTTATCAAAAATCGGAAAGAAGTATCGATTTATTTTTTCATGCTAAATATCCTCAGTGAGATACAGGCAAAAGCCTAGTTTACTGGGGATACGACAAATGAAAGGCAACAAACCCAGATCCATTAAAATTATACGTCCAAATCAAATTACCTGTTGTTTTTTCTCAAATTGTGTATATTTCTTGTCATGTGTAATAATAAATAAATAAATAAAATACGCCTTCCTATACAACTTCTACAATTTTTCTGACTTTCTAAGTTTCCTTCTTTCAGAATATAATTGACTTGATCCAACAATACTTTCCTTGGTCTTCCTCTCACATGCCATCCACCATTTGCACTACATGTCAGTTTTGTTAGTTTTTCTTCATTCATTCGTTCCACATGCCTAAACCATCTCATTCATAAATTAATCTTAGCGTATTCGAGTGGCAATGTGCGTTCTTACCTGTATTTCGTAAAAGTACATATGCTATAACTTCTTAATAACATCCTTAACTGTCTTACCACCTCGTAATATCTTGTTGAAGATGTTCCGCGTATATCCGATTACGGACTCGCGTTCCACTCAAGGAGATATTGCCTATTTATTTACTTTTACAGTTCAACGTTTTTTGTTGAGGTGGTAGTACCAGTTATAACAAATTTAGTTGGACCGGTCACGTTCCCGATTCAACTTGGACTGCAACTCGACAGTGGTTGTACTGTGACAGAAGAACTGAGACGACAAGACCATTCACAAAGTTCGGAGCTGTCTTGGAAGCAGTCATTTTATTCACCTTATACCATATGTGGAACAATGTTGGTTTCTACTAACTCTGATGCTTGGTCGTTAGGGCATCGCCAATTCACAAGCAGGTACACCGCGTATAGGTGAGGTTTTGGGCAACTGGGGTGGGGGGTGCAATCCCTTACACCCAAACCAGCTCCATAATTACACTTACTCCGTCGTTGATGTGTTTCAAATGACTCAAGAAGAAATGTAATTCCCTTCAGTAACGTAGCGCGTTTCCTGGTTCCACCATTATCTTCCTTCTTAACTCCTCCGTGGCCTAGTTGATAAAACGCTTAACTCCCATCCCGATTTCAGTTGAAATTCAGATTTTCTAAAAAGAATGTCAGTCTGGTTTTCACTTAAGGCTTCTTTAACATTTTTTGGTTGGTTGGAAGACAGTCCCACACGGTAAAAAAAACTCGCCAGGTTGCACTGTATACAACGAAAGTGTAATACAATACAATAAAATTATCCTTCTTCCTAATATCCCTTTATACTTTCTAATTGCAAATTATCCTTCTTCCTAATATCCCTTTATACTCTCTAGTTGCAAATTATCCTTCTTCCTAATATCCCTTTATACTTTCTAGTTGCAAATTATCCTTCTTCCTAATATCCCTTTATACTTTCTAGTTGCAAATTATCCTTATTCCTAATATCCCTTTATACTTTCTAGTTGCAAATTGTTTTATTTTTAATACTATACACCATACAGTCAAATTATTCAAATTTTCTTTGCATTCTTCTACAATTCTATTAAATTTTTTTCTTTCCATAAAGCTCTTATGAAAATCTTTCATCCAAACTGAAAACAAAAGTGTAATTTGTTTAGTCAAACACGGGTTTTTTCCACTTTATATAACAATATAAACCTACCGGTTTTGAAAGTTTTCCCCTCATCATCAGAGGAGCACAAATAAGACTAAATTATGTTCGAACTAGTACGACATACACGCTCCTAACGGTAAAAAATCGGGTTGAGGATTGTAGGTGGAGGGAGGAAGACCACTTTAGCAAGCAGCGATGAGATCTTGGGAATGTATGTGTTTGCCAGATGTTAAACCCAATGCACTGACTTGGATATTTCTAGGGCCTCTAATATGTCGAATTTGTTCCCGTTACTACTGATATGCAAGAATTTGCTCGCAAGAAAAGTTAGAAACAAAATTGTTCAACTATTTTCTGGGTGATTGGAATAGTTTGCCCTTGGCAATAAACCCGCCAAATATACGACCTAACAGACGGTCGGTCGGAGCGTCTCGGTCGACGAATAACCATTCAGACAATGGAGGATGTAAGAATCATTTGATATTTCCGAGTACATTTAACATAATTCGATTATATACCATTACAGAGTGTTGGTTACAGCACGCCCAGTGTTTCCAAGAGTCTGCAGACAGTCTTCAGAAGGAGGCGTGGTCGACTTTTTTGTTGTGGTCTGTGGTATTTATACCATGGGTAAACTGAATAGTTTTTGATTCATATTATTTCGAATAATTAATCGTTAGAGAATTAAAATATTACATACATACATATCATCGTGCCATCTCACTATATCGGTGTAGGCTGAGAGGACAGAGCGCCACACTTTTTTATCCAAACAAACATCCTTCCCCTCTTTCTCATACAACTTCTACGATTTCTTCGTCTTTTTATATTTCGTTCTTTCAAAATATCCTACATTGGGTCAACTTATAGCTTTCTTGGTCTCACTCTACCACGCCTTCCACTCACATTCGCACTGTATATTTGTTTTGTCAGTCTTTCTTAATTCATCCGTTAAAATTTTTAGACAAAAATTATGTTTTTTTTTTAAATTTATGGAACAATAAATCGACCTTCGTCGCTTTTATAGGATATGTATCTTACGAAGGTTGGTAAGACGCCTGTTTTCCGACCCGGAGGTTACGGGTTTAATTGCCGTTGAAACCAAATTAATTTTTAATAGGGTTATAGACTAGTTTTCATTTCAGGCTTCCTCAACACATTTATTTCTGGTTGGTCGAAAGAGATTGTCACAGTTTGTACTAAACAAAATACAAGTGTCATCCAATGCAATACATTAAGATCTTGCAAGGTTAGGTACTTTTTAGTAATCATTTCTAACATACTAGAGAGTAAATAAAAAGTAAGAATGATTAAAAAAATTAAGAATGTTTAAGGTCAGGATTGAAAATCGAATCCAAACGTCTCGTTGTAAGTAAACCGTTCTACTACTTGGTCTCGTAAGATGACGTTCATTCTTAAAATTTATTTACAACATTCGTTTAAATATATATGGCAGATTTATTTATTAGAATTTATTTTTCAATCAACAGCATAACCTGATATATAACAATATCTTCCAATCAACAAGAAATATTTTAACGAGACCTTTAGTTTCAACGAAACGGTAAAATAAAATAAAAATTAGGTGGTACCAATGGGAATCGAGCCCGCAACCCCCGGGTCCGCAGACAAGTGTCTTAGCATCTAGACCAGAGAGGTAATCCGGCTGTGAAATAAATATTCGGCCTGTTGATTATGATGATAGTCGACCGGTTGCATAATATACGTATTTCCAATCAGAGCAGCTACAATAATGCCGTTTGCCCTGGATTTTGGGATCCACGGTGTAAATTAGAGCAATATAATTAGTGTAAAGCATAAATGCAATTTGCAAGTAAACCACGTCGATGCATTTCTAATTAGTGAGAATACCGCAGTCAAATTAATCTGATTATCAGTGTAATTGCAACAGATGCAAATCTTTAATAGCTTTTGTGACATTGAAAAAATGCTATTTTTACACACATAAATACCAGTTTTTCTGTCGGGATATACAAAAGGACAGAGCGCCAGACTAAAATCAGTAATATAACTGCTGAAGGAGATTTGTGAAGTTGCGCCTGTCTGATTCAGTCTTTTATATTTTATTTTCAATTTGTTTTCCAATGAGTTGTCTGTTGTTTGTATTTTTTGCGCTGTGCGGGCTGTGCGCAGCCCCGTGTTGTGTTGGTAACATGTGATTTTGTACAGCCGGTTTTTTCTGATTGTTTTTGTTGTAATTGTTTAAAATAACTTTTAAATTATTTACATATTCTGTCCTTAATGAGTAGAGTACTTATTACGGGTTCTTTTATTTTAAATATTTTTGTTATAAGGTATAATACATTGTACGGTTTATTTATATAAATAAATAAATAAATAACGTGTTTCATTTCTGATTTTTCTTTCCTCTGTACAATTCCTTTAATTTATTTTCATTGATGATATCTTTGTATTATTTTCACTGTGTACATTGTTCATAAATTTTGTCAAGTTGAACAATGATTTGAATATTTTATTCGCCACGTAACCTCTTTTATTTACTTTTGTCCGGTTGGTTGGAAAAGATTGCCACCTGGTAATAAGCCCGCCAGGTAGTTTTCAACGATAAACTAAAACAATTTATTTCAATCACCTAGCTTTGTTTCATAATTATTATCAGTATCCATGACTGTCTTTTCAATTTAGTAAATTAATATAGAATATACATACATACCATCACGCCACGTATAAAACGGGGAAGGCAGAGAAAACAGAGCGCCAGACATTCCTATCTCGATAGACATTATTCGTCTCTTCTACATCTATACACCTTCTCTACTTTTTTGACTTTCTAGGTTTCCATATTTCAAAATATTATTCACTTGATCCAACTATAATTTCCAAGAAAATAAGTAAGAAAAATTAAAACAAAAGATATACATCAAAGAAAAAGGTAAAATTATATAATTAGGGACAAGGGATATTTTAAGATAAATAATAATTTTGAAGTATTATATTTTCTTAAAAAAATATATGGATCAATATTATAAGTTGGGTAGTAAAAACAAATAAAATAAATAATTCAAAAATATCCAAATGTAGTGCAATTTAATAAAAAAAAATCTCAAATATTTATCCGATTTGTCATTCCGGTCGATGTGATAAAGCGTTGGAAATTTTCGATAGAAATTAATAACCCGACTCGTGATAGCAATAACTGCCAGGCCCAATGCTGCAGTGTTCACCCCACCTTTGGAGTTGGTACGTTTTTTCTCAGTTCACTGGTTCAAATAAAATTTTGATAAATTACAAGTGGAATTAGTGAGTTTTTGAACCGATTTCAGGGCCGTTGTGATATTTAATTTATTCTTTCATGCAAATACTTCTGACGGATTTCTTCTTTTCAATAAATTTCTTCCGGTCAACCAGCTTTCGTTTCCTAATTATCATTGGTATCAATGGCCGTGGCATTCAAGTAGTAAATTTTTATTTATTTATTATTACACATGACAAGAAATATACATAATTTGCGAAAAAACAACAGGTAATTTAATTTAGACATACATTATTTTAATGGATTTGGGTTTGTCGCCTTTCATTTGTCGTATCCCCAGTAAACTAGGCTTTTGCCTGTATCTCACTGAGGATATTTAGCATGAAAAAATAAATCGATACTTCTTTCCGATTTTTGGTTACACAAAAACAAAACTCCGTTGCACGTTCTCATCAACCTGACAAACAGTGACAGTCAATTACAACTGGAAACATCATGCGGAATCAAACTCTTCACACATCATCACTCCAGAAAGACCAAATTTGTTCATCCCATAATATACTGCACACAATCATAAGAATAAAAGTTAACACAAAAATATACAGAAACACAAATACAAAACAACATGAAGAAACCCACACTCAAGAGCCCACACAAATATTTTCCACACGTCATTCATCCTGAAAGCCCAAGTACTCAAAATCCTGTCGCAATAACAACCACGTTCCGATCGACTATCTAAATGGTTTTCCTTCCTTTATCTTCATTGAATTCGCCACGCCATTGTACGTAATGGGAGCCAAATAAGCACATTGCCTTTGGGCAAAAGAGGTTTTAACTCTAGGGATGGTGAACATTTCATTAGTTGCCATGCGTGTCATGTGTCTCTGCTGAGTCTACATCTTCCCATCCTCTCGATGGTAGTGCCAGAGAATGGATTTGTGATGCAAATTGGCTATGTTTAGGACTCGACACTCTCTGAAAAGCTCCGCCGTGGGATACCGGGCAGGAAGTTTATAAATTATTTTCACAATCAATCAAGATGAAAACAATATATGAGAATACATAATAAAAATTAAAATACAAGATAAATCTATAAAAATAGGGATTAATATGAAAATTGTGTGGAATATTTTGAGATAAATAATGATATTTAAGTTAATTCTAGAACAATCCGATACGCTGAATCAGATATGCCTTATAGGAGTAGATAAGAATGAACCATATCTGATTAAGCCGCGAATATCGTTCCTAAGTCGGTATTGTAGTATATATTTATTTAAATAACTTGAATATAAAACCCATTTAGACACATTCATTCCAAAAATATAGTTTTCAATAGATAACTAGAGGAAAAAGCATTATAAAACTGTGTTTAACCTCAGTGGCCTAGTGAATAAGACGTCTTCCGTGTCTTCCAGCACGAGGATAACACGTTCGATTCGTATTGTCTTTCTGATTGGTTGTAAGTGATTACCACAAATCAATAAGCCTGGCAGGGTGCACTGTATACAACGGGAGTGAAATTTTCTCGGTCTTACTATTAAATTTATACCAAGCTTTTCTGTTTTGCTCGTTCGTTAAGTCATTTTATTCATTCTCTTCATTTCACCAAACGATTTCACAAGGCTCCGTTTTCGCCATACTTACAACATCCATTGTATACGAAGAATAGCTATACAATTATTATTTTTATATTTATTTCTGCTTCTTTCAAACGTTTTCCTACAAACTCCACACATAGTCCTAAGTGGTCAAGTAACACCAATCTTACTCTCGGAATAATGTTTTTATTTTATTTTAAAAAGTCAAAAAACACGAGAATAATAATTTTAATTGAATAGTTGGATACTTGAAACTTAATTCAAAGAGTCCCATTTTTACAATTGTTATCAAGTTTAAATTTTAATGAAATAGTTTGATACTCAAGACTTGATTCAAAGAGTCCCATTTTTACGATTGTGATCAAGTTTAAATATTAATCGAATAGTTTGATACTTGAAACTTGATTCAGAGTTCCATTTTTACAATTTTGATCAAATTTAAATATGAATCGAATAGTTTGATACTTGAAACTTGATTCAAAGAGTTCCATTTTTACAATTGTGATCAAGTTTAAATTTATGTTAACAGTTAAACAAAGTATTTCATAAATTCTCAAAAAATAATTTCATCACGTAGCCGAAATTATTCTGAATTAAATTCTCATAAAAAAATCTAGAATAAATTTCAGGGAAACTTAGGCGATCGCATTTCATGCCCATAACTAATCGAGGCCCTGAAGTCAGGTCGAGTATTTTCGTATTGAACGAGAATATGAGTTGAACGATATTTCCCATTACTATTAGTATCATTACAGACTTGCTGCAGTGAGACAGAGACGCTGCTTTTTTGGGAGGGGAAATATTTACGACTAGACGCGGTAAAATTCGCCAACGATCATTAAGCGTTTTTTTTTCTCTTTGTGCCATCGAAATTGTACGTATAACCAAGTATACTTTGCTTAGAAGAAACTTACTTTTATAATCGTAATATTATTTTTTTTCTTTGTATATCATCAGATTGTTCTAAAATTGTGTTATACGCAAATGTGTTATACCACACTTGTGTTATACACAAGTCATACAGAGATGAAAGGGAACGAAATTGACGACTATTTAGCTAAGAAATCAGCATACAACAATCCACATACAATACCGTTCAACATTACGAAGTTTATTTTATTATTTACACTTAAGGCATTAATTAACATTGTGGAGGTTTAAAGACATTGTAATTTATTTCATAAAACACTGTTTATTCCATTTTATGTAACGGTATAGCCCTACCGGTATCAAGGCTTTCACCTCATCATCAGGGAGCATAAACAAGACTGAATTATGTTCGAACTGTAACCGACATTGTATGTCGAACTGGTACCGACATACCATGTCGGTACCAGTTCGAACAGAATTCAGTCTTGTTTGTACTCCCCTGATGATGAGGTGAAAGCCTTGAAACCGGTAGGGTTATACCGTTGCATAAAGTGGAATAAACAGTGTTTGATAAAACAAATAACGAAGATTATTTTAACTTTGTTTTGTGTTTATATTCTAAGTTGGACAATGTTCTTCATCTTACTACACACGTTTGAATGTTTTTCATCTTACTACACAAGTTCATATTCATCCCTTATTTGAGTGTTCTACATCTTATTCAAAACAATAACCTTAAATCAACCCTTATCCGTAATCATGTCACTTTCCGTCTGACTTGACATGTTCTTGATAGTCAAGATGAGTGTGAAATCGAGAGAAAAAACACAGAAAGTTACATGTTGTTTGCTTTAAAACTGCAAAATTAATTAAAAATTGATAAAAATAAACTAGTAATGACATCAAATTAGCTAGACATTTGATGCCATTACTAGTTATGATTACTAAGACAAAAGAAAAAAGAAAACAATACTCATATAAACAAACAATGGAGAGTACGGTCAAATAGAGAATAAAAGGAGACAGCTGGTGACATTTTGATACATGGAAAGGAGAAAAGTATGAAAAAGAACATTCGTAACAGAAATTATGGATACGGACGAAATAAAAGTTGTGCGATTTGTCAAAAGGCTCGGCGATGGTAACAGTTCTTAACTAGACGACAGATATTGTGTTTTATTTTGGAATCTTCTATGAACAAACAAGAGAATTGTTGCTTTTTTCAGATAATTAAAAATCCCCTAAGGAGTTTTGTTGACTGTACAAAATACGTTAAACAAAAGTGGGCTGTCTTATTTAGCAGTTAACTCAAAACCCAAAGAATAGTTAAAAATATATCAATCTTTAAGACCGTTTATTTGACGGTTGTTCCGTGACGTTATGATGTGTTATGGGTCTGAAACATTACTCTTAAACGGCCCAATTGTAATGAAAGGGTAAGGGGGCACGCAGAGAGGAGTAATCCATCATTCTTGTAATTAAGGAGCATGAAAATGCCGCTATGCGATTTTTTTGTGAGTTACAAAGATAAGGGAAATGGACGTGCAAATGTATATGATGTACTGGTCAAGTCGTGGGAACTGTTTAAAGAGAATTGGGCTTAAAAATATAGATATCATTTGAGTAAATATCTCTCTGTCGGGGTACGCAGAGAGTTGAGCGCCAGATTTTCCTATCGTGACACACCTTTTTCACATCCATATTCAAACGGCTTCAACCATTTCTCTTCTTAACTTCTCGTTTCTTTCTTTCGAAATATCATACAGTTGATCCAACCTTTCCATGGACTTAATCTAATACGCATTACCCTCACATTGGTTGTTTTGTTAAAATTTCTTCATATATTCGTTCCACAGCAGCTTTGGATGACAGCATAATATACAGAAGCTATATGACGAAAGAATGACTTAACGAATCACTGGTTATATGTTCATAAATTATTGAAGAATTCTTGGGGTAACAGTTGATAAGAAATAGTGCTTTGTAAATTATATCACGACCACGCTGATGTTTTCCTCATATATGACGACCTACGTAGACTAATGGAAGACATATCTGTCTTTCAACTCGACGGTCGCTGGTTCGATTCCCGTTGTTATTTTTTACAATAAAATCTGGTTATTACTTAAGGTTTATTTCAATTTTTTTTACAGTGTTAACAAAAATGTATTGTTTCTAATAAATTTAATATACACGTGTACACTTAGTATTCTTATTTGATAAACATAGCTTTATTCCAAATAAATTTAATATACACGTGTACACTTAGTATTTTTATTTGATAAACATAGCTTTATTCCAAATAAATTTAATAAACACGTGTACACTTAGTATTCTTATTTGATAAACATAGCTTTATTCCAAATAAATTTAATATACACGTGTACACTTAGTATTCTTATTTGACAAACATAGCTTTATTCCAAATAAATTTAATATACACGTGTACACTTAGTATTCTTATTTGATAAACATAGCTTTATTCAAAATTTTAAATAAAGTGAGCTTACTACAACTACGCTTCTATACCATATTCTGTATTCTCAAAAAACGTAATCAACTTTTCATTCTTCACTATAGTTGGGAAAATTTAGGATGAGTCCTGTGACAGCTCACAAATTTCCCTCAATACAACCTTGTAACGATGTTCAGTAACTTAAATTATTTTATAAACTTTAACATAATCCTCAATTCTAATAAATATCAAGTTATTTAGGTAAATGCATTACATAAGGTTGTATCGGGGCAAATTTGTGAGCTGTTACAGGACTCATCCTAGAATTTCCGAACTATAGCTACGAATACTCAAATATTGGTAAGGAGCTATTAAAAAAGGTTTTTTTTTCTGGTTAGTTGAAAGAGGTTACCACATGGCAGTACAATAAATTCCAATTGTTTTCCCCAGATTTGTCTTTAACCTGTTGAGGCTTGAATTAACTCCACCAGGAGCTTAAGGGTTCGGTTCCTAATAGCACCTAAAAAAAGCGTCCAAGTCTGACAAGAGTTCGTTAGGTAGCAAAAGTCGCACAAGCCAACTGCAGGTGCAAGTGTTATTTTAATAATTCCGTACCTAGTCCATTGGTTCTATAACCGAAGACTCAATTATTAGGGCCGAGGGTAACAATGTATCCCGACCAGGCTGTTTAACTTTATCAGACCTGAATTAATTCTAAGGTTTCCAAAAATATATATTCTTACTTGTGAGTGTATTATTTACACTAAATACAAGATTATGTCATATAAGTTTAGATAGATGGCGCCCAAAACGTTCGATAAGTCGATAATACAGTATCATAAACTTTAATTGTTATCATTGGGAGCAGAAATATACCACAAAATTGTTTACAAAGTGCATATGAATTATGTGTCCATTACAATGGACACCAATTCTGAAGATGTTAAACATGATGAATATATTAACATGAATTTAAAGCACATAAATCAACGTCTAGAAAAAAAAACATAATTTACAAAACAAATATCAATATATCCTTGGACCCGTATAACTGAATAAATCAAATGTGAATAATATAGTAAATAATCAAGGGTCCGAAAGCATTCTGTAACGATAATCAAATAATATACAAAAATTGATTTTATTTTGATTTATGACCTCTTTTCGGGTTTTATTACCTACGAAATGGTGAAAAAAATTATATTTGATGGTCCAGTAAAATGTTATCGATCAATCTTAATACCAACTAAATCAAACACAATTAATTATTGCAAGTCAATTAATCGTTCAATGACAATAATAATATTAATTGATTGATTCAATCGGCCAAACTTAAATGTGACACGGCGCAATTTTGCAAGTGATGTATCGGTTAATCCATCGAAGTTGATAAATCACTTAAGGGAGCGTTTAACCGTACAGTTAATTTTAACTTGTACATTTTATCAGAATAATGAAAACACATTAAAATAGGTGGTTTGGAATTCTGACATGGACTGCGCATACAAAACGAATGACTGAAAAAATAATAACTAAAAAGTGTGACTCAGTAAAAGGCGTGGTATAAAAGACCTAGGAAAGTATGAGTGGATCAAGCGAATGAAATTTTGAAAGAAAATGTTAAAAGTTAGAGAAATCGTAGGATTTGAACGAGGTGTATTGTATTGCAGTACACTTTCGTTGTAAACAATGCAACCCTAACAGGCTTATTACCATGTGGCAAAGTTTTCCAAACAACCCAAAAATATATGAAAGAGGTCTTAAGTGAAACCCAGACTGGAATCCTTTTTTTTTTAATCTATGTTCCAACGGGAATCGAACCCGCAGCCCCCGGGTCGGGAGATAAGCGGTTACGGAGGTCGTGTATGAAAGATGTGTGACGCGATAAGAAAGTTGGGCGCTCGGTCCTCTCTGCCTACCCTGACAGGATGTATGTTCCCGTGGGTATTATGTCGAGTTACACTCGACATTAAGGATTTGGTATCAGTCAGTAGGATTAAAAAGAATTGTCCAAATACTGTGATTTTTTTTAAACTAAGTAATCACAATTTCTCATAAATTGGTGGAAAAAATTATGGACCTGGTAGAATAAAAAAATGTGGACCGCAAAGGTTAAAACATACTTTTAACACCTGCCACTATGGGGCAAGTAATGGCAGTTTCTGCCGTCATAAGCAAAAACGCAGCTAATTGCAAAAGTTAAGTTTTGAGAAAACTGCACTTTTATGTTTTTAATTGCTGCTTAAAAATGTCGGGATTCATAAACACAAAAGCAGTAAAATGTGATTCATAAGCAAAAACGCAGCAAAGCCATAGGCAGCTGCTGTCTTTTTTGCTTATGAATCACATTTTATTGTTTTATTGCTTAGAAAAAACTAGTATTTTGTAAAATTAAAAAAAAATTATGTCGATTTTTGTGTTGAAATAAATGGTTTTCTGTATTTTTTTATGGATTATGGTTCAGAATTTGATATGGAATATTGCCTCATACTTAGTTAAATTTCTGATTTTTCCCGTTAGCAGCGTTTTTGCTTATGACGGCAGAGTAATACCCCATCCTTTTGGATCGAAGCCTTGGAGAAGCATGTAAGGATTACTAACCAATTGGAGATTTCCTAGCTAGACAACGGAGTGCATTCAAAAGTTCTACGCTTTCTGAAATTAAAAAAGCAATATGTTGAGCAACCAATAGAAGATTATAGGTTCAGTTATCCGTTTCAAGGTAACACCCACCAAACGAAATTAATATGAACGGTAAAGGTGCAGGCATATTGTCACTTGGTATAGAACCAAGTTAACGATTTGTCACAAAAATATCATTGTGAATAATTTTATTAAGTGTGAAAGCATTTACACTAACTTAGAATGCTTGGATAGAAAGACTTGTAGATATTCACTTTCTGCCTACATAAAAAGGAATATGACGTGATTAAATTAAAAATGAATAGATTACACATTACTCGTATAGATCAATCTAAACCACAGTTTCCCCAAACTGTTTCGCCCCGTTGACCACTTGCCGATTTTTTTGTTTTCCGCAGACCCCTTCATCATCATCATCATCATCAATGGCACTACAGCCCATTGTGGGCCCCGGCCTCCTCCAGCAGTCGTTGCAATGGCAACGACTGCGTGGGCAACGTTCTTTTTAGGCAGTAAAATACGATGTTAACAATGAAGAGCGGTGAACGGAAAAAGTCAAAAGGCAATCTCAGCTTGAGCGTAACGCGAATCCGTGAACGGAAAGTTGTCAAACACTTTCGACGAGATACTAAGAGGCGGTGAGACAGTTATAAAAACGTTATAATACATTAATATTATGCTGGTTTCTATGGCTAATGCTGGACGACGTATAACTCTTACTCCAGGCAACTAGAAACTACTGAAATGCGCATGCTTAGATGGTCAAATGGTGTGTCCCTAAGAGACAAAATAAAAAGTTCACGCATTCGTGGAAGCCTAGGTGTTACATACATCAACAGTAAGATGGAGGAGAGGCGATTGAGATGGTATGGGCACGTTGGACGCAGAGCACCCCATCACATTGTGAACCAGGCAATCTCCATGGATCTTCCTCGCATAACAACCAGAGGAAGACCAAATAATTCGTGTGGTGGTGGTGCAAAAATATAACCTGATGCAGAGGCACAACCTAAGGGACGTAGTCCGGGACAGAAGAGGATACAACCTGAGGACGAGGAGAGCTGACCCCAACAGTTTTCGCAGACAGTGAGTTAGGATGGAGCCAGGGAGAAGAAGATTATGCTGGTTTCTCACGTTCAATCAGTTGTGGGATGTATGATAAGGTGTTATATGATTGTATTTAGAAAAAAAAGTTCACTTTGAATAAATATATCTCATCCTATATTTACAATAATATCAAGTCAGTAGAATGTGTATACATACAATTTTAGAAAATGATCCCTTTCAACTTTATTATAAACCTTCAAACTTGTACATGAACTGGAGATCATAAAGAAGATAAAAGTTAAACAGTTACATTAAAACACTGGGCATTTCCTGGGTGAGCAGAAGCCATTATACAGATGAGGCTGACCACTGTCCAGAATACCAAAGTTGACTGTATATTTTGAATATAATACCCCATTTAGGGGGGAATGCCCCCCTAATTCGGGGTCAGTTCGGCTTCTTTTGCTTTTGGTTTCATAATCGTGTGGTTTCAGATAGACAGGTGATTAACCCATCGTATCTTAGGTCCCTGGTGGGGCTGCCACCTTAAGGCCTGAGACCCTGCCCTGGTTTTCTGTTAGGGTTTTCCTTCCCTTAGCTGGTGGGGTCTGGTTTTTAGGCGCCAGAGACTCGCCTTTCATCTTTCCGCTATCTGCTATGATCCACATAGTGTGACCACATTGCCCAGGGTTCGCGACGGGGACGCTAACGAATTGGACTAGCCAGTAGTGTTGCTGATAGTATGCAACTCGGCGTTCCACAGCATTTTATAGACTTACACCTTCCAGCATAGTGTAAGTCACTGTGACCCTACTGACAATTCGAACCGCAGACCCCTTGCCTGCCTAATATTGAATTTTCCTAAACTTATTAACTTCAAATGTGTTTTTGACAGCTGACGCAGTGCTGTTCACCTTGATAAGGTATTTGGTATAGTGGACAATTGTAAAAAAAGAAAAACATGTACAATTTTTATTCATGCCTTTATTGAAAATAAACAAAATGCAAGTAAATATTTGGCTTTGAAACGAAACAAATCCGAACCTAGTAAAATAGTTACATAAAATTAATAGAACAGATATCTACTCTCAAGTGATATTCAACGTTGGGGGGACCTGGCATGACACTGAGAAGAAGAAGAAGAAAATTAATACACAAATAATACTGTTAATGAGAGGGATGAACCTGGTGCTCTGATAGCAATGGTTTAATATTTGGCTTCAAATTAGTGAGGTATAGTTTTAAATCTCCACGTTCAGTGATTTGCATTCAATTTATTTATATAATATAACATAAGTATTTTCTATGTCTAATATAAGTATTATGTACACACAATCTGTGTTAGGTGTAATAGGACATTTACGGAACGCCTCAATATTGATGATGATCTGCCTAAATGGGATCCACTCACGTGGACCCCCATTTACATCTCGTGCACCCCCATTTTCTTTTCTCGCTGACATAGACCCCCTGAAAGTAGAAATCGACCCTTGGGGGTCCATATAGACCATTTTGGGAATCTTTGATCTAAACGTTATCCCTCGAAATCGAGTATGATTGTCGACCATCATGTGGACAGAGCAGACCTGCGCGTGTTTTGGTATATTGTGTGCAAAATATTGCACTACAGCAAGCACATATTTTTGATATATTAAAACTAGAGCTCCGACGACAGATTTAATCTGTTACAGTCTTTCGTTAGGCAGTTTTATAAAGTGATTCTATGTTCCGTTTACGGGCATTGTAATAATATATTAAAAACAGCATGTAAACTATAGAAAAACATAAATTCAGATATAAAAGAGTAAAACCAGTAAGGATTTGAATCCGCCAGGAATTGAACCTGGGACGTTAGATTACGATTGCCGACACTCATAAAATAATAAATACAACTAATAATCTCCATGTTCAAAACGCATGTCTACAGCCCGTGGATTTCGGGGTTCCGATGGTTTACAACTATCCTGTCCGATTTCTTTAATATTAAAGTTACCCGACTGATCAGATGAATTTTTCATATTTGTTGCTAAATAACACTCGTAGAATTTATGTAGAGCAGCAACAAATTTGGAATAAAGTCTAATAGTTAAACCAGCCCGAAAGTCAATTCGCCAGGAATCGAACCTAGGATGACATTGTTGCTTATGAATCATCGTGGTATTTTGACACCGATGTTCGGACAATTATGAAAAGTACAAATATATTGAAATTTGTTTTATTTTATAGTGTGCTCGAAGCTCTAGAATATAAGTTTTCATAAAGCGATTATCTAAGTGTTTATGTGTGGTAAATTGTTAAATTCCAATAGTGCACGTACAGAGACAGGGTTTCATCATGAATGCCTATCACGTAGGATGGTCTAAGCAACGGATTGCAGAACAGAATCGCTGCAGTCATTATATTGTTGCATCACACTCCTACAATATTTTGTAATCGATTGGAATAATTGTTAACATTAAAAGTATCAATAAGTTCCCTCAGTTTGTGATTTGGTCATGTACATAAAATTGCACATGACAAAATGGTGAAAAGAATTGTCGGAGCTTATCTCGCCAGACTTCGACATACGAAATTAACAAAGAGACAAATCGGACAGGTAAATGAACGACTTGGCATTAGCTTAGTTCTGGTGAAGGGTGGAAAAGTCAATGGAGAGAACTCAAAACATCACAGAAATAAGATTTTTTTAAGTATTTATTTTAATCATTAATACTGGTAAAAAGAATTGTCCGAGCTTATCTCGCCAGACTTGGACATACAAAATGGCCAAAGAGACTAATGGGACAGGTAAATGAAGAACTTAACATTACATACCTTAGTTCTGGCGAAAAATGGAAATGTCAATAGAGAGAACTCAAAACATCACAGAAATTTGATTTTTTTTCAAAAAAGTATTTATTTAATCATTAATATTAATATTGTCCCGTCATAGAAGTCCCTATAGGATAAAATACACTTTTGCCAAGGTTTTTTCCAATCCGCAAAACATTTTTTGAACGCACTTTTTGGAATAGTCTTTAGCTCAACCAACAATTTTGCCTTTACCTATGGTTGCAAAACGTTGTCCTTTCAATATATTTTGCATCTTCGGGAACAGGAAAAAGTCGCAGGGGGGGAATATCTGGTGAATACGGTGGCTGTGGCATCACGATGGTGTTGGTTTTGATAAAAAAAATCACAATCAATTAGTAGTGAAATGTGAGCAAGTGCACTAGCGATGTGCAAAATTCAGGAGTTGTCTTCTCACACACCTCTGATCGTTTTCTTCGGATTGTCTCAAGCAAACGGTGTTAAACCTTAAAAAAAATCCTCAAAACATATATGAATTATGTTAACCAGATTCTAACTAAAGCTGTAATTTTTTGAACTCAAAACTTATGAATAGATAAAATCTGGCAAACAAACAAAGAGAAAATACGTAAGAAAATTATCTGCAAATATTGCATTGTGTGAATCAAACGGCAACTTGAACAGTTATACAATTTAGCCTAGAATACGCCCACGAAATGACGAGCTTCCAACAACTTACAAGAATTCTGATCCATGATATACTTACTGGCCTCTTCCACAGAGCGTAAGTAATGGAGTGTCATGACCCAGATGGGACGGAATCGTTATTAGGAAACAATCACGACTTTGGTGCATTACGATTAAAACAGTACACGATCGAAAAATCTAAGAACGGTGACCCAGATGATGATGTAACGTTTGACTTAACGGTTTATATTATTAAACCTTAACCTTAGATTCAGACTTACTTACTGACTCGATAGTGATATACGAGTAGATCAGATGCTTGTACAAGTATTATAAAGTAAAATACTGGGAAAGCCTGAATACGAAGCTTTAGGAGGCATTTAATGACAATCCATTTTTGGCCGTCTAATCAAAATTTATGATATAGTATATCAACACTACACGCATACACTAGACCAGGGGAGTCCAACTGAAATCATTTTGTGGGCCAAATAAAACATTGCAAGTCTTTGATGGGCCACACATATAAATATTTTATAGCTTAATAATAATATGATGTTTTTTTTTACATTAAAAATACTCAAACAACTTACAATCGAAATATTTTATTACTTTGTAAAATTAATGAAACATTTGTTTTTTATTATTTGATATTTTTTTAATATCAACTGGTCATTTGGCCATTTTGCCTTTGTCGGTTGCCTTAATTTTGGAATTTTATCTTCAAGGATATATTTCTGATAAAATTCGTGTATTTTATTCCCTTCGAACATGGCTTTCATCTCAATACTTGATTGCAAGCCTATAAGCTCCATTTGTAAATTTGGAGGTGCAGATTCGACCTTTACATGAAATGGGGTTAAGAAAATTGTGAAATTTTCCTCATGCTTTTGCATGTATGAAAATCTTTCGTCGAATGCTTTAATTAATTTTGTGACTTTATTAGCATATTTTGTCTGGCGCCGGCCTACAGATGCGACACCCAGGTAATAAATTCGTCACTCACAAAATTAATAACATGTGAAAATTATTACCCCTGCACTAGACAATACTTCAAGCCGATAATTACTGCCTAGTTAAGTTTTCTGCAGTTTGCATATCAATTATGTTTTTGTAAACATAAGCAGATGCAAGGAAGTGCCTCTAATCGAATGACCATCTTCATTTCCTTACACTGAACTAATATATATTATATTTATTTTGTAATATTTTTAATGTCAATAATCGTGGGTTCGAATTCTGAGCTAGAGAACCCTTGACGAGTCTTCTCTCTAAATGAAGCTATATAAATTGTCCATTTATTATTAATCGATCCTGCAAAGACCCGGTTGCAAGAAGGGCGTTTTACCATCTAGATAACGGAAGTCACCAACTAAATGATGCGTTACAAATGGTCATGAAAGAAAATTTTGTTATTTTTAATAATGACACATAAAGTACAGAGGGTGCTCAAATAAATTGGAATAAATAGATGATGTCCGTCAGCTATTTCTTCTTATTCTCAGTGCTGAGCGTCGTGTCGTGGTCCTTCGCTATATCTGAAACTTGATGCATCACCTGTCACCATCCTTCCCGGTCCTGGACTATGCTGAGCGCAGGGTTAAGTAAGGATCCTGTTAACCCCTTTATTTGGTCCGTCCATCATATAGGACACCTTCCTCTTGTTGGTCTTCCCTTAACTGTACCCGTGACCAACAGCCTCTCCAGACTTTCGCTATTTTTTCTGGCAACATGTTTAATTTTTTTTTAGATTTTTTACCTGCATGTTGTAGAAAATCTTTCCATAATCTTTAATTCTTGCTCTCCACCTCCAACACAAGATATCATATTTCTCTCCAACACCAGATACATAAACCAACTATCATATTTCTTTCAATCCTTCGTCAATGTTTCTAACTCTACAATGTTATGAAGAAAACTTGTGTTTTAACTAAACGAATATTTATTAAATCACTAATTTTATAAAAAGTCTGAATAATGAAAATAAACAATAAATGTAGTAAAAAAGACAAGTTTAGGAAGTCAGAGAAAAATGTGGCACTACCAAATTGATCAAATTCTCGAAACGGGATTAAATTCCTGAGTAAGGAATGAGGGAATTTGGAAATAATTCGGGATGGAACGCTTAAGATGAAGATAGGAGTATTGAGATGGATGGCCGCGTAGAAAGAATGGATGATGAAAGATTAACAAAAACAACCTATTCAAGTAGTATAGAAGTTATGACAAAAATCTAGAAAAATTTGGCATGACGGAATTGATCAATTCCTTGAAACTGGGGATTTCATTCCGAATGTAAGAAATAAGAAAATTCAAAAAGTATGCCGATTGAAATAAGATGGAGCATTGAGATGGTTCGGCCACGTAAAAAGAATAAATGATGAAAGATTAACAAAAAAAAAAATCTATACCAGAAGTATAGAAGGCACGAAAACTTTGGGAAGATCTATAATAACAGGGCACTATCAAATAAAACAAAATCTGAAAGAGTGTCAAGCATTTGTAAAAGTGACCCTTAAGTTCCCAAATTAAAGCATAAAAGAGCAACAATTTTGCGTGGAATATAATAATAGCTTTAGAGAGAAATAAATAATTTACACTGGCACTAATATCCCTCCGCCCACGCTGTCTGCGGTTCTCGTCCATTTCTGAACCATTTGCAAATTATACAGATCAGGCTAAACTGGCGAATATTCGCCAACTAGACAAGACCACACTCCGTGCTAATTGTAGGCTAAATAATATCAAAGTCGAATGATTAACCTAAGTGCGCAAATTGTTGGATTGCAACAGGAGTGCACCACTATTTGCTGTTTGTATCATATAATATTAAACCAATAAATGTATGTTAAAGGTATATTTGGACAAATACTCATGCTTGTAATAAGTAAAGGATAATTTATAATGCGCCTTTTATTATTAAGACTTTTCAAGGGTTTTCATACTTGGGATTTGAACCCACTATCGTTGACAGTTACTACAAAATTATAGATATTAATTAGTTAACGTAAGAATAGGAGGGTAGTAGCTGCAGTCTGTAGATTAGGTGCATTCTATCTGCAGATGTTTAGAAAAACATATTTGTAAGAAAACTGTAGAAAACTTACCAAGGGTAGACAAACTACAAAGAAAAAATTGTAGATTATCCGGTATGCGATAGTAACACATTTGGCTGTAGGTTTTTGTAGATCATCCGATATGCGATAGTAACACATTCGGCTGTAGGTTTTTGTAGATCATCCGATATGCGATAGTAACATATTCGGCTGTAGGTTTTTGTAGATCATCCGATATGCGATAGTAACACATTCGGCTGCAGGTTTTTGTAGATCATCCGATATGCGATAGTAACATATTCGGCTGTAGGTTTTTGTAGATCATCCGATATGCGATAGTAACACATTCGGCTGTAGGTTTTTGTAGATCATCCGATATGCGATAGTAACATATTCGGCTGTAGGTTTTTGTAGATCATCCGATATGCGATAGTAACACATTCGGCTGTAGGTTTTTGTAGATCATCCGATATGCGATAGTAACACATTCAGCTGTAGGTTTTTGTAGATCATCCGATATGCGATAGTAACACATTCGGCTGTAGGTTTTTGTAGATCATCCGATATGCGATAGTAACACATTCGGCTGTAGGTTTTTGTAGATCATCCGATATGTGATAGTAACACATTCGTGTAGTGAATATGTGAGATGAAATAGAAATATAATAATATTTGAGGAAAAGTAACCAAAATGAAAATCAAAAGATATATATCTCAAAGAAAATGGAGATAATGTAGAGAAGAAGAATATTATGAGATAAATAGTGCATCTTCTTGGGAAGACGAACTTACCATGAAAAGACGAACTACAAAGAAACCTTTGAAGATCTTCAAATATATTATAGCAACATATTCGGCTTATAGTGTTTGTGTAGTTTATGTGTGTAGTGTTCTCATATAATCATAAATTTTAGTAGGACCTTCGAAAAAGGGTTGTCTTCGATTGCTTCCTATAGTTGCGCACATCACCCAAATCTCCAAGCCTTCCAGACAGACTGTTCTACACAACGATCAGCAACGGCAAAAGCTCAATCGTACTGGTAATACTCCGTCCTATTGGATCAATTCGATGAAGACAGAAACGACCTCAAACTTCTTTTATTTTTTTACATTAACAAGTTATTCGCTACCCTTAAACAATTTTAAATAATTTAATACTATTTTTTTCAACGATTATAGAGTATTAGATTTTTAAAAGCGTATTTCATTGAATCAATGATGGACAGATGTTATTTTGGATAGAAAATATTCAAAATGTCAAACGAAATCCAAGAAAGGACATTAAAGCAAGCAAGTACATAAAAGTAATGAATAACGAAGGATTTGAAACAAATCAAAGGGAATCATCACAAGAACATTACAGTAAAGTAACTTTGAAACTGAACGATTGCGTAAACAGCCATCGCTCAACATTAACGGCCCGCCATTGGCAAAGACGCATTTCTTCGAAACGACCAAATAATGGGTAATTTTTCTCCGAGTCTCTTTGCCTCGGATGTGTTTTATCGCCGTGCGAAATGCGAAAATCAGCGCGAAATCAATTGCATGGGAGGAAGCCCGGGACGATCGTTTCAGCTTATATCAGGGAACAGGGAAGAAACTTTAAACATACATTATCCGATTTTAAATTTACAGACTGAAAAGACTCATTTTATGGCTTGGCCATTAACGATTGTGTAAAACTACTTTAATTTTTTTTAGAAAATTCAATTTAAAAGCTAGTTCCATATCACGTAGATCAGATGTAAGAAAGGGATGAATGTATTTATGTGCCCTCTTGAATTTGATGCCTTAACAGAGATAGACAAGTGAGAAAGGAAAAGGAAATGCGATAAATGAGTGGGTAATGAAACATTTGAACAAGTCGAAGAACCTGCTTTCTTGAGGAGAGTTTGCTCTCCAAACGGCGCAATACAAATCTTCTTTATAGTGGTATCATTTGCTATAAAGGTATTATTTTATCAGATTAAGGATTCTGATTTATAAGATTTTAAGCTATTTCTAAAGCCGAATATGTTAGTATAATACACCGGAAGAGCTATAAAGCGGAATGTGTTACTATCATACAGCGGAAGAGCTACAAAGCCTAATGTGTTACTTTCATACATCGGAAGAGCTACAAAGTCGAATATGTTACTATCATACATCGGAAGAGCTACAAAGCCGAATGTGTTACTATCATACATCGGAAGAGCTACAAAGCCGAATGTGCTACTATCATACAGCGGAAGAGCTACAAAGCCGAATGTGTTACTATCATACATCGGAAGAGCTACAAAGCCGAATGTGTTACTATCATACATCGGAAGAGCTACAAAGCCGAATGTGTTACTATCATACATCGGAAGAGCTACAAAGCCGAATGTGTTACTATCATACATTGGAAGAGCTACAAACCAGAATGTGTTACTATCATACATTGGAAGAGCTACAAAGCCGAATGTGTTACTATCATACATCGGAAGAGCTACAAAGCCGAATGTGTTACTATCATACATCGGAAGAGCTACAAAGCCGAATGTGTTACTATCATACATCGGAAGAGCTACAAAGCCGAATGTGTTACTATCATACATCGGAAGAGCTACAAAGCCGAATGTGTTACTATCATACATCGGAAGAGCTACAAAGCCGAATGTGCTACTATCATACAGCGGAAGAGCTACAAAGCCGAATGTGTTACTATCATACATCGGAAGAGCTACAAAGCCGAATGTGTTACTATCATACATCGGAAGAGCTACAAAGCCGAATGTGTTACTATCATACATCGGAAGAGCTACAAAGCCGAATGTGTTACTATCATACATTGGAAGAGCTACAAACCAGAATGTGTTACTATCATACATTGGAAGAGCTACAAAGCCGAATGTGTTACTATCATACATCGGAAGAGCTACAAAGCCGAATGTGTTACTATCATACATCGGAAGAGCTACAAAGCCGAATGTGTTACTATCATACATTGGAAGAGCTACAAACCAGAATGTGTTACTATCATACATCGGAAGAGCTACAAAGCCGAATGTGTTACTATCATACATCGGAAGAGCTACAAAGCCGAATTTGTTACTATCATACATCGGAAGAGCTACAAAGCCGAATGTGTTACTATCATACATCGGAAGAGCTACAAAGCCGAATTTGTTACTATCATACATCGGAAGAGCTACAAAGCCGAATGTGTTACTATCATACATCGGAAGAGCTACAAAGCCGAATTTGTTACTATCATACATCGGAAGAGCTACAAAGCCGAATGTGTTACTATCATACATTGGAAGAGCTACAAACCAGAATGTGTTACTATCATACATCGGAAGAGCTACAAAGCCGAATGTGTTACTATCATACATCGGAAGAGCTACAAAGCCGAATGTGTTACTATCATACATCGGAAGAGCTACAAAGCCGAATTTGTTACTATCATACATCGGAAGAGCTACAAAGGTTTTTTTGTAATTCGTCTTCTTTTAGTGTATTTTCCGTTGTTTACTTATCAAATATATTTTTCTAAACATATACGGAAGATGGGAAGCACCTAATCTAATGGCCGCAGCCATCACCTTCCTATTCTTACACTCAACTAATATAAATTTATTTTGTAATATTTTAATATGTCAATAATCCCGAGTTACAGCGCCGTTGGCGAGTCTGTTCTCTGAATAGCGCTATACGAGTATAACTTTTAATTTTATTACTATAAAAATATCAAAGTCGACACGTTTGTTTTTCGACCCGAAGATGGGTTTGATAACCGTCAGAACTCAGTTTGTTTAAATGAGGATACAAGCCTATCTTTCATTTCAGGCCTCTTGGCCATTTTTCCGGTTAGTTGCAAGAGATTTCCACATGACAATAAAGTCGCCTGGTTGTACGATTTACAATAAAAGCGTTATAAAATGTATTTATTCGTATACTAAATAATGCAATCCCTTCAACGCACCCGAATTGGTGATTCGGATATATTGAAGAACTTGGCCGGGAGACATTGTGTTCCGTAGCATTCATCGAGTCTTCAGGCTAAAACCCTTCGAGCTTGAACGGAACTCGCGGTTCATCATCAAACGTAATGATAATACAACCCCACCCGAAAAGATGTTAAGAACGGTAGCAAACATCTAACGCTTGTGAGCATTATTACCAGAAGAACTGTTTTACCAGAAGTAACTTTTAATAAAATAATTTCGAGTATTATGTCGCTTTTTCATCCGCGCTTTACAAAATCACCAATTCGAATACGTTGAAAAAATTAATGAATTTTAAACGTTGTGTATGCTTTCTCACGTAATACAATCAACCCATTTCCCTGTTGGGGTAAGCAGCGAGGAAGTACCATCAGACTTGATGCTTATTAATTTTTTAAATCAAAACAAAAATGTCAGAAATTGTAATTCATAGGCTAAAAATAATAATCAATTTGTTATTCTTAATATATTATAAACATACCATCACGACATTTCCCTGTTAGGGTAGGTAGAGATTACTGACCGCCAGACTTTCTTTTCTCTACACACATCCTTCGCCTCTTTTTTCACTTATCTTCACAACTCCTACGATACTACGTTTAATTCTTTCAAAAGACACTTGATTCAACCATGTTTTCATTGGTCTACTGAAGAATTTAATACAAAAAATTTGCTCGAAAGTACTACATTATAACTATGATTGTATGAATTTTAATAAAACCTTTGGTTAAATAAATTTTAATAGATTTCTGATTAGATTTCACATTTCAATATCACAAGCAATTCAAATTCATTGCTACTAAAATTTTTATGATTCAAAAACAGAAGTTAGTGCAAATCGTAGAACTGTAACAGCACTGTTGGCATGTTGCAATGCAATTGAACCAAAAAATAACAATAATTTTCTAATAGCAGTTAAGGTTTTAACCGCAACGTATGCTACACAGTAAAGAGCTACTTTGCAGTTAACTTGGTAGCTCTCTGAATTTTATGGTTCAAGTCGTGTTATGACTAGCTTAATTTAATGAAACTAATTTAGATATGTTACTAACGTCTAAAATAAAACAGATTTTATTATTTTCTTAGTAATTGTACAAAAAAAAAGGAAAAAAATCCGTGCTTCTGCTGCGCCGTAACCTGCCCAAAATCTCTCAATGTATTCATAATCACCACAATCACGCCATGTCCCTATTGGAGTGGACAGACGGAACAGATTTCAACTTAATTTAATCCTCGCACACGTATTTCGCTTTTGCCACGTCTACACACCTAGTCATACATACCCTCCTATTATAAAGGCTTTTCATTCTTTTAGAGTTTCATTAATTTGTTCGTGCCAATAGATCTTTTCGAAATTCTCATACCTTCTTAAATTTCATAAGTATTGGTTATTTTTGTAAATCTTTCATGATTCATTCTTTCCGAAACGAACCATCTAAATAATCATTTCTTCAGCTTAAACACTGCATCTTCTTTCAATCCGTATTTCACACAACAAAAACGTAATACAATACACTGACCAATCTTCCCCATGACGACCTCCGTGGTCTAATTGGTAAGACGCTTGCCTTCCACCAGGGGCATGAGGGTTCGATTCCCAATAGAGTGTCCAAATTTGAAAAAAGTTTGTCTGGTAACTAAACTCGCACGAGCCAAGTACATGTACATTATTAGTATTATTTCAACAAGTGGAATAATAAAGCGCGTGTTTCGTTTCTAGTCCATTGGTTTTGAAACAAAAGGCTCAATTACTAGGGCCTGAGATAATATTGTTTCCCGGCCGCGCTTTTTTATGTGTTCGATTTGCCAAGTAGGATATGTATTATAGAATGGCACTATACAAAAGAAGAACAAATTATTTCAAACAAGAATGTACACCATGTGAGAAGACAGAGCAATTACGTCCCACAACCCATTTCTCTGGAATTAAGGAGGAGAATAATTGTTCGAGGCCATCCCCCTATTAACGAGTAGACCATCATGCGTAACCACACAATTCCTCGTGCAAACAATGGTGCACAATAGATGCATTGATTGCACCTTGCATCCTCGGTTCAAATTAACAGAATAATCACCAAAAGCTTATGGAACCATCAATAGGTCAACACCAAAATATATGAACATGTGAAATAACTAACTGGTATTTAGAAGATGTCGCTGAAAATGAATTGACTATATGTAACAACATATAATTTATATTTCAGGCGATTAGTACTTTTGAGGTTTAAAGACATTATGATTTGTTTAATAAAATATTGTTTTATCCACTTAAGATAATGGTATAATCCTTCGGGTTTCAAGGTTTTCCCCTCATCATCAGGAGAGTACAAACAAGACCGTTGATGATGATGACAACAGTGACAACGTCGAAACCAATAGGTTCATACAATTATTTCAAGTGGAAAAAATAGTGTGTTGTTAAACAAATTACAATGTCTTTTAAAGCTCCACTGAGTTCACTGTATTCATCTCTTCCAACCTACCAGAATATATTGTATAATAAAGTACGAGTATATATTCATTACTTTCAACCTACCATACAGATAAAAATTAATGTAAAAAGCTGGCTTTTTGTGACTTAGATTATTTTATTTATTCCGTAGGATACGTTTTTTTATTAATAGAAATATCCAAGTCAGTGTATCGGCATGAACATCTGGCAAACACAGATATTCCCAAGATCTCAGCGTTGCTCGCTGAAGTTGTCTCCTGCCTCCCTCCACCCACAATCCCCGACCCGAATGTTAACCATTAGAAGTGTGTGTATTACTAGTACGAGCATAATTTTTGTGACTTGGATTTTTTTGGTTATTCCGTAGAATACGTTTTGTTAATTAATAGAAACATCCAAGTCAGTGTATCGGGATGAACATCTGGCAAACACAGATATTCCCAAGATCTCAGCGCTCCTCGCTGCAGTTGTCTCCTGCCTCCCTCCACCCACAATCCCCGACCCGAATGTTAACCATTAGAAGTGTGTGTATTACTAGTACGAGCATAATTTTTGTGACTTGGATTTTTTTGGTTATTCCGTAGAATACGTTTTGTTAATTAATAGAGACATCCAAGTCAGTGTATCGGGATGAACATCTGGCAAACACAGATATTCCCAAGATCTCAGCGCTCCTCGCTGCAGTTGTCTCCTGCCTCCCTCCACCCACAATCCCCGACCCGAATGTTAACCATTAGAAGTGTGTGTATCGGTACTAGTACGAACATAATTTTTGTGACTTGGATTTTTTTGGTTATTCCGTAGAATACGTTTTGTTAATTAATAGAAACATCCAAGTCAGTGTATCGGGATGAACATCGGGCAAACACAGATATTCCCAAGATCTCAGCGCTGCTCGCTGAAGTTGTCTCCTGTCTCCCTTCCCCCACAATCCCCGACCCGAATGTTAACCATTAGAAGTGTCTGTATCGGTACTAGTACGAACATAATTCAGTTTTGTTTTCGCTCCCTTGATGATGAGGTGAAATTCTTGAAACCGGTAGGGTTATACCGTTACATAGAGTGGAATAAACAGTGTTTGATAAACAAATTACAATATCTAAATAACCATTGAACTAGCTTGCAAATTATGTCAACCAATACACGACTTAGTCGAGTTTAACACAGTAGACAAAACATTAGTCCGTAGCTTTCGAAACAGTTCTACCCAACATTCAGGTGCAGAAGACAACCAAATTACAATGTAATTGGATAGAGAAAATGACCGGTGCAATAATTCCAATACATAGTAGACGTGTTGAAATTGCAACAACGGCAACTACGGCACGAATTCGCACAGACACGGACGGGTTGGTAGCTTGGCGCGGAACCGTGCAATATTACGCCAACGGTCGATAATCGGATTCGCTTTGCGCCATCTGCAAAATTATATTGACACTAGTATAGAATTTCTCAAACTTTTTTCATCAAAATTACGAAGGTAAAGAACGAAAGTAAAACTTAATATTGGTCTGATAATGAACACATGACTGGAACAAGATCTATTAAAAATTCCCTTTAATTACCAAAGTTATTGCTAATAAATAGTTGAACCACTAGACAAAGCGGTTAGCGACTAGATGTATATTTATTTTTAATCTCTTTTTAAATAATTGCTACTTTATCATTTTTACAGATAAAGGGTCTTTCAAATTCAGCGTTTTTTTTTTAAATTCTTAGATAAAACACATATGGCGTCGTGAACTTGCCTGGGTCTTGTAACATTTTTGAAGTTTTATAAAATATGTATGACATTTATAAAAATTGAGACGTACAGAATACAACAACGCGTTCAAATTGTTCAATCATTTTATGTATTGCAATCTCCGGAAACGGTGATGTTAATTGGCCACCAAGATCACGTGATCTGACACCGTTGGACTATTTTATCTGGGGTTACGTGAAAAGCCAGGTCTATAAGAATGCCCCCGATCAATTCCTGAGCTGAAGGATGAAATTCTTCGCATTATTGGTGAGTTAGAACCGCAATTATGCCAAAAGAGTGGACATCTGTGGAGCTGCAAGAGGTGGACATTTGGCGGATATTTTTTTCTGTGTTTAAATGTCATACATCATATTTCAATGACCAATGAAAAGTTTTTTGAAATCAAAGTGAATTGTGTGTTTTATTCAAAAATTTCAAAAAATTGAATAAAAGAACCACTCGATTTGAAAGACCCTTTATTTTAAATTTATATATTAACTTTAGTGTATTTCTTCACGGCTTGTGTTGTATAGCCCATCCTTACATATTTGCTAAAATAAATATTTATAAGCAGTATTATAAAAGCCTTGAAACTAAAAAATAAAAACTTGATTCCGTTACACGAAGAATTAAAAATCTACGAAACCACAAACATCGACAGGCAACGCGAAAGTAAATATCGTTCTTCTAATTCTCGTATCGTTCTTCAAATCAGTCCTCATTGCAAACGGTCGGGAAAAAAGCTACTGATTGACAACCCAGGATTGTCTTAGTATAGAATTCTGTTTCTTTATATTGGTTTGGGATGATACGTGTTTAGGAACCACTAAGAATCAAACACGAAATGCCCTGATGGAAGACAAACTTTAATCTCACCGACTGGGGTTATGGGTTCGATTCCCTTTCGAACCCAGTTTAGTTTAAAAATAAATATTAAGATATCGCATGATTGTTCAATATCTTAAAACTGTTTATTTTTTATTAAATGTTCTAATCTGATTTATACTGTTGTCCTCTTTAACACCTTTCTGGTAGGTTATATGAGATAAACACAGATCAATAAGTCCACCAAGTTATACTGTATATAACGAAAATTTAATACAAGACTAAGGTCTGAGAATGAAAGTTTAAGAACAGTCGGCTTTTTAGAGAACGAAGTACGTTACGGAACACTGGGCAGGAATGGTAGTTTTTTGTTATACAAAATAGTTCTAAGTGTCTCTGAATAATTGACGGAATTTAGTAGATGGCCCGTGAAGAGAATCAAGAATAGATAGGGCTGCAAATATATATTGAAAAAGCTTCCAAGTATTATTAAAACTATGCACGAAATTTTTTGTATGTTCAATTTGTCTTAAAAATTCTGAAAAAAATTACTATCCCAAATTTATATTACTTGAGTTGAGGTGATTAAGAACCAATTTTTATGTATTAGGTGTTAACATAAGTTGTGTCCGTTTTTTACCAAATTTAAAAATGAGCACCAAAAGTAAAACAAAATGGTAAATGTTATACGTCATTCGAAAGAAAATTTTCTGCTCTACAAGACATTGTGTTTGCTTTTACGTTACATATATTATTTTATTTGATTACAAGCCTTCAAAATGGAATGTCAAGTAGACGATAGTGAACATTTTCGACACCTCCTTCTGTTCGCGTTCAATCGAGGGAATAAAACTACCTAAGCTGCTCGCCATATTTGCGAAGTGTACGGTGAAGATGCTATGAATGAAAGGAAAGCTCGTCGATGGTTTTTCCTTCAATAATGACGTCGAATTGCGGACATAGTTGGACTAATTCCTCGAGTCAAGACCGGATGGTTTTTATCGCACAGGCATTGACAAACTTGTAGAACGTTGGCAAGAAGTTGTTAATAATGAAGGAGAATATAGTATTGACAAATTTTTTGTAAAATAATGAAGGAGAATACATTATTGACTAATTTGTTGTAATTTTTTTTTGTTGTGGGTTCTTGTTCTCTTCATTTGAAAAAAAAACGGACACAACTTATGTTAACACCTAATACATAATATAACATATATGCCAAACATGGACGTAATGAGAGACTCAAAGAAGCCGAAATTTTAAACGAAGGTGTACAATTAAATATATTAGGAGAGAAGAAAACTACGAGTATAACTTGGTATTGAAAAAATAATTATAATACACATAATTCTTCCTGAGGATTGAGGTCTAAGAAAAAAGAGGCGCGGAGAGTCAAATCCTGGCCACGATAGAAAGCTTTGAAAAGTGAAGACTTAAAAAGTAGATAAAAATATTAACTGGTCAAAACTGTCATATCCATTATCTGGAGGAATGAAACAGATACAAAATAATATATAAAAAACTTTTTTTTTTGTGGAGATAAATAAAAAAATATTTGTTGTCACATATACATATTTGTGGTTAAATGATTTTTTTTGACAGGTAGAACATATGCAAACATCGATTAAGCGAACATAAAATTAAAAATACCCAAAAAAAGAAAACAGGTAAAAACCAGGAAGCATTTACCTACTCCTACCTCACATGGGATGCGAACCGAGAAGATCTGACAAATAATATGGGAACATGTTCAGTTTTGATGGATGTAACAATCTTCCGGGCGAGATGATGTATTAGGAAAGCAGAAAAATGGTGACGGAATATCTCCATCAGCCCTGGGCGGAATGGTACGCGGTCAGTTGAGCGGAAACGGGAACTAAAGGAAAACACTGTGGGTGGTGAAGAAAAATAACGCAATCGGTACAATATAAATAAATTGTTTATAATTCAGATGACAACAGTCTCCTTCATCTATCGCGGTTATTTGACGCGACTCTTAACTTCTCCATTTAAAAATCTTTCTTGTTTTTAAAATATCACGCTGTCATATTTATACATGTAAATACAATCGAACGTTTGATAGTAAAACTGATAGCTTTCATCAATTAACACAGCAACCAACCTTAATAATCGCCATCAGTTTTAAAAATATACAAACTTGTAGGGAATACCGACATCCCTAAATATTGTCAACATGCACGGTCAACGACCGATGAATCAACCTTTGAATATGTACAAAGATCACATACCAGAACGTCAATATTGTTTACACGAAAATAATATTTACGTCGCATTCCACGGAAGAAAGAGAACGCATCGCGTTGTCTCACCGTTTCGGCAATAAATATTCTACCCACTATATCATTGGCAACGTCTGCGACCACCTCGGCACGCACAGGAGTGAGATCAAGATATACTGCGGACGCATTCACGCGCCCCGTTCTGAAATTGTATATATACCTACTTATCGACAAATAAAGAGCACTTATTATTATTCACTTGACCATTCATCGTTGTTTACTATTTGTTGATTATTCACTCTCACTTTTTCGCATTCCTGAATCGACGTATTTTATTTTTAAATACAAAACAAATCATAATCATCGCGACGTACGACTAAAGCATACCGCTAAATTGATGACCCCGAACGAAAAGGAACACAGAATTCGACTAAAGCGAATACAGCGATGTCAACAACATCATCATCAGCACGTCATACTAGGACATACGCTAAAAACTAATTGTCAAAAATAATTGAATTTTACTTCGCCCAATTATTAAAGAACATAAGACGACCTCTATGGCTTAGTTGATAAAACCTAACCTAACCTATAAACCCAGAGGTTACGAGTTGGAGACAAATTAATTTCAAAACAGGTTCCTGTCCATTTTTCACTCACAATTATAAAAATAAAATGATTGTTATACAGCGCAATTTTGAGAGCAGACTCTCTTCAAGAGCGCTCTAACTCGGAACCAGCAACGTCATAATATCTCGCATGTAGACGAAATTTATCTCAAAGTTATGCTGTATCCGAAGCAACATACACAGATCCGAAAGACATAAGGAAGATATATCATTAAAAGAACTTGATTACAAAGAAATAAAGTTTGAAATTAATCGGTTCGCGGCACTTGACTTATATGACAATATTTATAATAACTATAGTATATATCAAACTAGCACCTGAATTGAAAAAAGACTGGAGTCGAGGAGTTTGCAAAGATATTTTTAACATATCTGTGGATGTTTGGAAGAAATTACGATATGTCAATAAACCCACCAGGTTATACTGTACACAAACAAAGTTTAATATAATTCGGTAACAAAGCAATCTCATTAATTAATGTTATTAATAATATACGACGGAGGAGTGATATAATAAAAAAAAGCCTTTGACTTCGAAATCGGGGATTTCGGGTTCGATTCCCGATAAACTCCGAAGACCGAGGTCCGAGAGTGCCTTTTCAAAAAATGTATTTTTATACCTTTTTAGGTAGTTGAAAGAAATGACAATAAAACAAGCCGGGTTTTACTATTTACAACGAATATGTTGTACAAAGAATTAAAAAAAATCGGGATTTTATTTTTATCGACGTATATTAATAAATTCATTCATTCAAACCCTTTTCGGTTTAGGGGTTTCAACGCCTCCACAAACTCATATAATAGTTTATAATAGAAAATTCAAAGGAATCCTTTGAACGTTGTTAACATTTATTTTTCTTCCTGGAAACTAAATTCTCTTAATGAAATATATTATAAGAATTATTAGACTTAGCAAGTTTTCCTCTCGTATACCATATAAAACGAATGAATACTTATTTCGCCATGGCAAAAAGGCCGATGTGGGAACAAAGCAGATGTCCAGGATGTATAGAAGAGAGAGAGACAAGTGGTGGGTGGGGGGAACGAGAAAAATAAAAACAAGTGAGCATCGAGCATTTCTTTTGTTTTGAGGAAAGTATTTAATGATAAGAAAAAAAAAGAGAAGCGAGGACATGAAATAAAATTTATCACCGTTTTTTTAAGATCCTTTATTGCGATTGCTGGAGGTGTTGAGGAGTGATAAATTTTAATGTCGATTTGAATAAAAATATAGGTCGGATTTTTGGCTTCATTTACAGGGTTATCTTAAATCGTTAAATTTTAAGTCTTTTAGGATATTTTTTTAAATATATTCTTATTGCTTATTTATATATTTTCCAATATACTCCAAGAGTAGATGAGTTAAGAAAGACTAATAAAATAAATAGATAGTGCAAATGTCGATCACATTGTGAACCAGGCAATCTCCATGGATCTTCCTCGAATAACAACCAGAGGAAGATCAAAGAATTCATGGGTGGTGCAAAAAGATAACCTGATGCAGAGGCACGGCCTGGGGGGACGTAATCTGGGACAGAAGAGCATACAACCTGCGAACGAGGAGAGTTGACCCCAACAGTCTTCGCAGACAATGAGTTGGGATGAAGCCAGGGAGAAGATAGTGCAAATGTGAGTGGAAGGTGTGATAGAGTATACACGTATGTAATTTCAGGATATACTATATGTTCATAAATAAATATGTACATACTACGTTGCTATCAATCAACCTATTTTTATTTATTTATTTATTTAGAGCAATACCAAGGAAAGCATACTTTGATCGAGAAAATATTTCGATAAAAGTATCGTTGCAAGTCAATAAATTCGTAGGAGTTCTATGAGGTGTATAGATGTGGAAAAGGCGAAAAATGTGTGTTAAAACAGGAAAGTCTAGCGCTCTGATCTTTCTGCCTACCTCAACAGGTGAATGGCGTGATGGTATGTATGTATTCAAACGATGCGATATCAAAGGTGGAAAATATATGAAAGAGCATAACAGTACAGTCATGATAAAAATCCATATATTCTCTTATCTTTGCAATATTCATATACGCCGCAAAGACGTGGAATCGCAAGAGCAAGAGCAAGAGAGAGACGTACAGACGAAACATTTAAACTATGGTGCTGATAAATCTTCTCCCTGGGTCCATCCCAACTCACTGTCTGCGAAGACTGTTGGGGTCAGCTCTCCTCGTCCTCAGGTTGTATGCTCTTCTGTCCCGGACTACGTCCCCCAGGCCGTGCCTCTGCATCAGGTTATCTTTTTTTTTTTGCACCACCCATGAATTATTTGGTCTTCCTCTGGTTGTTATTTGAGGAAGATACATGGAGATTGCCTGGTTCACAATGTGATCGGATGCTCTGCGTCCAACGTGCCCATACCATCTCAATCGCCTCTCCTCCATCTTACTGTTGATGTATGTAACACCTAGGCTAACACAAATGTGTGAGCTTTTTATTTTGTCTCTTAGGGACACATCTTGCTGATAAATGGTGCTGATAGATAAATGGTGCTGATAGACCATGGTGCTGATAAGTGACACTACGAATTCAATACTGTTGAAAATATGACTATGAATAGTCCTCTGATTCTTTGAACGCATTGCCCCTGGGCAAGGACACAGTTTGGAGTGGGCATTGGAAACGTGGAAGAACGACGCACAAGAGGAAAAGCCTCAATGCGTTGGGCTGGCCAAGTGAGAGACGCAACAGGACTACCCTTAACCGCTGTTCTTCGAGCTGCGGAGGGAAGGTATGAATGGTGAGGAGCGATCAACGACTATCACAAGAGTCACGATGCTCAGTCATGAGCCACACGACGAGATGACGATTTCCAATTGAGAAAAGTATATAAAGTGAAAAAGGCGAAATATATTTATCGAGATAAAAAATCTGGCGTTGTTTTTTCTGCACATCCCAGAAGGGAAACGGCGTGGTGTGTGTGTGTGTCAAAAATTCTAATTATTAGACCAAAGTTACTAAAAAATTATATTGAATTCATAAATTATATTACGTTATGTTTATTTTGTGATCTTCTTTCAAAGTTTCAAGTTGAGAATTATAACTGTAAATCATTAAAAAAACTAAGATGTTCCGAAATTCGGCCGAAGTTATAAATAAATCAAGACCACTTCATAAATTTTAATAAAACGTCTTGACTTTAATATCACAGGTTAGTTTCGGTATTTCTCACAAAAGAGTGACGCATGGGCGTGGTGGACGTCAAAAAAATACTCCTATACTATAATATAATATATTAACATACAATAGTAAGAAAACGTTTGAAATTTATTCGAGTAAGCGATCACCGGTTATTATGTAATTTATTCGAGTAAGCGATCACCGGTTATTATGTAATTTGTTATTTTTTTATGAGATTCTTTTTTGATGTGTTATGAATTAATTATAAAAATAACAAAAATGATTGATGGACTACTTTTTTATCGGTCATTCGATACGAAAATATATTGTTACGTGTGAACTATTTCTGAGAAATTAAATATTATATTAAGATTATTAAAAATAAAATGCACATAGAAAATTTAAATTAAGTTAGTTCATAGTTATAATATTTAATTAAGATTAGTTCTTAAGATATAAATTTGTATGTAGATTTAGCCTTTAGCAAATGTTTGTGTTATAAATTACTTTATAGAATTTAAAAAAAACAGTAAATATTGAAGTTAAATAAATCGCAATTTACTTGACTATATCCATCACGCCATTTCTCTGTCGGGGTAGGCATATAACACAGAGCGACAGATTCCTATCTCGACAAACATTCCTTGCCTCTTTAACATCTATACACCATCTACATTCACTTCTTTTAAAATATCATTCACTTGATCCAACCATACTTTTCTAAACTTCATCTACCACATCTCCCCACTCGCATTTGCAGTACATATAGAGTTATTCATCATCATTCATCAGCCCGTCTCCGTTCAAAGATGAACATGGGCTTCCCCTCTCCTCCTCCATTCCTATCTTTCCTGGGCACATCGTTTCCAGTTGCTCCCGGCCACTCTTCGAATGCAGTCTGACCACCGTGTCTGAAGACGGTCCACACTTCTTCTTCCCTGTCTTGGGTGCCACTCCAGCACTCTCTGGGTCCATCTATCATCTGTGCATCTGGCAATGTGTCCCGCCCAGTTCCACTTCTGAATGGCGACTCTTTCGGCGACATCAGCTACTTTGGTCTGCTGCCTTATCTATTCATTGGTTCTCCTATCCCTCAGAGAGATATTTAACATTCTTCAGTCCATGGCCCTCTGCGTCACCATGAGCTTGTGTATAATCTATTTATTCAGCACCGATGTTTCCAGCCCATATGTTAGCACAGGAAGGACACAGAAGTCGAATACGAATATTTTAAGATGTCTAGCGTATTTTGGAAATTTTAGAACAAAAGACAGCTTTCCAAATACAGCCCAGGCTTGGCCTCGTCTTCTCTCAATTTCAGCATCTTGATTCTCCTTACCCAGTCTTGTTGTATGTCCCAGATATACATAAGAAGAAATCTTCTCTATAGTTATTATTGATTCCTTATTCATTCGTGTTGCACGCCCAAACCATCAGTCTTAGTTCACATTCATCCCGAATCACTTCAGTATTCCGTCTTCTATTGTCATTCCGTGAATTCTTCTCAGTGCACGCGTTTTAACAGCATTTATTTGACTTTTTTCAGTATTTTTCTACGTCTTCTTTTCTATTTTTCTACAACCCATACGAGTACATCAAAGTTTGTACTTAAATACTGTTATGAACTATATCTTAGCAAATGAACTATATACGTCTTACTTTAAAAATATTTCTTATTAAACTATACACTAAAAAAAAAACAAAAAAAAGTCTACATAAGAAAAACACAAAGCTATTTTCAAACTGAAAAGAACTCACACGAGAAAGCGTTTAACGAATTATTATTTATACTGTAAAACTGCATTTTTCACATTCTAGTCATATTTGTGATTTTCACTAAAATTCTTAATTATTTTTTTAATAAATCCCAAGCAAGTTTCATTTTAATAAGGCATCATTAAACTTAAAACAACATTGAAAAGAATTTATTTACTCAATTAGAATTAATGGTGTAGTACCGCATTTTTTACTTTTTAGAACAAAGTTAATTTCACTAAAATGTGAAATAATTCTTTAATATAAAATTTTCATGAATCACAAGCATTTTTTTTTCACAAACTGAAAATAATAGTCAAATGAAATTATTTATTGAACTTAGTATTCACGTTGTTGAACAGCATTTTTTACGATACACATTTGTGATTTCCATCAAAATGTGTGTAACAATTCTAAAAATTTTAATTTTAGTAAATCACAGCCTTGTTTCGCTTTAAAAAAGTATTTTTAAAGTATCTGAAGAGTTGTTTATTGAATTCATATTCTTTCATATAACACAACTCCATTTTGGACTAAATAATTTTCCCGTCTCAAGATAGTTTTAAAAATGTTAAGTTGTTTTGGCACTAAACACGAAAATATAAATTTTTACTAAGTTAAGAGTAAAAATATTTTCCATTACTCAGAAATCACTAGAGAACTCTGCTAAGATGAGAATTTTCCAACTTTTTATAAAAAAAAGTAACCCTGTAACATTCATTAAAAAAAAATCTTCTTAAAAAGTAATGGATACTCCTTCGAAAAGTTCTTAGAAAAAAAAATACAGAAGGCTTTAATTTCTAACTAATTAAGAAAACAATTTCACTAATGTGAGGCGATTTAAGAGGGAATCTACAGAAAACATCTGCTGATTCATATTAGGCATGGCAATTAGAAGAGAATGGGGAAATTACACCACAAAGTGAAACTAAGAAATTTCCTTCAATTTTCTTAACAAATTTCCTTCTATTTTCTTAACAACTTTTTAAGACATAACCATCAAATGCAACACGGAAAAGTTTTGAATGAATTCCAAAGATTTTAAGCACCATAATATTCATCGTTGTGGTGATATGTACATACGAGTACAGTGATCACCTCTTAACCGTAGATTCACTTGCCACGGTTTCAGTTATTTGCGGTTAACTGCTGTTTGAAAATATTAAATAGAAAATTTCAATATACCATATAAACGAAAGGTTAATGGGAGTTCTATACTACATCACAATAAATGCGTCATCCATACCACATAATCTATTAAATTATCACTATTGGCAAAAAAAGGGAGAGTGCGTGAATACGAGTACTATATGAACACTACATACAAACACTACACTAGACCTCAATTCGAATGTGTTACTAATCACATATCGAACTAAAATATATACAAAAGTTTCTTTGTAGTTCATCTTCTCTTTATAAGTGACTTTATAAGCGAATATATTCAGATTCCGGAAATTACATAATCTAATGACCGCAGTACCGATACCTTGTGTATAAATTACAAAAAGAATTAATATTGATATTTCTCGTTACAACTAAGAATATGTTTAGCCCTAATAAAAAAAACTTTTTTCCATAAATACCCTTAGTCGATTGATATATGAAGAACTCGCGATTGAAAGAGACTCACCTGAAAAAAAAGAGAAAACAATAAACATTATTAAAAGAACATTAAATAGTGGCCCTTAAAAGATATATTGTTATTTATACGAGTATAATGCAGTAACTTTTTTGAAAGTGTCTCTTCAAAGATATGTCCTAGTAAACCTTGAAAAATGTGACAAGATCAAATGAATAAAATTCTAAGAAGGAAGAGACGATAGTATTTATGATAGGAGAGTATGCATGAAGAGATGAATGAACGCCCCAGAAGCAAAAGACGTCTGCCAGGATAATAAAATGAAGTGAATATCTGTTCTAATAGGGAAAAAGTTTAAAGATAAATCTTCTTCAGGTGTTGTGAACAGTTTCCCTGATTTTTGCGAACAATCTTAGACAACACCTCTGTCTTTGGCGGCACGGAACAGCTCCTCAACTGTATGGATAGATACCTGTCCATTCGTGAATGTTGCATTACTAAAACAAGGACCTTTTAATATTCATTTTAGGAAGTGATATTTTTCTTCGCTCAAAAATTAAATAGTGTGTTAAAGTCTTCCTTGGTGTATTGAATATGAAAGTGAAACTGGGACTTGGCAGAAGAAGAATAATAGTTAGATTAATGCTGTGGACATGGGTGAACTAAGAAAAATTATTGGAGTGTGTTTGAAAGAAGGTGGAATGAAGACATCAGAAATGTATGCATAGATGAAATGCATGTTTAACCCTTTGCGGTATTGTGTTGAGCCTAACTAGACATCAATTTTACACCCGTGGCTCCTATGTCGACACACACTCGACATTAAGGATATAGTATATATCAAATAAATAAGTAAGATAAAGCTTTAAGAGGGTTTAGACATGTGAAGATAATTAAAATGAATTAAGATGAAAATACTCGTATAACTAAGCTAGTATACCTGTCAGAAGATTAAGGTGTACGTGGAAGATGAAGATAGGAAAACATGGCTGGACCAAATGGACCAGATTTTGTAACAAGGTAAAGTGAGAAGAGTGAATGATAGAAGATTGTGTATGACGAGATGTATGAATATGAAGGAGGCGAAAGTTGTGATTGTATAGAAAAGTTTGGAGATCTGTCCTCTTTTTCTATCCCGCAAGGGACACGACGTGAAGATATGTATGTATGTATGGTATGTATATATGGTAAGCAATTTTTCGGCATTTTATGCTACCACAAAATGTTATTTATCACCAAAAAATGTTATCTGCAGGATCGATCCAAAATAATACAAAAATAACAAAAGGCTGAAGGAACAAGATTGAAGCTTAAAGTTTACTAGCAAAGCTCCCACGGCCAGAGATGTCAAAATAAGAAGTTTCTCTTTCGGAACATTATTAACTTTAGTCGAAGGAGCCGTAATCTAAAATTCCATATTCCAGCGTTTCCAAGAGCAGCAATCTGCTTAAATGCAATTATCGCATAATTTTGCTTCAAGTGGAAACCCCATCAAAACGAATTTACCCAGAAAACCAGTGGCGTAACAGTTTCCTAGTAACTGGAGGTCGTCAATCGTGTAATGCTACGTCCAAACCGGCCCCCTACTTAACCGGCTAATGTCCTATTTTGTCTAAAAGTTTAGTTAACCCGTTCATAAACGAACGGAACTAAGAAACATTATATACAATAAAATGAGAGAATATGTTTCGTACGTTGTTAACCGGTTTGTCTAATTGAATTGCTGTTCGTCAATATCTTCAAAAAATATTAAATAATATCAAATAATAAAAAAAATTTAACTATTGAAGACAATAATTTTGAAAAAGACACTTTTAAAACTAAATTAAGTAAAAAAAAAATCATTTATATACTCGTAATTATACTTGTATAACATACTCGTATTATATACTCGTATAACGTTAATTTGTGTCTATGATATTCAAAGAAAAACGAGCGCTTTTCCTTGCGATCAACTACAATATTCATAAATACACACACGTATGGAAGTGTAAATTCTAGCATAAAAAAAGTTCAGCCTATGTATGTTGTTAATGTTTTTATTTGCAATTTACATGTTCAAACAAGGCTCGATTACGCACGACAATAAAAAAGTGTCAATTCTTACTCAACAACGATAAAAACAAAGTGTACATTATCCAACAACAATATAAACAAAGTGAACATTATTACTCGACAAAAATATAAACAAAGTGTACATTATTACTCGATTACAATAAAAACAAACTGTACATTATTACTTGACAACAATATAAACCAAGTGTACATTATTACTCGACAACAATAAAAACAAAGTGTAAATTATTACCCAACGACAATATAAACAAAGTGTGCATCATCACTCGATAATATAAACAAAGTGTACATTATTACTCGACAACAATATAAATAAAGTGTACATTACTAGACACAACAGTGTACATTACAACACAAACAAAGTGTAGTGCATGTGGTTTTGTTTTACATTTTCTCGCTTTTTATAAATTTTCAATGAAGTATTCTCACCTAACCAGATAGGCTGCTTAAATATATGATAGAGATACAGCACAGATGTTGTAAAGTTAAGGGATAGAGATGATGGCTTTTAAGTTATTAACATCAAAACAAACAGATGAATGATAAAATATTTAAAATAATGCAATAATCTTAAAAATTAATTCCAATTATTTTTAATAATTGTTCGAGACTTTGGATGGAAATGGGTTAACCAGTTAATGGGCTATACTGTCCAAAAGTGAAGTTAATATCCCAAAAACAGGGGCATGCAGAGTGGCGGCGTGTCACCAGGATACGGCGTAATATAAAGTTATTGCGATCATTTTCTCTATTAAATTCCACTCTGCAACTACGTCCCACTTTTGCGTTACACAGTTAAGTGACACTTTACAGTGGTGTGACGTGGACGATCACACGAATACGACAATTTAAATACACAGTATACAGAATGTCCTAAACTTATTTTCAGACATCAAAACAGTTTAAATTTAAGCATTTTCTTTGATTTTGATTATAATTGTAAAATTTTATTGTTTTGGTCTATTATTCGTCCTTGTGATTTAAGGCTTAAAATTACCTAGGTTATAAAGTACAAATGGTGCTAAAGCTGAATCAGTAACAACACTTAATGTTTCATTCTATATAGATTGCAACAAAAAAAAGCAGACAAAATTTTAATATTTAATCTTCTTGGTCGATTACTTATGAATTAGTTGTGAACTCTCCGGTCCATCTATCCAATTTTGCACACAACGAATGTCTCTGCTTTGGGCCACTAGGAGTGCTGCCGTCACATAGGATCCAAATGCGCACTATACTTGTTTAGTCCATCGGGTTGGTGGTTTACCTCTGCCTCTAAGTCCCTTCACACTACCCATTAACACGAGTCTTTCCAAATACTCTTCTTCTCTGCGTACCATATGGTCGAAAAATTCAAGTACTCGTCACAGATAAATCCTGGAAAGACTGTCGTGGTTATCAAATGTTTGTATGCTGGATAGATTGATGGACCGCACCGTTTAAGGTATCCTCAGCATGCGTCACCAGCACTACATCTCTAAAATAATACTTTACTCTAAAATAACCTGCAGATCGTACTGAATTATATCTGAAACGTGTTCCTCAGATATATACTCTGACCAGTTCAAAGGTAAAATTTAATTGTAATTTATTTTTATCAAACACTGTTTATTCCACTTTTTTGTGGCGGTATAATTCTACCGGTTTCAAGGCTTTCACCTCATCTTCAGGGGAGCGCAAACAAGACTTAATTCTTGAAAGCCATTTAATGATCGAAAACACTCACATTGCTTACATAATCTTAAATATGTTAAAAAGTGTCCCCTTGAGTACCTTGAATGTCTTTATGATATAAGCCTTCCTATACGGATTTTGAAAGTAGCATTTCGATTTGGTGCTTCATATTAAATTTTTGAGACATTATTTTTTATCTACTTTCGTAACGTCCCTGCTTTTTAAACTGCTCTACTAGCAGTACTTACAATGTTCAAGAAGCACAGCGATATTCCTGATGGAAAAGCTTAAATCAGGGAGATAGTGCAGCGTTAGAAGATATTGGAAGCGGGCCAAAGTATCTGCTCACTTGAAGACGAGGTAATGACGGTGGACGTGCATTAAAATACAGTCACTCCTCGGGTTTGCGGACATTGCAGATGGGCAACAGCTTTATGAAGAATATGAACTTATGATAATGGAGTTTAATTCTCGTTATTCACAAAATGATGAAATTGTAAGGATTCAACGTGTTCTTTTTCGCCAAATAATATAAAAGTAAAAGCAGTTAACATTATTTCTTAGCTATTTAAGTAATTGCGTGTTATTTCAGTATTTCTACTTTCTACTCTGAGCCTACAATACGATGAGAACTAATAAAATCTCAATTTACTATTGATAATTTGAACGAGTTTTCTAAAAGTTGGTTTGTAGATAAATACAACTTAGTAATATACTTAGCTGGGGAATTAATTTTCTATCTACATGTGCAGAAGGTAAGTTTTTGAATAGGATAATACTTAAGAAACAGATATATGGAAGACATTATATGAAAGGACAGACGAACTAATACCGAGCTAATAGACGTATCTAAAAATCGTTAGATATGACATATTCCAAATCGGAGAGAAACACTCAAAATTAAGACATTAATAAATGGATAGATGAAGAGATATTAAAAAAATAAACATGGGTCACCTTAAAAGGGAAGTATGCATGAGATGTATGGTTACAGCAGAAGTGAATGATGTGTGCCAGGATAGGATTATGTGGAGATCTGTTTTATCTGTATATCCCAATAGTTTCTAAATCCCAACATTATGTTACAATGTGCAAGCGAAACTTAAATGTAGCAAAAAAGAGATGAAAGTAAGATAAAAGCGATATATATGAGAGCGTTACGAAAAATGTGTGAAAACAACGCCTGACAGAATGAGGAAGAGGATATTAGGGAAGAATGCTAATCGTAAGATGATGTAGTATTATAGAAGATTAAAAAAGGAGCATTGAGATGGTTTGGCTACGTAGAAAGGATCAATGATACAGATTAACAGAAATAATTTATACGACTTGTATAGAAATAACAAGAAGTCTGGGAAGATCTACAAAAACGTGGCACGGTCAAAGTAAGCATAGTCTGAAAGAGTTAACATCCTTCATAATAAGAGAGTACCCGTGGTATGGACGGGCACAATCGAATTATGAAGTCGATATCTGTTATCTCTACCTACCCCAGTAGGAACACGGTGTTGATGATGATTAAGATGGATATAAATACTAAAGAAACCAATAAATAGAGAAAAACTAAATAAAAAGATGAATTAAAATATACTGAAAAAGTGGAGAAGAAATGAGTGACTAATTAGAAGTCTTCAACAAGTAAGGAGATAAAAATTAGGATTTCTATTTATGTTAAATATTTAACCATTAATCGGTAATAATTAAATACTTCCGTAAAAATAAAAATAGAAATTTCTGAGTCATTGCATCGAGGTGAACATTTGTCAAACACATATATCCCAAGAATCTCTCCGCTGCTCGCCGAGGTCCTCCAATGCCTCCCCCAACCCCCAGTCCCCAACCCGAATGTTTACCGTTAGAAGCGTGTATCTCGGTACCAGTTTGAACAGAAGCCAGTCTTGTTTGTGCTCCCCTGATGATGAGGTGAATTCCTTGAAACTGGTAGGGTTATACCATTACAAAAAGTGGAATAAACAATGTTTGATAAAACAAATTATATTACAATGTCTTTAAACCTCCACAATATTAATGCCTTAACTATAAATAACGATAATAGATTATTCCTGTATTTAATTTTCAATGTCACTGACTTAAAGGTCTTTTCATTATTCATCGAAAATATATTGAGTCTTTGCAGGAGGGTTGCGAAGTCTTAATTTTATTTTTAATATATTTTGGGGGTCACTATGATTAAAAGGTTGAGAAACAATGCTTTACTCGAACTAACGAACTCACCCTCCAATATTTATACGAAAAACATCACAATAGCTTTTAAAAATATCAGAATGACAATAATCCTGCTAATCACCTGGACAGAATAAGAGAAAATATACACAATAGTTGTAATTAAAGATAAAGAAATAAATGTAGGAAAAAATAATCCGACATAGTTCAAAGGTTAAAAATTGACCTTTCAAAAAATACGAGTAGAGCTACGAGTACATTAGACGAGAATGCTAACGTTTCCTTGAATCCATTAACCCTTTGTTCTCTTTTATTTATTTCATAAAAATGTAGTTCTTTTGTTTATTAACAAAAGAAATCTGTATGAATATACAATTGACTTCAGACTTGACATTAAAATAAAACGTTAGATTTATATCAAATTAGATTAAAAGTTAAAACAATTGACACAACACTATCATATAAACAAAAAAATAAAGAAGATTTCGATCTTCTAGAGCAGATCGCGCTGGATGGGGACTTATTCTGTCCCCGATAACAGCGTATGTGGAGGTGGGATCGAACTGAACTATTGTAAACCTACGTATTTTATTTTAAATTTATGACAGATTTGAAAAAAAAACACTCGTCATTCTTTACGAAAAAATAAGAGTTTTATACAGTGCTATTTTTGAGTTGCTCAATAGCTCTATAAACATTTTTTTATACGCATTATGTAAGCTTCAGACATGACTAGATGCAAAGGAAATATGCAGAGATGGGGATATATTATGAAAGTAGCATTAAAAAGCGAAAGAACTGAAAATAACTCAGTTCTTTAAAAAAAAGGGGGGAGAGGGAAATCACCTGAAGACTAGGTGGAGCTTTCAGGAAATATGTTACTTGGATAACAACTGCTTGGCCTACTTAGAGATCACTGTATAGACTTTGATTAGGGGTAGTTTGATGCAAGGTGGGGGGAGGGGAATCACCTGAAGACTAGGTGGAGCTTTCAGGAAATATGTTACTTGGATAACAACTGCTTGGCCTACTTAGAGATCACTGTATAGACTTTGATTAGGGGTAGTTTGATGCAAGGTGAACATGTTAAGATTTTTGAACGAAATTAGCGTTGAAAATGATTGTGAGGATATGTAGGATTCAAAACGCATGCTAACTTGCCCAAACATCGGAACTATAATCCCGATAATGGAGCATATATTCTAGGTGAAGACTGGCTAATGCGAAAATTAGGGTTATTTCAATTTCCTCATATTGGAAACACGTGGTATTATTATCAATTCATGGTCTGGGCATGGAAAGTAACGAATGAATGAATAAACGTGTTAAGTAAAATGGGTGATTTTTGTATAAAAACATCCAATTTTGTCAATTGAACCCGCTCATCACGCTACTTGGTGTAATAACCTGAATGTATCCCAAAGAGTTTTGTAACGAAATGAAAGAGCCGAGGTTTCTCTCATTTCGTCCCGAATTGCTACTGCCAGTGGCCCGGATCGGGCGATGCGACCCACTGAATTATCGTTCCAATTCTCCTTTCTGCGATTGAACCTGCAGTTTCTAATTAACTCTCAAAGCTCATCGTGTAATGGAGCGGTCAATTTCGCCAAATTTTTGAGTCTGAAACGAAATTGGATTTTCATGAGTTATCCCCTAATTTCGTTTCTGACAAAATATTTTCATTATTTTTATTTCCAATTTAACTTTAATGAAAGAAATTACATTCAACTGAATTTATTAATTTAAGCTATAGAATATTTCACAACGTAGCTAGTTTAATTCTAACTGTTAATCCAAACAAACTGGACAATAGCCATAATGCTGAACGAAAGATAGCACACATACATTAAAATAATTCTTTTTTTATCGAAAAGACAGTATCGAAATCCGCAAACATAATATAATAGAACACAACAACTATCATATAACAGTACGAACTGTGAAGTACGGAAGAGAACCTGGATGAAAGAAAAAAAGAAAGAAAGGTGACGAATAAATAGGGTGACGATGTATGATAGAACACGGAATGAAGTAATAAGGGATTGAGATATACTAATAAAACATATCGTGCAAATATGAGTGAAAGTGAATGACAATTTGAAAGAAAGAAACGTAGAACGTCAGAGAAATCGTATGTATTGTATGTGGATGTAGAAGAGGCGTTGGATGTGTCGAGAAAACGTCTGGCGTTCTGTCCTCTTTGCCTTACCCGTCAGGCAAGTTGCTTGATTATATGTATGTATAAGAATAATTAGTAAAATAAACATTCATTGTATAACACTTGTTAATAGCGGGCTTATTGCCATGTGCCAATATCTTCCAATCAACCAGAAAGATGTTAAAGAGGACTTAAGAGAAAACCACACTGAAATCCTTTTTTTTAATCTGGGTTCCAACGGGAATCGAACCCGCAACCTCCGGGTTGGGAGATAAGCGTCTTACGAACTAGGCCACGGAGGTCGTCAGGATTTATAAAAAGGTTCACAAGAATAACTATACTAGTAGTAAAGAAGCCACGAAAAGATTAAGAAAATAGAGAATTAAGAATCTGTCTAAAAAAAGGGAAGAGTGAAAAGGCTTTATAAAAGGATAGTGAGCATGACGAGGTGTATGAAAATTCTCTCTCCGTGGTTGCAGTCTTAAGACTGGTTTGCAGCAATTTCAACTCTTCTCCTCCATTCCCCCTGTCCTGTGCGGCTCTTTTTAAATCTGTATATGTTGAGCAGCGCACGTCCACCAACAGGTCCTCCAGGTACTCTCGGCGTGGGCGTCCCCTAGAGTTTGTCCCCTCGTACATACCCTCCATTATGGCATGCAAGAGGCCCTCTTGTCGTATTACATGACCGATCCATCTTGCACGCCTTTCGGACAGGATCCTGAGCAGGTGCCTTCCTCCTTCGATTCGTTGGAGAACCTCTTCATTTGTGATGCGGTCTCTCCAGGAAATTCCTAATAGTCTTCTATAGGACCACATCTCAAAAGCCTCTAGTCTTCGTCTATCTCTTTCGGATAGGCACCATGTCTCGCAGCCGTACATCAAGATACTCCATACATAGGTCTTGATGAGGAGTATTCTCAGTTTTAGGTCTATATTATTTGATTCTATTATTTTCGACCTTTTATTAAATGCAAGTCTAGCCTGATGTATACGGCTGTCGACCTCGCTCTTGGACCGACCGTCCCATGAAATATATGGAAATTGCAGAAGTATATATGGAAATTGCAGAAGTATGTATGGAAATTGCAGAAGCGAAAGACGTTTGCCTATATAGAATGAAGCGGGTCTGTTCTCTCTCCCTCTCTGACTACTTCAATAGGGACAAGGCGTAATTTTGATGAATATAATATAGTTTATTAAGTGGGACTCTTACCTGAAAAAGTAAACAATGTGATATATAATTTGGCAAACATTTTAGACATGTACATACTTCTTAGAATGCTCGCTAAAGATTACAATTCACAATTAATAAACTGTACTTTCAAGTACAGTTTATTAATGTTGATAATAGATAGGTATGTCTATAAGACGGCACATTACGTAATCATCAGCTTAATATTATGCTTGCATAGTATGTTATGCCAATATGATAATGCGACTTCAACCGTGGCAACCTGTATGCATTACTCATGTTTCTGGCTCGGTGAACAGGAGACGTGAAATATGCTGTGAGGATCAATATCAATCTGCATATTCACCGCAGATATTGGAGTGTGCGATGTGAGAAGTGGAACTGAGATCATTTTGATGGAATTGTATGTGGGCACATATTCGTACTAGTGGATGCAGTGCATTCAAAATGTTTGATGAGAAAGAATTTATTAATTTGCTGGTAATTTTATAAAAGAAGTTTATAATACGCGATTGATAAGTACTCGTACATTACTGAATCATTTTCATAAAATATTTTGTACTTTATTTCTAGTGTAATTTAAAGAAAATTAACTATTTACTATGCAATTACTATTTTTTTTAAATATTGAAGTAATCTATTTTTATTATTACATTGCAGCTATTTCCGGATGTTTAAAGAACACTATCTGGAAAAACAAGCATATGAACATCCAAAGCAAGGGGAGGATATACAAGACCTGTGTCCGCCCCATAATGACATACATCATAGAGTCCAGAGCCGACACTATCAGAACCAAAAATCTCCTTCGAACCAGCGAAATGAAGGTACTCAGGAGTATCGCTGGCAAAACCCTTCGTGATAGAGTACGTAACACAGACATCCGAAGGACGTGCCAAGTTGAAGATATTGTCAAATGGGGATGACAGAGAAGAAGGTTCTGGAACGAACACGTATCCAGAATGGCGGAACCAAGAGCCGTAAGAATGGCCAGGGACAGTATCCCCCAAGCGAGCAGACCTCCTGGATGACCTCCCAAAAGATGGAAAGACAGCTGGCAGTCGACGTCGCAAGAGGCAAACAATGATGCAGGACCATAACAGGCCAACAGGCCTAAAATAAGATGATGAAGAAGAAGACAATGGGAACGTGTATAAATGAAAAATAGGATATTTTTGACATTAATAGGATGGCTTGATGTCTTTACTTAAACATCAAGATGGTAAAAGGTGTGGGAAAAATGTTATACAAAAAAAAACAATATTGATTGTAATAAGACTGTGCTTAAATTGAAGAAAGGATCATTGAGATGATTCGGCCACGTAGAAAGAATGAATGATACAAAAAATATAATTCATACGAGTACTATCCAAAGTACGAGAAGTTTGGCAGGACCTAATTTTGAGAGATAATAGCGAAAAGCTTTTTTAATGTGAAAATTTCCACAACGACGTGCATGGACGCGGCATAAGCGAAAGAAGTGAACCAGGATAGGATGATGTGAAGATAAGTTATCTCTGCCTACCACGATAGGGACATGGCGTGATGGCGTTGTTTATAACGGAATTCCTCTCAGGAAATATAAATAAGGACAGAGATAGCGGAAAAGAACTTTCATTAAAATGATGTCTCCCTTTTTTACAAGCCGAGACCTGAGCTTAGAAAAAACAATGAGTACGGTGAGCTGCAACATCTTCTCACGTCTCTTCTATGGGATCAAGACGTGGACACTGAAGCAGGATACATAATGTAGGAAAGCCAAAAGAGAAAGCTTTATTAAATTTATGAAAAAATGCTCCCAATGCACGATACATTGAAATATATTGGGGCTTAAAACATTAATCGACTTGTTGAACGTTATAAGCCCCAATATATTTCAATGTTGATCAGATCTGTCATTCAGTACCCGACCTTACCGCATGGAGTAGACGTCCCACTGGAGTATTGCAAGGTTTACTATAGAACCATTTCACATAAAATAATCCGAGTTTAAATCAAAATTCTACCTTACACGTTTAGATTTTCGTTTTATAGTATGCAGTACAGTACCTTTGCAGTTCGTCTTCCCTTGAAAGTTTTCTACGGTTTTCTTACCAAATATGTTTTTCTAAATATATGCAGATACGTAGAAGCTCCTAATCTAATAGCAGCAATATATTTGCATTCAACTATTTTTAAATATTTTTAATGTCCAAAAAAGCGGTTCCGAATCGAGTATGCTCTTTAAACGCTATATAAATGGTCCTTTTATTAATATTACGTATGCAGTACACAAAAAAGTAATTATATGGCGAACAGATAATAAATAATAATTAAAAAAAACGCCAAATAAAGCAAAAAATTCGCAAATTCTAGAAATTCATAATGGCTGTTATTTCCTGAATGAAATACGATAGAGAAGCCATATACTGGTATTATTCAACGTTCTAACCCTTAATTAATATGCATGCCATGATTTTATATAAAAGAAAATATAAAGAAAAAAAATACCGTTTTAGAAAAGTACTAAAATGTCTGGCTCGATTTTTCATTCTTCTTTATAACTGCTTTTAAGTTGGAATTATTATTTGTTTTTAATTATTTTACACATGACAAGAAATGTACATATGTTAATTTACGAAAAAACAATAGGTAATTCAATTTGGACACACAATTTTAATGGATCTGGGTGTGTTGCCTTTAATTTGTCGTGTCCCCAGTAAACTAGGCTTTTGCCTGTATCTCACTGAGGACATATAGCATGAAAATATAAATCGATACTTTTTTCCGATTTTTGATTACGTATATAAAATACACATTCTCATCAACCTGACAAACAGTGACACTCAATTACATATGTATACATCACGCGAAACCAAACTCCTCACACTTCATCACTCCAGACATACAAAAACGTTCATCCTACAATATACCGCACATAATCACAAAAAAAAACACCACACTCAAGAGCTCACACAAACCTTTTCTACACGTCATTCCTCTTGCAAGTCCAAGTACTCAAACTCCTGTCGCAATGATTAATAATACATACAAACCATCATCACATTTTCCCGTTGGGATAGGTAGAGGACAGAGCACCAACGTTTCCGATCACGATATCTTTCATTCGTCTGGTCCATATCTATACATTATGGTGGCATTATACATATTTAAAAACCAAGTCAATCAGAATTTACTTTAAAAATTCTAACAGAGAATAATAAATCATGCTTGGCAGCTACAGAAGCGCCAGATCATGTTTCAAAACAAAAAGTGGAAAAACTTTTAATGACCCGTTGTTTAATCTAAAATTGTTTTAGATTGTATTACACTTTCATTGTTAAAGTACAACCTGGTGGGCTTCTTCCGACCAACGAGAAATATGTATAAGAGGCCTTAAGAAAAAAACAGACTAGAACCCGTAACCTCCGGGTTGGGAGACAAGCGTCTTACAATTTAGGCCCCGGATGTTGTCTTTTCTTCTTGCTAAAACCGCAAATTAACCATTTATACTTCAACCTGCGCAATAAATTACGACGTCGAAGAAACTATTTATCACACAAAGCATGTAACTGTGACACAAAACAAGTTATATCCTCGATCAAGATACAGAGTTCAAAACAAGATAACTCAACTTCATCTTTCTGTTGTAATGACACAGCCATACTTATGATACAATGTACGAAGTAACTTCACGTTAAATTATAACTCTATTCCCTGTTTTACAGAGACAAGAATATTCTACAATGTGCGAATATATGAACGGAGAATTAACTCCAAATATTATTAACTCATAACTTTCTAACCCTACAGTGAACGAGGACGAAGAGTTAAGATATTTTGTTTTAAGTGTAAACATGTGGAGATAAATCATTATGAAAGAATGACTTAATGAGTATACAAGTTAGAAGTGCAAGGTGTCTTATGAAAGGGGTAGAACGAGTAAAACGTGATTGGACCAAATGGACGAAAGTGAGAAATATGAATAGAATAGTGTGCATGACGAGATGTATGAATGTGGAGCAAGCAAAAGATGTGTGTTCAGACAGAAAAGTTTGGTGACCTGTTTTCTCTACTTACCTCGCAAAGGTCAGGGCTTGGCATGTATGTATGTGTACAAGTTGAAATCGCACTTATCTAAGCTACACAACATTTTTGAAAATATATATTATATAATATTTTATAATAATATTGCAGTAAACATAGATGCATACATCAGTGGTATAGATGGTAAGAAGCCAAAATTCTGACAAGAGGGTTGCGGATTCGATTCCTGCTACGTACCCATAACATCGCATAACGCTCTTCTTCATCTTACTTAATACATCAGCCTTAGGGTCACAGTAATTCCTTATCACTTCATTTCGTATTCTGTCATACATTGTTACCCTGTGTATTCTTCTAAGTGCATGCCCGTTATAAAAATAATGTTAAAAAAATACCCACTCAGAGACAACATTGTTATTTTACAAAAGCACAAGGCAGGGTTAAACTAACAGATGTGAAATGTATGTATTTGTCACAATATATCCACATGCCACAGAAATACTGCAAACTATAAACGTACACAGTGTACCTCCCTGTCTGTGCCCAATGCGTACAGACTTCATTTAAATATGCGAAATTTTCAGTTTGTTTCTGCACAGGAAAACCGCAGATTATACACGAGGATATGAACATTTGGGCTTTGAGAAAATTGCTGTGGGATGGTCGGGTATTCTAGATGGAATGAGCGAAATTGCAATTTCTCTGACAGACATACGAAATTCAGATGTTAAATTGACATTCTAATATAATGGGTCTGCAGAGATGAATTAAGTAAGTTTAAATTATTTATTTATGAGCTTACCTGTGTTAAATTTGAATAAATCTGCCTGAAGAGAGCCTCAACATAGGAAGTAATATTAATGATAAAAGGATTATTTATATAGCGTCGTCAAAAAATCACTCTCTTCAAGGGCGCTCTAACTAGACATTAACCCACTCTTATTAACGTATCAAAAATATTATTAAAAAAATTAAGTATAAGGAAAGGAAGGTGGTGGCTGCGACCTTTAGATTGGATACTTCCCCGTATCTACATATATTTAGAAAAACATATTTTGTCAGTATTAATACAACGTGGCGAGCTCAGTGCCATGTGGCAATCTCTTCTAACCAACCAAAAATATGTTAGTAAAGCATTAGATGAAATCCAGGCTGGAATCATTTCCTTCGTTCTACATGCCAAAACCATCTCAAAGTGCTTTTCTTCATCTTACACAGCACATCAGCCTTCAGTTCATATTTATAATCCCTAAACACTTAAATCTGTATTGTCATACATTGTTACCCCAAAAATTATTCTCAGTGCACGCATTTCTACAGCATTTATTCGGATCCTATTAGTATTTATTAATGTCCGTGTTTTATTCCCATACATCACAGTTGGTACTCTAATATTATTGTGGACTATCATCTTAGCAGATCTAAAATACTGTTGTTCATATTATCTTAGCATATTTTCAGAATCCATAAGGGTTCGATGAAAACTGTTCGAGATATGTGTTGTTTTAAATATGATCAATATGTTTCAGTCGTTTACCAGAGAAAGTGGCAACTTACAACGGCTTAAAACTTGTCATCCGTTATTTTGGTAACTGCGCAAGCCTAACATTATAATGGCAAAGTGATCCGGTGGATAGTGGATAAACTTCTAAGGTCTTGGGACTAAATCACATTTTAAGAACTAAGTCCAATTAAATTATTTAAGTAACTTCAATTATTAAAGTTAACGCCATACGAGTAAACAAAAATATACAATAATTTCTGTCCCTAGTGGTGCTTTAAGCACGTTCTCTCGGTTCCATAATCCACAGAAATGGAAAGCTTTGGTTGATTTAAATGGAACTCACTTATCCTTTGTTTGACCAAAAGGCCAACATGGAACTTAATCTGATATTTATGTTATATGGAATACTATATGTATAATGGAGAATTCTTAGTCACAATTCGAAAGCGATTACATCCAAAAAAATCAAGAAAGCCGAGTCCATGAGGTGAATATGTATAAGTAAAGAATACATATTATACACTTAATGACTTCTATACAACTTTTATAAATCTATAAAAAGTTCGAGTGAACGACAATTTTAATTTTGTGAAAGCGTCAAACAAACTGGGATTAATACTTTGTTTCAAAAATCATTCACTAAAATTTATAGATTCAAACTAAATAGACAAAAACATAAATAATGAACATCGATCATATAGCATCAAATAGCTTGTAAAAAACATTGTATCTTGTCTCGTACGCTCGACTCTCATACACATATGTTATGATTATACGAATGTATAAACATTAGTTGTATACAGAACAACTTGGCAGAAAACTCATCCCACCAATCAAAATGATGTAAAGAGTCAAAAAGCGGAACTCCAAAGCGATGAAGGGATAGCTGGTAGTCCAAATTTGTGGAATAATGCTAAAAAAACATAATCTTCTGTAAAATTAAGTAGAATTGACCTCACGTAGAGAAACGTGGAAAGCTGATCTGCGGATCGACTTGGGTGGAATGGAAAGGTTTTGGGATTCCTGTGTTCCTGATGGAAATGAAAAGGGTGGAAGATCAGACAGAAAAACATTAAAAATGCTCGAATATTCTTTATATTGTGTCGTATCTAATCTCGCTGACGTTGGCGAGCACTCTTGAGAAAACATATCTGTCTTAGACGGCACGGGACAGCTCCTCATCTGTCGGGATATATGTTGAATGTTGCGTAACCAAGGCGTCTTCTACTAATTCCGCGTGGACACTTGATTTTGCCTATCAATAATAATTTTTGGACGTGGCGTATTTCTCCTCTCAAAACATGAACCAGATAGGCACGAAGGAGCCTACAACTTTTAAAACCCGCATCCCCAGGTAGCAGCGGACAGGGAAACGCTCAGCAAGATACGCAGCGATATCGGATAGGATGTGAATAAAATACTTCTCCCGGAACAACAAGTAACGTACTATACAGCTTGTACCCATGGGCAGATGCACATAGCGTCTGTACTTTATGTTAGGATAGGTTCAGTTTAATACGGGGAAGAGAACTGGAAACTACGTCGGAAGTAAATTTCTCAGTCTATAGTGATATTAACCTGAAAGGCCATTGTCCTCGCCATACTTCTCTATGGGTCTGAAACTTACGTTCCCTATATAAGGCACATTCGAATCCTTGAAGTATTCCATCAAAGTTTCCATCGTCGTATTCTTTACCAGGCGTCTCAGCAGGATCCTAATATCGTATATGACATATGCGGTAGGAAGCGCGCATCTGGAATCGGGCTGTTTTCTCACAGATCACATGATCGAAGTGGAAGAGCAACTCAAGATTGGCGTTGGAGTGGCGAGGGGACTCTCGACGATGCCCAGCAACGACGACGAAATATCCCAAAAAATCATTCTGGAGAGAAACCTAGAAATGATCCCTTGCCCCGGGAAGCTCATCAAAGGGCAGGGTACAAAAAGCTCTAGAATTAAAGTAGTGAAGTCCAATTTGAGAATTTATTTATTTATTATTACACATGACAAGAAATATACATAATTTGCGAAAAAACAACAGGTAATTTAATTTGGCCATACAATTTTAATGGGTCTGGGTTTGTTGTCTTTCATTTGTCGTATCCCCAGTAAACTAGGCTTTTGCCTGTATCTCACTAAGGATATTTAGCATCCAAAAATAAATCGATACTTCTTTCCGATTTTTGATTACACAAAAACAAAACCCCGTTGCACGTTGTCATCGACCTGACAAACAGTGACACTCAATAACAACTGGAAACATCATGCGAAATCAAACTCTTCACATATCATCACTCCAGAAAGACCAAAAATGTTCATCCCATAATAGGAACGTATAATATGAAAATTCTTTATGCTCCTGGCAAATTAGATAATAATGCCTTAAAGGAAATGAAAATATTGTACTTAATCTGCTCGAATATTGTTAAAATATAATTTACAACTTTTAATAGGTGAATTTTGAACAATTTAAGGAACATTAAAAAAGGGGTAAAAGAGTGAATGTTGTAAGAAGGAAATTAGACTAAATTAAGCTATTAGTCGTTCATGCAGAGGGTATTACAATACAATTTGCGTTATGAATATAGCCAATACGAGTACGTCAGATTCGCGAAATATGGGTTTCTCGAATGTTTCGTATTAGTGGATTTCGCAAATTACAGGTTTGCAATACCGTGAGGTTGCCGCAACAATTCAGTTAACAGATAAACGTGTTCAATTTATATATAATTTTATTATCGATTGATCATTATTGCAAGATATAAACCGCTAAATATGAAAAAATCTAATAACAATGACAACTATGAAAACAAAGTGGGACAAATTGGTTTCACACTCCTCAACAAGTATTAAACAAGTCAACTACTGTTAGGTGATTCCACGTCTGATTTAGTCGATATTTTCAACGCAGATTTTGTTGATTTCAGCACGGCCTTCTCCAGCAGTTCCTCAATCTAAGATAGTGGAATGGGGGCTATTATTCTATTGGTTTTTAATCTTAGTATATTTTTTATCTTCAAATAGTCTTTTGAGAGAGATCCTTTTTTGCAAGTAATATTTTATGTCTTGTATGGTTAATTACTTTTATTGTAATTTGTTTAATCAGGCACTGTTTACTACCTTGCTCAAAAAGTTTTAGGACCGGCCACCGTGTGGCGCTGTCAGTCACCCGATTGGAATTCTTTTTTGTTTTTGTTAGGTTACCACATCTATCATTGACACTTCCCTTCAAATTTCAGCGTCATAGCTTGACATTTGTAAAAGTTACGGTGCCGAAAGACCTCAATTTCATGCAAAAAAAGACCGCGTTGAAATCGCGAGACATTATTTCCATGAGTTTTTTTACCAAAAACAACACGACTACTATCCAGCAGCCTTTGAATTCACCTAATCTGGCTCCCTGCGACTTTTTCCTGTTCAACCAACTTAAAAAACCGCTTCGCGGAACGCGTTACAGCACCCGAGAGGATGTCATGAAGAAATCGAAGACGGCTCCGATGGACATACCGAAAATTCAGTACCAGCGGTGTTTTAAGGATTGGATCAAGCGCTGGCGTAAGTGCGTTGCAGTCGATGGGGAGTACTTTGAAGCGGACCATATCGATTTTGATGAATAAACTTGTATTTTCGATTTTATGGATGAAGTCCTAAATTTTTTTGATCAAGGTAGTATTCCACTTTTCGTAACGGTAACCTACCGGTTTCAAGGCTTTCATCTCATCATGAGAGGTAAAAGCCTTGAAACCGGTAAGGTTATACCATTACAAAAACTTTTGTAACGGTATAACCCTACCGGTTTGATAAAAAAAAGAATCGAGAATTTTATTCTTTATCAGAAAGTATTCAATCATTAATATCAACATTGTCCCCATCAAAGTAATCCCCATAGGATAAAACAAACTTTTGCCAACATTTTTTCCAATCCGCAAAGCATTCTTAAAACGCACTGTTTGGGATAGCCTCTAACCCACTCGGCAACTTTCCTTTTATTTTCTCTATGTTCGCTAAACGTTGTCGTTCATCTTCGGGAACAGGAAAAAGTCACACGGGGCATATCAGGTGAATATGGCGGCTGCGGCATCACGTCTTTGTTGGTTTTAGCCAAACATTCACGAATTAGTAGTGAAGTGCGAGCTAATGCACTATCGTGGTGTAAAATTCTTGCCCACAATCGTTTTCATCGGATTGCCTCACGCAAACGGCGTAAAACTTTAAAAAAAAACCTTTCTAAATCCGAAAAAATCGTTAACGTGTCAAAATATGTTGTAAATACTTGCCTTTCAAACACAAGCTGCCCATGTAATATGGGTGAACATTGAAATGTACATCACACACAGTGTCGCCAAGGTGAGGAAAAAGGGCTTAATAAAAACAAATAGCCCGCGAAATAAAAAAAAATCGTTATTTTTTTTATCAACCCTCGTATGTATTATATATTGTAAGACTTTTTTGAGGCCAGTTTTACTGTGGCATGTAAAGGACTGAAGTGTAATTTATTGTATTAATAAAGGCTGCATTGAAAACAGACAGGAGTACAAAAATATCGGAATTAGACATACTAGAATAAATAGAATCCAGAAAATATATTAGGTGTTAACACAAGTTGTGTCTGTTTTTTTCCAATTTAACCCTTATAACTCCAGAGGCGACATATAGTCGCCATGGTAATTATTTTAATAACTCCAGAGGCGACTATATGTCGCCATTTTTTATGGTTGTATTGTTTACATAAACAAACATCTCGGGACACCCAGGAGCAGGTATAAACATGTTACATTAGTTTCACAACAACTGTTCTACTGTTTAGACGTGTTTCGGTTGAAAAATAATCAGTACGCACCCTTTTACACCGTTGAGATTACACAAGTTTTTTTTTTACCCTCTAAAATAATGGAAAAATCGCAACTGAGTGAAAGTGAAGACGAATTTATTTTAAATGTATATAGTGATGAAAGTTGTGATAATAACATCAATATTCAGACCTCTAGTGATGAATCAGAGTACATTGGTCATAAAAAACGCAGAGTTGGTCCTCTTCTATCATCAGATAGTTCTTCAAGTACTACAAGCGCTCAAGATTCACAAGACGATGAATGGATTGATATATCCAATACGGTGGATTCTCCTGACATTATAAATTTTGACATCGGAGCTCAGAATGTCGGACCAAATGTTCCTTTAACAATCAAAGAACCAAGTCAACTTTTCAAATTATTTTTCACGGAAGAAATTGTAACGGAGATAATACGGGAAACAAATGCATATGCAAAAGTCAAACTTCAATCAAAAGTTCTAACTGCAAATTCTATTTGGCAAAATTGGCCTGATGTACAAAAAGATGAATTTTGGGCATTCATTGGGGTCATTTTAAATATGGGAACAATGCCACTTGCCAATATGCAAGAATATTGGTCTACTAGAGATAATTCCAGAGTCCCATTCTTTGCAAATATTTTCACGAGATCTCGATTTCATCAAATATTCTGGATGTTACACTTGAATACACAAGAAACTGGCCATCGTGATTTAAGAACACGGATTCAGAAAGTCAGTAATTTTTTAGAATATATAAATAAAAAATTTGCTGACTATTTCATACCCAACAAAAATATCTGTGTTGACGAATCAGTAGTGAAATTCAAAGGAAGAATATGCTTCATCACTTACAATCCAAATAAGCCTACTAAATGGGGAATACGCATTTACGTTTCGGCGGATTCTGAAACATCATATGTGTACAGTATTCTTCCCTATTACGGTAGTATTACTACAGAGAATTTACCAAGCCCAGATTTGCCTGTGAGTTCGAGAATACCCATCTACTTGTTCAGAAAAATTTTGGAGAAGGTACCCCATGCACAAGGATACCACTTGTTTACAGACAGGTACTACACAAGTCTTCCACTTGCTGAAGCACTATTGAAGATGAAATGTCATTTAACTGGGACAATACAGACCAACAGAAAAGGCATTCCGATCACCATAGAAAAACCAAAGTTTGGCAATAAAAAAGTTTTGGCTGTAAGAAAAAGAAAAACAATGCTTTTGGCATGGAAGGATAAAATAATAATTACAATGCTGAGTACTGGTGATTCTGCTGGCATGTCGTCTGTTTCCAGAACAGGGAAGGGAGGTGTTCAATTAGTTACAGAAAAACCAAATGTAGTACGAAACTACACCAAATCTATGGGTGGAGTAGACCGTGCCGACCAGTATGCTTCCACATATTGTTTTCTCAGGAAGTCATTAAAATGGTGGAGAAAACTTTTTTTCTGGGGAATGGAAATTTGCTCAATCAATGCATACATCCTCTACAAGAATATAAAATTGAAAAATAATGAAAAACCACTAACTCATTTGAAATTTGTCAAGAATTTAGTTGATCAGTTGGTAGGAGACTTTCGGGAGCTGCGAAGTAGGCCATCAACTTCTACTTTTGATGTACGACTAGATGGTAAACTTCATGTTTTGCAGAAGGGAAAGAAGAAGGACTGTGTGGTCTGCTCAAATAGAGGCAAAATCGGCAAACGACATGAAACATATGAGTTTTGCGACACCTGTCCTGGAAAACCTAGGATGCATTTAGGGGATTGTTTCCTCAGATATCATACTTTGAAAGATTATAAAACTAAAAAATAATGTTGAATTGTTATTTTTTTTATCAAAATAAACTCATTTAAACATTTATCTAATAGTTTGAATAAAAAAATTGCATGAAACCTTATTAATTTTTTTTTCAAATAAATTATTTCTAAAACCTATCATTTTATAGTAAAATTTCAAAAAAATACCCTGGAGTTGTTGGTATGTCATACAAAAAAAAATCTGGAGTTCAAAGAGTTAAAAATGAGCACCATTTTCAAACCATTTTTCATCACCAGTAATGATGCGGTAAAGGAACCTTTGCTTGTGGCCATGCGTAGCTCGATGAAGCGCGAGCAAACCAGCAGAAAATGTCGAACGTCGATTTTTGTTTTTGTCACTCAAAACATGTGGAATCCAAGCGCCGAACTTCTGGACTTTTCCCGTTGATTTAAGATGGCGGTATACAGTCATGTTACTACAATTCTTGTGCTCAGCCAATTCGACGGTGGTTTGAAGGGGATCTTTATGAATAATATGGTTTAAGCGGTCCTCATCGAAGTCCACTGGTCGTCCGGGACGCTCCATGTCTTTCAGGACGAAATTACCGTCATTGATACGCAAAAGCCATCGACGAGCTGTCCTTTAATTCATAACATCTTCACCGTACACTTCGCAAATATCGCGAGCAGCTTTGGCAGCTTTATTCCCTCGATTGAACGTGAACAGAAGGAGGTGTCGAAAATGCTCACTTTCGTCTACTTGACATTCCATTTTGAAGGCTTGTAATCAAATAAAATAATATATGTAACGTAAAAGCAAACACAATTTCTTGTAGAGCAGAAAATTTTCTTTCGAATGGCGTATAAAGTTTACCATTTTGTTTTACTTTGGTGCTCATTTTTATATTGGAAAAAAAACGGATGTTAACACCCAATATTATAATACAATCTAAACTCAGGACGTGAGATTGCTGCTATAGCAAAGGACGAACTTCAGTTACAAGAGTGACGTTACAACTTGATATTCGTGAATGTAGAAGATGCATTGTACGAGGAGGTAGGTCCCCGTCCCCCAGAAGCGTGCAAACAATATCACGAATATCAAGTAATTGTAGTCATTACTTTACACACGGCATAATGACTATCCATATGGGCAATTAAGTTAAACGTGAGAAATATTCGATCCTTCGGGCCGTGTTGAGGCAGCACGTCTTGCGAACGGGTGCCTGCCGACATACGGGCACAGTCGTCAGACAGATTGTCGTCATTAACGGATATTAAAAATCGAGGCCATCGAGACACGATCGGGAACTTGTTTGTCTCCATTGACTGATTGAATGTTTCTTGGACAATATGGAAAATAAAATTTAAAAAAAAAACAAAATTATGATTCAGACAAAAGGGTGTAACTCTAAACGTACATTTTTTTCTAAAGACGATAAAACGCAGTACTGTACAACATTAAGAAAGACAAACAACAGAGCTACTGTGAGTGGAAAACGTGATAGACGAAGAACAAGGAAAATATTGTTAGATTATGAAAACGATGTTTTAAATCAAGGAAATGTAATAGGTTAGTCAATAAGTTTTGAAAGCGACATCTATAGAGCAGTAGAAAAACCAAAATTTCTACGCCATTTTAATATTTCATCTTTCATAAGAACGTACTCAAAATTTCATTTCGATCTGTCAATTCATTCTTTGTTTACATGCCATTTGAAGTTGACGTGTCAGTGTATTTTTTAACAATGGAAAAATCCGAATATCGTGCAGTGATTAAATTCTTTGTTTTGGAAGGGTTATCGGCTACTGAGATCCATGCAAAGATGGTGAAAGTATTAAAGGAGTCTTCTCCTTCATTTCAAACCGTTCACCGATGGGTTTTGGAGTTTAAGCGTAGCCGTACAAGCGTTGAAGATGATCCACGCTCAGGACGTCCAAAATTGTATGCATGAATAAAATGGATGTTTTAAGTAAGATGACAAAATGAGCTTTAAAATGGTTTGGTCATATTTAGAGAATGAATGATAGAATAATGACTAAGCGAATAAATAAGTCAGAAGCGCCAAGTGTACGTGGAAGAGGAAGACCAATTAAAACGTGACTGGACCAAATGAATCAGATTTTGAAAGTAGGTGAAGTGATAAGTATGAATAATAGAATATTTTGCACGACGAAATGCATGAATGTGGAGGAGGCGAAAGTTGCGTGCTTGGATAGAAAAGTTTGGAGATCTGTTCACTCTGTCTACTCCGCAAGGGCCACGGTGTGCTGATATGTATGTATGTTACATATCCAAAAGACAATTAAAATTTTAGCAGTTTTATAATTAATAAACAAATTTTACAAATAATTCGGGCAATCAGCGGTTTAAAAAACTGTATATATCACATTATTTTCAAATCGAAAACGATACATTTTGAAAAACAACTTCCTCTCAACGGCACAGTTAATTGAATTGTTTCGATTAAAATCAACGTACAGTACAAAAAGTAAAACAAACAAAAACAAACACAAAGGGAAACAGCGAGCGATAGATATGTTTATTGAGGGGAAAAATAAAAATCGGATCGTATGCATTGAAATTCCCCCGATTGATTAACCCATTTATGTCTATAATAAATGCAATTAAAAAAAAAGGAATAAACCAACCGAAATTTCCCAAAACCAGTTGTTCATGATTTTGGAGCTTTAGTCATTTTTCAAGAAATACACTTTTTTGGAGTATCCGGAAGGCTGAGAATATTGAAACCTTTCGGATCTCATTCTCTCAATGTGGTCAAAACGTGTCAACATTTCTTACTCAATATTGAGGAAAGGCCCTTGACAAGAGTTTGCTCTCTAAACGGGACTATATAAATTGTCCTTTTTTATTGTTATCAATTCTACGCATAACCTCTATCTCTAACAAACCTTTATCCAAAAATTTCTTACTGAATCTTACATTGTAAGGCACGTATTTCTACCGCATTTATTCGACTTTAATCACTCCTTCTCAATGCCCAGACTTCGCTGCAATATCTCAAGTGATTTATTGTACTTTCGAATCTATTATGATCTTCTTGTTATAATATAATGTAAAAAGAAAGCCTGGTAGAGGAAGATCAAGAAAAGTGTGGGTGCATCAAGTTAATAATATAATGAAAGAATGGGATTGAATTCGGATCAATCGTAGGAGTTGTATGAGAAGGTGTATGGGTGTAGAAGCGAAATATGTGTCACGATAGAAAAGTCGGGCACTCAAGCACACTTATCTGCGTGGCCCGACAGGAAACAGCTTAAAGGTATTTATATATGTAATAACAATGGTTTGTGTTGCATTGGACTAAATTTTAGACAAGAATAAAATATCATCATGACAATGCGCTTTTACGTCTAAAATAATGAAACTTGTATGAAAACATTTTCAGGAACTATCTGGACAATTTTCTTTATATAAAAACGACGAGAATGGGTTGAAAAAGAAAAATCCGGTTTATCAATCGTTACGAGTTGTCAAAAACCCCTTACCCAACCGCGGCCATGTTTTCAGGGAGAGGGTGCGATTGATGGCAAAACAAAAAGCGATCAGGTCAAAACAATTGAAGGCAGAAACAAAATGTGAAAAAAAAAACAAAACAAAAAACAATCGGGTTACTACTGCGCACTAGTTTCGAAACAAAAGCACGCTGAAACGAGAGACAGAGAGAACTGCTGTCGAAACAGGCCTGTACGTTATATCGAGGTGTAGAACAATAGAAAACCTGGTACAATGTGAATGATTGAGTGGGTATGTTACCGCGATGTTGTTAACTGCCGGTTTCGGAACTCGAACCGATATCATTTTCGTTTGAAATGGTTATCAAGGTTGATAAAAAATATGTTTTGTTCTAAATGTTTATGGTACAATATAATTAGTTACTTTCCGGAGCGGAGGTTTAGTAACCATATTTTTTACTCTGGGACGTGACCTGTCGGGTAGCATTCCTGGCGCAATAAAATTATCGACTTGTTTCGATATAATTTTTGCATCAAATAATCATGACAAATTAAATTTATTTACAAGTTACGGCAGAGCAAACATGCAAACATATCATCAAGAAGGCCTCCATGTTGGGGTAGGCAGAGAGGAGGATTACCAGACTTTCCTATCGCGACGCACACACATATTTTATCTCATCTTACACAACTCGTATGATTTCTTTAACTTTTTACATTTCCTTCTTTTTTAGGGTCTTTCAAATTAAGCGCTTTTTTTTAATTCATCTGGTTGTTCTTTGACCCAATTGACAAATACACGACGTTTTGCATGATCCAATGGCTTTAGTTCCTGTGTTATTTGAACCTTGTGTGCCTTCAGAGCTAAATATTTTCGTAAAATACGCCATGTTGTGGATTCACTGAGTCCAACTTGTTGTGAACGTCAACTAATGGACATTTCTGGGTCTTCAGCAACACTTTCACGAACCAAATCAATATGATCTTGTGAACGACCGCTACGGCTATATCTTTCTCTTCTTTTATCTTTCACCGAACCAGTTCCTTGAATTTTTTTTAACTATTCGATTGATAGTGCTTTCAGATGGACGATTACGCAACCCGTAAATATTTTCTAAAAACATTTTTCACTGAACGCCCTTTTTCAAATAATTTAACAATTTGAACGCGTTATTGTATTGTATACCTACGAGTCCATTTTTATAAATGCCATACATTACACTTCTCAAGTGTCACAAGACACAGGCAAGTTCGCGACGCCATCTGTATTTTATCCAAGAATTTAAAAAAAGTTCAATTTGAAAGACCATATACTATATAATCACATACATTTGATCAAACCATACTTTATTTGGTCTTCCTGTACCCGCGTTCCCCTCACATTTGCAATGTATATATGGTTTGTAAATCTTTCTTCATTCATTCGTTCCACGTGCCCAAATCGTCTCAGAGTGCTCTTCTTCATCTTACTCAACACATCAGACTGAAGTTCATTTACATCCTAAATCAATTCGTTCCATATTCTATCAAACATTTGTCATCCCGTGTATTCTTCTCAGTGCACACATTTTTACAGCATTTATTCGGCACTTATCAGTATTTTCCTACTTCAACATTTCACTGACATACATTAAAGAGAGTATTAAAATACTGATGTGGACAATCATCTCAGCAGATTTTGACACTGTCCAGTTCGAGTATTTTTGTTTTAGCACTCCATCAACTGTGTTTCATATCGCTCTTTACTTTTCTACAATATAATCTGAAAAATAACACCCAAATAGAAAAAATATTCACCCATATATCGCATTTACTATTTATTCCTTATACACTGTAAAAAATAATACATATTCAAAATTGTGTTAACTTATTGCATTAAACTACTGATTCAGTCCTAGACGATTTTCGTTGCTTCGGCTTCCAACCTTCCCTTAAAAATGTATACCAAGAAATAGTGAGTTTGAATGAAAAAAAAAACATTTTATACAAAGAATTTCGAACAAGACACAAAAAGAAGTTGATAAAATATTTGACTGAAGTGTGATGTTTTCACGCATTCTGTTAGGAATGTAAAAAGGACAATGTGCACGCGTGTAAAGGAAAAGAAAACATTCAAACAGGAAGAAGGATATTGTTGGGTGCCCCTTACAAATTGAATGGGCCACGTCGACAAAGTCTGAATGTGCTACCCTTTTAAATATTTAATTGAAGAGGCGCTTGGTGTTTGCCTATTTCTTTTCTACTTCCTTTTACTGCCAGAAAGTCCTTTGAATCGTGACTGAGGAGCAAATAGACGCAAGTGTTTTCGAAGATAATATAACTTTGGGTTCAAAAGTCTTGTAAAGTTAAGGTAAAGCGACCGATCAAGGCCTTACTACATAATTTTATGTCGTCATCATTGCTGGGCCTCGTAGTCGAGGATCCTGTCGTCATTCCAACGTCAATTCAGTTGGAAAGCTTAACTGTGCCATTGAGTTTTTTTTTTTAGTGAGTGAGCTATTGTATTGCATACCAGCGAAGTATTGCGTACCAGCAAACTCACCGGCCACCGGTATTTTTTTTATTTTTTTTAAGTATACTCGTATATATGACCGAAGTCATAGGTATCCTTATTCCCCCCGAATACTATGCGAAAAAAAATCCATTCTAAAGAAGAAGCACAGTGCGAGGTTCGAACATTGAAACAAAGGATTTGAAAATTTGAATGTAAAATAAACTACTTGCCTATAAAAATCAATTTCAAATGGTATCGTAATTATTATATGATGTAAAAGTGATGAGAGATATCGAACGGCGTGCAGAAAAAGCATACAAAGTCAACGGTGCACTGAAATATGTATACTCTAACAGGACAGTATCAAAATATGCTAAAATGTTCGAACAGAATTCAGTCTTGTTTGTGCTCCCCTGAAGATGAGGTGAAAGCCTTGAAACCGGTAGGGTTATACCGTTACAAAAAAGTGGAATAAACAGTGTTTGATAAAAAATAAATTACAATGTCTTTAAACCTCCACAACGTTAATGTCTTAACTATAAACAACATATTATAATATTACTTTTTCTTGTATACGAAATAAGCTGGCTGGGTTATTGCCATGTAATAATCTTTTTCAACTTACTAAAAAGATATTAAAGAGCCTTAATTTAAAACTATTGTATAATGGAACCCTTTTTGAAATAAATTGGTTCAACTTAAGTTTGTAAGTCAGGCATATTACCAACTAGACCACGGAGGTCGTCTTAAGTGAAACACAGGAGTAATATACTTTATTGGTTACTCTACTATAGTAAGCCGCAGGGTGAATATTTGGTAAAAGGGAGGAATATTTCGACACAGCATCAACGGGGGGATAAACTGTATTCTAAATTCCATCTCAGACATATGAGAAGTAAATTGATCGGAAAATATTGTGACATTATTATGTATGGGGTTGACTGTATGGGGAGGTTTCAAAATATTCAACCAGGGCCGAAGCCTCCTGATGTATGGTATGAAAGCTTACAAAGGCTGGAAATCCAAAAGAAATCAAGTCAATAATATTCCACTTCAGAATGGTGTTTTGCATTTGGAAAATTGTCTTTATCCTGCTATGAATATTTTATAAATGCTATCAATTATTTAATTTCATATAGACTGTTCGTTTTTGTATAACACATACATACCATCACGTAATGTCCAATTTGGGGTAGCAGAGAAGATAGATATCCACGCTTCGTTCCGATTCCAAAAATTTCATCATATCCGTAAGTGCCCTTATGGTTCATATACTTCATACTTTTCCCTCAATTAAAATTGCATAAACTTGCATTTCACTAGTTTAGGGATGAATGTAAAATTAAGGCTGCTGAGTTGAGTAAAATGAAGTTTGCTTTGATTTCAAAATTTAAAAAAAAATCTTAGTCAAAAGCCTTAAAAGAGCCGAATAAATGCAGATAAAATGCACGTACTCAGAAGAATACATGGATGGGGTGACAATGTATAACAGAATACGGAATACCGTGATTAGGGAGGAACGTGATCGTAAGGTTAATGTGTTGAGTAAGATGAATGAGAACACTCTGAGATGGTTTGGGCATGTAGCAGGAATAAAAGAAGAAATACTTACGAAACAAAAAAATACAAAAATGTGAGTGAAAGGCGTGATAGAGGAATACCAAAGAAAGTATGCTTAGATCAACTGAATAATTTGAAAGAAGGAAAAGTTAGAGAAAACGTACAAACGAAACAAATATATAATGCAAATATATGGTTGAAATATAAAGTGCAAGTAAAGTATGGTTGGATCAAGTGAATGATATTTTGAAAGGAAACGTACAAAATAAAAGAAATCGTAGAGGTTTTATGACAAGGTGTATGGGATGTAGAAGAGGCTAAGGATGTGTGTAGTTATAGTAAAGTCTGGTTCTCTGTCTTCTAAGTCTGCTTTGACAGGGAAATGACGTAATGATATGTATTTTTTTCTGTTAAAATCAGCAACAACTAGCGAGGCTCTGGATTCTCCCTAAACCCATCAGAATAAATGTCCCCCGAACATTATATAGAAAAGACTGAGAGCTCAAGGGGTTTTAATTATAGGGAAATCCCTTTGGATCTTTTATGCGACGAACGATGTGACAGCTTCAAGTCGCATGTGATATTAGGCGGATATTTTATACTTAAATAAAATTTTAAACGGTATATTTTAACCGATTGACAAGTTTTAGAAGTATATTATATGATACATGCATTATAAAATCATATAGATTAATATTAAGGGTACCAGGAATTACTCCATTATTTTTAGGCACTGTTGTTTGAGTGAAAATTACCGGCGACAAAATTCAGGAGTTGAACTAGGAGGTTCTAAAACACCCTTCATATTCCCCGAGTTTGGACTTATAACTACTCAGGTCTTTGGAACACACATTTAAAGAAAAACGATTTGATAATGTAGGCGGTGTAAAATAAAACATCTAATTACGCATTTTAATTCTAAACCGACCGAATATATTATAAAAAGGCAATTGAAAAATTGCAACAGAGATGGAAAATAGTTATAAATAATGATAGAAATTATATTTTGGAAAAATATGTAACCGTTTTAAAAAAAACATTACTTACTCGTATACGTTGCTCAATGAAAAAAATGGATTAATTCCTGGTATCCCTAATATGTTTTTCAAAAGGTTGTATTACACTTTCGTTGTATACAATGGCATGTAGCATTCTCTTCTAACAAACCAGAAATATGTTAAAATCGCCTCAAACCAGATAGAAATAATTTTAATCCTTTCCGGTCCACAAAAAAAAAAAATTGTCCATCAGGTCCACAAAAGATTTACAGAATTACAGGGTAAAACAATACATCCAGGTTGTTTTTAATAAAACTATATTTATGTTCACAAGGTTGTTTTTAATAAAACTATATTTATGTTCACAAGGTTGTTTTTAATAAAACTATATTTATGTTCACAAGGTTGTATTTAATAAAACTATATTTATGTTCACAAGGTTGTTTTTAATAAAACTATATTTAAGTTCACAAGAAAAAAATGTCGAATGACATTCGACATAGGACTCACTGGAATAAAGTCGATGTCGAATGACATTCGACATAGGACCGGAAAGGGTTAAAAATCTGGATTCTTACGGCAATCGAACCCAAAACCTCCGAATTGGAAGTCAGTTCACTGTTACTTAAAAAATATTAAAAACAATAATAAAGGTAAAATAATACAAGAAGGCTATTTATTAGTTATAAAAATAATAAAAAGGTATTCGAAATTAATCAATGGAAAAAAATATGTTTTAAGTAAGACGAAGAAAGGAGCTTTAAGATGACTTGCACATATGAAGAGAATGAATGACGAAAGAATGACTAAACGATTGTAAAAACATCAAGAAATCCAAGGTGTATGCGTAAGAGGCAGACTGAGGAAAACATAGTTTCTCTGAACAAAATATCATTCACTTGATCCAACCACCCTTCCCTTGTCTTCCTCTCTCACATTTGCACTGTATATATTTGTTCTAAAAGATTTTTCTCATTCATTCGTTCTACATGTCCAAACCATCTCAGAATGCTCTTCTTCATCGTACTCAACACATCAGCCTTAAGTTCACATTCATTCCATATCACTAGTATATTCTTATTATTTCAAAACTAAGTATTTTTGTTCCAGAAAACGGTAACCTCTAACCCTATCGCACATCAGCCGTAAGATCAATTTTAATTTTCAATCATAATAATTTTACTACATAATAGAATTAAAAAAACACTCGGGACTCGTAATACATCTGTTGCATCCCTTATCTGAAGTGTTTCGCGTGTAGAAGGGTTGAAGAAGGGGTTGGGACACGAAGCGAGCACGGGGAGACCCGATGTAATTAGGCCATTAAAAGTTAGACTGGGTAGATAAAGGAGAAGGAAAAACAGAACAGGAGGTAGGGGAACATAGAGGAAACATTTGTGCTGTATTGTGGTTAAGAAGAAATGAAGCTTTTGTTACACGCAGTCAGTCGTTTGGATCAGGGACGACATAAGTCATATTTAATTATTGTATAACTATTCATTAAATTTGTATCTCTGAAAATGCTACTACGCTCGAGAATAGCTCTAGTGACGGTGGCCTTTTCAGACTAGCAAAACTAGCATCAAACATCTAAATCTTAGTTAAAACCTTAGATTATTAAGCAAAGAGTGCAAAGATGTAGTGAAAGAAGACGAAAGCATAATAAATGCGAAAGCGATACAGTTAAAAAAGCTTTATTTTGATTATTACACTGACAAGCTATGTGGCATCCGATTCCAACCTACCAAAAAGTGAAAACCAGATTGTAACCCTTATTGAAAAAAATAAGGGTTTCAACGGAAATCGAATTCGAAACCGCAGGGTTGGGGGACAAGCATCTTACCAACTAGGCCACGGATGTTTGTAAGGTATAATAAAATATACTCGTGTAACAAGGTGGCGGCTCTTTGAATGCAGAAGAGCAAGGGGTAAGGTTACTTTTGGAGATCACCATGTAGACTTTTGAGGTGTGTACGCGATAGCTCGGGATTTAAGCACGCGTAAGGATATAAATGTTTCAGCAGAGTGTTTTCACAATAAGGACTAATATATGAAAAAGTCCAACAGCTCATTCTGAAAGGAAAAATTGAGGGTTGACGCGGAGCTGGAAGAAGACAGATATCCTGGATCTGTAACGTTCGACAGTGGACCAGAATAGACGATATTAAAGAGCTGTTCCATAAGGCATAAGATAGAAAGTCCTGTGTCCAAATGCTACCCGACGTCCAGCGTACCTGTCAGAAGATATGAAATTCGTGATTAAGGAATGAGACCACTTCGTTACAGACCTTAACTAGCAAAGTATCAGACCTTCCCTATATATACTCATAAAGCAGAGTTTTTAACGCTGGTATGTACTCATATTCGACGGTTCATGTTTTCGTTAAAACTATGTGAATTATAAAAGTTGTATCCTGAATTATTAACTTCTACTACTTGCAAAAATACTTACAATTACAAAAAATATTAACTTCCACTACTTACAAAAGTACTTACAATAACAAAAAATATTAACTTCCACTACTTACAAAAGTACTTACAATAACAAAAATTATTGACAAATAATACAACTTTATCTTAAACTAACATGAAGATACAAAAAGCAGTAGTAATAATAAATTAGTCATCGTTTTAAAATTATTTAATAATCTTTGAGAATTTTGTGGGAATTTTATGGATAGATATTGAGATATAGAAAGAAAACACATGGTTTCATTAGTAGGACGAGATGCAAGTTGCTTTGCAGAATTAAAACCTTCATACATGTTGATGCAGGGTTACTCAACTCCAGAGGCAAAGTATTGTCCTTAATGTTTCGTTTATATTACGTTATTTATATGAATAAAGGAGAGCACAAAGTCAGTATGTAAGTAATGTAATCTGGATCAGAAATATATATCATGTTTATGCAGTTCATCGTCGTAATTATTAGTAAAAAAATACTACCGACATATAAATATTGCTCACGTTTTCAGTTGAAAACATGCCTCTTAATGACTGAACCACAAAGGTCGTCAACAATGGTAGACGGAAAATCGTAAGATATTTTTTCCTGCTTCCCTCGACGCTTTTTGTTTGAGGCAAATTCTTCAATTTCATTGCCCTTAAACCATCACTGGATTTAACCCTCTCTTCAAAACCCCAACCCCGTTAACGAAGGGGATCGTCAGATTCTGTTATGGAAGCAACACAGAAGAACACAATGCGCTTTGACTACATTCAGAAACAATAAGATTAAAGGGAAGAAGAGAGGTGTAAGGTTAGATTGTGGAAGAGTACTTAAGATAAAGCTGGTACGAGGGAAGTATCGAGTCTATAAAATAAAATAAACCGCAAAATTTCTGAGAACAAAACTAAGACATAATATTATAGAATACGTGAGAAATTTTCTTAATGAATATTACTAAAAATATTTATATAGTCCCTACGTAAACCACCCACACTGAATTAAAAAATGTTCTGTCAGTTCAGTTTTGGATGAAAGACGCACGTGAATTTTTTTTTGTGCTTGCTGATAGCAAACTTATTCAGTAAATGTCAGTAAAAAAATTTCATTGACAAAGAAAACAATGCTCCAAGAAGATTGTCAATTCAATCTGCTACAGCTATTCGTTTGGCAAATTTATATAACGCGTTTGATTCAGACGATATAAGATCTTAGAATAAAACCTTAAAAATAATTCTATAGGTATTAGGTCTAAGAATAATACCATAAAGAAAAAAAAATGGTGGGGATCTTATTGTCTATGAGTGGTAATTTTTAAATACAGAATTCTTGATGTTTATACATCATACGAGTATATCAATATTGAGTGTGGTTATCTTTTGTTTGTGGTATGTTGCTGGTATTGTTTTTTTCTCTTTTCTTTATCTAATTAAAAAATATGTTAATCTCATAATTGTCTAGAGTATGTTTATTATTGTTCTTTTAAGTGATGAGTGTATTTAATTGACACATGTGATAAGCTGGTTAACTTAAAGTAGAAATTCTTAGTCGGCCAGAAAGTCTAAGGTATCTAGAGTATGTTTATTTGATTTTCTTTTCAGTGATGAGTGCATTTAATTGACACATGTGATAAGCTGGTTGATTTAAAGCAACAATTCCTAGTAAGTCGGCCAGAAAGGCTAAGGTATATGTGCAAAGAAATTAACCAGGATTAGGTTCATCTCATAACATCCCCCCGGTCGAAATAAATGTAAATATAAAAATATGACGGCTAAACAATAGTCAAGCGTGGTTTAGATATATTGAGCCAACTGAATGACACTGTGGATATATTCTCGGCATCGTCCAGCAATGACGCATTTTGTGTTATGTTACATAATAAATTCATGCAAAGCGTGCAAAAATAATATAAAAAACGACGTAGAACCATCAACAAAAAATATTCAATTCGATTTTCCTGAAAATAGAGTTTCAAAAATGGAATCTCGAGAGTTTTAATGAGTTAACCAATAATCAGTAAACCAGGGCGACGATTTTTAGGCAAACCATTTTTTTTAAAGAAAAACGACACTAAATGTTGAATAAAAATCCAAAGATAATCCATCTCAATTGTTATTTGTGCAAATCATGATACTCATTAAAATTTAAAAATAGGAGTTAATCGATCCAACCCCATAGAATTGATACAGTATAAAACCACCCCCATCAATTAACTCGTACCCTTTGTATAATGATTACGATAAGTTATAATGTACCGAAATAATTCGATTATTTTAAGCAGAACCAATTAAGTACCAGTTTAATTTTGAAAGTTCTATAAAATAAAACTTAAAAGTTAAATTGAAAGTAGAAAAATATGATCAATATCAGTTTGAAAATAATTGTAAACTAATTATTGTACAATGTAATTAACTTGTAATTTATTTTTATCAAACACTGTTTATTCCACTTTTTTGTGACGGTATAACCCTAACGGTTTCAAGGCTTTCACCTCATCTTCAGGGGAGCATAAAAAAGACAGTGATGAGTGTCTTGTTTGTGCTCCCCTGAAGATGAGGTGAAAGACTTGAAACCGGTAGGGTTATACCGTCACCAAAAAGTGGAATAAAGTGTTTGATAAAAATAAATTATAATGTCTTTAAACCTCCACAACGTTAATGCCTTAACTATAAACAACATAATTGACTTACATATATCGTTTTACATTCGAAAACTTACATTTATTAATAATTTTTCTTCAATTATATTTAAATATATCTTTGACATAAACACACTTGTAGACAACGAAACAAAATCAATATGCTCTCAGCTCAGACAATACGCTCTTAACTTACTTTCATAATTGTAATGTGTATGGTAAAGTCAAACACTGTTTATTCTACTTCAAATCCACTTTTTACGCTCGTCCAAGAGTCGGTTTTATATACTATACTATGTCTTATTATATAGCATGTCTTATTCTAATATTGATTTAAAATTATTCGTCTTGTGATATGATCCTTTATTTATTAATTTATAAGAAAATTTATGAACAGGTAATATAATGTGGACACAAATATTTTAATGAACTGGATTTGTTGATTTATGGTAATGAAACGCAGACAAGAAAAATACTTAAAGGAGCCGAATAAATGCTGTAGAAGTGCGTACATTGAGAAAAATACATGGGGTGACAATGTATATGGAGATGAATATGATCTTAAGGCTGGTGTGTTGAGTAAGGAGAGTACACCGAGATAATTTGGGCATGAGAACGATTTTTTTTAAATAAATAAATAGTGCAACTGTGAGATGAAAGCGTGGTCGAGGAAGATTGAGGAAAGTATTAAAAGATCAAGTGAAGGATATTTTTAAATAAGGAAACTTAGACAGATAAATCGTAGGAGTTGTTGGACAACGTGTATTGGATGTGAATAGGTGAAGTATTTATAGCGAGATAGAAAATTCTGGCACTTTGTAATCTCTGCTTACCCCAACAGGGAAACGGCGTGAAGGTATGTATGTATGTAGGGTCTGTTCATATGAATTTCAGTTAATATCTCCGAAGTTGATGCAAACAGGTCCAACTTGACTGTTAACTTATCGTACGGAATACATGACCAACTTATGAAGCTCGATTTTATGTTGTTGATTCTGGAATACTCGATATAAAATAGTTCGCTTACTATTGAAGGACTCGGAGGGAATTAACGCTGAAACGTATACAAATTCTGGTGCAAAGGGAAGGCAAACAGTTACGGTGCTGATGTGATGGAAAATAAACAAATTAATTAGTAGCTGGAAGTGGTGAAGCGGATTCTGCAGGCCTAGTGGCAAAACAAACAGGAATGTCGGCCCTGGGCAGCGGGATGGTGGCGCGTATTGAATCTAAATGAGCATTCCGAAATTTCAGAAGGCAGTGGAGGAACATTCATGGATATATGGTGAGAATGTTTGTTAAAAACATAACGCTAACTTTAAAACTGATAATGCTGAGAAGTTCATTCGATTTTGAAATCATTGCAAAGTCGGACATTCTAAGTCATCAATAAACAAAAGATAAAAATCATAAATAAACAAAAGATAATAAATAAACAAAAGATAAAAATGAACAATTAATTTATTATAATTAACATGACATTATACGGGTATACATACATAGATACCGTACCGAGAATTCCCTGTCGAGATAGGCAGAGAGAACAGAGCGCCAGACTTTCATATCTCGTCACATATCCGTGACCTATTCTATATCCATATCCATACCTCATCTTATAACTCTTAGAATTTTAACTTTTCTTCTTTCAAAATATCATTCACTCGATACAACTATATTTTCCATGGTGTTCCACTACGATGTCTTCAACTATAATATTTGTTTCGTTAGAATGTTTTATTCACTCGTTCGACACACCAAAACCATGTCAGAGTGCTCTTTACCATCTTACTCAACACATCAGCCCGAAGTTCACATTCATCCCTAATCGCGGTATTCCGTATTCTGTTACATATTATCACCCCTTGTATTATTCTGAGCGCATGCATTTCATCAGCATTTATTTATTCGACTCTTTTAAGTCTTAAATATTCAATTCGATTTTCAATTCTCAGTCTTCCGACTGAGAATTTTCTTAAATTTTGAAATCAAAGAAAACAAGATCCAAAATTTTAAATCGCAAGCAAAAATATTAATCTTTTATTCAAAATATGACACAATATGATTTTTAAATATGACAACCTGGAGAATGTTTCTGTGACATTGAACCCTAACTATAAGATGTGTATAACAGGTAGGCTAAGAAAAGAGTGGAAATAGACGAATAAACGAGTAGTTAGCAAAGTTTTGACAAAAGTAACAAATATGAGAAAAATACAAAATGTGTGAGGGTGGATAGGGCGAAAGTTGAGAATTATCATTAACACTTGCTACCCTGTGATGGATAGCGAGTGACCAGGACTTATATTTCATTTGATTATTTGACGTTTTAATACATAATAAAATGATTTTTATAGCTAATTACATGTTAGATACAGATGTTGCAGATGTCATGTTAGATGCAGATGTTGCAACCTAGCAGATGTTGCATAATTTTGATTTAAATATACATTTTTCACTGGACGCTTAGCGTCCAGCACCGTGGCTGGCGGATTTTTTTAGCACAGTAAGGTAAGTGTTAAAAGCCCATTTAATGAGCTTTAAAATTAAGCCTACATAGTTTCTCTAGTTTATACCATTCAGGAAATATCCGACATTATACGAGTATATATCCAAAACAAGCTAATTTTGTGTTTTTTTTTTAAATACACATACTAAATCTACAACCTACCAACAAAAAATCATTTTGTCAATCAGATAAAAACTTAAAACCAAAAAACTAAAGAGGTAAAGAAGAAAGTGTATGTTATATTGAGATTTTGTGTAATAAGTGTGTAAATAGAAAGGGCGTGAGAGATATGTCAAAAGGTACACGGCTTAATACTTTATATTTGTAAATGTTTAGGAAAAAAAGAAAACTGGCGAATAAATTTGAAAAGCTGCGTTAAACCACTGCGAGCAAGAATAATTATATAAAACAAGGTCCAGAGTTTCGCTAATGAAGGGGGCTATTGAAATAAATTCGGCTCAAGAGAAATTAATCGACAATATGAATAAACAATAATTGCCAAAAGCAAAATTATTATTATTAAAATAAGAAATTAAGAAATTTATCCGTGCGCCATTATTGTTTCTTATGAAGGAAAAATAAACTAATATACAGAAATATAATACATTTTCAGCCAATTAATTTACCCTACAGGCAACTCAGGTTACATTAGAATAAATGTATAATGCGATTTGGAGGAAACGAAAAGAAAGCCTTTTTGTTATTTTGTTGTTGCAATATTGATGATAGTGATGAAAAAGATAAGATAATCTCAATTTGTTTATTGTGATGTAGTAAAAAAAATTAATGATTTGTTGAATGTAATAAAAAAAACTTGCTCATTCCCAATTTTTGTATATACGAGTATTCAGACAACTCAATCATACTAGCATGATCTGTCAACACCTTTGCAAAAATATATACGAGGTTTTCACAGTGATGAGACTTATGTTTATACATACATATCATCACTCCATTTCCCTATCGGGGTAGGCTGAGGACTGAGGGTAAAATTTTCATATCTCACCACACATCCCTCCCCTCTTCAATAATACATCCATAGACCTTCTCATATAAGTCATACAATTTCCCTGAATAATAATTATAAAAATGACAATTTACACAGCACGGTTACGAGAGCAAACGCTCCAGAACGACGCGCAAGGGCTTTTAAATTCGAGACTCGAACCCACTATTACTGACAGATTTAAAATAAAACAATATAAATACATACAAGTTAAGTGTGAGAATAGGACGATAGTGGCTGCGGTCGGACTTTCTACAATTTCTTCTATCAAAACATCATTCACTTGATCCAACAATACTATCTTTGGTCTTCCTCTCACATGACTTTCCTTCACATTCGCACTATATATTTGATTTTTAGGTCTTCCTTCGATCATCCGTTTCAAATGACAAAACCATATCAGAGTACATTTCTTCATCTTACTCAACATATCAGCTTTAAGTTCACATTCTTCCTTAATCACTTCATATCGTATTTTGTCATATATTGCCCCCTTTTCGTCTTTTCCTTTTGTTGTCTTTTCCTCATCCGTGTAATACTTCAACACATCGAATTCGGTACTAAATTATTGATTATCTTAACAGATTTTGATACTGTCTGCTATGAGTATACTATATATGTTTTAGTGCCGCATTTAATTTGTTTCAAATCGCTACACACCGTTCGATATGCATCTTAACTCTTCCATAATCTGAAAAAATATTATCCAAATAGCAAAATTTCTCAATTTACTTCAATCTTTCATTAGTCAACATATATTTCATTGACGTTTCCTTCCACACTTTTCTATATTCGGATTATTATATTACCATTAAATGTCCAATTATTCTTCTTCTTATTAATGCTACATGACAAGACATTTTACAATGTAATTACATACATACATATCGTAACACCCTTGTGGGGTACGCAGAGATAACAGATCTCCAAACTTTTCTATGTAAGCACAAAACTTTCGCCACCTCGTCATGAACAATCTTCTATTTTTAATACTTCTCACTTTACCTTCTTTCAAAATCTAGTTCATTTGGTCCAGTAACGTTTTCCTCGGTCTACCTCTTCCCCGCATGCTTTGCACGTCTGACTTATATACTGCCATCATAAGCAAAAACGCAGCTAATGGCAAAAGTTAAGTTTTGAGAAAACTGCACTTAAACGTTTTTCATTGCTGCTTAAAAATGTGATTCATAAACAAAAAAAACAGTAAAATGTGATTTATAAGCAAAAACGCAGCAAACGCATAGGCACTTGCTGTCTCTTTGCTTATGAATCACATTTTATTGTTTTTTTTGGTTAGAAAAATCTAGTATTTTGTAAAATTAAAAAAAAAATGATGTCGATTTTTGTGTTGAAATAAATTGTTTTCTGTATTTTTTTTTATGGATTATGGTACAGAATTTGATATGGAATATTGCCTCATACTTAGTTAAATTTCTGTGTTTTTCCCGTTAGCTGCGTTTTTGCTTATGACGGCAGTATACTAGCTTAGTCATTATTTCATCATTCATTCTCTCCACATGTTCAAACCATGTTAAAACTCTTTCCTTCATCTTACTTAAAACCTCCATTTTATTAATTCATTATTTTTCTGATATTATCATTCCGTCTACTTTCAAATATTGACAGTCCTTAGGACACGCATCTCCACAGCATTAATCTTAATCTCATCCTTGTGCCGAGTCCAAAACACAAGTATGCACATAAAAATATAGGAGTACATCTCGAGACCGCGACTGTGGCTGCAAGAAAGGAGGGGAAGAACAGAGCGCGACTTTGGCTGGCTAGTCTGAAGAACTGGTTTGGCAGGTCAAGGGGTCGCGGCCGATTGCTGTTATTCGGAGTCCCGTGCTTGAGCAGCCGGTTGGCAAACCGATTCGGTATGCTGGGATATCGGTGCACGCGGGTTATGTACGAACATTAAGCAAGCAAGAGACACGTACAGGGCTACATGAATTGTGAAGCAAGCGTCTCAAGATGGAGCATAATACATATATCATATACATATATCATATACATAATACATATATCATATACTTGTACAACTTCTCTGACTTAACATTTCCTTGTTTCAAAATATAACACTTGGTTCAATCATACTTTCCTTGGGTTTCATCTACCACGCTTCCCACTCAAATTTGCACTGCAAATTTGTTTTGAAATCATTTTGATAAAAAAAACATTGACTCTAACGAGAATCAATCGCTACCTCAGGGTTGGAAGTCAGTTCAATATTACTTAAAAAATATGAATAATAACAATTGATATATTATTTATAGTTAAGGCATTAACATTGTGATTGAGGTTTGAACAAGAGTCTGTTTGTGCTCTCCTGACGATGAAGTGAAAACCTTGAAACCGGTAGAGTTATACCGTTACAAAAAGTGGAATAAACAGTGTTTGATAAAAACAAATTACAATAATAATTAATGTTAAACAGAATATATGTAAGTTATTTATAAAAAAAATATTTCTAAGTCAGTCCATCGATCCGAACATCTGGTGAACAATTATATCCCAAAAATCTCTCCGCTCTTGGCCGAAATCGTCCCAGGCCTCCCTCACCCCTCAGCCCCCAACCGTTGAAGCGTGTATATCGGTACCAGTTCGAACAGAATTTAGTATTGTTTGCGCTCCCCTGAAGATGAGGTGAAAGCCTTGAAACCGGTAGGGTTAACCCGTTACAAAAAAGTGGAATAAACAGTGTTTGATAAAAACAAATTACAATAATAATTAATATTAAACAGAATATATGTAAGTTGTTTATTAGTCATAAATGTAATACGAATACATCAGAAATGAATGCATGGATAAAATGGATGTTTTAAGTAAGATGAAGAAAGAAGCTGTAAGATGGTTTTGACTCAAAGAACTACTTCCTGTGTAGTTGTTTCATGTGTCAGTTAGATAGACAAGCTTGGTCATAAACAATATGTTCTTATCTAACAATACTTCCTCAAAACATGATTGAGTCCATAAAACAATTGAAGCAGAGATGTGCAAGACATTAACTCGAAAAGAACTTAAGACCTAAAATTCATAGTAAAGCACGCCACGCCAGGTGGATGATATACTCCTACGTAAAATGGAAGGCATTGCGACAATTGGTAAAGCACGCCATGCCAGGTGGATGATATACTCCTACGTAAAATGGAAGGCATGGCAACAATTGGTAAAGCACGCCACGCCAGGTGGATGATATACTCCTACGTAAAATGGAAGGCATGGCAACAATTGGTAAAGCACGCCACGCCAGGTAGATGATATACTTCTACGTAAAATGGAAGGCATGGCGACAATTGGTAAAGCACGCCACGCCAGGTGGATGATATACTCCTACGTAAAATGGAAGGCATAGCGACAATTGGTAAAGCACGCCACGCCACGCCAGGTAGATGATATACTCCTACGTAAAATGGAAGGCATAGCGACAATTGGTAAAGCACGCCACGCCAGGTGGATGATATACTCCTACGTAAAATGGAAGGCATAGCGAAAATTGGCAAAGCACGCCACGCCAGGTAGATGATATACTTCTACGTAAAATGGAAGGCATGGCGACAATTGGTAAAGCACGCCACGTCAGGTGGATGATATACTCCTACGTAAAATGGAAGGCATAGCGACAATTGGTAAAGCACGCCACGCCACGCCAGGTGGATGATATACTCCTACGTAAAATGGAAGGCATAGCGACAATTGGTAAAGCACGCCACGCCAGGTGGATGATATACTCCTACGTAAAATGGAAGGCATAGCGACAATTGGTAAAGCACGCCACGCCACGCCAGGTGGATGATATACTCCAACGTAAAATGGAAGGCATAGCGACAATTGGTAAAGCACGCCACGCCAGGTGGATGATATACTCCTACGTAAAATGGAAGGCATAGCGACAATTGGTAAAGCACGCCACGCCACGCCACGCCAGGTGGATGATATACTCCAACGTAAAATGGAAGGCATAGCGACAATTGGTAAAGCACGCCACGCCAGGTGGATGATATACTGCTACGTAAAATGGAAGGCATAGCGACAATTGGAAAAGCACGCCACGCCACGCCAGGTGGATGATATACTCCAACGTAAAATGGAAGGCATAGCGACAATTGGTAAAGCACGCCACGCCAGGTGGATGATATACTCCTACGTAAAATGGAAGGCATAGCGACAATTGGTAAAGCACGCCACGCCACGCCAGGTGGATGATATACTCCAACGTAAAATGGAAGGCATAGCGACAATTGGTAAAGCACGCCACGCCAGGTGGATGATATACTCCTACGTAAAATGGAAGGCATGGCGACAATTGGTAAAGCACGCCACGCCACGCCAGGTGGATGATATACTCCTACGTAAAATGGAAGGCATGGCGACAATTGACTGGTGTTTGTTGTAAACGGATTGCTTTCCAACTTTGTCTCTTAGTATTCAAGTTTCTTAATGGGATGTCTTCACTGTATCTCTCGAATCTGTGTCTGAAAGATGTTGTTCAATCGGAGTAAAACTTTTGAGGTCGATATCGTATTAATCTAATAAATTGATTGTTCCAAATCAATCCAATAGGGCGACGAATTAGGATAAGCAAGAGTTGATTTTAACAAGAAATCCAAGATATTTGAATCTCCTAACATTGATATCAATGTTAGGAAGAATTTAGTGCAAACTCTTGTCTGTAGTGTGCTGCTGTATGGCTGCGAAACGTGGACCATCAGCCAGAGCGAGTCCGGGCGTCTGGCTGCCTTTGAGATGTGGTGCTACAGGCGCATGGCCAGGGTCCATTGGTCAGATCACATCCGAAACGACGAGGTATTGAACGGGGTTGGAGAAACAAGGCAACTCCTAAATAGCCCAACAACGATCCAGTCGGATAGACCATAACATCAGGCACTCAGGCCTGCTCCTTACCATCGTCGAGGGAATGATTGAGGGCAATAACCATAGAGGCCGCCCAAGATATAGCTACATGGACCGGGTGATCCGAGATATGCGCTGTGGCAGCTACCAGGAGATGAAGAGACTGGCGGATGACAGAGATGAGTGGAGGGATCGAGTGCTTGGTGCAGACCAATCCTAGGATTGTAACTCAGAAGATTATGACAGAGCTTTGCCATTTCTGGTCCTATTGTCCAGAATAGTCTACCTCAAAGTGTTACAAATATGGGAGGTATGCGCTGCTTAAGGAATCAGTTGAAGACAACCCTTTATGGGATGACTAATCAAGATTTATGATTATATATAACTAATATACACATACGCTACACTCCACCTAAAGAGAGTGTTACTATCACATATCGGAAGATCTACAAAGGTTTCTTTGTAGTTAATATACTTTCTGCAGTTTTCTTCCAAAAATATATTTTTCTGAATACGTGCAGATGCGGGAAAGTACTCATTATAATGGCCGCAACCACCACCTTCCTATCCACAAACTCGACTTATTATCAACTTCCCATCCACACACACTCTCAACAAATTTACTATGTAATCGTTTAAATCTGTCAATTATAGGATTGATTCCCGAGTTGGAACGTCTTTAAGGAGTATTTGCTCTCTAAATGGCGCTGTATAAATTGTCATTTTATTATTATTACTTCCGATAAATCGTGGAAAGGTCTATGTTAGCAGTGAACTTATAAATGATTTATTGCATACCACCATACATAAATCAAAATAAAACCTGTTGGCCATATATCTTCCAATACAAATATGATATTCCCAATAAATGTGGTTACATACAAAGTTATATATCAGTACTGTAATACCTGAATACGGAGAATACTTGAGAAAAGGCTAACACTGATTGAGATTCCAATGCTGCATTGGATAAGTAAAAATGTGGGCGGATTGTATTGTAGAATAGATACAATGATTCCAATAACAAATTGTGGAACAGAATTATTATTTTACTATTCATTATTTCCAAAGATTGAAAAGTTCAAAATAAATCTTTGAAATGTCTGTATCTGTGTGAATGCGGTCACTACCTGTGACTTATGCAAGATTTCTTGTAAACATGCAAAAAAAAAATTTCAACTCTTGAGATAGACCTAAGGGAGTCTGCTTATATATTTGGATTGTTGACAGGAGCATGATTAAATTTAACCAAATGATTAAATTAATAAAGAGCAGACCTCTCCTCAGGGGTGCTAGGGATTCGAACCCAGTATTGTTAACGGACAAAAATCGAAGTAAAAATTACAGTGGCAACACTGCAAACCTGGCCCTAAAGAGTGAAGTAGAGATGAGATAAGAAAATTATAAAGATTAATTTCATTAAATTCGTGTTAGTTATTAGAAAGATCAAATCCACGAGAGAGGTCCGCAATGTGTGCTTTCTTTTAAGGATCCAGCATAACTTTTTGTGAACGATAGTCTAGTGAATAGAAGACTTATTATGAATTGTTCCTGATTCCAAATTTTTTTCACCAAAATTTACTCAGTACCGCTTATAGGCTGCTTTTTATAAATGAAAAAACCGAGCGCTTGCTAAACAACGGTTTACAAGTGATTATTGCCATATGTTTATGCATGTTTCTTCTATCATAATTTATGCATGTTCCATCTATCATAATTTATTATTATTAAAATTTATGCATATTTCTTCTATCATAATCAATGCATGTTTTTTTTAATCTTAATAATAAAAGACGGATCCCAGTTTGATTCAATACTGGTAACAATACTTGCACGGACTCGACAAAAGCGAGTCTTTCTTAAACTGGTTTAAAACCCGAAATTTTAATTTTTGGTGCCGTTGACTGTCGTGTCTCCCAGCCAAGTTCCTCAACGAAAATGTGATACATACATACATACCATCACGCCATTTCCCTGTCGGGGTAGGTAGAGAGGGTAGAGCGCCAGACTTTCTTTTCTCGACATAGATCCTTAGCCTCTTCTACATTCACATGTAATTAAAATGTGGAAGAGGCTATAGTTCTATGATTCTCTGACTTTCTACGTTTTCTTCTTTCAAATTCTGATTCACTTAATCCAACCATACCTTTGTATTTCCACTACATATATATTTGTAAATCTTTCTCTATTCATTCGTTCCACATGCCCAAACCATCTCAGAGTGCTCTACTACATCTTACTCAACACATCAGCCCTAAACTCACATTCATCCCTTATCAATGCATTCCGTATTCTGATATACATTGTCCCTGCACGTATTCTTCTGAGGGCACGTATTTATTCGGCTTTTACCGCATCCACGTTTCTCTACCATACATCAATATTGGCACCAAAATACTATTGTGGATCATCGAACAGATTTTGATATTGTCTTTCTTTATAGTTCTACACGCCCAAAGAGATACTATTGTTATGGTCACCTTAGTTTTCCAGTAAGCAATGGTGTTCAGAATGCGTGTTGTGGGAAGGCCGTGGAAGGAGGGGTAAGGGCAAAGCAGGGGTGTAAAACAATGGGCGCATAAAATATTATTGCTATTGCCCCTCCGCGTGTTCCGATCCCACCTTCTGAAATTGTTAAATCTTCCAACATCGCTCTGTTATTCATCGACTGCTTTATACTGATTGTAGACTGTATCGATCTGAATAAAATTGACTGGGCATAATGGACGCAGTCGAACCGCGAAAAGAGTATTTTACGGGAAAATGCATAACGAAAAAAGAAAAACTATATCAATTGAATTATGAAACTAAGGCATGGACACTGAAAGACGAAGCATTCAGTAGGATCCAGACTTTTGAGAAGTGGTTCCACAGACGTATTCTCAAGAATCCATGGACGGACCGTGTTACAAATGTGGAAGGGCTTGGAAGTTTTTGTCGATGTAGAACTTTAAAAAAAAAAAGGATTTATCAACTTGAAAACTAAACGACTCATATAACATGTCAGTTGTAATCTTTTGTTGGTGTAGAAAGTAAACTTAAGATATCACACAAGTTAAATACAAAAAAAATGTAAGTATATAAAATCGAGGTTTCGCTGCGATTCACATCGAAGTGGTTAAGCCAGAGTCCATTTTGTTGGAAAATATATATAATAATAACTAGAAACGAGGTGATAAGGAGTGGGAATGTGCGGTCAAAATGGTTATTGTAAATGGAACCGCGGTAAGGGCACCCAAGCTGCACGGGGAGTTTAAACTAATGGTATTACAGTAGAAGAAGAAGAATACTCCGGATAGAAGGTAGCCATGGGAGAAGGGGACTGATTGGGAGGTCGGTTGGGAATTTGGAAAATTTATTGTTTTTTTTTCGCTATGGGGGGAAAACGTTGAAAAATGCACGAGAAACAAATAAATTAAATGGTTTGGTTATTTTTAATACACGCTTGGTAACTCTTCAAATATAAATAATAATAATAATAAAATGACAATTTATACAGCGCCGTTTAGAGAGCAGACTCGCCTTAAGAACACTAATTAGAATTCGAACCCACTATTATTGACAGTTTAAAAAGATTCCAAAAGAAATATATACAAAAACACACATAAATTTGTCAGGATAGGAGGGCAGTAGCTGCGGCCAATAGATCAGGTATTTTCCCGTATCTGCATATTTTCAGAAAAACATATTTGGTAAAACAAACTTTCCAAGATAAGACGAAATGCAAAGAAATATTGGTAGATTTTCCGAAATGTGACAAAAACGTTCGGTTTTAAGTTAAGTGCGGTGTGTTGTATAGTTACGAGTTGCAACATTCGTTTAATTCTTCAAGACAATTAATTACTTGTGGTCTATCCGAATATTTAAACCATAAACAGTGTCTTGAGACACATCGTAGAATTTTCATGATTTTCCATAGTTAAAATATTTTTGACCACTTTGTACGGATGTCTTCTGTTCCACAAAGTGGTTATGCTTCTAATTAGTTTATTCGTAAGGAAGCATATTAGTCAGGATTATTCGTAAGGAAGCATATTATTCGTAAGGAAGCATATTAGTCAGGATTATTTTCTTACTAGCTTAACGATGCCCTAAATACGAGTATATCCACATTGTCACTCAGTTAATTAAATATCTCTACACTACGCGTGACCGAGTGATCAGCCATGATATTCGTTCTGTAAGTTGGTATGTAGAACAAAGAGTGATTCCTTGCACGGCTATATACAGGGTGTCCCAAAGGTCAACGTCAAGCCGGTATCGAGGAAGAGTTCAGTTTATGACGGTTCAGAATTTTAAAAAAAAATCTTGAAAAAGCCTTATACTTTTCGAGTTATAGGCATTTCTTCGAAAATTGTGAAAGTAGCTACTCTGCGCTGAATGTTTGTATACTGTGACTACAAATTGCCATATTTTATGATTTTAATGGTTGTATCGCAATCCTAGATAGCCCTGCTATTAGTCGGAGTCCGATATAAAACAAAAAAATAATCTGCACGTTCGAAAAAAAAATTGTTTTTGTCCGATCATAAAAATTAATATTTTTTATCAGCTAACTTTAACTCACCATACTGTAAAAATAATGTGCAACGCTAACCTGGCAAGTTACGTCAAAAGATGGCCTGTTTAGTCAGGATTTCAAAATGGTACAATACAAACCTTATACTCTTCTAAAAATAACTTTAAAATATTAATTTCTGTAATTAAAGATCGAATTCAATAAATTTGAGTGAGACAAACGATACTGCGCATGAACGAGTTAGAGTAAGACAGCTAATGTCGCCATTTTTGATATGTAATATCTAGTTCCCGTCTTCTAGTAAGGCTTTTTCAAGTTTTTTTTAAAATTCTGAACCGTCATAAGCTGGCCTCTTCCTCGATACCGGCTTGACGTTGACCTTTGGGACACCCTGTATGTATATATCGGAGACATGTAAACTTAGTGCTTCTAGTATTATATCGCGTGACAGTTAAAACTACCTTGAAGAACCTTCAGTTTTTCTACGATATCAGCTAGTTCCTAGAAATAATTAGGCAAAACGTTTGGTTCAGATGTATAAAAAAAAATTGGAGTCAATCCAGCATACATTGCTGACCTGTGCTTGTTTAATCGAACTGATTAGATCTCGGCATAATTACAAAACATTTTCACAAAATATTAAGCCTCAAAACATTATTATAACGTGAATTTTCAACACTAGCCCTGGTATAACGCGACACGGGTTAGAGATTTAGTGATAAATTAATCTGGTTTCGAACCAACGCGTTCATACATCATTCGGAAGGAGGAACACGTAGTTTCCCTGCTCCAAGAATTTACAATAAAAATCTGAGAAAAGGTGGTCATTTTTAAAATGCCGCGCCTTCAAATAAAAAAAAAACGTAAGAAGGTGGCTGTTTGACAGAAAGAGAGCGAGATAGAAGTGAGTAGCTTTGAGAGGTCCTGACATAGGCATGTGAATGAATAACTGATGCGATGTAGAGCGTCTGATGAAAAGTTGTTGGACATGATGATAATGTGGTTGTTAAGATATTGATGTGATTAGAATTGTGTATGTGATAACGTGGGATTAAAGTATGTTAAAGGATGTGAATGTTTCAGGTGAGTGTCAGACTAAGGAATGAGACGCTTCATAACAGGTCTTGCCTAGTGAAGTGGTTCTCTATATTCACAAAATAAAAACTTTTTACATTGTTATTTATTAGTGCTCTACGGTTCGCATTTTCATTGAAAATATGTAAAATGATTACGGTTAGCAAAATGATTATCAAACGGATCTACGCAAACGCGCTGTTATAATAATATAAAAATGCGAGTGAGTTCAAACTGAGTCAACAGTCACAAAGTGACAAAATAATTTAAATACTTAACATAATACCATTTACCTGTCTGGTAGGCAGAGAGGATAGAGCGCGTGACTTTCACTCACATTTGTTCTGTTAGTCTTTCTTCATTCATTCGTTTTACATGCCCAAACGATCTCAGAGTGCTCTTCTTCATCATACTCAAACACATCGGTCTTAAGTTCACATTCATCCCTAATCACTTTATTGCGTATTGTATTATATATTTTCATCACATGTATTATTATCAGTGTACAGATTATAGTACATTTTAACGTTATAACAATTGTAAATTCTCTGACTCTCTACAAAATAATTTAAAAGTATATACTGTTCGTCTGTATCATGCAATAAAACATTTCCTAGAATTCCAAGTTGCCCGAATAACTTAAGTATAAACAGCAGATTTCCTTAATTTTACAACCAAAAGTACAATTTCTTCTAGCACTATCTTCGCGAAATGGGGTTGGAGAACAGCCATTAGAAACAACACTCCATAACGTGGCAACTTTTCATATTGACGTCTAAATGCGCCCATTGAAGCAGGCAGCCAAACATCACCGTATAAATTGTCCCCAAGAACTTTTGAGCGTGTCCTCGGTAGGTGCTAGAGTGGGGCAATTCCTCGCTGTTAGTGTTGAGTTACGACTTTTCAACTTATTTCTTTTCCTCGCTGCTTCACGTGAAAAACTTCTCAACCTCGCAAAGCGCACATTTCGCGTTTATGAAATTTCGAAATAAAAAAAAGGGCGTAAATCTTTTTTTAAGGTCAAACGCTATACAGCGAGAGCAGTGGCGGCATAATATTTTAGAAAGTAATCAGTCGATATATATTTCATTAAAAAAATCGAAAATCTTGAAAAATTTGATTCCATCTAACCTAAGTCACGGATTGTCATTTGGATGAACTCACTCGAGTCCTGAAGAATTATTTTCTATCCTGCTGGTCCTATGGCGTGGAATGGTCTACAACTTAGTACTAAATTATGGGTGGCGTGTGCAGCATAAGAAAGCATTTGAAGACAACCCTTCATGGGAGGGAGGTCTTATCAAAATGTAAGATCGTGTATGAACACTACACACATACGCTACACTACACTAAAAGCCGAATGTGTAACTATTACATATCGGAAGATCTACGAAGGTTACTTTGTAGTTAATTATTCTTTAATTGGTTTTCTTCGGTTTTATAACGTAATATGTTTTACTAAACATACATAGATGGGGGGAAGTAGCTTATTTAATGGCCGCAGTTTCCCCCTATCTATCTTTACACCTGACTAACATTTATTTATTTATTAACAATTTTATCTGTCAATAAAATTGGGTTCGAATCCCGAGAAACTCTGCTCTCTTAACTCTTACAGGCTTAGTGGTCCACGTTATGTACCACCATTTTTTTAAAGCAGTACTGCATAATGGTACAAGCAATGTACCACTTATTAACCTCTCTCTATTGCTGCACGAACGCTCAGATTATGTACCACTTCGTATAATATAATACTTATGACTCATGTCCGCACAGCTGCGGGTCTGGTCCTGTTCAAATGCATTTAGCTTCTAATATTATTGATAGTTAGTTGTTCTTGGTGTGCCAACTTGTGCGTATAAAAGAAAATGTTATATATTTGTAATCAATTTTAATAAAAAAATAGTTGTGTTGTGATAAAATTGACTTCAGTTATTGTGGTAAATTTATATTTAGGTTAAAAATTTATTTTACTTGGATGTATTTCGGCATTATTTGGTGGTACATTAGAAGTACCAGTGGAAATATAGACTATTGGTACATAAGTTGTACCACCTTACCAGGAGTTCCTTGACCTACCGAGGAAGTGGAAATATGTTAATTTAGCATTTGTATGTATCATTTTTCAAACACATTAAAAAAATAATGAGAAACTTGACTTTTTATTTTTTGTGCAGTCTGAGTAAAAATAAGTTAAGTTTACCTGTGCCTGTGCCTGTAAGGGTTAACGGCGCTATAAAAATTGTCATTTTATAATAATTTACCAAGAGCCTTTTTCGACTATCAGATTCGTTATATAATATTATTTAAAAAACCAGTTTATCTACGCCCTTTTGCCGTTGCAGAAAAAAATAATTTGAACTACGGATAGAAACTCCGCGGATACCGGTTCGAATACCGGATAAAAAAGGAGGATGGTTTTGGGTAAAATTAGCTACTGACATGTAAAAAATCTTGAAGCTCACATAGCCAAAAATTAGCCTCGGACATAACCGAGCCAAGATCTATATCAAGAATCATTATAATTGTAGCCCTAAATGACTGGCAGTGTTTGGTTATTCAAGATAATCTGACCAAGGGTCTGCATGAACCTGTTCAAGAACATGCATGGGTATACTACTAACTAAATGTTTTTTTTCTCCATATTTAACACCAACTACAATATCCGATTTCTAGCCGACTAGACATATTTTTGTAACGTCTTCGTTCCCAGTCTGTTTCAAAGCGTGAACTAAGAATCTTGTGTTTTGTGAATCGAAATTCACTTACATTTTGTAAGGCACGTGAAATCAAATGATAACATATTTTATTAATAAATATTAAAAAAATAAGACTTACGTCACTGTCCTGTCCATTCTTCGTTAAGGTTTTAAAAGTTATTGCAGATGTCGAAAAAAAGATTGCCAAAACATACCTGAAACAAATAAAAAAATTAAATGAAACAAATAAATTAATGGAAAGCAAAAATTACAGAAGAACGAAAATTCGGTAAAACAAGTCTAAGTTAAATAAAACATATGTTACATACAATCCTTCCACTTGCGTTTACGCTATATATTCGTTTTGTTAGTCTTTCTTCATTCATTCGTTCCACATGTCCAATCCATGTTCGTCTTCATTTTACTTAACACATCACAAAATGTCACATCTTACTTAAAACATGAGCACAAATAATTTAATATGAAATTTAATTAACGACATACATCAAAATTTCGCGAAACTCAATTCATGAAACGGTGAAAAACTTCCTAAGAAATATGAGTTGAAAGGATAAAAAAAAACTTAACAAAAGTTTAATAATCTGCCTTTGAATAAGATCTACTACGCCACTGTAAAAGGGTAAAAAAATACTTAAAAACTATAATACTTTTTGTAATTTCCCTTTGTATGATTGCTGGTTCACCAAAGACCGCCCGTTTTACTAACTTTTTTAGAGTTTTAATAAATTTAACAAATCTTGAACGTTCTACTTGCTCCATAAACATTTTTTATTAAGATATGGTTTCAACACACGAATGCCAACGTACGTAGTCTAGTGGTGAGATTCTTGATTTCCATCCAGGAGTGCCAGTTTGGTGAAAGAATTTGTCGGGTAAAAATACACGCAGGCTCCGAGCGGTAGTGTTACCAACAAGTTCAATGACGAACCGCGAGTTCCATGCCTACTCTAGAGATTCTTAACTCGAAGACTGGATAACTAGAGTCGAAGAAAATATTGTCCCCTGACCACAATCTTCAAATTCTAACACTTATTCGGATATATTAAAGGGTACCAAACAATATAAAATAAAATTTTGAGACGGCTTTCTTCTTTGATATGCGCCCTCAGACAAGGTTTTCTTTATGTAGTTCCAAATATGATGCCTGTTCCTGTTCTAAAGTATGCTCTCCATGACTAACGCAATAGGGAGTTCCATTATATTGTAACATAAATATCGTCACCACGCAGTGCCTCTTGCGGAGTTGGCATAGAGAACAGATCTCTACACTTTTCTATTCAAGCACACCACGTTCGCCTCCACCACTTTGACTTCCTCCGTTACTAGTTGGCAAGACGCTTGTCTTCTGACCCGGAAGTTGTAGATTCGATTCCCACAGCAATCGTTATTTAAAAAAATGTTTTCAGTCTAATTCTCACTTTAGGCCTCGTAACTATATTTGTGGTTGATTGGAGGAGATTGACACATGGTAATAGATTTCAAGGTTGTACATGCACTGTATAAAAAAAAGTGTAATACATGAATCGCTCGGGACATCCGTGATTTGTTTAATATTAGTGGGTTCGAATCCCGAGTTAAAGCGCCCTTTAGAAGAGTTTGCTTTCTAAACGGCGTTATATAAAATTGTCCTCTTCTCTTTATTTCTACATTTATACATCTGTACAATTTCTATTGTTCATATCTCACATATCAGTTCTCATAAAATCTACTATGAGTTTTTTTATTATTGTAATAAAATATAAAAATAGTTTAATCAGTTTGGCGCGGAGGCCGTCAAGTGATAGTAGATTGCACACATAATAAACTTTTACACATTTCCCTTAATTTTCCTTTTAAATATAAAACTCATAAACCCACTAAATTAATATGTATAAAACAGTTCCATTAAAAGGATATCGTTGCCCATTTAGTCCAAAAGTTCCATCAGTCCAGATTAAGGACAGCCACGATTTGAGTCCATTTCCCTCGCATTATTAACTGGTCAGGTCTCACGGAATGGAATCGCCACGGTGATTTTGCATAATTTCTAAGTATGAATATGTACAAGTCACCGCGATGGCGCTTCTGCCGGCAAGTTTTAAACCGTCCAGCTTGTGGAGCAAAAGTCAATTATGGACATTAGCATATTCTGATTTCAGAATTCTAACGATCTCCATTATTATCACTCGTGCCCATACACTAAAGCGAAGGGGTTATTCACTAGCGTTTGTTCGCAGGTAGTTTATCGCAGGACGTTTCTTCGCAAGATGTGTAATGCGTGAACTGGAAATAATAACTGGTGTGACTATGACAGAATACGGAATGTAATTATTAAAGATGAATGTGAGATAAAAAGTTGTTTTAAGTCGAGTGAAAAAAAAGCACGTTGAGGTATTGAAATATATTAAACGGGTGGGTAGGGAAAGACTGGCTAAACAAATTTATAATGCAAGTATAATTAGAAGTTTTCCTTTAGAAGAACATCTAATATAACACATTGTAATTTATTTTTAACAAACACTGTTTATTCCACTTTTTTGTGACGGTAAAACCCTACCAGTTTCAAGGTTTTCACCTCATCTTCAGGGGAGCGCAAACAAGACTAAATGCTGTTCGAACTGGCACCGATATAGACACTTCAACGGTTGGAGGCTGGGGTGGGAGGAAGGCTAGGGATAATTTCGGCCAAGAGCGGGGAGATTTTGGGGAAATAACTGTTCAACAGATGCTCCGATCGGTATACTGACTTAGAAATTTCTAGGGCCTCTAATCTGTCCAATTTATTTCCGTTGCCGCTAATATGTAAGAATTTGGCATCATCGATAGAAAAAGTATGATTCTCACGGTGACAATGATTAGCCATTTCAGAATAAATTAGAGTATTTGTTAAGGCAGATTGGTGTTCACGAAATCTCTTTTCAAAAGATCTTCCTGTCTTTCCTATATAGAAATTATCGTCACAAAAAGTGGAATAAACAGTGTTTGTTAAAAATAAATTACAATGTCTTTAAACCTCCACAACGTTAATGCCTTAACTATAAACAACATAATATAACACAACTTTGACAATCCTTGATAGAAAAGTATTTATCAAGTGTTTTTATAAAACAATAAAAAAAAATTACATTTATGGATTTACATTACAATACGCATATATCCAACTTGAAATACTTAATTTATCATAAAATATCTGTCAAAAACACTTAAGGTTAAGAACACTTTTTATATTATATTTAATAAACGTGTTTCTGAATTACATATTGTTAATAAGATAACTTAACATGTATTTCTAAATGTTACATATTGTCATTTTGAAAGGAAATGGAAAAAGTCGGAAAAATCCAAGGAATCGTATAAGGTGTGTGGATGAGACGAAAAATGTGACACGATAGGATAGTTTAACGCACTACCCTCTCTGCCTTCCCTGACAGGGATTTGGCTTAATGGTATACATTTACTTGTACATAAAACAAATATAGAATAATGAATCTACGAAATTTTATCCGGAAAGCCAACTGAGCTATTGCAGAAAATTATGCAATTCTTAAGTGTGACAAAGGTTAAAAATCCTTTAAAATAGGAGAGTATACTCGTACATGAGGTGGTGCATGGACGTGGCAGAAGCGAAAGATGTGTGCCAGTGTAGATTTAACATCTGCTCTCTTTGCCTAATCTGATGATTTTTGTAACTCATTTCTAATTCATAATAGTGTGTTAGGGCCCATCTTGATGTATGAAAAGGAAACTTTGACTTGACAGAAGGGTAAGAGTAAGATAATTGCAGTGGAGATGCGTGCACTAAGGAAAATGTTTGAGTATTAATGTAACAAAGAAGACGAAATGAAGACATCAGAAATTAATACATAGATACAATAGATGTTTCAAGTAAGATGAAGACAGGAGCTTTAAGATAGTTTGGGCATGTGGAGAAAATAAATTATGAAAGAATGACAAAGCGAGTATACAAATCAGAAGTGCAAGGTGTGTGTGGAAGAGGTAGACCGAGGAAAACGTGACTGGACCAAATCCTCCAGATTGTGAAAGAAGATAAATTGAGAAGTATTAAACAGAAGATTGAGCATGACGAGGTAGTGAAAGTTGTTTGCTTGGATAGAAAAGTTTAGAGATATGTTATTTTTGCCTACCGCGCAAGAGAAAGAGCGTGATGATATGTATTTATGTAATTGCATTGTAAAATCTGGAGTCTTATCATGCAGCATTAATAAGAAGAATAATTAAAGGACACATCGTCGTTGTTCTGCGAAAAGCATTTAAGTCCATTTTACTTAAAATAAAAATATCTACCCATGGAAAAAAACATTTATGTCCATAAGTTATATGGTTTCGCTGTTATGAAAAGATAAAAAGTCATATAACTTGATTTTAAATCGCCTTCCGAAACTTAAATTGCATTTATCTCAAAACTCAATATTTGGACGCAGAACAACGACGATATAATGGTAATATAATAATTCGAAGATAGAGAAGTGTGAAAGTGTAAAAGTCAATGCGATATATACCATATTATGTTGACCAATTAAAAATTGGAGCAAATTGAGTTATGTGCTTGGATAGACAAATTTGAAGATACGTTCTCTTTCTACTGATGATATATGGCATATGTATATTCTAACTCAATTCCATTTCTCGAGACGAATCGTCCCTGCGAAGAAACTCCCACGCACACTCGGCAATGAGAAACAGTCCCGTCCCCCCGTTGTGCCACCGACTCCTCAAGCCCGTCACGACTCCGAGATTACGATTGAGTCGACCAGATTACCGACTCACTAAAAACATAATAAAACGCCACTTTTTGTGGGAAGCTTTTTTATATACACGGTTACTTGCTTACACTTGATCCATCTGGCACTACAGCAGATTAAAGGTATCATGGTAAAATATTTCTTGGTTTTTTTCATTTTACACCACTCCCGAGTACAATTTTGCAAACTTTATATCACAAATAAATTAGACAAATTTTATCCTTGATTTTTATTATCTACATATAACTGTTTATTATTTTTTTAGTTGTTGGTGATGTCCTTTGGTCGGTATGTGTTAATTAATAATATCAGGCTTTACCCGTGTGATATTTCCCCATAAGAAAATTAATAGGTTGCGTGCAAATTAGATTCGTTCTCCTCAGATAGATTAAATTAGGGCAAAATTTTATTCTCTAACTTTATTTTAAACGTGCTGAATATAAATTATTATGAAGGGTTATAGTTACGCGCATTTTTTGGCGCTTTTTGACGTAATTTTGAAGATTGAAAAAATAAGTCGTTTTTTTGTGCTTGGCGCTCTTCTACTGTTACAAAGGAAAAAATGTACAGTATATAGCGACGACGAAGTGAACGATGATGTCAAATGTGGTTTAAAAAAATCGTGTAACGGTGATACAACACTCGAAGATGGTGTTCGCTTTAGAAGATCGATTACCACTGATGACGACCAAATAAAGGCTTTAATCGAGAATAACCAGCGTTCTACTTCACGCCAGTTTGCTGAGATAATGAAAATATCGTAAACCACCGTCTACGAGCGTTTGGTGAAACTTGGTTACTAGTCACCCAAACCATAGTGAATTTTAATGATTCAACAATATATGCATTTCGAAGAACTCAATAATTCTTCAATAAAAATTACCCATTGTCATTGCACGAAAAAAGTTGATGACACAGTCGAGAGAGAATGTATTTCATTGAAGCCACCAGAATAAAGGAAAAGGAAAAAAAATTACAGTCATTAGCGAGTAATTTGAATTTATGTAGATTACCGTACAACCACAGAAGTGAGTCACGCAATTAATTTATTTTAAGTATAGGGCGTCCAATAACTTCAAGTGAGTGGAATAGAAACTTTAAATTCTAGTCATTTTCGATTCTTCTTCTCGTGGTGCCGTCTCGTAACCGAAGTAAGCCACCATCACGGCAATTCGCATCATTTTCACTGTGGTCCAGAACAGCATCAAAACCACTACAGCATTTTCTTAACCCAATATATGACAAGTCTTCCTCTGCATTGTCATTATTTCCCCTGGATGATCAGTTGTAATTGTGAGTTTTCTTAGACGATCGGCGTGACAGTTAAACGAACTTCCAAGAATTATCAGATGTCCACCATCCTTATTCATTACGTTACTCTTTCTTTCATCCTAGTTTTCCTTTGATTTCCTTCCTTATCTTTGAAATAATCCCTTTGTTCTAGTTTTAACATTATTGAAAAAGATATGTATTTTTTTAGTCAAATTTAAACGAATCTTTTAGTAAAAACTGGTTAAATGTATCCAAGATGAGTAGATTAGTTAGAACAGATTGCTTAATAGCAATATGTCCTCCAGATATACCATGTTTAACCAGGTATACAAAAAATATAAAGAAGTTATATAATCGTGTATTTCGTGCCACTCATTACTTGACCGAGACTGACACTTGCAAATACTGAAAATTAATAAAATACTCATTTTATTTATATTCATAGTTTTACTTGTTAAATTCACTGCCGGCTTCAAAAACATCGGTCTTCTGCATCAGGTGATTAGGAACTAAATTATATGTTTAAAAAATATTTTTTAGTGGCCACTGCGAAAGAAAGATAGGGGTCAATGGCTATTTATGGGATTTTAATTGTTCATATTAATGCCAAGACATTGTGTTTTAAAAGTTACATTAGTCACGTTTAAGAGCGTTCATACCTTGACAGAGTAACTTAAATCAATAAACATTACACCACAAAGTGAACAAAATATATTTTTTGTTGTGTACAAAAAAAACCTGGAAAGTTTACTGCCTTGTGGAAATTTTTAACAAATTAACAGAATTTTTTTAACATACCTTAAGGGCACACTAGGCTTAAAACCTTTTCATCAAAATCTGAGTTCTAACAACAATCAAACCCATTACCCCGGTGCTGAAAGACAGGCGTCTTACCAACTAGGCCACAGAGGTCGTTTAAGAACATACATCATCTCAAACATTACCGCATACAAATTAACCATCACGGTATTTCATTAGAACAAAAAGAACCCTAGTCTAGCCAAGAAAGGAAATTGATACCGGTCGGCGTGCGACAGAAACGACAAAAAAATTGTTCACGGCGACGCGAAACGAACAAAAAAAATAATATAAGCTTTCGGACACGCTGTTTGAGACTATTGCGAATGAGAAAGATAACATACATTCGTACACATATCATCACGTCGTGATAATTGCAGAGCTAACAGATCTGCGTACTTTTAATCCCAGCACAAAATTATAGCCTCCTGCAACGACACACATCTCGTCATGCTTACTCTTCTTCTATTATTCATACTTCTCACTTTATAATTTTTTTGAAAACTCGACATGTCCAAACCATCTAAAATCTCATTTTTTCACCTTAAAAATATACGTTTTATCTATGCACATATTTCTGATGTCTTCTTTCCGTCTTCTTTCATACATTGATAGCAAACAAGTTTGCCTTAGTGCACACATCTACACAGCATAAATGTTATTTTTCATCTTCTTCTGTCAAGTAAAAGCTTTACTCCCATATGTCAATGCATGTACTTTGTTACTAACATAACAAAGTACATGCATTGTCATTTTTGTTTATTTTGGTTTGTGTATATCACGTTAATTGCTCATTTTACTTTGTTCACCTTCTTTCAAAGTGCCTTTTGGTTTGTGTATATCACGTTAATTGCTCATTTTACTTTGTTCACCTTCTTTCAAAGTGCCTTTCATAATATAATTGTTTTTTTTTTATAAAAGTTTTATATTTTTATTTTTAAAATCAGCTTATACTGGCAAAGCAATGTTTTTTCATTGACTTCGTCACTTTGGTATTCAGAAGAGAATGTCACTCTTGATCCAGAAAGAGAGTATCGATAAAAACTGAATTAAGTGGTAGTTACAATAATACGCTAAGTATGGACCCCCTATCCGGTCGATGACAGCAATACCAAAGAATCCAAAAGCCGAATGGAATTAAAATGATACACACATTCAAAATCAAATCGAATGACATGTTAACAAAGACACTGAATCACAAACGGCAATAAAAAACAATAATAATTTGCTCGGCGATGACAACTTTTTTGTGGTTTAGGTGTTTCGATTTGCATAAAGGTGTTTTCAGATTCAATGACGGTGGTCGACGACACTGAGTTTGTTGTTTTGTTCTTTTAGAAGAACTAAAAAAATCTGTTAATTTACTGCTGGGAATTCAGTGAGGGGTATTAATGATCGAAGGCCGATAAAATGTCGTAGGGTGTGGGATGAAAAACATTTAATGTCCACAAGGTCGAGCTCGCCCTCTGTTGGTGGGGGTGTATCTCGCCCTCTATTGGTGGGGATCGTATATACTATGTATCTATCAATAAACCCTATATTTATTTCAACATATGCAGGGCAATAACAAATATGTGGAAGTCGAAGTGCTAAAAATGTAATCAAAAGACGTTCACATCTAATAATCATCCACTCTCAGACATACTAAAGAGCGTGGCCTGGAGACAATATTGTATCCGGCCGTATTTATCGAACCGTTGGATGTATATCTAAATAAAGCTATATTTATTATTAGAATAACGCGTATCTAATGCGTACTCTAACAATGTATTTCGATTGGCTTGTGTACAATCTCCGTAGTCCAAGTGGTATGACGCTTCTCTTCTCAATCAGGGGTCGCGTGTTCGATTATCGTTGGAGCCAAGATTAAAAAAAATGGTTGTAGTCTGTTTTACACTTAAGGCATCTTGAACATTGGTTGTAAATAGATTGCCAAGATAATCCCACCAGGTCTTACTAAAAACAACGAAAGTTTAATAAAATCTTATTGTATTGTAATCAAATAAAATAATATATGTAACGTAAAAGCAAACACAATATCTTGTAGAGCAGAAAATTTTCATTCGAAAGACGTATAACTTTTACCATTTTGTTATACTTTTGGTGGTCATTTTTAAATTTGGAAAAAACGGACACAACTTATGTTAACACCTAATACTTACTTAATATAATTCAGTAAAGAAAGTTAGAGGAAAAATTTGTTCAAAAAATACGTATGATAATAAACCTAATTAATGATGCAGGCTGAGAAACTTCCTGGTACGATTTTTCAAAAATGAAAGCAACGTCAATATCAAGTTTGAAGAAAATGTTACATTGACAGTTTTCTGGCAATAGTTTGAATAATTTTTAACTTTCTTCTAAAACCCAGTTAAAGCATGTTCGATTACTCTACAAACCAAGATGGCAGCAGTATCAAAAGTCCAAAGCCTACTCTAAAATTCAAAGCCGCCCAGTCCATTTAGTTGGAGGTTGGACTTGACTCAGAGTGGTGCACTACCTCTCGAGCTGGAGAGGACGCCGGGCGGGTAAACTTTAATCGAAAATCCAATCCAGTATTCTGCTTGCTTCTAGTATAGACTACTTGACAATGTAGAAACGCTTCAAATGTACGATTTCGTAATATGCGATCCTGTTTATAGCGGTGAAAATGCAGTGTGAATATTTTTATAACGTTTTATAAGTATTGCATATTGCCGACATTTAAGTCACGAAATGTTCAAAGAAAGATTAAAATAGCAGATGTAAAGTGTAGACGATATGTCATCTTCCATATCCAGTCAGAATGTATCTGATTGCCGACATTCAAGTCACGAAATGTTCAAAGAAAGATTAAAATAGCAGATGTAAAGTGTAGACGATATCTGTTATCTTCCTTAATATCCAGTCAGGGTGTATCTGATTGCCGACATTCATGTCACGAAATGTTCAAAGAAAGATTAAAATAGCAGATGTAAAGTGTAGACGATATGTCATCTTCCATATCCAGTCAGGATGTATCTGATTGCCGACATTCAAGTCACGAAATGTTCAAAGAAAGATTAAAATAACAGATGTAAAGTGTAGACGATATCTGTTATCTTCCTTAATATCCAGTCAGGGTGTATCTGATTGCCGACATTCATGTCACGAAATGTTCAAAGAAAGATTAAAATAGCAGATGTAAAGTGTAAACGATATGTCATCTTCCATATCCAGTCAGGATGTATCTGATTGCCGACATTCAAGTCACGAAATGTTCAAAGAAAGATTAAAATAACAGATGTAAAGTGTAGACGATATCTGTTATCTTCCTTAATATCCAGTCAGGGTGTATCTGATTGCCGACATTCATGTCACGAAATGTTCACAGAAAGATTAAAATAGCAGATGTAAAGTGTAGACGATATGTCATCTTCCATATCCAGTCAGGATGTATCTGATTGCCGACATTCAAGTCACGAAATGTTCAAAGAAAGATTAAAATAACAGATGTAAAGTGTAGACGATATCTGTTATCTTCCTTAATATCCAGTCAGGGTGTATCTGATTGCCGACATTCATGTCACGAAATGTTCACAGAAAGATTAAAATAGCAGATGTAAAGTGTAGACGATATGTCATCTTCCATATCCAGTCAGGATGTATCTGATTGCCGACATTCAAGTCACGAAATGTTCAAAGAAAGATTCAAATAACAGATGTAAAGTGTAGACGATATCTGTTATCTTCCTTAATATCCAGTAAGGGTGTATCTGATTGCCGACATTCATGTCACGAAATGTTCAAGGAAAGATTAAAATAGCAGATGTAAAGTGTAGACGATATCTGTCATCTTCCTTAATATCAAGTCAGGATGTATCTGATGAAGAAGTAAGGTGTCTGAGAGTTGGATTGAGGCTACGAAACAGCTATTTATCAATGTCCATTCAGCTGAAAGTTTGGAGGGGGTCATGCTATGAATCTGTGTTGGATGGAGATGACTGGAGAATCATATACAATGAAGAATTATGTACATGTATCAGGTTAAATACTCCATTTATATGAAACGACTCAGACGGGGTGGTCATGTACAGTGCATACAGGACAAAAGGGTCACACAAGGATCCTTGCTGGACACCCGGAGGGGAGAAGAGTTGGAAGGCCAACCCTACAATTGGAAGATAGTGGAACTATTGGGAATGCCTACTCGGAGGATGGTAGCAGAAGTCGTGCGCGTGGAGGTGAAAGATACAAGGCTGTAGCGCGATTGAATAAATTTTAAAACGACATTCGTAATCATTATGGGAACGGTTATATGATTTTCACGAGAAATTTTAGCAAGATTACCAAAGGAAACATAAAATTTTTTTTTTTAATGGTAATGGAGAGTCTGCAAACTAATTCATTGTATACGAGTATACCATAACCATGTTAACTTACGAGTATATTATAAGAAACTTTCTAGATCTTATGTATTATTTATATTCAAGGCACTTTGGAGGTTTAAAGATATTTCAATTCTTCTTCTCCCTGGCTCCATCCCAACTCATTGTCTGCGAAGGCTGTTGGGGTCAGCTGAATTATTTGGTCTTCCTCTGGTTGTTATTCGAGGAAGATCCATGGAGATTGCCTGGTTCACAATGTGATCGGGTGCTCTGCGTCCAACGTGCCCATACCATCTCAATCGCCTCACCTCCATCTTGCTGTTGATGTATGTAACACCTAGGCTTTCACGAATGCGTGAGCTTTTTATTTTGTCCCTTACGGACACACCAGCGGACCATCTTAGCATGCGCATTTCAGCAGTTTCTAGTTGCCTAGAGTAAGAGTTATACATCGTCCAGCATTCGGAGCCATAGAGGAGTTCGGCGGGTCTGACAATCGTTTGGTATACTTTTCCTTAAAGATATTTCAATTGATTTTATCAATTGAAACACTGGTTTTTATCATACTATAACGATATGACCCTATCAGTATCAACGTTTTCAGGTCAGCATCAAGAGAGCCTTAAAAACACTTGTTTGATTACAAAATCAATCAAAATGTCTCTAGATTTTTCAAGGAACACTAATGATTTCGAGTCTTTGAAGTCTATGGATTCTTCTCATTCTACAAGGTTCATCCAGATCATGGAGCAACAATTGAGACGATCTTAATATACTTGTTTGATTACTTTCGCTTTTCGTATGGTAGATCGATATAAGAGTAGTTCTGCAGCTTCCAATATCGGTCCAGAGGAGAAATGTTTTCGCTTATATTTATCATAGTATAAATAGGCCAAACCCGTACGGCTGTCAAATACATGGATTCTCTCCGAAAGTAATTCGAAATTTGAATCTCGGTGGGGATACTGAACGAATTATAAATACCTACCTAAAGATTATTGAACCGGTGTAAAAGGGGACGATGTATAAATGATATATATAAACAAATTTTACACATATGAGTATATATTTTCATAAATGTACTATAGAATTTGTTTTACTTCCGTGAATATCTCACGGGTTGCAGCTAGTATTATATAAACGCAACCTTGTTTATATTGACCGTGGTGAACCTTCTATAATTTAGTTTAAAAAATAATAACTTAGATTTTTAATATATTTTTCATTTTAAAGAACATTTACAGGAAATTAATCAATATTGTCACACAAATCCTATAATTTATAAATAGTACCAAAGATTAAACTCCCAATTACCAGTTTTCATCTCATGCACAGTTTTGTCGTGTACAAATTATATATAATATATGAAGAAGAAAAAAACACTCATTCCTCGGTCAATTCAGCCAACATTCTCCATAGTGTTGAACAAAATATGCCCACATCATAATCAGTTGCAGCATTGTCCTTTCGAATATCGTGAACTCGGAGAGTCCGTCGTATTTCGCGATACACGACACTGTCGCGTTCGAAGCAAGAAATCCAATAAACTCCGAGAGAGGAAGAGTTAGTTATTTCTCTTTCATATATATTTTTCGTCTTGTGTTTGCATCGAAAACAATAAATAACAAAACGGAGAAAAAAATAGTGAAATGGTTTAAGACTACGGTAGATGCTTCCAGATTCTCCCGATACATCATATTCTCGTTCCTTTGCGCCAAATCAGCAGGGTCACCTATGCCAGTGTTCCCCAACCTTTTTAGACCTGTGGACCGGTAAAAAAAGGAAATTTTTTACCGGTCCACTAATACTGAAATAAAAATGGTTTTTTTATTTAATATTTTTTTAATCTTATATTGTGACGGATGCATATACGAGTATGTAACTATAATTAACAAATATACATATAACAGTTAAACAATTTTAATTGTAACAATGTCTGATACAATTAAAATTTAACAAAAACAATGGGTTTTTTTCAACAAACTAATGCGAAACCTGCTGTTGCATCTTTGCTAATATATTGGATATTCTTGGTTGCAGTGCTGTCTCTGACATTATTTTACTTGTATGTACTGTTAATCTCACCATTCCATTCCAAAATGAAAACAATTATATATTATGAAATTCTTGGAAATATATTTAGGTAGGGTTTTGCATCCGAGTTCACTATTCATGAGCAAATATTTCCGTTCTCCCTAAGTGTATCTGAGAAGATTTATGACTGTCCATTCTGAGAAAACCAGCGACCATCATACCAATTATATTTGTTTAACAATTACTAAAAATACAAGTCAACGTGCAAGCGAAAAAATCCTATATTTAATATTTTTGCATGGCGAATTTCTTGAAATTTGACATTGTTTGCGGCCCGGCGGAAAGTCTCTGCGGCCCGGCACCGGGCCGCGGACCACCGGTTGGGGAACACTGACCTATGCTATATAGAGAATTTATTTATGTTTTTCCGGAAGAGTGGACAATTCAACTGAATAAGGAGAATTCAGTATTTTTACTTTGTTAAGAAAATTGGAAAGGTAAAGGAAATTGTATGTATAACCATATTCATGCGTTGAAGAAATCAGCTTGATTAAGAAGACGATTTAGCCTTTGCGATTTAGTCGGAGAAAATAAATCAAACTGTTTTAAAATATCACATGCATCGAAAACAATAAATAACAAAACGGAGAAAAAAATTGTGAACTGGTTTAAGATTCTCGTTTCTTTGCGCCAAATCAGCAGGGTCACTTATGCTATATAGAGAATTTATTTATGTTTTTCCGGAAGAGTGGACAATTCAACTGAATGAGGAGAATTCAGTATTTTTACTTTGTTAAGAAAATTGGAAAGGTAAAGGCAATTGTATGTATAACCATATTCATGCGTTGAAGAAATCAGCTTGATTAAGAAGACGATTTAGCCTTTGCGATTTAGTCGGAGAAAAGAAATCAAACTGTTTTAAAATATCACATTTTTGAGTTGTTAAAAAATAAAATAAAAAGAAGGGTTCAGATAAAATTTGCAAATTTTTTCTTCCTTTTAATATTGCTCTATAGTTTAATGGGTATGACACCTGTCATTTAACCCAGGAGTTGCGGGTTCGATTCTCATTGGAACCAAAGTTTTTTTAAAAGTATTCCAGTCTAGTTTTCGCTTAAGGTCAATTTTGAGATCTTGCTGGTTGGGTGTAAGAGATTCCTACGTGGCGACAAGCTTGACAGGTTATATCGTATATAACGAAAGTGTCATACAATAAAAAATACAACTTATAAAAAGACACTATGTATAGAGCGCAGTTTCGAATTAGAGCGCCCTTAAGCAGAGCACTCTCCTCAAGTGTGCGCTATGTCGGGATTCGAATAATATTACAAAAAATTCTAATTAAGATTGAGTTTGCGAATAGAAATGTGGTGATTACGGCCATTAGATTGGGTATTTCCCCGTTTTTGCATATGTTCAAAAAAGGCATATTTGGTAAGAAAAACGCAAAAATCTTATCAAGAAAAGACGAGTTACAAAGAAACCTTCAGAACTGGTATTAATCTTAAGTAATTTTAGACCATCATTTACATTTTTTTGCAGCTTATATGCTGATTTTCATACATTATTATAGTGCTTTTAAGTATCACAAAAATAGCGCTATTAAAAACTGCTAATGAAAGACTGCAGCAGATTAAACCTACCGACCGTCTTGGAAATGTATTCTCCTTGCTATCGGAACTTTAGGTTTGATCTGTCCAAGATTCGTGATTGCTGAAATGCAATGCATGCACACAATACACACATAGGCGTCTTCCATCTTCAGTATGGCAGATGTACTCGATCACGAGTGATAAAATTTAACCCCAAAAAGAATTTAATAACCTATCGCCAACAAATGTGATTTAGCGTTTCATATAGTCACCAAATTTAATATTTAAAATACAAGTAACGAAAAAATTGTTGAATCTATGAAACGCAATGAACAAAAAAAAAACAACACGAAGCATTTATCATTAAATAAAAATAAACAGAAGACCATCTCTATCTCGAGAATTAATCGAAGATGCTGTGGTCCAATCTCATGCACTATAAACTCTCTAAATTGATTCAATTAGAAAGTAAACGATCCATTAAAAAATAGTCACGCCTTTTTATTAAACGATTATTTGAGAATCCAATTGCAGTAAGACCGAGATGGGCGACGGGTCCTGATTAATGACTGGTCCAATCTTGGACTAGAGGCATGGAAAGGATAAATAATTCAAAGAGGAGACATTGAACTTAATTGCCCCGCAGCCCCTTCATATCTCGCCGAAAATGCTCACTGACTGGCGCTATAGTCACGCAACTAATGTTTTAGCATTTGCATTTCACTGCTCTTCCATTTTTATAACGTCATTTAATTTCCCACTAGACTCTGGAACCAATTATCTACAACCATAAGACTCGACACCCTCATTGGTTTGCTTTAAAATGCGATATTATTAAACACATTATCTCGCTTCAATTACGTATCGTGTTCTTCCAATCCCTTTTTTCTTTCACAATTATTTTCCTGACAAACGAGTAGGTAACGTCTAATGTTTCTTTTTTTTCATTTTTTGCATATATGAAATTTTTAACCTAGCACGTGTTATTCATTTTTGCAACCTATTTGATTGATTGGTAAATCTTGCTGTGTGGCAAAAAGGTCGTATAAAACTGAACTTTTGAGAGTAAAATAGAATACAATAAAATAACATTAAATCATAAACAAGTGTTCTTAGAGGTCAACAGTCAGACGGATAACAACTGTGCACGTTAAGGTAAGACAAAACAGTAGAATAATTTAATAATTGTACACAACTTATATAAATTGTTATTTAGTTATCAAACTCACATCAATAGCACTTCAATTTAGTTAAGACTAAGGCGATGGAACCCATGACTAAAATAAATAAAAAAATCTAACAAATCAAGCTACTCGTACTTTAAAAAAACATCAAAGAAAGAGTTCAAAAGGAAAAATTTAAATAGCGACGACTGAAGGGTGGTATGGCCTTTATTTAACTGTGTTCGCATATGTATAAAAATTATATTTGACGACGAAAAAAATCAAATTAAATATTTCTGATAGACACTTGAAAAAGATCCGACAGCGAAAATAATTATATAAATTCGGGATGGTACATTTTTTAGCAAATACGCTAAATTCATAATTTTATTCATATGACACGTACGAATTCGCTTTAGTGTTGCGGACATGTTGAAGAGCGTGTCGGGAAGACAAAATCGTATTAAGCCCCTTTTTAATCGAGCTTTTAAGTTTCAAACCACTTGTATAGACACGAAGCTCGCAGTTCATAGCCGTATTCGATGGATATAAAATTGTACACAGATTGGTAACGATAACCTCATTGACGAAGTTTTCATTCGCGAATCATGTATAACACTTTCCTTGCCTATAACACGACCTTGTGTTGCGACAATCTCTTCCAACCAACCAGAATGATGTTTTATGAGACCTAAAGTGAAAACTAGATTAAAAATATTTTTTAACTGGGTTCCAGCGAGAATCGAGCCCGCAACCTCCGGATCGGAAGACAGGCGTTTTACCAACTAGATCACGGAGATCGTAAAATATAAGAATAATCTTAACGTAAAATCTTGATACTCCTTTGATAAATGAGTAAAAGGAGAATAACCTCTTCGAAAAGAGTTAGTATCGATTGACATCATCAAGAACTCTTAAATTTGTGCACGTGTCCTGCAAATTTTATTGTTTATTGAGGACACGAACTCTTAAGCATGCTTAAACTCTTTGTAAGTGTTGGGTACTATTGGGATTCAAACTTAAATCTCCTCCAAAGGAAGACTAGGTCACGCGGTCGTCAACGAATACGTTTACTATTAAATAACAAACGTTATTATTTTATTTCCATATACTCGTAAAATATAAAACATTTACTGCCAACTGTGAGCTGAAAGACTGACACAAATACATACATTAGTCAAAAGGAAAAGCTTATAACCAACATTATCGTAAAATCTATTATATCCCTAAATGAATGGTTTATTAAAACCTCAAGAATTCTGTGTGCTGAAAGAGATGCTTCCTACAAACGGGAATTTCAATACGACCAAACGGTAAAAGGATATCAAAGAGAAAGGACTTATAAATTGGTATGGTCTTCTACTGCATATCAAAGATCACATTATAGCCAAATCAATTGAAAACAACAGAGAAAATAGGATGAATGTCTTTTTTTTTGTAATTTATTTTTATCAAACACTGTTTATTCCACTTTTTTGTAACGGTATAACCCTACCGGTTTCAAGGCTTTCCCCTCATCTTCAGGGGAGGACAAACAAGACTAAATTCTGCTCGAACTGGTACCGATACACATGCTTCAACGGTTGGGGGCTGAGGGGTAAGGGAGGCATGGGACGATTTCGGCCAAGAGCGGAGAGATTTTTGGGATATAACTGTTCACCAGATGTTCGGATCGATGTACTGACTTAGACATATTTTTTTCATAAATTTTATTAAGTTGCGTTATATTGGTGATTGCAACATACTATACATGTATATTATAAATTCATAATATGAACATGCCTTCGTCTCCAGTAATCGAACCTTCGAGTGAAGAACCACCACAGTAGTCAGGTAATTCACAGTTCGTCATCGTATGTGTATGAAATTCTACCGCAAATGAACAGGCAACAGCACCAACAACTGTTTTGCAAGATACCTGACGAACTGTTTAACCCGACTGCGATCTTTATATTTTTCTAGTTCCATCGAGAATTCGACTCAAGGTGGAAGTCCAGCGTCTTATCAACTAGACCACGGAAGTCCTCGTTTTTTTTACTATACTGGTATGTGAATACTACATACATAAACTACACTTCACCTAACGCCGACTGTAGTACTATCAAATATTGGAATATCTACAAACGTTTCCTTGTAGTTTGTATTCCCTTGGTAAGTTTTCTTACCAAATATGTTTTAGACCTCGGCCACACAGGTAGGAGCCTCGCTTGATGCTTAGAGCTACGCTGCGAGTTAGGTTACATATCCCAGCAAACCAATGCACCGCATACTATCGCAATGGCCACACTGCACGCTTCGCGCCACGCTACATGACGATTAGTCACCTAGTGAATCTCCTAGCAAACAGATGTGTTGGTTGATTTTATTATATCGCCAAGTGATTTTACAAGATGGCGGAAGTTTTAATAACAACTGTGTATAAAAGAGAGCCGTTGTGGAACCCATCGGGCAAATTATACAAAAATGTACCTGTAATAAAATCACTTTGGAATGAAGTTGCACAGGAAGTAAATAAAGATAAGGTAAGTTGTAATGAAATTGGTTAGTTTTGAGAGTGGCATCGTTTGACTCGACCGCTCCCAAATGTCAAATGAATTTGTGCGAAGCATTGTGGTGTGGCCAAGCATGAAGTCACTTAGTATATGAGTCACGTAAAACTTAGCTTAGCACCTAACGAAGCACTTTGGTGTGGCCTCGGCCTTACTGAACATGTGTAGATGTTGGAAGGTACCTAAACTAATGGCCGCAGACACCACCTTCCCATCCTTACACTCAACTTATGGATATTCAGTTTGTAATATTTTTAATCTGTCAATCATAGTGAGTTAGTTTTTCCCAAGTAAAAGAGAACATGAGAGTCTGCTATCTAAACGGCGCTATATAAATTGTTGTTTTTTATAATTATTATGTCATATCTGTGATTCTAATGGAACGTATAGGCTGATGATAATGAAATTGGTCTGATGAGCTTTATATTACATTTTCAATACTAACATTATATGTATGTAATAATTTCCTCATAAACCTATTACATAACATTTTCAGGGTATATACACATACAGTACAACTAGGTGGCGATCTATTCCAACCAACCAGAAATATTTTAAATAGACTTAAAGTGAAAACTAGATTGGAAACCTTTATAATATAATTAGGCACAAACATGAATCGAACCCATAACCCCGGGTAGGAAAAAAGGCGTCTTACCAACTAGGGCATGATGGTTGTCTTTGTTACAGGTGTGCAATCTCTTCAACGATACCAATTAATTTTCCCTTACTTACCACAAACATTTTATTTATACCTTGAAAAAACTTATTTTATTGAACATTCATACATTTCCCCCTTGAGTTTTCATATATTATACCTTTTTGAGAAAATACTTCAAGAGAGATTGATCACTGAATAATTGCTATTCAAATGACCATCCAAGCAGAAATGGTTCAGTTTGGCCGCATAGTTTAACGCATAAGAATATAATTGAAAGTAGGGCTGCTAACTGGAAGAATTGTATGGCTCGTTTGACTGGAAACAGTTTTGATTGTCAAGCCCAAACGAAACAGGGAAAAAACATATTTTATACAAAGTATTGCATTCAAATATAATTAAAACACTGTTTTTCCACATGAAAAAACAAATTCATCCAACTAGTTTCAAGTCAAATGCGACTCATGTTAAGGGGTACTCCCAGCTGACAAAAATTGAAACGAGGGCATCAAAAATAAATTTGAGGGGCTGCTAACCTTTTCATATCTTCCGATAGGTGATACTAAAAAATACGACTTTAGGTTTAAGTGTTTAGTATTGTGTAGTTTTCATATAATATTATAAATGTTGATAAGAATTCACAAAATGGATTGTCTTTAAGTGCTTCTTAAAGCTACACACGCCACCCATATATCTGACACTGGGATGCAGACCATTCCACGCCACAAAACCAGCAAATGACTAAAGCTCTATTATAATATATCGTCCTATTGGATTTTTAATAAATAATACACAAGATAGATTTAGTAAAACTAAGAACATAAATAACTTCAACCAATTTCCATGTTGGGCCACGGACAGAGTTATACAATAAATCTTAAAACAAAATTATGAATTTTAATTCATGACGAGTATTTTACAATTATTTATTTTTATTTACACATAAAAAATATACACAATTTGCGAAAAAACAACGGGTAATTAAAGTTGGACACAATTTTAATGGATTTGGGTTTGTTGACTTTCATTTGTCGTGTCTCCAGTAAACTAGACTTTTGCCTGTATCTCACTGAGAAGATATAACATGAATAAATAAATCGATATTTCTTTCCGATTTTTTATTACAATATATAAAACCCCGTTGCACATTTTCATCAAACCTGACAAACAGTGGCACTCAATTACACATGCATAAATCACGCGAATCAACCCCTGACACTTGAACACTCCAGACAGACCAAAACGTTCATCCCACAATAAACCACACATAATCATAAAACTTAAAAAAAACTACTATTATACTACTAAAGAACGTGATGATTCTACTGCTTTGGTCATCTCACAATTCTGATACATTTGTGTGGACGTATTAGTGTTTGTATCCGCTAGTGTACGGATGTATTCGAAAAGTTAAAACTGGCATTTGAGAAATAGTTTATTTTTCTCACTTTACATTCCACGGTCAAACCAGTTAAGATTTATTCAGTAAAAAATACGTCAGAATACTACCTTGATCAAAAAGTTTTAGGACTTTATTCATAAAATCGAAAATACAAGTTTATTCATCAAAATCGATATGGTCCCCTTCAAAGTACTCCCCATCGACTGCAACGCACTTACGCCAGCGCTTGATCCAATCCTCGAAACACCGCTGGTACTCAATTTTCGGTATGTCCATCAGAGCCGTCTTCGATGTTTTCATGACATCCTCTCGGGTGCTGTAACGCGTTCCGCGAAGCGGTTTTTTAAATCGGTTGAACAGGAAAAAGTCGCAGGGAGCCAGATCAGGTGAATTCAAAGACTGATGGATAGTAGTCGTGTTGTTTTTGGTCAAAAACTCATGGAAATCATGTCTTCCGCGATTTCAATGCGGTCCTTTTTTTGCATGAAATTGAGGTCTTTCGGCACCAGTTTTGCAGCGACACGTCTGAGGCCCAAATCACTAACCAAAATGTCTTGAGCGGATTCATGAGCGATGTTCAAGTCCTCTGCCAGCTCTCTGATGGTCAATTTGCGGATTTCGGCCAACGTTTCTTGGATTTTATCGATGTTTTCATCGGTTTTCGACTGCCACTGCGTTCGTCATCCTCGACCGACTCACGAACACTTCTGAAGCATTCGTGCCACCAAAAAAAACCTTTTCCAACATTTCCAAGGTCTGCGGATCGTTAAATCCGTTTTTTCACACAAAATTTAATGCAAACTCGTTGATGCACAGTTGATGCAATTTTCAAACTTGTAAAAAATCGAAAACACGCACAAAGGTAGATGTACTCAATACAGCGTAACTTTTACAAATGTTAAGCTATGACGCTGAAATTTGGAGGGAAGTGTCAATGATAGATGTGGTAACCTAACAAAAAAAGAATTCCAATCGGGTGACTGACAGCGCCACACGGTGGCCGGTCCTAAAACTCTTTGATCAAGGTAGTATATACTTTTTTAATATAACTGACGTCCCTTCAACGATAAAGAAAAAGTTAAATTCAAAATTAATGATAAAATAAATAAAATAATAATAATATAAAGCATAGGTAAAACACAATCAGACTTATTAAGACAAAACTAAAACAGGAAAGGGTGAGATTTAAGTATTAGAGAGACAACCTTCGTGGCCTAGTTGGTAAGACTCCCATCTTCCAGCCTGGTAGTTGCTGGTTGGATCCCGCTCATTGGCGTTTTTTACGCGGCCCACTACCTCCCTATTTTAACACTCAATTTTCTTTTTAAATAATGAATTAAAAACAATTTTATGGTTATCCCTATAAAAAATAAATAAATAAAAAATATTCTCCAACTTTTAAATGGGCGTCTTTCATATTCAATTAAACCAAGTTTCCATGAATGTTTGCGACAGAAGAAACAAAAAAAAGATAGAAAGTTTCCTTCTTGATAGGAGAACCGACGACGGATAACCGGAACAGAAAAGGAATAGAATAGACAGAAATTTGAGAAGGAGGCGATAGTCAGAAAAGTGAGAAGGGATCGCTTTAATTGCTAAACTTTAGGACAGAACTGACTAATGTGTTTGAAATGGCAAAAACGCCGATAAAATTAGTGATATTTTTTCCTCTTTCATTCCAAAGACTTGGATTAATTTCCAAGTTTTTTTCTCATTCGTTAAGCTGAAATTCTAAAGGGTGGCTCAACTTGTATTTGAAGGGTTGTTTTCATTCCAAACGGTCAATAACATTTACAATAGAACTAATGAAAACGATGAATAAAAATAATTATTCATTACAAAAAAAATCTAAAATAAATCTTTAATAAGATCATCATGTGTGTATAACACCATCGTAGTAATAACACGGACGTTCTCTTTGACCAAGCGATTAGAGAATCTATTGCATATCAATACATCACACCAAATTTTACACATCATTTGCGGTTCATTCGGTTCGACTGTGGAACGAACTTCCAAGATTTAGCAAATTTGCAATATCCTTATTTCCGTTTAGGAGAGAATTGGAAAAATATTACATCACTTAGAATATTCTTTCATAGTAATTTTCATTTGAATCGTTTCCTTATCCTTGAACGAATTCATTTCCTCTTCTGCCATTATTGATAAGATAAAAGCAATTTTTGCTAAATTTAAACAAATATTTATTTTTCTGTCAAATGTTTCATGGATTAAAAATAACTAAATATTTTCAAGATGAGCTGCTTGGTTGGGAAAAATTGGTGTATAGCAGAAAGTCCATCATGTATAACCATGCACAAAAAAAAATAATAAAAATAAAAATATGTCGATGCTCAAAGAGTGAAGAAACGCGTAAGTTTTCATTTAAATAAATTGGAAAAATATAAAATGTTTATATGTATTTAAAACCATAAATATGTATTGTCATATTTGTAGCAAAGGTTTGTGTGGGCTCTTGAATGTGGTATTTTTGTTGTTTTTTTTATGATTATGTGCGGTATATTGTGGGATGAACATTTTGGTCTGTCTGGAGTGATGAAGTGTGAGGGGTTCGATTCGCGTGATGTATACATATGTAATTGAGTGTCACTGTTTGTCAGGTTGATGAGAATGTGCAACGGGGTTTTATATAATAAAAAATCGGAAAGAAGAATCGATTTATTTTTTCATGATATATGTCCTCAGTGAGATGCAGGCAAAAGCTTAGTTTACTGGGGAGACGACAAATGAAAGGCAACAAACATGGATCCATTAAAATTGTGTCCAAATTAAATTGCCTGTTGTTTTTATTCGCAAATTATATATATTTCTTGTCACATGTAAAATAAATAACGAAAGATAAATACAATGTTTAGAAGAAACTGACATATGGTTATCTCTTCCTATTAACCACAATGATGTTTAAGAGGCCTGAAGTGAAAAACTAGTTTCATACCCTTTTTAAAAAAATTGGTAACCAACGAGAATCAAATCCTCAAACTTCGATTTGAAAGGTATGTGTTTTACCCACTAGGTTACGGAGGTTGCGAACTATGTTCTTAATGGATAGAATAAATTCACACAAAAAAAAATAAGACAGCCAGTGCAATAAACATTTGAGTGTTAATTATAAACCTTTTAAAATAAAATGTAGAATTAATATATCAATATAAAAACATGTTTCAACATGACGTAATAAAACAACTACCGTTACATTAAATTCATTCGAATGGTACCTTTTAACATATCCGAAATGATTATCCGGTTTATCGACCCCATTAATTGCGCCTTCAGGTTTAGAACCACAGGAGTACGCATGCAACTCGCAGTTCGTCATCGCACATCTTATCAATTATACCGCACGTGAAGAAGCAGCAACATTCGGACAAGTGAAGGGCGCACGAATATTTCTATCAGGCCTTTTTTGTCGGAAATCGAACCTGAAATCTCTGGGGTGGTAGTCAAGCGTTTTATTAACTAGGCCATTGAGGTTGTCACCAACCAGAAAAACAGTATAATTGTATGTAAATAGAGCTGTGGTTTATTAAGCTTTTTGACCGGTTTAAGGATTGCTCTTATTATCAAGGATAAAAGTCTCAACAAACAAGTGGAATAAAACAATATTTTTAAAAATAAAGATATAGCATAGCTATCTGTATGGGACGTGTGCGGTCACCCTTGTGATTAGGTGTATAGACTTGTATGTGTTGACATGTGTAGATCTGTATTTGGACATTGATGTTTCTGATATGTATGTAAATCCTTGATATGTATATGCAATATATAAATGATAGACATTTATATATTGCATTGTTTGGTTATATTTGATTACATATTGATGTAAATTTGATGTTTTTTGTTGAATATTTATGTTGAAATCCTTAATATTTGAATTCTGATACAATTTTATGCTAAATGTTTTGTTTCTTTGGGTCCGATCGTGATCGCGACCGCAATGGAAGTGAGGACTTATGGGCGGGGCGTCGGGACTAGGTCGCGAACCGGTCGTTTTAAGCAGGGCTCAAAACTCCCGAAATTGTTGAATTTCGCGGGGTGTGAGCGCTTACTATGACCGGATGCCCGTTCATAAGAAAGGCCACTTTCAATTTTTTGAAATATATTCTCAGTACAAACCGACTCGACTGTGTTTACTTGAGACCCGCAACCGACCTGCCTGAGAGGAATCTCTCCACATCGTTACCTTCTTCTCATCGATCTACGCTCTGAACCGCGACTCAATTCTTCGAGCGTTGCGCAGCAACCATGACACCTACGTCACAGTTCATTTGTACCCTGTCCGGTACACTATCTGTATTTCATTTGAAAATAATCGTGTAAAATTGAAAGGAATATCATTTTTTTTTCTTGACCCATTGTATATTTTTTTTAACCAGCCACGATAGAGCATAGATTATTTTAAAAAAATGCGATGGATATCTTGAAAATAAAAATAATCATAACTCAACTATGTTGAGCGTCCTTGAAGAGAGTCTGCTTTCTAAACAGCGCTGTATAAATTGTATTAATTATTTTTAATTACCCCTTTTCACTTTCATGAACGCGGATGATGAGAAAAACTAATATATAAAACTAATATAAAATTTCATTTCAGAACAAATTTTGGATCAGTGTATTTATTAATTAGGCCAATACAAGCATCATTCCAACTTAGCCACGAAATTCACCAATTTCTACTAACGTTTTAACTTTTAAACGCGAAATAAAGTTTACACGGGTAAAATAATAAATAATCAAACATTTTAAATGAAAACATTTGAAAATAAAATAAAAACAACAAATATTATTTACAAACAACCCCCTTTTATGAGGGACCCATAATATTTATAATAAAGATACCTTAATTCTGAAACTTTTAAGTGTTGGAAATATATTAACCATAATTAGAAAATTTTGTATAAATAAGAAAACGTGTATCACACAAGGAGTGAGAACAAAAAAGAAACAAGCTAATTGGAATAAGGCATTTCGTACAGTTAATTTTTAACAAGTGAAATTCTTGCCAAATTTTCAATTAAAATTTCAGTTACCGAGGTCGTTTCTTGGCAAGAAAATTGGAAATATGTTTTTTCGTTCTCAATATCGAGTCGGTAAAATACAATATATTCTACAGACTTGCTGTTTGTAACTACGAGTATAACCAAAGTTTGCCGCTATTAGAATATTTTTTTTAGTTTTCAAAGTCAATATAACCGTTATTTTCTTATTATAAAATTCGAGTAGTTTTCTAATTAACAAGTTTCAAATGAAATTAAATAAAAAAATATCTTATTATTTTAATTCGGAAATAGCTTTTTTATAGCATGAATACATAATTTAATTAGAACTTCGTTAGTTTCTTTGTTGCCTTCATTTGAATAAAAAACTAGATACATTTAACAATGTATTTATTATCTAATTTTACATAACATATATATTATTTAATCAATACATAATACGTGAAAGAAACAATATTATTTGAAACAGGATACCTTGTTTTTTTATGTATTTGGTATGTCTGGAAAATATTTGATGTCGATAGGAAATATTTGATCAAACTAACTGCATTTTTGTGTATATTTGATCAAACTAACTGCAAGTGTTCGGTGTTAGAGATATGGCAGGTGCGTGAAGCTTTAGGAAGCACTACAAAACAACATTTTTTGGGACAAACAATCATTTTTACAATACATTCCACCTAAAGCCTAAATTGTGACTATCACGTGTCAGAGGATCTAAGGGGGTTTTTTAGGTCGTTTTCTCTTGGCTGCGGTTTTCTTACCAAATGTGTTTTAGAGCATGAGCAGATGTGGGGAAATTTATAATGTAATAGCCGCTGTCACTACCTTCATATCCTTAAATTCAACTTTTTTTTTTTAATATTGTAGAATAGTCAATACTAATTATGAATTCCAAGTAAGAACGTCTTTGAAGAGAAACTGCACTCTAAATAGCAGTATATAAATTATCCTTTATTCATTATTATTGTGCAGATTCGTGCCAATTGCTGGGTGAAAGGTTACCCATTTCAAAAAGTAATACTTAAATATACTTAAAGGGTAATAAAAAACAGTAACCGAATTTGTTATTATCACATATTGAAACATCTACAATGGTATATTTATGGTCCGTCTTTCCTCGTCAAGTTTTCTGCGATTTTCTTACCAAATATGGTTTTCTGAACATACACGTATAGCAATACGGAGAAGTATCTTCACATTTCTATCCTTACTCTCAATTCATTTAATATATTTTTTTATGAAGATAGGGGGTGAATCTTACATACGAGGCAAAAATCTACAGCCTCTCGCAATCGGTGCTCTGAAAAAGGTGGAATTTAAGTGGAAATATAAAAGTGAATTTTGAGAGTAACTGGTTTTAAAAATGACATACTCGTACATTAGCGCCTCGACTATGAATTTATCATATTTAATGCCTGGCGTAACCCGTCCCAATTGTTCAAGCGGATTTCGTCCGGTGCTATTTTTTGCTACAGTATTTTCTCTCTGGATAGCGCTGGTGAACAATGAGTCATCTACACAGTTTTATCGCTAGCTCAAGAGCCAAGGACAATAATCATTTTAACGTGGTTATGCTAAAAGCCCCTGTCTTTAAAGCGTTTAAGTTAAAAAGCAGTGATAAATGTGAAAAGCGCTTACACACGAAAAAAAGTGTGTTAAATATGCTAGAAAAGTCTTGAAAATATACCTTAGTTTATTGATTACACATAACTCTATTACATACTCTTACACCTATAACCCGTTGCATTAAGACTCACACATTCGTCGGCTTGCTTCAAACAGCGCACTAAAAAATATTACATATCTGTTCAATAACGAAATGTGTTCCTTCATAACTCATATTGGCTTGTACTTTCCCAGTCTTACAAACATTTGCAAAAAAAAAGGTTTTCGTTTTTTCATTTATTTTTTGCTGCATGAAACATGTACACGTACAAGTTTTTTCCTTTTTGAAAATAACGCTTTAGTAACCCAGAAATTGGCACATATCTGCATAACTCCCGTCTGGTTGATTGGAAGAAATTGACAAACATATCATCGCGCAGTGCGGTTTGCGGGGCAGGCAAAGAAAACAGATCTTCAAACTTTCCTATCCAAGAACACAACTTTCGCCTTCTCCAATTCACATATCTCGTCATGCAAAATCTTCTTCTATTGTTCATACTTCTCACTGTACTTTCTTTTAAAATCTTGTCCACTTGATCCAGCCACTTTTCCTGGGTCTACCTCTGCCACGCACACCTTGCACATCTGACTTGTACACTCGCCAAGTCATTCTTTCATCATTATATGGCAATAGAAACGACATTTGTACATTTTACAGTGCAGAAATAAATAAATATAACAGTAGAACTTCCTTTCATTACGTACTAATTGGTATGGTACTTACATATTATCACGTCATTTTCCTGTCGGAGTAGGCAGGAAGGACACAGCGCTAGACTTTCCTATAGCGAAAAACATCCATCGCCTCTTCTACATTCATACACCTCATACCAATCTACGATTTCTATGACATTCTACGTTCCCATCTTTCAAAAATCATTCATTTGATCTAAACATACTAATTTTTCTGTTATCCCTCGTCAACAATCTCAGCTTCTCTTCAGGTACAATAGTGAGCGATTGCAGACGGTGTTAGTTTCTTCCTTATGTGCAGCAGAGTAAACCCTTGGTGCTGAAGGTCTCACTGATTCACGTAACAAAATAATAAGAGATCTCCCGTCAGGCTTGATATACATTTCTTGATCTGCCCTTCTCACGTCTTCACTCACATTTGCACTAAATATTAATTTCGTCAATCTTTCTTCATTCATTCGTTCTACATACCCAAACCATCTCAGAGTGCTCTTTTTCATCTTATCCAACACAGCCATACGTTCACATTCATATCTAATCAATTTATTCCATACTCTGGTATACATTGTTCCTCTATGTATTTTTCTCGGAAGACGCATTTCTACAGCATTTATTCAATAATGTCAGTCTTTTACGAAGTCCTTTTCCCTCCTATACAACAAAGTTGGCACAAAATACTATTGTGAACTTTCATTTTATCTACTTTGATACTGTCCGTTTGATTATAAATATTTTAATGCCTCATTGACTGTAATTCCTATCACTACACACCGTTCGATATCGAAATTTCTCAACTTGCTCCAATATTTCATTACTCACCCATACATTTATCGCATTAAGTATTCAATTGTCACTAATTGGCATTGTGTGAGAAAAAAGAATAGCACAAAAAAATTAAATTAACACAATTTAAATAAAAAATGTAATCAGCAATCCCATCAACAGACACCGGAGAGAAGAATGAATTATTCTTCTGCAAAAATGGCTTCCATTTTCTAAAAGCTATTAAAACATTCGTAAAGCTCTTTTTACGAGTTCGGCTACATTGTATCGCCAACTCTCGAGTTGAGGCCATTGAGCAACAACAGAATGAGGAAAACATTCAACTATGCACTTTTTGTATCCTCTTAGCACCTTAATGAGTTGCTAATGCATTTTGGGAATGTATGGGTTAAAGCGTTTAATTTTTATTACCACTAGACACCTGGTATTTAAAGTGTTTTTATTTTAATTTATAACATATCATCACGCTATTTCCTTGTTGAGGTTGGCAGAAGATAGAACGCCATACGTTCCTATCATGATACATTACACTTAAGGCCTAGTTGGTAAAATTTAATATACAGTAAATATGAAAATGTTGTGGGATGGCTTCGTTCTTAAATGTGTTTTTTTTTTATATTTTGCCGGAGAATGTATGATTGCGGGATACATATTTTATTATGCATACAATTTTTTTTGTCGGCGGCCTATTATTTTATTAACTAAATAGATTCCTCGTGTATTGTCATTTCTTATTATTTTGTTTTTTTTTATCTTCATGTACAAGGGTGTGGGCTGAAAAATATATGATGTCCTCGCGGCCGAGCTCACACTCTATTGGTGGGGGTATATCTCGACCGGGGGGTGTTATGAGATAAGCCCGGACTTTTTGATTGCTTCTTTCTTAAATGGATTTTCTTCGCCAATATATGCAATTTCAGAATATGTTTATATATTTATATACTATATTGCTATCAATAAACCTATATATATTTATTTCAAGTCCTATTTATACTTAAAACTTGGACAACGTTTTATGTACTATGGACATACGAGTAAACTGCAGTTGTTTATAATTAATTGAATGTTAAGATCGTTTTTTTCTCCGCAAACTTTATCTAATCCCATCCGCTTTTCTGGAAATTAGGGGTACCCAAATAATATTCACTCATTCCCGACACACGATAAAGAGAAATATTTATAATGTTTATGGTGTATTTATGATGCACCTTATGATGTAACATATTTAAGATGCACCTACCCAAATAGTATTCACTCATTCCCAACATACGATAAAGAGAAATATTTATAATGTTTATGGTGTATTTATGATGCACCTTATGATGTAACATATTTAAGATGCACCTACCCAAATAGTATTCACTCATTCCCAACACACGATAAAGAGAAATATTTATAATGTTTATGGTGTATTTATGATGCACCTTATGATGTAACATATTTATGATGCACCTTACCCAAATAGTATTCACTCATTCCCAACACACGATAAAGAGAAATATTTATAATGTTTATGGTGTATTTATGATGCACCTTATGATGTAACATATTTATGATGCACCTACCCAAATAGTATTCACTCATTCCCAACACACGATAAAGAGAAATATTTATAATGTTTATGGTGTATTTATGATGCACCTTATGATATAACATATTTATGATGCACCTACCCAAATAGTATTCACTCATTCCCACCCAACACACTATAAGGAGAAGTATTTATGATGTGGCGTTTTTTATACATTTTTGCCCTTTTTCCAAGCAGAATGTTGAGGTAATATTATTTTAAATAGATACCCATTATTTTAAATAGATTCCAATCTGTTTTTCACTTAAGGCCTCTTAAACATTTTTTCTGATTGGTTAGGAAGAAATGGCCACATGGCAAAAAGAAACCGAACGTAATTCGCCTTTGAAGGGAGTCCTCCTCTCTAAACAGCGCAACAACATAAATTATTATTAAAGTATGAAAAAAAACACAAACGCTTTCTATGTATCTGCAAGCTCAATAAAACAAGTATGTCACGAAAGAATATTTAATTAAAGTCTTGGTCCAAAGTACCTCAAGGTGCTCCTTTTCAAAAAAAAAGTTCATCTGTCTTCATTTCTTAAGACTATAAGGTGGACATAAATATGCAAAAAGAAACTAACCTACTCGTATATTTAACCTGTTCTGTTAAGATATTTTATATGAGAAAATATCTATTGTAGTTTTTTTTTCTACTATATGGGTTTATACGAAACATTTTTTAAAGGTGTTAGTTATATTCAATAAGTGATTGACTTTTGTTCTCTCAACGTTGTTTATTTATTTTCTGTTTCTTTAAATGATCGACATACCAGTACACTAACATGATGAACACATTATTCTTTGATTTCGGTATAAAGCACCATTTACATAAGCTACAAACCCATGAAAAACGATAATGACCGGTGCAAAATCGGTGAGGTGTTACAAAAAACCGGCTAATATTACACCGAACCCATCGTTCAGAAAACGTAACCTATAATTTCATTCGGAGTGCGCATGTTTTATTACCGAAAAACAAAAAGGGCTTAATAATTTATTTTGTACGTATGTTTTATGGTGATTTGTACAATAAAATAAAAAAACACAGTTAAACATGGGATTGTTCTAAAATTTACGTGTCTATTTCAAACGGCACAAATAAATCGTTTCCATATTAAGTCGATATAACTTGGTTTGGTAGTGAGGTTAGTACTATACGTGTCCAATTATAATCAAACTTCGCCCATTGTACGCTTTTGTTATATACAGTATACCCTGGTGGGTTGATTGCCATGTGGAAATGCCTTACAACCATTCAGAAAATGGACACCTTCCTCTTGATCGCCTTACTTCACCTCTCTCAGTGATCACAGTAATATGCTCAATGTATGTTTACATAGATACATCAATGAATTAATCATAGGTAATGTTTAAAAAAAATCCGGCATTATTCAATAGGGTGATAACAGTTATGTCACCTTTTATAAGATAAATGTAAAAATTCGAAATAAATGTGGGACACGTACATCAATAAAAAAATATTTGATAAAAATACACAGATAGTGCGTACATATTGAAAAGATAGACTTATGGTGAATTTATGGTGTGGCGGTCAGATTATGGGGGCCATTTCCAGTAAATCATTGCGCTTACTTGGTCTTATTCGGTTTATGGAATATTTTTGTATGGCAACACTTCCTGGGGGGAGATAACTATTAATTTCTTTATGGGATTTTTATGGTAATTTTACTGTGACAGACGATACTTGATATTTATTTTTTTGTAATTTTTATATTGCGGTGCGTATATTATAAAAATTATCTCGAAATCGTTTATAATAGTCAATGGATTTTTGCGATATTTGAGAAAACAAACCGTCACTTTTTGTAGAAGGATTTGTATGGAATTAAAAAAAATGTTAAGAATTTTACTATAAAATATAGTTTCATGTTTCACGCCACTACATCATATTCTTATTGGGGTAAGCAGAGATGACATATCCCACTACATTTAAAACTGACATATACCTTTCGATTCTGGTAAATCCATAAACCTCGTCATGCATAGTCTTCTATTATATGGATTTCTCACCTTTCTCTCATTCAGAATTCGATTAATTCGGTTGTCACTTTTTTTAAGGTTTTTTTTCCAAATATCTCATACCCTGTATACTATTTATATAAATTATTTTTGTGAATCGTACATTCTTTCTACGTGACCGAAGCATCTAAATAACTAATTCTTCATCTTAAGCACAGCATCTTCTAATAAACCGCATTATTTGTTAATGCCCTCATTCTTTATATACATTGTTTTCACACATGTTTTACAGTCTTCACATTTTTGCAAAAATAGGTATAATAAAAAAGCTTATAAAAAATAAGCTTTATGGCTTGTATCCTTCTTATAAAAAAACGGCCATATCAGAATCCAACTAGTTTATTGCTTCAATGTGACTATTAAATTTAATATATTTTATCACAACTCAGTTGTACACTGTACAACTTGGGAGGCTCGTTGACAACGTTTGAAAATTTCTTCATAACAACCCGAGATAGTTAAAAGTCTCAAGTAAAAAAAGTCAGGAAACTTTTAATCGGGTACCATCACAAATCGACGTCAAAATCAGACAAAAGTTCTTCCAACTAGGCCACGAAAATCAAAATGTTAAATAAAACAAAAAGAAATCAAAAGTGAATTCCAGTTTTCGCTTTCGCTTTAATCACGAATTTACAATATAATAAAAACTCAATCATATTCATTCGGAACACAACAAGAAAGTATTATGAACATGTACATTCAATGTAAATGTCCGAATTGTTTCGGTGTTGTGTACGAGTAAATTTAAAAAAAAAAACACCGCCCGCCAAAATTGACATTGGATGTCAAAATATTTGACATGTAGCAACACAAGACTTGAACAATTGCCAGTATAATATTGGGTTGTGTATTTTGAGATATTGTTTGCCAGCATTCAAAATAAATACAAGCCTTGCTATTAAAATATATAAAAAAATAATATGAAAGCTTAAATACGATGGATTTAATTGAAATATGATAATAGAGTTTTACTGATCATGTCAGATTTATAAAAACTCTTTCAAGAGTATGTTTGCTGTTGTTATCAAATATTGTAGTTTGCTGTTGTTATCACAGCTGATTAATGAATATTATACACAACCAAAAGTAGCCATTCTTTATGAATTTTGAGGTGCTGATTTGGAAAACGATATTAACTTTTAATTGGTTCATGTTTTCATGTTATACCAAGAAACGTAACTAAATCTCCCGCATCTGTTATTTATTTATTCGTTGTGTACATTTGCTATACACAAATTTCTTCCAAACAACCAGCTTGTCTTGGATACGTTAAGTTGTTTTAATTTATGACAGATTTTAGAAAGAAAACAATGCTTATTCTAAGTCAAGCTTAAAATATGGCTATAATTTTTAAGAATTCGAGAAATAGAATGTTATATCGTATGCCCTTATCCATCATCCATTATGTCGTGTAGCTCATGATTGAGCATCGTGACTCCCATGATAGTCTCCGACGACTATTCTCTATCCATCCCTGCACCCCGTGGCTCGAATGATAGTTGTTAAGGGTAGCTGCATTTCTCACATGGTCAGTCCAACGCATTGGGATTCTTTCCCTTGTGCGTCGTCCTTCCACACCTCTAGTAACCACAAACCTTTCCAAACAGTCTCCTTGGTCACGAGCAATGTGTCCAAAGAACCGGAGGACTCTTCGAAAGCATATTGTCGACAATCTGTCGGTGATTCTCAGTTCTTCGAGAATGGAGGCGTTAGTTCGCCTTAGGACAGTCGTCATAATAAAGTACATTATAAGCAAAAGTAATGGCCTCATCGAAAACTCTTGTGCCTAGTACGAAAAATGTTATACGTGAACCGCTAGCGAAATCCAGTCAAATTTTGCTGGCAATGCAGAGCCCCATTTGATAAAACAGTAAAAATATTCGACCTATATTTCAAAACAGAATGTTGACGTTCAGCGAGTATTATTACCAAACGAACTTTTTCGGGAATAGACCCACAAACCAACGTGTGGAAATCAACCGTTTTATAAACTTACCTACGGAGTTATATCAGTTATACAAGGTTTCAACATTAATGTTATAAAACGGAAAAATAAAGGAATATATTCCCCGACTGTAGAGTCGGAGCAGATGTCAGGAGTCGAAGTTGTGAAGTCGGTTGGTTTTTTTCTGGAAGTCGGAATCAGAGTCGGAGTCGGGAGATGCTATTCTATAATCGACTCCGACTTCAAATTTTTTACATTTTTAAAACTTATCGGCTACATGAATAACAAATTGAAATAATAAACTATGTCCCATCTAGTACAAGTAGCGTGTACAATGATGAGGAATCTCTGTAAATAATATTTCCAAAAAATCTACATTTAAGTAGTTACGTCACGTAATTAAGTATAACATGGTGAGCAATATATATGTTACTATATGTACTATATAATTGGAGTCGAAGTCTAAAAAATCTACATTTAAGTAGTTACGTCACGTAATTAAGTATAACATGGTGAGCAATATATATGTTACTATATGTACTATATAATTGGATTCGAAGTCTAAAAAATCTACATTTAAGTAGTTACGTCACGTAATTAAGTATAACATGGTGAGCAATATATATGTTACTATATGTACTATATAATTGGATTCGAAGTCTAAAAAATCTACATTTAAGTAGTTACGTCACGTAATTAAGTATAACATGGTGAGCAATATATATGTTACTATATGTACTATATAATTGGAGTCGAAGTCTAAAAAATCTACATTTAAGTAGTTACGTCACGTAATTAAGTATAACATGGTGAGCAATATATATGTTACTATATGTACTATATAATTGGATTCGAAGTCTAAAAAATCTACATTTAAGTAGTTACGTCACGTAATTAAGTATAACATGGTGAGCAATATATATGTTACTATATGTACTATATAATTGGATTCGAAGTCTAAAAAATCTACATTTAAGTAGTTACGTCACGTAATTAAGTATAACATGGTGAGCAATATATATGTTACTATATGTACTATATAATTGGAGTCGAAGTCTAAAAAATCTACACTTAAGTAGTTACGTCACGTAATTAAGTATAACATGGTGAGCAATATATATGTTACTATATGTACTATATAATTGGAGTCGAAGTCTAAAAAATCTACATTTAAGTAGTTACGTCACGTAATTAAGTATAACATGGTGAGCAATATATATGTTACTATATGTACTATATAATTGGATTCGAAGTCTAAAAAATCTACATTTAAGTAGTTACGTCACGTAATTAAGTATAACATGGTGAGCAATATATATGTTACTATATGTACTATATAATTGGATTCGAAGTCTAAAACATCTACATTTAAGTAGTTACGTCACGTAATTAAGTATAACATGGTGAGCAATATATATGTTACTATATGTACTATATAATTGGAGTCGAAGTCTAAAAAATCTACATTTAAGTAGTTACGTCACGTAATTAAGTATAACATGGTGAGCAATATATATGTTACTATATGTACTATATAATTGGATTCGAAGTCTAAAAAATCTACATTTAAGTAGTTACGTCACGTAATTAAGTTTAACATGGTGAGCAATATATATGTTACTATATGTACTATATAATTGGATTCGAAGTCTAAAAAATCTACATTTAAGTAGTTACGTCACGTAATTAAGTATAACATGGTGAGCAATATATATGTTACTATATGTACTATATAATTGGAGTCGAAGTCTAAAAAATCTACATTTAAGTAGTTACGTCACGTAATTAAGTATAACATGGTGAGCAATATATATATGTTACTATATGTACTATATAATTGGAGTCGAAGTCTAAAAAATCTACATTTAAGTAGTTACGTCACGTAATTAAGTATAACATGGTGAGCAATATATATGTTACTATATGTACTATATAATTGGATTCGAAGTCTAAAAAATCTACATTTAAGTAGTTACGTCACGTAATTAAGTATAACATGGTGAGCAATATATATGTTACTATATGTACTATATAATTGGAGTCGAAGTCTAAAAAATCTACATTTAAGTAGTTACGTCACGTAATTAAGTATAACATGGTGAGCAATATATATGTTACTATATGTACTATATAATTGGAGTCGAAGTCTAAAAAATCTACATTTAAGTAGTTACGTCACGTAATTAAGTATAACATGGTGAGCAATATATATGTTACTATATGTACTATATAATTGGATTCGAAGTCTAAAAAATCTACATTTAAGTAGTTACGTCACGTAATTAAGTATAACATGGTGAGCAATATATATGTTACTATATGTACTATATAATTGGATTCGAAGTCTAAAAAATCTACATTTAAGTAGTTACGTCACGTAATTAAGTATAACATGGTGAGCAATATATATGTTACTATATGTACTATATAATTGGAGTCGAAGTCTAAAAAATCTACATTTAAGTAGTTACGTCACGTAATTAAGTATAACATGGTGAGCAATATATATGTTACTATATGTACTATATAATTGGATTCGAAGTCTAAAAAATCTACATTTAAGTAGTTACGTCACGTAATTAAGTTTAACATGGTGAGCAATATATATGTTACTATATGTACTATATAATTGGATTCGAAGTCTAAAAAATCTACATTTAAGTAGTTACGTCACGTAATTAAGTATAACATGGTGAGCAATATATATGTTACCATATGTACTATATAATTGGAGTCGAAGTCTAAAAAATCTACATTTAAGTAGTTACGTCACGTAATTAAGTATAACATGGTGAGCAATATATATATGTTACTATATGTACTATATAATTGGAGTCGAAGTCTAAAAAATCTACATTTAAGTAGTTACGTCACGTAATTAAGTATAACATGGTGAGCAATATATATGTTACTATATGTACTATATAATTGGATTCGAAGTCTAAAAAATCTACATTTAAGTAGTTACGTCACGTAATTAAGTATAACATGGTGAGCAATATATATGTTACTATATGTACTATATAATTGGAGTCGAAGTCTAAAAAATCTACATTTAAGTAGTTACGTCACGTAATTAAGTATAACATGGTGAGCAATATATATGTTACTATATGTACTATATAATTGGAGTCGAAGTCTAAAAAATCTACATTTAAGTAGTTACGTCACGTAATTAAGTATAACATGGTGAGCAATATATATGTTACTATATGTACTATATAATTGGATTCGAAGTCTAAAAAATCTACATTTAAGTAGTTACGTCACGTAATTAAGTATAACATGGTGAGCAATATATATGTTACTATATGTACTATATAATTGGATTCGAAGTCTAAAAAATCTACATTTAAGTAGTTACGTCACGTAATTAAGTATAACATGGTGAGCAATATATATGTTACTATATGTACTATATAATTGGAGTCGAAGTCTAAAAAATCTACATTTAAGTAGTTACGTCACGTAATTAAGTATAACATGGTGAGCAATATATATGTTACTATATGTACTATATAATTGGATTCGAAGTCTAAAAAATCTACATTTAAGTAGTTACGTCACGTAATTAAGTTTAACATGGTGAGCAATATATATGTTACTATATGTACTATATAATTGGATTCGAAGTCTAAAAAATCTACATTTAAGTAGTTACGTCACGTAATTAAGTATAACATGGTGAGCAATATATATGTTACTATATGTACTATATAATTGGAGTCGAAGTCTAAAAAATCTACATTTAAGTAGTTACGTCACGTAATTAAGTATAACATGGTGAGCAATATATATATGTTACTATATGTACTATATAATTGGAGTCGAAGTCTAAAAAATCTACATTTAAGTAGTTACGTCACGTAATTAAGTATAACATGGTGAGCAATATATATGTTACTATATGTACTATATAATTGAAGTCGAAGTCTAAAAAATCTACATTTAAGTAGTTACGTCACGTAATTAAGTATAACATGGTGAGCAATATATATGTTACTATATGTACTATATAATTGGAGTCGAAGTCTAAAAAAAATTATTTCTGGAGAAGGATTCTTTTGTCGACTTAACAACACTGAATGTCACGACATAAAATTATTTTCGGCATTCAACATCGTAACAGTATTTTTTTTCTAAGAGAAAGGCGTAGTTTTAGCAGACAATAATTCAGAGTTTATATACACATTATATGTGCTCTAAAGAGAACTGGATTCGTCCCCAGGCAATTGTTAATGGCTGTGTAAACATCTTGATAAATGATCATAGCTTATTTGGTTTAAAAAACCAACTCATTCACAACACGCAATCGTGCCTTTAAAATAAGATTGCGAGACAGTATTCATTCGACATAAGAACGTTTTTCAGTAATTTATCTACATACGTCTCCCACGACCAATTCTGCGAAACATATTCGGTATGAAGTCTGCCCTCCAATCGAACCAGGAGGTTGCGGGTTTGACTCCCATTGGTACACGATCAAAAAAAAATTCGTCTGGTTTTCACTTAAGGCCTCTTGCACGTATTTTTTTGGAATAAATTGCCACATGTCAATAATAAATTCGCCAGGTTGTACTGTATATAACATAATACAATATAATTTGCTTAAAAGTTGTTAACAAAATATCAGATAATGGATTTTCAACGATAATTTGATATTGCACTGTTTGCCGACCATTGAGATCACCCCGAGCGCGCTTCCTAACTGCCCAATGCATTAACATACAGAAGACGTACAAAGAACAAGTGAATTTTTAAGTCTACCACGAGCCAATTTGTAGACTTGTCTCAGGAAGAATGGAAGATTGTTCTAAAGTAAAAATTGCGTTATTTATTTATTTTTTTTTTTTATTTATTTATTTATTTATTTTTTCAAAACAGGCTTAGCCCAATTACATTGAAAAATACAAGACATTGAAAAAGAAGAAAAATTACAGGGAAATTTTTTTTTTTTTAAAATTATATAAAGTAAAAAATAATGCATATGTATACAAACGAGTATTTACACACAAACGTATGTTACATATATATTCAGTCACTTAAGTATGTTGATGAGTGCTTTCTAACGCGCTTAATCTAAGAAGAAAATTTACTTTTGCTTTTGGTAATGTGATATGAAATATGTCAATATCCGAAGCAGTCCCGTTCAGAAGAGTTAAGGCCCTTCCAACAGGCATAGCGGCTGGAAGACCCGTTCTTGCGTATGTTATTGAGAACAGTTCCTGCCGGCGCAGTCTAGTGTAATTGTTAGGAACATTTAACGCTAATCTTTGTAGTAATGCTGGACAGCTCACAACTCCTCGAACGAGTTTGACAACGTATACCAAGAGACGCAGATCTCTTCTTACGCTCAAGGAGTTATACCCGAGCATGCCCAGCAGAAACTGCGTAGGATATAGCCACGGATAGACACCAAACTCACTCATGTAGAGATATCGTAGATATTTTTTTTGTACTTTCTCCACCATGAGCGAGTTCTGCGCCCCCACCGGGCTCCAAATGCAAGCATTGCTTTCTAGTTTGCTACGGATCAATGAATTAAACAACGTTTTGAGCACCAATTGGTTTTCAAACGACTTAGAGATTCTCATAACAAATCCTAGAGTTTTATAAGCTGAGTTGCACATAACTTCTATGTGAGGACCAAACGCGAGATTGCTGTGGAACAAGACACCCAGATCTTTAATATTATCTGTGCGGGGAATAGGTATAGATTCTAGTGTATATCTATGGAATTTCAAGACGTGTGAGCGATGATACGACATAATTTTGCACTTTGATGCGTTGAAATATAATTTATTATTGTGGCTCCACTCACAAACGTTGTTGAGATCTGCCTGTAGGTCTAAGCAGTCGGTATAAGAACGAATTTTTTGAAAGATTTTGAGGTCATCAGCAAATAGAAGAAACGTGGATTTTTTTATAACTCTACCTATATCATTAATAAAAATAAGAAATAAGGTAGGTCCAAGATTAGACCCCTGCGGAACACCTGAGTAGGCAGTGAAGTAATCGGAGTTGTAGATTCCATGTGAAACAAATTGTTTTCTATCTGTAAGATAATCTGACAGTAGCCTTAGTAAGTTACCTGGGATCCCAAGTTCACTCATTTTTTCTAATATTTTTTTGTGATTGACGCGATCAAAAGCTTTTGCAAAGTCATGATACGAACAATCAATCTGATTGCCACTATCTACAGCCCTTGAAACATAGTCGGTGAAGACCATCAGATTGGATTCAGTAGATCTGCCTCTTCTGAAGCCATGCTGCTCATCAATTATGTATGGGTCCACTAACGACCTTAGTGTGCGATCCATAAACATTTCTAGGAGCTTAGCTATTGAAGAAAGTATGGCGATAGGTCTGTAGTTGGTTATATCGTCCTTAGAACCATTTTTAAATATGGGAATAACTCGAGTCTTTTTCCATTCACTTGGAAAAGTATGGACTCGGAAGACAAGATTAAATATGTAAGCAAGAGGTGCAGAAAGCAATTCACTACAGCCCTTAAGAAAAAATGTAGGTACTCCGTCCGGCCCGACTGCTTTCGTGTTTTTCATCAACTTTATTTGTTTGAGTATATCAAATGTAGTGATGCTTAGCTTAAATCCCGAGGAAGTATGGTGTTCATCAAAAACAAATGCCTCGGAGTCCCTACAATAAACTGTTGAAAAATAATTTGCGAATGCAGAAGATATTTCGGGACCAGTTATTTGATTCCTATCCCAATTCATAACATTAAGCACTGGAGAATCGTTACGCATGGATTTAATATGATTCCAAAATAGTTTTGGTTCACGTACCATTCGACATTCTAAGTTCCTTATGAAGTCTTTATAGGCCGTGCGAATGTTATGTTTGAGCTGAGCGCGAGCACTTTTGAACGCATCGTAGTCACTCAGACGACAAGAGTGTTTCCATTTTTTGTGAAGAGAATCTTTAAGTTATCTGAAACGTTCTATCGAAATATTTGCTAGATATTGTCATGGAGATAGAAAAGCAGGAAAGGAAAAGCAAATGCGATGTATGAGTGAACCATGCAAGATTGGAGTAAATTAAAGAATTCTGCTATTTGGAGAAACGTATATTTACTACACAGTCTAGTATGATACAAAGTCAAAGAAGAAAACTTCATCAATAAACCTTTATTTATTTAACCAATGAACATATTGCAGAAAATTGTCTTTTTATCCCACCTTATGACGATGTTTTTGCATCGTCCTTTCGACAAGCATTTGAAACAATAAAATATTTTTAAAACATGCCGACTTATGACGATGTTTGTGCATCGTCTTTTCGACAAGCATTTGAAACAATAAAATATTTTTAAAACATCCCGACTTATGACGATGTTTTTGCATCGTCTTTTCGACAAGCATTTAAAACAATAAAATATTTTTAAAACATCCCGACTTATGACGATGTTTTTGCATCGTCTTTTCGACAAGCATTTGACACAATATAATATTTTTAAAACATCCCAACTGATAATGATGTTTTTGCATCGTCTTTTCGACAAGCATTTGACACAATATATTTTAAAAACAAGTATTAGATTTGCGAATTGGAAATTTTAAGATAATATTAAACTAAACTAATAAAAACGTTACTTAAACTATAAAAAAAGTTAGTATAGAGCATAAGGCTTTCAATATTAAAAAAGGGATCGACCACAAGAATTTTGAGTGAGTGTGAACGCGGCCCAAGGTTCGAGCCATTAAAAGCGACAATGTTGTGTATAAAAGCTCGTATACACTGGGTATAAACACACATAAAATTTACAACGCTGTTAAATTAAGCGATTGTAAACATGGCTTTATAGAGGCGATTTGCCTTCGGCTTCAACACTGTGTGTGTATCCCGACATCACATATTTCATGCGTCAGACGGGATGCACTATCAATACGTTTCGCATGTTTGTTTGTCTTGGAGAACTTTATCTTTGATATCTACTCGTAGTTAATTCGAAAATTGAGTAATAAAACGACCATATCTACGAAATCGGACGAAACGGTGTAACCATTACGTAATTGGAAATTTAATAGGAGACCAAAATATTATTTAAAAGATTACGAAAACTTGAGCATATGTTTTCTTCGACAAAATATTTCATCTTACTGTGAATGCTGTAGAGATGCGTACGTATACTTAGAAAAATACATGGAGTGACAATTTATGACAGAATACGGAATTAAGTGATTATGGAAGAATGTGAACTTGCACTCTAAGTTGGTTTGAATGTTGGATGAAGAAGAGCACTATGAGATGGTTTGAGCATGTGGAACGAATTCATTAAGAGATATTAACAAAAATATACAGTACAAACTTGAGAGAAAAGCGTGGTAAAGAATAGCCAAGTAAAGTATGGATGGATCAAGAGAATGATATGTTGAAAGAAGGATAAGAAATAAGATAAATCGTAGGAGCTATATGAATGTGAAAGAAGCGAAATATGTGTACAGATAAAAGTCTGTCGCATTGTTATATTTGCCTATCCCAACCGGCCAATGGTGTGATGGTATGTATACATGTTTATTACCTAAATTGTACATTTTCCTAACATTTCTGTAAAATGTATAATTTTGAAATTACACTTTTCTACTCGGATCGCGTCAATGTGTTTTTTTGTATTTTTGTACAATACATTATTCAAAATTCATACAGTTTTAATGGATAGGCGAACCGTCGAGTTTAAGTACGTAAAAATGTTAAAAATTAATCATTTTGTGAATATAGAGAACCGCTTCATTAGGCGAATCCTGTGACGAATTGATCTCATTCCCTACATTTTCTTCAAATATACCATATATTATCACAAGTTTCATATATTCGTCCTAAATACTAAACAATACAACAAATTCACATTCTTACACAAACTTTTAATACACAAGCTTGATTGTTTTGTATTTAGCTTTCGTTGTATACAGTACAACCTGGCGGATATTGCAATTTACCAATATTTTCCAACTAACCAAAAATACTCTTCCCTCTTTCAGAATTTGATTAATTTGACCATGTCACGTTATCCTAGGACTTATACTACACTATTGTAAAATTTTCATCATTAATTCTTCCTACGTGGTCGAATAATCTCAATAATCCTTTATTCATCTCAAGCCTTGTCTTCTTTCAATTCCATTCATGTCTTATGTCCAAATTCCCTATTCTGTTATTCACTACATTTCACGCATTCCACGCAATACTCATTTTGATCATATTTATCTTATTTTTATAAATTTTTGCCATGTTCAAGTTTCGCTTATAATCTTATTAAATATAATATAATACGAGCCACAAGTGACCTCATTGAAACACACATCCAAAGTTCATTAAATATGCAGCGCAAAGTTAAACATAACTTTCGAAACCCATTAAATATTGTTTGAGCAAGATAGACAATTATATATAAAATAATATCACAAATACTCGTATATCAGTTAAATGTGATTCTATGTATTCAACTCTAGGTTATCATGTTGAAATTACAACAGATGGACAAAAATTGTATGAAACACGCGACGAGAGCCTTGGGGATCTGAGATAGTTGTGAGAAGAAATGAACGTGTAACAAACAAGTTAATTAAGAAGAGCTTCAATAGAAGTACATATGATTAATACGTGACAACATCGAGGTATTCATCGCCTAGGTCTTAAATTATCAAGTGATAAATTGAAGATGTTGAAATCAGGTCCATTTATGGAACTGGTGATGAATTTTGCTCATGATTGCTCATCTAGCGCGCTGATTGCTAATTTTTATATATGCATACTCGTAAAACAAATTTTGAAATGTTTTTAAGACACGTCATAACACAAAATATCATTGAAGTAATGGAAACACCCTTGAAGTGGCGTATTTATCATTGATTAGTTTGTTGCTTAAAATGTATGTAAAATAGTCAACAGAAAATATAAATTCACAATAAATGGGTGTTAAACCTGGTCGGAGAATTCGGACGCCAACTTGTTTAATTTGAATGCTTGTTCATACAATTAGCTACGATGCTTATAGATTATAACAAAGGCTTAAAAAAGAAATTTAAAAATGCAGAAAAAGAGTTATATGAGAAGGCTTATAGATCTAGAAAAGGCGGACGATGTATGCCGCGATAGGAAAATCTAGCGCTCTGATATTTCTGCCTACCCCGACAAAGAATGTGCGTGGTGGTACGTATGCATGTATGAAAACTTGAAGAAAAAAAACGTCTAAAAACGAAAAGCAATAAGTCGATGTCTATTGATTCGAAAAATATATATTATACTCGTACATTAGCAATTTATTTCCATAACAAAAAATGTGTAAAATAGAATAAACGTAAGCAGGATATTTTTGTTAAGTCACCATTCCGGAATTGAACCCGAAACTCGAAAGAGAAGTTAAACCAACTTCGACTATGTAACAGTTTAAAAAAAAACGTATACAACAATAAAATTTAGATACGAAATATATTGAAGAAGTTGTAAATCAAGAAATATATATTTTGTTATTTACACCCAATCTTTTCTGGCACGTTAAAACAGTTAACATAAATATATACTAACACAAGAGTCATAACATCGTAACTTCAAATAACCCAATATATGTCATTAATCTCATTTCCAGCCATCGATCGTGTTTTACGATCTAAAATACGGTTCAACATATAAACACTTTATAATTATAACACACTCGCTGCTCCCCAACGACTTAGTCAGAAGAGGATACCACAATGAGGAGGCAAATATTAAAAGATCCCATTCAATCAAGACGAGTTCATCACGTCCACATATGCCATGAAAAAGATTTGATCCGATTTAATGAACCGACACGAAACAAACAACGACTAGCACCGATGAAAAGAATATTATATCAAAGGAAAGAAAAGATAGATAAAAACGAAGAATGAATATAAAAACTACAGAATAAAGAAGAGTGCCGATAGAAGATATAATAGACAAAGGTGAAGATACTGATGGTTGTTGATCTATCAAGGATGTCAAGATTAGGTGCAGTAGATGTCCAAACTGAATCCACGCTGATACAAAGTTAGACGGTTTAGACGGCAGTTGGCGTTAAAAAAAAAAAGAGTCCAAACAACTTGATGGCTCACTGCCAAGTTTCTTAAACTGCTTTGGAAGTTACTGAAAACAAATAAAATATCAAAATTGGGTCAAGATTAAACAAAAAAGTTTTAGTTTATCTCATTATAAAAATCTATCACAACTGCTTTTCTTTCGTTTGACATTAACTAACTAATGGCCGCGATGTAACGGACTTCTGTGCAGAATGTCTGCGGTTTGGAATCACGTTCTACTACTACTCCTTTCCAAATAACACGGGCATTTTTACGTATATTATTGGGGGAAGTAAAAGGGTACTCATATGCCTTTTTTATATTGGAACTAACTAATTGGAAAAAGTTAAATTGATGCATGTTTTGTCAGACTATTTTTGTCACTCTAGTGCGCTCTTATTTTGAGAAAACAGCGCTGCTACAGAAAAATAATTATTCACACAAAATAAGATCTTCAAGCGAAACAATCTCGCGACCCACTGGGATTTAATACTTCCAACTAATACCATCCTGTGAAAGGAAACTTTGATATGCATGTTCAAAAAATATATATATTTTTCAAAAAACATAGATATCATTATTTTAACTTCAATCTTTAACGAATTCACAAAAATGCACGGCATATGTCAAGGCTGGCATAGAGGACAGGGCTCCAGACTTACCTATCTCGACTCATCCTGCACCTTTTCTACATTTATACACCTTTCCATACAAATCTTCCGATTTTTCTAACTTTCTATGTTTCCCTTCTTTCAAAATATCAATCACTTTCATCCAACCATACTTTCCTTGGTTTTCCTCTACCACGCCTTCCACTCACATTGACACAATATATCTGATTTGTTAGTCTTTCTTTATTAATTTTTTCTACATGTCCAAACCATCTCAGAGTGCTTTTCTTCATCTTAGTAAACAGATCAACATTAAGTTTACAGTCAAGTTTACAATTAAACTTACCGTTCCAGAAAAAAAAGTAATCTCTAACCATCTTGCCAAACTTCTTGTGAAGAGGGATGAACCGAACAGGAAGAGTGGACTATGCTACCAACTGGTTAAATGAGTATTTCAGACGAGACCCCAGGACCATCTTGAAGGTTTGAGGCCTGTGCTCGATTGTACAGATCAAGTCACAAAAATACATGAAGTTCCACACAACTGCCCGAGACTTAGAATGCTGCGTCTCCATCGTGTCTCGTAGACGGGACATACGTTCACTCATACCATAAAATCAGATACGAGCTCCTTCCGTACGAATACCGGTAGATTATCTCGTCGTACTAGCATGGCCGAGGAGGAGGCCAATAAGTACTAAACATGAAACATATTTACAAATTTCTAAGCTGGAACATTGTTTCTGTAATAAACTTCGGAATTCCTTCGAGAAGTACTACTATATTGTAGATAGCAGGATATATTCCAGTACGAGAGTTGCAAACTAATTATTATATTACTCGGATTATCCCGTACCCAGATTGCATCGATGGAATAATGATTATACTGCAGTCTCGAACATACATAGAAACAGTTTTATTTCCTTGAAAAGTTCTGTCAGGGAGCTTTTTTGTTCATTTGAACCATAAATCCACGCCGCGGTGTAACTTTCGTTCATTTTCTTTCTGTCTTCTTGTTAATTTTTTTCTCTTAAACCTTCCGAGATCTCCGAAAATATGTTGAATTTGTAATTTATTTTTATCAAACACTGTTTATTCCACTTTTTTATGACGGTATAACCCTACCGGTTTCAAGGCTTTCACCTCATCTTCAGGAGAGCGCAAACAAGACTAAATGCTGTTCGAACTGGCACCTATAAATGGAGCAAAGTTCTATTTATAAAAAACATATCATATGAGATAACCAAAAATATTCCAAGTCACATAAAGCCACCTTTTTACACTAATTTTAATCTCCGGAAACTCTTATTTATATAGTCTTGTTTGCGCTCCCCTGAAGATGAGGTGCAAGCCTTGAAATCGGTAGGGTTATACCGTCATAAAAAAGTGGAATAAACAGTGTTTGATAAAAATAAATTACAATGTCTTTAAACCTCCACAATGTTAATGCCTTAACTATAAACAACATAGAAAATATGTTGAAGTTTCGATGTGCACGTTTTTAGTGTGAAGTAGATGAATTTTACGTATATATATTTCATATTAAATTTTTCAAAACAGATCGTTTTGTTCGAATGTTAGGGCTTTGGATCACCTGAGTCCTGGTCTGTCTCGTGATTGTTTTATATTGGTAGGTAGTGTACGTACAATTTTCATTTTTTTTTTTGCATATGATTCCTATAAATGTTTATATTTTTTGTGATAAGTTGATTTATGCGAAATTAAAATTCTTATTTAAGTATTAACATTGTTTAATGCTCGATAAAACACCGTAAATAGTAATTAAATTAAATAAGGCCAAAATTTTAACCGGTTAAAAATACGTTAGTCAAAATTTTAGACTGTAACAAATTCCATCACAAGCGCTAAAAAATCGAAAGTGAGACATAAACACTTCACTACAACCTTGTATATAAAAATCTTATAAGTAAGGTTTTCTCGCATACAGTAGTTCAATTACTAAGGAGCCACTTGAAACCCTTCAATACAAAAAGCACTCACAATATTACCGGAACAACTTGAACTTGAGTCTACACGAGTGTTATGGAGAGGTAAAATTGTTATTTTTGTTTCGATTATTCTTAAAATTAGACTACAGTATATAGCCTTTCAAAGTACAAATTTAAAAAAAGTTTAAACAGTTTTTTTAAGTCAACTGTGTTCACCGATATGATTCTCGCTAAGTTAAAACAAATCATTTTTACATTTCGAATATCTTCTGTTCACATATTTTTTATTGAGATGTCTCCAACTATCTATTACCATATTTTCCTCGGTCTTTTGCAAATCATCTCTAAATGTGCTCAAACCATTCCAAGATTCCAATCGTTATTATATATTCTATTCCTTCGATCCTTCCTCTGTCGTGCTTTATAACACCGGATATTTCTTGTGAGGCGTGTATTTCTAACGTTTGTTTTGATCGTGTTCTTCATTTTCAATGCTAATAATGCTTCACTTAAAAATCTAACTAGCACACCACTTTGAGAGTCATCATAAACAAGCTGTAAGAAGAGTTTCACAACGCCAAAATCCGCTGCTGAGTAAAAACCATTATTACCAGTCTTCAAACATTTAATCCAGTCTAGTAGAATGCTAGGCCAATAATTGGATTTTAAAATCCCTGAGTAAAAGGAAAAAATCGTCTTCAAAAGTGTAATAAAATGAGTTCGAGTTATTGTGTCGGTTCGAGGCAAGGAAGAATGCACGTCAGAACTTCTGAATGCATCGGTCTGGTATTAGTCACGGCTCTGATCAGTATTGACACACTTCAAGTAGCAATCAAAATCAGATTTGTATCAATAATAAAACGTTGATTGGGGCTCGCTATGATTGATGCTTCTGTGCTGCATTTCTAGGAAGTAGTTACAAATTTAGTGGAGATGCATTGAAATATTAACGTTAAATTTGTAATATGAAATGAAAGGTTTAAAAATAAAACTCTTATGGATTTTACGTATATGATAACTGAAGGAAATCAAAACTGAATAAAAGACTTCAATTTTTACTGAACTTTATTTCTCCTATAAATTCTACTGGGTAAATAATAAAACCGTCCACATCTAAGTGAGTTTTTAGTAAAATTCTTGATATTTTTCAATTATTTTATCTGATTAATGAAACTCAACTGAGGAAATTTCAAATTGTATAAAATAAAGGAATGAGGGCTACTTTAAAATAAAATAAAATCACTATAATTGAATACGAATTGTTGACACTCGTAAGTGCACAGTTCAACCATATTTATTTTAAGTGTTACACCATTTTGAGAAGAAAACTTCGGAATACTTTTTAGTGAGTTTAAAAAGTTTATTTGTCATTTTTAAATGTATTGAATACGAGTGAGACTGTATTGAAAAAAAAAACTATTTCATTCTCTCACCTTTTTTATATCCTTGGGCCGGAAACTTTTCAATCTTACGAGTACTGCGTAATTCAATTATGAAATACACATTTAAGGGGTTAGATATTTTTGAACGTATACTCGTTCAACATTTTAGATAAATTAAAAAAAATGTACATACATATATTATGCATATGCAAATGAGGGGAAGTTCCTAAATAAAAAAAAATGCTGTTATTGTACGTATGCTGTTACACAATACATGTCTCGACCTTTATTATGAGATATCATACGAAATTATAGCTTCTTTAAATGAAGATATAGTATGGCTTTGCATTGTTTGCTATATCGGGATATCGAAAAAATATATATTTTATGTATTTTTTTAAAAGGTAATCCACCCACGCCAGGATGATTTGGGCCAGCACATCACAGACAAAAACACAATAAGAAAAATTAATATTTAAATGAAATACAAAAAAAAAACAAATTATTTTAGACCTTTTAAAGCTTCAACTGAGTAAATTTAAAAAAATTAACAATCGATATATAAGAGGAATGAATGAAGAAAGGCTAACAAAACATATGTATAGTGCAAATGTGAGAGAGCTATGTTAGGGGAAGACCAACGAAAGTATGGATGGATCAAGTGAATGATATTCCGAAAAAAGAAACGTAGAAGTTGTATTGATGTTGACGAGGGTAAGATGTTTGTCGAGATAGGAAAGTATGACGCTCTTTCTCTCTGCCTGCCCCGACAGAGAAATGGCGTGATGGTTTGTATGTGTGTAAGCTATATATAATCTGAAAAGTTCTTCGAAGAAAGAAAAAATGCAACATTTATCGGATGTATATCTGACATTTAGTCGTTCAAATCTGTAACGTTAAGGACAACAAAAATCTGTTACATTAAGGACAACCAAAATCTGTTACATTAAGGACAACCAAAATCTGTTACGTTAAGGACAAAAAAAATCTGTTACATTAAGGACAACAAAAATCTGTTACGTTAAGGACAACCAATATCTGTTACGTTAAGGACAACAAAAATCTGTTACATTAAGGACAACCAAAATTTGTTACGTTAAGAACAACCAAAATCTGTTACATTAAGGACAACCAAAATCTGTTACGTTAAGGACAACAAAAATCTGTTACATTAAGGACAACCAAAATCTGTTACGTTAAGGGCAACCAAAAAAACGCATGATCAATACTCCACATACAAACCACACTCGCTGCCGGGATCCTCCACAATACACATTCTTTAAAAATTATGTATTATACATAAGAAATATTCCTTAATTTACAAGTGTACTCTAATGCATTGGGCGTGACATTAGTATAATCCTTTGACATCAAGGATACAGACAGACAAAGAAAATATATTACAGATGGGAGGCAAACACTTCCGTGATGTGGCCATTATTTATTATGAGTAACCTCTTGATTATGTCAAGGTTTTTTTATCTGAAAAGTTTAACACAAGTATTATTAAAAAGTCATTAAAGAGAAAATGGCATGATTAAGCATTTCCGGTACGCTGCGTTTCGTTAAATGTATTAAATCATAAGTGTCTTATTCTAACATTTTCTAAGACGTCATTAACTACACATTAATCTTATTTTTGAAATAACAGTTACTTTTTTTCTTATTTTAACCAACATAGTGTTTTGCCTATATGCAATATTGGCCTAACAACAAGAAAACATATTAAATAAATACGATCACGCCGTTACCCTGTTGGTATCGGCACAGAAGACAGAGCGCCAGAATTTCCAATCTCGACACATATATTTGGCCTTTTCCACATCCATAAACCTTATCATACAACTCCTTCGATTTATCTGACATCAATCCTAATAAAAAACAACCCAAATACAAATGCTACTTTTGGTTAGTGTTATTGCATGGAGTGGAATCATGGACCCTCAAAGTTGATAGTATAAACCGACTGGAAGCATTCGAAATGTGGATGCACAGGAGAATGCTACGGATACTCGGGACGGATATGGTCAGCAACACAAGGGTTCTTTAAAGAGCCAAAGTTAATATAGAGTTGCTGACTAATATTAAAATCCGAAAGGTGTCCAAACTTGTCCTACTTGGGTCATGTACTTAGAGGAGCAAAGTACAAATTACTGCACCTGATCATCCAAGGCAAAATAGAAGTCCGAAGGTGTTGGTAGGAAGCCAATCTCCTGGCTCCGCAATATACGTGATTGGACTGGCATAAGGGGCGTTGGAGATCTTTTTCGGGCTGCCGGGGACAAAGATATCTACTCTCAGGTGATATTCAACGTTGGGGGGACCTGACATGACACTGATAAGAAGAAATACAAATAAATAAAAACATGTCAAAATTATACAATAATAATAAAATAATCTATATAGCGCTGTTTAGACAGCAACTCTCCTCAAAGGCTTTAACTCGGGATTCGAACCTACTAATATTTTTTATAAGACCTTCCAAAAAAAGCCAACAAAATCACAGAAATCCCCTAGTCGCTGCCCTGGGGGCTTACGAGAGTAAATCCGACCTACCCTTCCGTTATAAGCACAAGCTCCCGAAGCATTATCTGTTGCATGACTAGTCCACCTACAGTATTAGCTGGGACGACCAAGGTCTGAGTGAATGTGATGGAATACAAGTAGCCTGAACGAGTGGACTTGTTTTTGCTGAATAATTAGTGTAAGAATTGTTATCTAGTTATAAGTAGTATGTAGGTGTTAATTATTTCTAAGATCTCATATATTAAGATTGAATAAATAAAATAAAATGATATGTAGGAAAATAAGATTAAGTAAGTTCATAAATTATAACATATAATTAAGATTAGTTAAGTAATAAATTTGTATATAGGTATAGCCTTGACAAATGTTTTGTATAATAATTTACTTGTTTAATAAAAAAAATAAAAAAAAGGATTGTTTTTTAGTGCTTCCTAAAGGTGAACACGCCATCTATATTTGACAGTAGAAGGCAGACTATTCCATCCACAAGCCCAATAACGGCAAAAGGTCTATCATACTACGACACTTTTTCTTGAATTGATTTTTAGAAACCAGTTTATAAGATGAAGAAGAAATCGATCTCAAAGTTCTAACATTTTATCAAATTGAATGAAAACGGAGACTTAAAATATAAAAAGCAAATACTGTGCCCTATAACTGGAAGAAATGCTTTGCCGGAGGGGAAGCTCACAGTACAACATGCTAAACGGCAATATATTGCGGATTAGATGGCGCAAAATATTCGCGGAATCTAAATAAACATGAATCTATCCAAGCAGAGCTCGCAACATTGAATCTACGATATATGTGATAACTAAGCTGAACTTACAGCATAGTTATTGAAAAAATACAGATGAAAATAGAAATATTGGAAGGGAAAATAATTGAAGGGATAAATTTGTAGACGTACACGATCCATGAATTGATTTATATGGCACCATTAAGTGACTTAATTCACTCCTAGACCGTATCTGATTCTCTCTAGCATGTTTCAAAATATATCCCAAAAGGTTTCAACGATATCAGCCTTCCGACGCTCGAAAAGGAATTTACACTCCATTTATTTATTTTCAAGTCCTTTGCACATTACTGATTTCCCTAGATATGTATTCTATGAGACAGAGGAATCCATTCCGAAAACGCAGTCACGATGAAATCCGCACTATCTTAGCGTAACACGTCTCTCAAAAGATTTGTCACTACCACAAAATTGTAGCATGTATTGCGGTGTCGAGCTATCATTGAATAAAATCAGTAATGTAACGTGTTTGATTCCCAGTTTTCCTTTCCTCTGTAGCATTCCTTCGTTTTCCTTTGGAATTATCTCGCTTTTATTTAAATTACTTATGTCGTACATGAATTGAGAACAAATATGGTAAATAATGATTTGAATAGTTTTTGAGAACATTTAAGTTCCTTTATTTACTTGTCTCGTTAATTGGAAGAAGCTTGCCAAATTTCTATAAAATAAAGTGTTAAAATAAATAAAATAATCCTATTTGAGGCATGCTACAATGATGCGAAGATGGAGCCCACAGAGTGACTGATCACTAAAGTAAAGTATAAAATAATCCTATTTGAGGCACGCTACAATGATGCGAAGATGGAGCCCACAGAGTGACTGATCACTAAAGTAAAGTATAAAATAATCCTATTTGAGGCATGCTACAATGATGCGAAGATGGAGCCCACAGAGTGACTGATCACTAAAGTAAAGTATAAAATAATCCTATTTGAGGCATGCTACAATGATGCGAAGATGGAGCCCACAGAGTGACTGATCACTAAAGTAAAGTATAAAATGATTAACTAAAGTATAAATTGACAAACTATAAATGAAAACTAAACGATATTTTCATTAATGTATTCGTATCTTTAAACAAATCCGACTTGGTGATTCGAACATATTAAATATCGTGGCTAGGAGACAGTATTGTTGTCAACTTTATTAACACTTACCGCCCTGTGATGGATAGAGAGTGACCAGGACTTATATTTTCAATTATTGCAGTTATTTTATATTATTCCACGTTCTAATACACAATAAAATGATTATTATAGCTAATTACTAAAAATAACCTAGCAGATTTAGGATAGTTTTCATTTAAAATATACATTTTTCACTGGACGCTTAGCGTCCAGCACCGTGGCTGGCGGAATTTTTTAGCACAGTAATGCAAGTGTTAACCAAACTTTCAGGTCAAAACCACTCGGTTTCGTCTCGCAGTTCGTCATCATGCGTATTGGCAATACTGCACCGCACGTGAAGAGAGAACAACTATGGAAACTAGAAGGCATCACGAACCAGACTGAAACCCATTATTCGGTAGCATTTTGGGATCGATTATGAACACGCAACCTTAAACAGAATGTGTAACAAAGGTTATTTGTAACATATTCCCTTGGTAAGTTTTCTGCGGTTTTAACTTGAGGAAAATCTGTTCTCTAAACGGCGCTACATAAATCGGCGTTTTATTATTATTACTATTAAATACCTTGGATGGAAGTCAAACGTCTTACCAACTAGGCCACGGAGGTCGTCAAACAAATCATTCTGAATACAAACCATTAACTTAAAAAAATCTATATACAAGTACATAATAATGAAATAAATATTTTACAACGCATAAAAATAATTTTCAACAAAAACGTATCGTAAATTAAATAATAAAATAAATTATATAGATTGGTGCCAGGGCCACATAAGGCAGAAAGAGAAAAATAAGAGGTTACGTCTAAACAAAAACATTTTAGATTTATCCAATACTTCACTGCCAATTGGAACACAAAGTCTATATATCACCTTACAATGAATTTAATTTATATCAACAATTTGGATGTTTTTATTACGTTATGTGCCGTTTATAATTTAACACCATTTCAATTGGTGTATGAAAGAATTTGGATATGGGTGATATGGGCGTAACAAAAAATATTTTAACTAGAAATAACATTAGTAAAATTATAACGATACTAACTAAAAAGCCCACCTAAGGATGTGTAAAAAATACTACATAATTGTTAATTGTTACATCTATTTAAACATCTACTTAAATTAGTATCCCATTACGCCATGTCCCTTACGGGGAAGGCAGAGAGGATCGAGCGTCATATATTCCAGTCCATACATACATCGATCGCCTCTACCTCATCCATAGTTCGTCTCGTGCAACGCCTTCTATTCTTCATACTTTTCTCCTTACCATATTTCAATAGTTGACTTATATATGAGACACTACCGCCCATAAGTCTTCGTCACCCCCTAATAATTAAGTTATTCGCGTAATTATGCAATATTACGCTGAAAAATTTATATAATAAAATAATTATAACCGTTTTGCATTGTATTTAACAGCACTCAAGTGTGTATCTATGGAGATTAGAATTTGGGAGGCCATTTGTTCAAAAACCAGCTTTTTATAAAACAGTCACCGTTCGGTATTGTTTGTCATTCATAAGTCCAAGCAAGCTAATCCCTTTATTGTGTTAGGTTTACAGGTAGTAGGGGTAACAATTCACCGTTACGTGAATTCTTTGTCTAATTTACTTTTAGCTTTCAGTATTCAAATGTCCTTGATAAAGTGCACTGTGTTCATTTAAAAAATCTCGTATCAAAATGGTCAAAACTCGAAAATATTATACCGAAATCCGTTCAATGATGGTGGCTTTTTCCAATATGGGTAAAAATGTTAGTGAAATTGCCAGAGAAATGAAGATTCCTATGAGAACAGTAAGAACGCGAAAAACTCAATTATTAGGGGGTGACGAAGACTTATGGGCGGTAGTGTAGGTATGCTCCTTCTATACAGATATTTAGTGTTTACTAATGATGTGTTTTATCATCGTAACACTACCGCACGTGAAGAGACAACACTTGCATACGTGTTCGGCGCACACGAGCGTTGTAACCTGACGAACTTCAGACCAGACGTAGACCTTTTTCTCAATTTTATTTTTATGGGTACCATCGGGAATCGAACCCGAAACCTCGGTTGCAAGTCTACTTACTAATCCATGGAGGTCGTTGTCATATTTTATTACAAAACAATGCTATGCAAGTGATTGAATTATTATTGGGTACACCAATGCCGTGAGGCAATATTTATACTTTATATCAGTGGTACGCAACCTTTTTGCACCTTCGATTCCCTATTTTTAGTATAATCCTTATGCGACCTTCACTTAAATGAAAAACAAAAATGTATTTTCTTGGTTAATTTATTCAGGTAAGAGTAATATAAAACGGTTTATTACAATAAGTGTGAAATTTGAGGTTAAATCTTCAAAATAACCTATTCCATATTTGGTTCAATCGTTGGAATGGCTACCCTTATCTGCTTCTATATTCAATTTAAAAGGTTACTTACTTTTAATAACAGTTCAAGCTTAAAATGTATTTACATTCGCAAAATAAGTCGAGAGGAATGAAATTAATGATTTAACCCATTTTCTGGATAAAACAGAGTATTCGTTTCACGGTTATGTTTTTCCATTTTACATATATAGCATCACACCATCTCCTTGTCGGGGTAGGCAGAGGACAGGGCGTTAGACTTTCCTATTTCGACACACATCCTTACCTCTTCTACATGCATTCACCTTCTCATACGATTTCTCTGACTTTCTACGTTTCGTTCATTCATAAAATCATTCATTTCATTCATCTATATTTATCTTGGTCTTCTTCCACCACGCCTGTCACTCAACTCTGCACATATGTCATATTCTGTTACACATTATCATCCACATGTATTAATCTCAGTGCACGCATTTTACTACGTGTATTCAGCTCCTCTGTATTTTCCACGTTTCTCTCCCATAAATCAAATATTTTTTTTATTTAAAAGAATCTAATACATTTTGGCGACACCCGCACTGTGAGTCGCGACTCCCAGGTTGCGTTGCACTGTTTTAAATAATACAGTATATCTCGAGAGCGGATAGCAGAAAGGGCGTGGGTTTTTATTGGCGAGCTCGAGACGCACTCAAATTATGGAACGGGCCAGTATACCGGTTTTGCCTTCCACATGCCCGAACCACAGAGAAAACCGTGATCGGCAGAGATACATATGCTGGCCCTGCTATCCATACTAATTGGGAAGAGTCGAGCTTTATAATCCATCAATAATGCTACAAAAATATACAAGTTACACGTACATACATACACATCCTCACGCCGTATCCCTATCGGGGTGGACAGAAAACAGAGAGTGCCACACATCCATTTTAGTTATTTATTTCACATGACAAAGAAAAATACAATAATAACATACTCGTAGCAGGAGTTCAAAGACATATCGATAGTCATAAAAACACATTCTCCCTCGCCCATCATGCTTAATTACTATGCTCAGATACCGTAGACCTGCTGGCTGACTAACTAGGAATTCCTGTTCCATCCATACACCTTCTCATACAACTTCTACGAAGTTTATTAAATTTTGAAATGCAAGCTAAGTCAGAAATTATGTCATAAGCAAAAAAAATAATCAACTTATTATTCTACATATATTATATATTATAGATACATACATACTATTACGGCATTTCCCTGTCGGGGAAAACAGAGAGGACAGAGCGCCAGACTATCTCGACACACTCGAATAACTCTTACAATTTCTTAATTTTTTATATTTCTTTCTTTCAAAATTTCGTCCATTTAATTGTTAGCTAGGTATTTAAATTCGTTCAGTATCCCCACCGAGATTTAAATTTCGAATTACTTTCGGAGAGAATCCAAGTATTCGACAGCCGTACGGGTTTTGGCCTATTTATACTAATGACTAGTTGCAACCCGTGACATATTCACGGAAGTAAAACGAATTCTACATTTATGAAAATATATATTCATAAATGTAAAATCTGTTTATATACGAGTATATTGTATCATTTATACATCGTCCCCTTTTACACCGGTTCAAAAATTGTTAGCTAGGTATTTAAAATTCATTCAGTATCACGGAACCACCGAGATTCAAATTTCGAATTACTTTCGGAGAGAATCCAAGTATTCCTCTCTCGCTCTCTTGTATTCAAAATTCAATTCTCGTATTCTTTGTTTGGCGACAACCATCGTATGGGTTTTGGCCTATTTATATTATGATTCGTTCCGTTATTGGCACGTTTAAAACCCAATTTAAAAATGTATTTATTTCAAATCAGTAAAATTACTTAATTCGTTCTCGATTTTTCTTTGCTCTTCATCATCCATTAGTTTCCCTTTAATGTTATCTCATTTTTAGTGTTGTTAATTATTTATAATTATATAAACCTAAGAAAAATAAATAATGTATACTGTACAGCCAGCAGCAAGAAAAACACCAAAGTAGCGTTTCCATCGAATCCAACAAATTGATATTTTTAATTATTATATTTTATAATGGATTTACAGAGATATTTTTATCATGGATATACAGAGATATAATGGATATACACTAAGAAAATTATAATAACCATTTACAAGGGGGCGCACTGCGCCAATACGGGGTCAAACCGCAGAGCGGCCAAGGTTGAAGCTCCTTGGAATATTTTTGAATGTTGTACAAATTGTTTTGCGACCATGTTACTTTCTTTTATTTGTTTTTGTCTGGTTGGTTGAACGAGATTGTCACCTGGTTATAAGCCAGATAGATGATTATACACTGAAATGTTAAATAAATACTATCCCTAGAGCATGTATACGTGCCCTTTCATCATCGTTCAACTTCAGTGTTGGCCAACATACTCTTTCCAAACTATAAGATAACATAATTTATTCCCAGATTCAGTTTGGAAGAATGAATAACTGTATTACACACTTCATTCTTTCCTGTAACTGACTGCGAAAATCTTATTTGCAATGTATTATACAATATAATTTTCATTACAGTTAAGATTCTCTCAATCAACCTATCCGATCTAAATTGCTCTGACCAAAGTGGTGTCTCCATACTTGTCGCACGATTCAGCTTTATTGCCTCCTGATGCAATCATAATATTTGATCAAACAAACATTGGACGGTGAGTGAAATATATAGTACATTATTTCGTAAATAAAAAAATAAGATAATAAATAATTTGATTTTTAGAACTATATCGTGACATTTAAGTCCCACCCTGTGGTCGCCTTGTGGTGGTAATGAAGGTAGGATAAATGACACGGAACACTTCCGAATTACCAGGGGCACATAAACCAAGAGGTATATCAAATTAAATTTCATGTACATATGTTTTCCATTAACTTCGACACAGTAACAGCACGATGGTAGGCAGATAGAACCACAATATACCCAAGAATGTAATAAGCGACTATAAAATTAAATCTATTTCTCTGGCTTATCCCGCCTACTATACATGCGAAGACTAGGAATTTAGAAGATGAGAAACTGATATCGAACCGATAAAGAGAAAAGAGCAATTCACTGGGGACGCATGGTATTCAAGTTCTATATAACAACGATGCACATTTTTACATATCTGTATTATGCTTTTATAGAACTAAGAAGCAGTCGGTACTCGGTTGGATGTGAGAGCGTACAAAACCAAAGGCACGATCTTTACAAATATTTCAAGGCCTTTTATTCTATCCATGTTCTGTGATATCAAACCTTATGCTCTTTCTGAGCGCCTAATACTATTATTTTAGAGATAACGGTCTACTTAATGAAACTTGGCTTTAGAGGAGTGAGTTTATTTTATCGACGTCCATATACTCTGGAGAGATATTTTAGAAAGAAAAAGGTAGAGAAATTTCTATTCCACATTGTCAAAAATTAATAGAATACCTTCTATTGCATTCTAAGCGCCTGGTAATTTTTATTAGAAATTCATTAATTTAATTAATTCATATAGGTTTGTTACAAACCAATTTAAATTATGCGGAAAGGTTGAAGAGCGTGGCCGAGAAACAACATTGTCTTCAGTCTCATTAATCGGGTTTAGGAATTACTCGAGTAGACAGGGAACTCGCGGCTCGCTATCGCACGTATTGGCTATACTTCCCCGCACATGAAGAAGCAACAGTACTCGCACAAGTTCATATCATTATTTATTATTTTGATAGTATCCGGAGTCGAACCTGAAAGCCTCGGGTGGAAGTCAAGCGTCATAGAGGTCGTCAGTATTTTTAATATTATTTTTAATAACTAACCCCAATTTTCAGTTATGGAGTCTCATACATATTGATCCTTCCATCTAATTTGTTTTATTGTCCCATTAACTTCGCTTCCTATCGCTACATACCGTTCGATATCTCTCACAACCCTTCAACTATCTGAGAAAAAACTATCCCAATTACATAAATCCTCAACTTGCTCCAATCTTACACTGTTTACCCATATATCGTATTTACGTTTATACCCTTGGCACTTTTCTGCGTAATATTTCTTCTCAGTTCTCCTCGCATCTCTCATACAATTAATTTATCCAAATCGACTGTTAATAAATTAGAAAATAATTGACATAATTACGAGTATATATCTATTCACTCATGCTACTCTCTGCATGATTACAAGTATAAAGCGAAACGCGTTAATGGTCAAAATAAACGATACTGCAAAATTTAAACGAAAATATTTATCAACATGGAACTGCATTAAGAAATCACACAGATTATTCTTATTGGGTATATCTGAAGCTATCTTCGTGCTACTCTCTGCATGATTATAAAGCGAAACGCGTTAATGGTCATAATAAACTGTACTGCAAAAATTTATCGAAAATATATATCAACATGAAACTCCATTATGGTAAAAAATCACACAGATTTTTTTACTTATTGGGTATATCTGAAGATATATATATATGCACAAAATTCCGTTATATTATATGTTATTTAAAATATATTTCATGATTGACTATAGTCGATGATAATTTTTTTTTCGTAATTTTAACGATTCATTTTGCAAAGATTTTGTATGCCTCAAAGAGAGAAATATATGACGTGTGCAGCTTTAGAAAACACTTGAATACAACCCTTTTCAGAAAGTCGTATCCAAATTTATGGTTGAATTTAACAATACACTAAACTTCATCTATTTAACAACACACTAATTTAACAATACACTAAACTTCATCTAAAGTCGAATGTGTGATAATAACATATCGGAAGAATAAAAGTTTCTTTTTAGTACGTATTCCCTTTCTTTTCTTACCAAATATGTTTATCTAAACATATGAAGATGCGGAAAAGCTCCTTATCTTCCTATCCTTATAATCAACTTGTTTGATTTATCTTGAAATATTTTAAATCAGTCAATAAAAGTGGGTTTGGATTCCGAATAAGAGCGCCCTTGAGAAGAGTCTGCTCTCTAAACAGCACTAAGTGAATTAATTGTCCTTTTATTATTTCATCATTATTATCTAAGCTAAAAATAAAATCTTATTTGGTTAGATATCCCATCAATTTACGACACAGAATTGCCAATAATTTGATTTCTCGTAGCAAATGGTTATCTGTATATATTACATAATATATATAGGTAATTAGTTCCACTAGAACTGAGCAGGTTCATCTTCCGTATCCAAGTTATTAATTTGGAAACTGAGTGGAAATGAAGCGTGGACCAAATATTATTGGCCACGGCTTCATTCAGCAGGAATGAGTGACGCCTGATTAGAGAAATTGGGTTCATTTAGTCGTGGAGAGATCATCAAAATATATACACAGCCGCATTTACGATTATGGCTTAAAGAGTTGTGTAAAACTCGACCAAAGGCGTGTTTATGCAAAAATGACCCAACCCACAAAATATAATACTTTTGTGAATGTTTATTTGAATTATCAAACATATATAGATGTATCCTTTACGTGCAAAAATATTAAGCCCATTAAACAGATAATTTATAAGAATGTTTAACAGTAAAATAATTTTCTTTTCCACTTATTCCATTGATCCCGGCTACACATCCCGTTTTGTTATGATAACAGTGCTTTGGTCAGACTAATCAACCAGTTGGATCTAAGCATTGCTCTCGGGGACATTCGGCCTGGAGAGAGCCTCTAGATTAGAGCTAGAAAATAGTGGAGTGTAATATAATTCGTAGAATAACTAAGGATGGAGTTTAATATAATTCGGGAGTTAAAAATGGAATTTAAATTCAGGAGTTATGGAGTTTAATATAATTCGTAGAATAACAAAGTAATTTGTTGTTAAATATTCTAATATGGGGTTCCCAAATTTAAAGCTGAAACTTTTGATAAATTTAAAATATTTAATGGTTCAATTAAGTCTTTCAAGTTTTTTTGTTCCATTCAATATCATACAAAGCGGATAGACTATTATCTCACAACAGGTAAAAATGTTTCTTCTCCCTGGCTCCATCCCAACTCACTGTCTGCGAAGACTGTTGGGGTCAGCTCTCCTCGTCCTCAGGTTGTATGCTCTTCTGTCCCGGACCACGTCCACCAGGCCGTGCCTCTGCATCAGGTTATCTTTTTGCACCACCCATGAATTCTTTGGTCTTCCTCTGGTTGTTATTCGAGGAAGATCCATGGAGATTGCCTGGTTCACAATGTGATCGGGTGCTATGCGTCCGACGTGCCCATACCATCTCAATCGCCTCTCCTTCATCTTGCTGTTGATGTCTGTACAGGTAAAAATGTGTGTTGGGTCCTTTTTCATAATAACTTCCCTTTTATTTTTCAGTTGAATTGAAAACCAGAACACAAAGATATGTTCACTCTATAATTGTGTCAATAGCAATTTGGTAACGACAGTTAACGGTTACGTGAAAATACAAAAATTGAGTTACTCATATCTGATATGGCGGATATTTTTTATGTACTCGTAAACAAAAGTTTGTCGAGTTCAAGAGAGTCCTCCGCTCCGCCATTTCCTCAACTGAATGACTGATTAATCCATTTTAATTTTGTTATATTTTTCAACAATTTGATTAGATTTATATTTTTTTATCGTATTTGAGTGTTATTTTTTGTTTTGCTCTATACATTAGCGATTTCATGCGCCGTATGAGTTCTGAATTGTGCTGGTTTTTTTTTTTTTTAATATTGATAATATTTTACCTTTCATAGCCTTTTTACCTTTCATCTTTCAGCCACTTCTTCACAGCTTCCTCGACCTCCTGATCGTTGGAAAATTGTTGGGGTGTAGTGATAAACCCACGTCTCATCTCCCGTCACTATAGAGTCCAGAAAAGCTTCTCCGTCCTGTGCAAAACGATCCGAAAATTCACGCGCGGCGGTCATGCGATTTTGACGGTGCTCGGTGTGAGCATTCTGGGTACCCATCTCGCACACAACTTCTTGTAATCAAGTTTTTCCGACTCAATATCACCAAGGAGACTTCGAGAAATGTCAGGAAATTCTTCGTGAAGGTCGTCAAGCGTCACACGGCGGTCATTTCGCACTTGTTCTTCAATTTTTTGCACAAGTTCGTCAGAAATCTGCCTTGCCTCGTCGTATCAGTACGGTCTTATCTGAACAACCTAACCCACTTCGTGACATGTTGTCGGCTCATCACATCACTACCATAAACTTCCACGAGATTCCGATGGATATTCGCGGCGGTATTGTTATGCCAAGTCAACGTTCTGCCAAAACGGATGACCGCGCGGATCTCGCACGGACGGGAGGTGGCGGGAGGGCGCGACGACCTCTCCATCGACCGTTAGGATCCCCCCCTACACGCCAGGTGCGCCAACTTCGAAACAAAAAATTTCCCCCGGCCTCAGGAGCCCTTGTAACCTTACTTTCTAAATGACCCTCGTATGTCGTAATTTTTAATCGTGATACACACGTTTGTTCCGAACTTCTATAACAAGACGTTGTTCAGTAAGACTGATCTTCGTATGAAATGAAAGTAATTTCTAGATCTAACTGATCATTCACATTCTCGAAATTCATACATTCTCTCGTACAACTTGTTCGGTTCAATTCAAATACTATAATTTTTTACTTACAAATGCCACGGCAATAGTCCCAAATATAAGTATATTCAAAACTCACCTGAAACAAATAAAAGAAAAATAATTAGGAAATTGAAAAGTTTATTCCGCAAACTTCAGAAGTAAAATATCCGTTTTACCGTGGTATTTTTCAGGATGCTTAGGATTCGTAAATGAAGCAAGTTACATGGTCGCATAAATCATTCAAATGACTATCCATCCCCACGAAATCCATAAACACATGCGTGAGCACATGCCCACGAACCCCACAAAGACGGACAATCACCCGAACATTCTTTTTCATATAAAGTGAGATATCATCAATCAAAAGGAAAGGAATGGATGGTGGAGAGGAACGGAAAAGAAAAATCAGGAATGAAACACGTTATTTTACTGACTAGAAATTAAGAGTTTTTTCAGTCGCTTCTTACACTATAGTTATACTTCATATTATAAATTATTTTTAAATGATTTCAAACAGTTAATAGTCCGGCAATTGAACCTGGAACAGCTTGCTAAGCAAGCATATTCACGACGCCGACAAAGTTCTCAATAAACACAAAGATTGAGATGACTAAATTAATAATACAATGGTACAAAAACAAACATACAATAATTTCAAGGGTCTAATTCTCTTCTCTTCTCCAGATTGACGATGGCAGTGGATCAGTTTTGATCCAGGGTTATTTAGGTTCGGATTAGTGTGTTTACTCCCGGAACCCTCAGTGGTTTAAAGATGCTTGGGGAAAGGATTTCCTAGATAATCGTACTGTTTTGTAAAATTAAGCTGATGTTTTCTAAAAAATAGTATATAAAAAGGAAATTGAAATAGATAAACAAAGGGTCGCTTATTTAATAAAATTAAAAGGACAATTTATAGAACGCCGTTTAGAAAGTAAAGTCTCCTCAAGAACGCTGATACCCGGGATTCGAACCGACTATTATTGACAGCTTAAAAATATTACAAAATAAATATAAATAATAGTGTGCTGAAAAAAATATTTATGGAAGTGAAACTTGAACATAGCATAATTAGGACAAGAGGAAGATTAATGCTGTGAATTGTGGAGTGTCACTGTTTGAAAATAGGCGGAAATTAATGCACGAATCAAATGTGTTTTGTAAGATGAAGAAAATAACTTTAAGATGGTGTGAACAAGTGGAGAGAATGAAGTCAAAATAATTACTAAGCTAGCCTACAAGTCAGCTGTGCAACGTGTGAAGAAAACGTGGCTAGACCAAATAGATCAGATTTTGAAAGAAGGTAAAGAGAGATGTATGAATCGTGCATGACGAAATGTATGAATGTTGGTGGGAGAAATTCGTGTACTTGGATATAAAAGTTTGAAGAACTGTTATATTTGCCTATCTCGCAAGGGACACGGCGTGATGATATATATGTATGTATGTAAGTAATCCTGAAATTTTGCGCTATTAAGATTATTTAAGTTTTCTTGAATATAAAGTTTCATCTTTTTCTTCATTTTGAAAGTTCTTCGCCTCTTCAGAGATTGGCGATCATCACGGCTATCTTTTGGTAGCAGCTCTGAACAAAGATACAATACCACAATGAAACCACGTCCGTAAGTTCTTCAACCGGGGGATGTGTCTCTTTTCACATTTATTTACAATACAAAGATTTTTTTTCTGCAATAAAAGTTAAAAGATCTCATATTTTTCTGCTCGCATTATATTGGGTGTACAAATAAGTCACCGCCGTTTGACAAAAGTTGGCGCCACCAGTAAGTTATGGTTAAAATTGTCAGATGTAAAATGTCATTATCGTAAGGTTGGACATCTGTCAACAACATGACCTTGAAATATTAGTGAATTTTTATCAGCATAACATATTTTTTTGTGTTCGAAAATGTCAAGTTTCTAGCCGAATAAGCGTCATTTGCGGGAACTTTTGATTTACTTCTTCAATTTGAAGAAATCTGCAGCTGAGGCGCATCGATTGCTTGTAGAAGCATATGGTGAGGCTGCCTTAAGTGAGAGAAGTTGTCGTGAGTGGTTTCAAAAGTTTAAGAACGGTGAATTTGACATCGAAGACAAAGAACGTAGCGGAAGGCCGAAAGTGTACGAAGACGCGGAATTGGAAGTATTATTGGATCAAGATTCGTGCCAAACGCAAGAAGAACTTGCACTTACATTAGGAGTGACTCAACAAGCAATTTCACATGGGTTGAAATCATTGGGAATGATTCAAAAACAAAGAAATTGGGATTCATATGAACTGACACGGAGAAACTTTGAATGCCAATTTTCCACATGTGAAATGCTGCTTGCCAGGCATAAACGAAAGGGTTTTCTGCACCATATAGTCACTGGTGATGAAAAATGCATCCATTATGATAATCCAAAAAGGAAGAAATCATGGGGATCCCCTGGTCATGCTTCAACATCTACGGCTAAGCCAAATATTCATGGAAAAAAACTCTTGTTGTGTATTTGGTGGGATCAGCTTGGTGTCGTGTATTATGAGTTGCTCAAACCGAATGAAACCATTGCTGGGGCTGTCTACCGAACATAATTGATGAGATTGAGTCGAGCACTCGAGGAAAAGCGCGCCCACTACTACGCCAGACACGACAAAATTATTCTCCTGCATGATAATGCTAGTCCACATGTTGCGGCACCGGTCAAAACCTATTTGGAAACACTCAATTGAGAAGTTTTACCCCACCCGCTGTATTCACCAGACATTGCTCCTTCTGATTACCACTTGTTTTGATCGATGACGCATGGCCTGTCTGAGCAGCACTTCACATCATATGAAGATACCAAAAATTGAGTCGATTCGTGGATAGCCTCAAAAGATGATGATGATGACTGACGCGGTATTCGTATGCTGACAGAAAGATGGGGAAAAGTAGTGGCAAGCGATGGGTACTACTTCGAATAAAACATGAGGTTCCGTTCTTTCACAATAAATGCCCATTTTTTTATAAAAAACGGCGGAAACTTATTTGTACACCTAATACATATGTCCCAAATACTCGTACTTTCGTCATTGGATGGTGGATAATACTCCTTCATTTTTTTAATCTACATGTACAAAGGTGTGGGCTGAAAAACATATGATGTCCTCGTGGTCAGGCTCGCCCTCTATTAGTGGAAGTGAATCTCAATCGGAAGGATGTCATGATATGAGCCCAGGCCTTTTGATAGCTTTTCTCTTAAATGTATTTCCTTCGTCACAATTATCTTGAGATATATGGTATATGACATATGAAATTTCAGAATGTGTTTGTATATGGACATACTATGTTGCTATTAATAAACCTATAATTATATATTTATTATTACGGACTTTATCAACCAATTAGACTTACAGCATTCTTCAAAAGCTACATTTCAAAAGCTTTCAACGTTTCACATTAGACACAAAAATATTGGCGAAAAACACATCAAATCAAACGAATGACTTTTGCATTTTAAAATTCCTTTAAATTGAGACAAAAAAAAATACAAATCGTTCATTATAAAACGCGCTGAGAGATAATCATTTCTTTAATCTAATTTTATTTTATCAACAGAATTAAATAAAAATCGGAATCCATTATAAAATCCAATAACATCAATACTTTTAAAAATCAATGACAGCTCGGTTCGATCCGCTCAGGCTTGTAAATGCTGCGTTTTGAGACCGACTAATGTGTTTTACTGACTATACAAAACTGATCATAATATGTAAATAAATCGACATTACAATATCCTCAAGCCGATTATAGCGGTATCAGCGCATTGACGATGAGCATTTGAATCCAAGAACCATAATAAAAAATCACTATTTCCTTATACGTATGTCAATGGAGAATTTAATTAAGCGAGCTTTCATAACCCGGTGGAATCCAACGAAAATGATGACAACGCTTTAGTCAATTGTATACAATAGGGATGACAATACCGAGATTTAATTTAAAAATCGATTTATCGGTGTTTAAATACCATAAAATTTTCGTCTCTAATTACTCATCTTAAGAGGTGCTCTATAAAAACAAAAATGATGTTGGACTTAATTCACACACTTGTGTAAAGTGCAAAATAAGATTTAGGTCGATACAAAAAAAAATTTTAGGTCGATACAAAAAAAAATCTCAACTCACATCAGTTTTTCATAATTTTTTTAGATACTTTGATATGACGCTGTTTCTCGTACACTAAGATCACCTCAAGAGTACTTCCTAAAAGTTAACTTGCAGAAGACTTACATAGGCCAATAGACTTTTAAGTCTACCAAAAACTTCGTAAATTTGGAGATTCGCCTCAAGCAGGACGACAGACTGATCCATAGAAGTGATCCCGTTACATGAAACGTTCTGTCGAAATATTTGGGTTTGTCAACTGTACTACGAATCCAGTTTCCAATACTGCAAAGACATCTTTGACTTTGAATTTATAATTTTAAGTCAAAAAAAATTATATCGATTATACCGAATATATCGATATTCGAATCCCTAATCGGAATGAATTTATGTGCCATCTTAAAACTTTGTTTTGATGAGTGACAAGTGTATAATTACCATAAAGAAATACTCCTACACTTTTCCCTTTCTTGGTATTCGCTTTTAAACATTTTCCATTCATTTATATTGTAATTGCTGTGTATCAATTCTGGTCATCATGTGTTTTTAAATGTCGTTGATATGTGAGCGTTGACTACCAACTGGCGCCATTGAGTATACAAGTTTGACCATTTAAATGGACTACATAATTATTTTATCGTTTTATAAATTACCTTCAAAACAATATTAAGAAAAAATGTACACAAAACGCGGGGAGATATAGATCTTGATTAGGAGTCATGTCAGACGAAGAAGACGGGTTTCGATACTATAGAGTGATTACGACAACACTTGTTATATGTTGTTAGAAGTACTAAGGATCTTTGTCGAAAAATTACTAAGCTGTTTGGCTAATAATTGATCTACAACCTTCATACAACTTTATAATAAGCCAATAAATGAAGTGATAAAGGATGAATGTTAAGATGAAGACGAACACTCTGAGATGGTTTGGACATGTAGAACTAATTAATAAAGAAAGACTAACAATACACATGCATCATGCTAATATGAGTGGAAGGCATGGTAGAAAAAGACAAAGGAAAGTATTCTTGGATTGAATGGAAGGTATTTTGAAATAAGGAAATGTAAAAAGTCAGAGGAATCGTAGGAGAAGTTGTATGGATATAAAAGAGGTAAAATATGTGTGGTGCAATACGAAAGTTTGGCACTCTGTGCTAGTGCTTTATATTAGGAATTAATTTACCTCCTGATTGATCAGAAAAGGTTTAATATTTTTTTTTTGACTATTATTGGAAATCAAATCCGAGACCCACGGTCGAAAGTCAAATAATCAACTACTACGCCAAGAAAACTTTCTTTTGTATTGTTCAAAAAGTGATTTATATTAGGAATTAATATGAAAATTTGTCATTTAAGCAATTTCTCCTAATTAAACAAAAAAAGTCGGATATTTTTTCAAGGTTTGGGAATCAAATTTGAAACTCCTCCGTCGAAAGTCAAATATTCTACCACTACGCCAAGGAGAGTTTCTTTTGTATATTCATTATGGGCTTTGTATTACGAATCAATATAAAAATTGCAATAGATTCACGATGTTCGTTATTTGCTGATTGTATATGTTTAACTTCAAAGGAAATATAATCGTAAATCAGCTCATTCGATTCAATCAATCGATTAATTCAATCAGAACATCATCACCCCCAGCGATTCCCCGTTCAGGTTCCATTTCGTCACCCCGCTACCTTAAGGGTTCTTTCTCATTGCTAAAAACTTACTTAATTACTTGTCCAAAAGTTGGTCTAAACTGCTTAACTTAACCGGTTAATGTAAATTAATGATCGTCAACTTTTGATGAAATTGCACTCACGACTAATTCCCCATACTACAAATCGATAAAAGCGGTCTACCTTAAAGTGTGCGTTTGTGGTAAAATGTTTGCGTATTTTCTAAACAACCTGACGTCCTGAATTCTATTTCCGGTGGAATCTAAAACCACTTGGAAATGAAAATTCCTTACGAATAGAATTAAAGAAGACAAATAATACACATAAGACGGGGTATTAACTATTTTTATGTTGTCGCTTCTTAAAGCATGCCAAGGACGGAGAGAGTCTAGCATTGGTTTCATCTAGCGTCTAGCATTTAGACATCTAGTGCGTGTGAATATTGTTACCAGACATTCCTCTACAAGACTGTTAATTTTTTTTTGGTACCATTGAGATTCGAACCCGAAACCTCGCATTGAAGACTAACGTCTAACCAACTAGGATACGGAGGTCAACAATGCAGGTAACACAATGTAATAACTAAAAATGGTTGTGAAAATATGATAAGAAGCGTAACAATTGAAATAATCGTAAAATTTAACAACATCGGAGAATACAAAGGTACAATGAAATATTATATTTTCGTACGTATAAAAGAAGCAGTAAAAAAACCAAGAGTTCAACTTTGCGACTTCTTGAAACCGCAACAAAACTAAGAAGATATACAAGATTGAGTGTCGAGTGTAGAGCAAGGGTTTTCAACATGTGTTACGAGTACACATACAGAACTCGAGGGTTCCGTAGATAATTTTTCGAGTTTCAGCGATTACCAAATCATTAACACTACCACACTGTTGATGATTTGTGCTCGGAGTATCGGTCCGATTTAAGGACACCTTACTCCTTCATCGAATATTGTTAACGGACGTAGGATCTTCTTCTTCTTCTTATTTTAGGCCAGTTGGCCTGTTATGATCCTGTATTACTGTTTCCCTCTTGTGACGTTGACTGCCAGCTGTCTTTCCATCTTTTGGGAGGTCGTCCTGGAGGTCTGCTTGCTTGGAGGATACTGTCCCTGGCCATTCTTACGGCTCTTGGTTCCGCCATTCTGGATACGCGTTCGTTCGAGAACCTTCTTCTCTGTCATCGTCATCTGACAATATTTTCAACTTCGCACATCCTTCGGATTTCTGTGTTTCGTACTCTATCACGAAGGGTTTTGACAGCGATACTCCTGAGTACCTTCATTTCGCTGGTTCGAAGGAGATTTTTGGTTCTGACAGTGTCGGCTCTGGACTCTATGCTGTATGTCATTATGGGGCGGACACAGGTCTTGTATATCCTCACCATGCTTTGGATGTTCATATACTTGTTTTTCCAGATAGTGTTATTTAAACATCCGGAAATAGCTGCGGCCTTTTGTGATTGTTCAAGCACTTCGCCATAGAGGTCATTATTGCACATTATGCTTAGCACTCAAGTATTTAAATGTTGTTAGTTGTTCAATTGGTGTGTCGTTGATCGCCACACTGCATCCAACTTGCTCTCTGGCTAGAGTCATGCATTTAGTCTTGCTGATGGAGATAGACATGTTATATTTTTTGGAAGCAGTGTGGAATCGATGTAGCATTTGTTGCAGGTCTTCCTCTAATTCGGCTATGATGGTGGCATCGTCAGCATAGCATATGATGTTTAGCATATTGTCACCCATCTTGTATCTCAAGTTAAGGTCGGCCACTTCTTCTATAATTTTATCCATAACCAAGTTGAATAGAAATGGGCTTTTACTATCTCCTTGTCTTACTCCAGTAGTAGGATATTTTGTTTAAACTAACTATGATCCAAACGAAAACAAAATACAGAAGCGAGTTTAATTCCAAACATGATATAAAAATTCAGTTGTACATAATTAACTCATCCAATGCTGAGAACACGCCTGGCGTGTCCATGTGAACATCTGCTTCATGCTCAGAACACGCGTGGCGTGTCCATGCCTAAATATTGTTAGTGTATTACATCAGCATACGATATTCGTTCATTACTTCGGAAGAGTCCATCGCATTCGGACGTTTCCATAAATGTAGAATTTGTTTGACTTCCGTGAATATTTCACGGGTTGAAACTAGTTTTTATTAATCAAATATATTGGAGCACCGATCTGGTTTTCATGCATTTTGTATCAGCAGTGAAAGAGTTAAAGCAAAATTCGAAAGAAAAACAAAGTATAATTAATATTTTATATCAATTACCAGTTTGCATTCATATTTATTTTTCAATTATTTTCTGTACGAGTACATAGTACATCCGGCGAGTTTATTGCTATACAGCAATTTCTGTAACCTATCAGCTTATATTGTATCCATTTTACTGTTTTAATCCACGACAGATTTTGAAAAACAATAATTATCATTTGAATTTAAGTATTAAAAGCAAATAATAAAAGTCCTATTCCTTGCGTGGTTGCAGTCCTAAGACTGGTTTGCAGCAATTTCAACTCTTCTCCTCCATTCCCCCCTGTCCTGTGCAGCTCTTTTTAAGTCTGTATATGTTGAGCAGCGCACGTCCACCAACAGGTCCTCCAGGTACTCTCGGCGCGGGCGTCCCCTAGAGTTTGTCCCCTCGGTCATGCCCTCCATTATGGCATGCAAGAGGCCCTCTTGTCGTATTATATGACCGATCCATCTTGCACGCCTTTCGGACAGGATCCTGAGCAGGTGCCTTCCTCCTTCGATTCGTTGGAGAACCTCTTCATTTGTGATGCGGTCTCTCCAGGAAATTCCTAATAGTCTTCTATAGGACCACATCTCAAAAGCCTCTAGTCTTCGTCTATCTCTTTCGGATAGGCACCATGTCTCGCAGCCGTACATCAAGATACTACATATTAAAAATGATATAACTTAGAGATAAGCAATTCGTTCAACGATAAGTAACGGAAACAAAGGAAAATTAGGAAGAAAAAATATATAGTGTCAGTGGTGTCATTTTTTTTTTCATTTTTCTCTTAAACCTAAATAAGGATGGTGCACATTTGATAAATTTTGGAAGTTCATTCCACAATCACGCCGAGTCAACAGCAAATAAAGGTGTGTAAAATGAGGTGTAATATGTTGGTATGCAAAGAAGTCTGCCTGCCATAGCTAAATCGAAGAGAACAATACTATATGATTTTACATTAATAATCTGTTTTTTAATGTACTTTAATTAAAATACATTTTTTGCACTTGTAATTATAACAAGAAAAAATGTTAAGGGTTTCAATTTTTTTTTCAATGTGAAAAGGGTTCCGCGATTAAAATATGTTGGGAACCGTTGGTGTCAAGACGACCAACGATAACTCTCAACTGCTCCACGACCAAACCAGGTTCAAAGCAGTTAAATTTTATTACCGTGAAGAATGCCTTTATGGTTCGCGGGGAGAAAACTTTAAACCGTCCCGAATATTATAAATAATAATTATAACATGACTGATGTTAAATATCTTTAACTAATTGCGGCACAGTTTTAAGATTCTCGCAATAAACATTGAAATAATTTAAACAATCTAAGGACTATAGTTCAACTTTAACACTAAATCATCATCATCATCAGCCTACAATTATCCACTGCAGGATATAAACCTCTCCAAGTTGCTTCCAAGAAATTCTGTCATTGGCACGTTGCTGCCACGTAATTGCTGTTTGCTAACATATTTCGTCCACAGCGTGCCTTTGGTCTTCTTAAAGAGTAATGGTAAAAAATATTGAAGTTGTAAGGTGAGCAAGACAAGGTGTATGTATATCAAAGAAAAAAAAGGTGCTCGAAAATAGTAAACAATGAAGATAGTTCTCTCTGCTCGCCTCAATAGGACGCAGCGTCTGCTGATGATGTTGATGTTAACATTTCGCCTCATTTGGACAACCAGAGCGTTCAGCATCATTTGTGTCTGTACGACCGCGTTTGAAATCAGCATACCACCGACAAATGATTGTTTTCGACGGAGTTGAGCCTGGATAACACTTTTCAAGCCATCCCTGAGTTTGAACGGTATTTTTTTCCATTAAAAAGCAGTTTTATCAACACACGAAATTTGGTTTTTTCATTGTTTTGAAAATAGCAAAAGTAGCGTCACTAAAACCACTGTAACTCAATGACACAATGTCATGAAAGTTTGACACGTAACTTCTAAAGGTTGGTAGTAACTGAGAATGGTATGGATTTGTTATTAGAGGCGCCATCTGTTGATAGTTTCGGGACTTATTGATCGATGTGTTACATACGTGTTCGTCATCAGTATTTTTTTTCTCGGTCATGTACTATTATCAAACCCTACTTGAAATTGTCATCACGGTCTCTCAAAGTTGTTCTACCGTAACAAATTTTATTAATTAGTTGCATTTTTTTGATGAATGGGATACTAGTGCTCTTAGGATTTCAAAAAATAACAATACCTCAAAAGAAAGTGATTCTCATTTATTTATAAAACATTTATTTCGACAATGCCTAGTTCTACTACCACTGGATTGCTTCACAAGTCCAACGATGGTCCGTTGTTCGGGCGACGTGCCCAGCCCACTTCCAATTCAGTCTTTTTGCGACCTCTTTAACATCGTCAACTTTTAGTTGGGCGTGTATCCACTCATTGCGTTTGCGGTCTCTTTTTGGTATAGCCTAGCATGCACCTCTCTATGCTGCGTCGTGTAACACTAAATACTAAATCTTAATTTTTTTTTACAAAAAATTCTATTCAAAATTACATTTCGATCAAATTTGTTATAATTTCATTACCTCTCTTTAAACGTTGGACCGTATAAGGTCTCCAAACACCTCATCATTCTATATCGTACGTGATTGTGTTTTGTCTAAATTTGAACTCTAATTTGTTTTTCTCTATTTTCGCTGGCAGTGAATTGAAGGTTGTATGTGTAAATATGCTTTTATATTTTTAACAATTACTACTTAATTTGCTATTTATTGACGTTTTGTATTATTATATATATAACATATACAAGAGTGTGAACTGAAAAATCATCTGGCGTCCCTGCGGCTAGATTCGCACTTCTAATGGTGGGGTATATCTCGGCTAGGAGGATATTAGATGAGCCCAGACCGATTTATTAGCATTGCCTTAATAAATTAGTAACTTCAGGGTATATATATATCATACCATACGTACAAAATATGTTGCTATTAATAAACTTATTATTTATTTACTACTGTAAACTATTTTATTTTAAAGACTATTCACTTTACGTCTTTCAGAATTTGATTAATTTGGTCGTGCCACATATCTCTAGGTCCCAAACTTCTAATACCTAGTGTAATGCTTGAATAGATTATTTTTGTGAATCTTTCATCGTTCATTAAGCCGTTAGCAAATTGCTATTAAGGCAAATATAATTTAAAGATCCCTCGGGTAGTTATAGATAGTCGCGATGTCGTTTTTAGCAGCTGACTAGAAAGCATCGAATGGAATGTCAATATGTTCCTTAACCTGTTCACCGCGTTAAAAATCAAATTCCACGAATCCTGTGCGCGGCACAATTTCAGCGTTTTTTAATTTCTAAGTTTAAACACATATTTTGTTTAGAACCACTGATATTTGATTACAACACCAAGTAAACATGAAACTTAAGTAATTTTCTGATAATAAATAATAGTCATTACTCTTAAGGAGACTCATTAAATAAAGGAGATAAACTTAACATTACGTAAAATAAACAAAGGAATGCTACGATCAAATCAATGCTTCATGACACTCACTCAATCAAATGCATATAGCACTAGTAATGTTTATTTACGTAAGAGAGACTTAGTAATGTTTATTTACGTAAGAGAGAATCATCACAGGACTCGATCCGCGCGACAGGTCGTTAATGCTGGAAATATTGAGAAACCAAAAAAAATCGGCGCTCTGTTTATTCAACAATATCTCATAAACTAATATATTATTTGACAAGGTTTTCAGAGATGTCGCTAGAATAAAGATTATTTTAAATTTTAGTTCAATTTTTATTCCGGTTTTGTGTCATTTTTTTTAAGTATTTGTGATTTGAAACTTGGATTGTCGTCAGATCACAGGCGTTTGTGCTCCCCGCGGGGAAAGAGTTAAAGAAATTTCAGAACGATACAGAAAAGAGGAAATATATTTACAGAAAGCTTACATCTTCAGCAAAGATATTTCACAGATCTATTTTGAATAGGCCATTTGACTCATATGTCGTCATACATTGATGACGAACCGTCGGCACGCGTACCGAGATTGAGGCGGGATAAGGCTTGGCAGGCGAGCCAACTGCGCCAGGAATTCCTATTGATATATTGAAGTCATTATATATTTTCAGTGTGTCGAGTCTAGATGAAATAATGAAGAAAAGGGGGTATTGTTGCCACTTCCGAGAAAAAAGGCAATGAAACGAGGAATGTCACGTCATTAGAAAGAAATTGTCGACAAAAAATGTTATTATTGTACGGTGAAATATGAAGTTCAGCAAATTTATTTTATCCATTCGTTCAACCGTATAATACTCTTCAACAAAATCCGAAATGATACTGACATACTGAAAAGCGTGACTAGGATACAACATTGTCTTTGGACTCAATAATCGTGCTTTTGGGTAAGGATGACTGGAGTAGGCAATAGACTCATAGTTTGCGATCGTATGTGTTAGAAATACTACCGCACATGGACAAGCAATCAAATTATAGGATGCGCATATTACTGACGTGATAGTTTTGGATTCATTCGTACTTATCCGAATTGGAGATGTACTTATATTAAAGAAAGTGACCGGAAGGTATGTAGATAGGTAGATAGACCCACTAGAACAGGCACAAAACTCGCATTCTGTCAATTCACTTACCTCTTGCACACGTTTGAACCTTCTAACTTGTTTTATTCATACTCTACTTTAATTCATAATCATTCATACTCTCCACATGTCTCAATCATATTAAAGTTCCTTTCTTCATCTTACACAAGTCATCCATACATTCATTTGATGTTATCATTCCGCATTCTTCCATACATTGACACTTCGCATTTTCTTCTTAGTGCACCTTTAGCAGATGTTTGTATTAGGATGTAATGATGATTTTGATTGTTTGGTATTTAAATAGAATACGTCAATTAGCAATGCGGAAAGAGAGAGTGAATGAATCAATGAATAATAATTAATAATTCTTTATTTATCGGTAAGTGGGTATTTATACATTTCAGAATGGGCGCGGGAGTGCGCCCGCAATATATTTTTATCTCGCTTCTGTGCGTGCAGAAATGGTCGATTGAAATATTGCAGACATCGCAAATAGTATTGTGGGTAGACAATTTGTTTGCGAAAACGGCGAGACAGCGTGATGCGTTCTCTTTCTACTGTGGAATGTATCGTAAATAGTATTTGTTGGTAAACAATTTGTTTGGGTCAATGTTTTGGTATGCGACCTTTGGACATATCCAAAGGTCGTTTTGTCGGTTGTTGACCGTATGTGTTGACAATATTCAGCGACGACGGTGGTTCCTACACACCTATCTCTACAGCCTTAATCTTAACAGTTACCTTTTATCTGCCCAATCCAAGATTCATTTCAATCTATGTATTGTCATTCTTGCTTCTTTTGATGTAGCCCGAGTGTTGTATATTACTCTTACATTGAGTTTTCTATTTACCTTGTTCTCTCACTTCCTTTCTTTCAACATCCTTTTCAACTCGCCCATCACAGGTAAATATACTGCCTGATAAGATAAATCATCGACCTGCTCCAGTTTTTCTTTGTTAACTCATAAATCACACACATTTTTATCACACCTCTTTCTTTAACCAATGCGAAACGGTTTGAAAAGATATAAACTTGTGCCTGGAAATATAAATAGAAAAGTTTGTAAGTACAGATTCGAAGATATATGGAAAAGTAATAACGATGAGAAAAGGGACAAATTCAGCAGATAAAGTTTATAAAAAGACAAAGAAAACAACGATGAACAAAGGAATCACTTTGCTGACTAAGAAAGAACGAATAATAACAAAGTAACCACGAAGAGTATCTACGAAGTATTATAAGTGTGGGAAGATGAAGAAGAAGAATTAATTACCGTCTGCAAAGTCCCGAGGATCTGACCCAAATAATAATAATAATATGTGTCGAGAAAAACCCGACGAGAAATTAAAATTGAATCAAAATTATTCGAAAACTTTCTGGACGATATCCGCAATGCCCAGGGCGAGAGTAAGGGGGAAGGCAGTTCTGCAGATGCAGTCAACAATTTTGAGCCAGAAAAAAAGCGAATTTGCGACAACTTGAAATGACTTACAGTGATTTTCAACCCCTAAAAATAATTAAAATGAAAAAATAAAAACACGAGAATTTGTATTTTAGTACAAATAATTCATTGATATTTTTCTTTAAATTTTCTCTTTTCGGGTTTTGGCGATCATTGTGCCTATCTTGGACCTTTAAGGTGTGGATAAAGCATTAATTCGGCTCTATTTCTTAGTTTATGACATTGCGTTGCAAAGTCATAAACAGAAAAAAGAGCCGAATAATTGCTGTAGAAATATTTAGAAGAGCAAATGGGGTGACGAATGGAAACTTAAGGCTATGCAGAAATATGCAAAACCATGCAGAAATATGTAAAACCATGCAGAGTACTCGTAGTTGAGATTCATAATTATAGTTAAGAAATAACGAAAACTAAAATAAAAATGTTTAAAATATAGACAGGATCGGGTGTCCCTATATTTGGATACAAAATAATTTACTATAACTGTGTCTACGAGTATATTAGTATATTATGATCTTTAAAGGGTTCAAGTCTATTAAAATATGAATTGATATAAATAATATTATTAACATTTTGTGGTTTGAAGTAAAGTAAAAGAAAAAAATAATAATTGGTGTATGGGAGAGAAACGCGAACGTGAAAAAATACTGAAAAGAGCCGACTAAAAACTCTTGAAGAAAATGTAGGCATTGAGAAGAAAACATGGGGTACTAATGTATGACAGAATACGGAATGAAGTAATTAGAGATGAATGTGAACTTAAGATTAATTTGTTGAGTTAGATGAAGAGCACTCTGAAATGGTTTGGGCATGTAGACCATATGACTGACAAAACAAATTTACAGTGCTAACGTAAGTTAAAGGCATGGTAAAATAATACTAAGAAAAGTATGGTAGGATCAAGAATATGATAGTTTTAATGTTGAAAATGTAAAAAGTTCGAGGGATTGTAGAAGTTTCATGGGTGAAGAAGAGGCGAAATATGACTCGAGATAGGAAAAACTGGTGTTCTGTCCATTGTGCCTGCTTCTAGAGAAATAATGCGATGGTATGTATAATCGTATATAATATATTATACTGAGATGGTATGTATAAGATATAATGCGATGGTATGTATAATCGTATATATAATATATTGTACTGCCGGTTTCAAAGACCCATGTCTTCTTCGTCAGGTGATGAGGAACAAAATTACATGTTTAAATAAATTTGTTAATGGTCACTGGTAAAAAAACAGAGAAGTTAGAGGCTAAATGTGATTTTGATAGCTGATATTAATGCCAAAAGACGTAAAAGTTACATTTATGATAAAATCATTCATAGCTAGACATTGACAGTTTCTAAGATAGCGTCACATTTAAATTATATTCAATAACATATGTGCATTATTTAATTTTCACAGCCAGTAACTGATCTTTTAAATAAAATTAAACATTATACTCGGCACCGATGGGCGTTGGATTGTTATATAACTGATGAAAATAAGGGCTGTCGATATAAATCAATCCAACAATCTATCCCTTTCAAACCATGGTTTAATAAATTAAGAATGAACATGATGAAAGTGTCGAAGCTTCATCAGTTGAAACATTAAATTGTATACAGTTAAAATAATAATAATTAGTTTTATTATGGTATATTGAGTGATTTTATTACATAAATGATTATAATTTCGTGGCACAAATCATTTTGGATGGATTGCCTATTTTTTTTTAAAATATGTTAATTAACACGAACAAATACAAATAGGTTGAGAATCACTTCGTTGAGATGGTTATGAGTGTTTGAAATGGAATTTATTCGGGGTGAAAAGAATGGATTATTAATTTTGTTCAGCAAGTGGGCGAGAAGAAGATAAAATGAATATGAAAGTTCATAAAAATATAACACTCTAATGACAATTTCGATTCAATAATTTAAACAAATTAACTTCATCGTCCTTCAATTTAAAAACAACTCATTAATGAAAAGAATGGATTATTAATTTTGTTCAGCAAGTGGGCGAGAAGAAGATAAAATGAATATGAAAGTTCATAAAAATATAACACTCTAATGACAATTTCGATTCAATAATTTAAACAAATTAACTTCATCGTCCTTCAATTTATAAACATTAATGAAAAGTTCCACATTACACTTGTTAGTCGATATACATATTTAGCATCACATTTCCTGTTGGATTAGGGAAAAAGCGACAAACTTTCCTAACACGGCACACATCTTTCGCCCACTCTACATCCATACACCTTTTCATACAACATCTATGATTTCATTGATAACTCATTTATTTATTTCAAAATATCACTCATTTGATCCAACCATACTTATACTCACATTTGTACTATATACGAGTATTTATTTTGTTAGTCTTTCTTCATTCATTCGTTCTATGGTAAATACTGAAACCATGATTTAATTGATAACTCATTTATTTATTTCAAAATATCACTCATTTGATCCAACCATACTTATACTGACATTTGTACTATATACGAGTATTTATTTTGTTAGTCTTTCTTCATTCATTCGTTCTATGGTAAATACTGAAACCATTTCAGAGTCTCTTCTTCATCTAACCTAATACATAAATCAGCCCTTAGTTAACATTCATCCCTTATCTCTTTATTCCGTTTTCTGTCTAGATTGTCATCCCATGTATTATTTCAATGCATGAATTTTTATAGCATTTATTCAGCTCCTTTCAGCCGTTTTCCCCGCCCACGTTTCACTCCCATGCAAAACTTGGTTCTAGAATACTGTTGCACGCCATCGTTGAAGCAGATTTTTATACTTTTAGGCTCGAGTATATTAAAAACGTTTTGAGATATCGTCATATTTGTCCACTTAATAAAAACTTAAGTAATATGTGTCCTCTTTGCCTACACAGTCAGGGAGATGGCGTGATGGTACATATGTTTGTTGGTCTTAAAATATTTCGCTTATGAAATTATTCTGAAGTGAATTTGTGTTTGTTTCTCAACAATATTCAAATGAACTGCTTAATAAAAAAAGGATTAATTCTTAATTCTGAGAAAAAAATGATAAAATGTTTGTAAATAATCTTTCTTAAGCATTAAAAAGAGAGAACACAAAGAACAGGAAAGGAAAAATGCTGGAATAGCCTTGTTAGACCAATTTTAGGGGAGTTTGTTGCCTTGTTTACATTTTACAAAATCCAACATTACAAACATACCCCCCAATTGTGATGCTTTATATTTTTTTTATTATCTTCCGACAGGCGCCTTACCATCTAGGTTGATGACGACGGTGGTCTAGTTGGTAAAAAGCCTGTCTTCCAAACGGAGGGTTACAGGTTCAATATTAAAATAAAAACTTTGCAAAATTTAAATTAAATTATATTTTTACAATAACATACCTATATATAGTATATACCCACTAACCATTACGCTGTTAACCCATCGGGATACGCAGAGAGCAAAGAGCGCCAAAATTTCTTATCGAGACACACATTTTGCCTCTTCTACATCCACACACCTTCTCATATACTCGTAGTTCTTACGATTTCTCTGATTTTTTACATTTCCTTATTTTTTTTTTAAATTCATTGATGCAAACCTTACCTGGATGTTGAAATATTTAGTCTTTCAAAAGACAAGGACATAAATCTTAAGGAAAAACAAGAAATGGAAGATCAACTAAGAAATCAATACAGAATAACAAATTGAAACAAAACATCGATAGAATATTCCTTTGAAAGCCGAGGAACATGCATTATTCATTCGGCGAGATGGGCATGATAGACGTTGAGACTTGGGAATGGTCACGCAAAAAGTGGACGAATGTATCTGATTACATAAATATATGTGAAAATGGGAGCGGTGTGTTTGATACAGATTTAAGTTGTCGGTTGTATGTTATACCAAATGTAAAGGGTCTGAAAAGCAATACTTTTTTGAACTTACTGACATCTGATTCACCAAAGATCACTTGTTTCATGATTCAATATGTGTATTGAATATTCTATATCATTGACTCTCAGAATGAGAAATGTAGTGATTAGGAATGAATGTGAACTTAAGGCTGATGTGTTGAGTAAGATGAAAAAGAACATTCTGAGATGGTTTGGGCACGTGAAACGAATGAATGAAGAAAGACTAACAAAATAAATATACAGTGCAAATGTGAGTGGAATGTGTGGTCAAGTAAGACGAGGGAAAGTATGGTAAGATCAAGTGTATAATATTTTGATAGAAGTAAATGTAAAAATTCAGAGAAATCGTAAGAGTTGTATGGATGTAAAAGAGGCGAAAGATGTGTGACGCGAAAGTAGATTAAGACGCTTTCACCTCTCTGCCTACCCCTACAGGGAAACAGCATCATGGTTAGCTTATATGTATTGTTTCAAAGCCTTAAGACCTCGCAAAAAATAAAAAATAAATTAGACATCGCGACCCCTCGCAAAACCTTAAAAATATATTGTTGATGCGTGTGCATGGCTACACAAATGTCGTACTTGCACAAGGACGATAAGCCTTATCATGTAAGGATGTCTACTGTTTTACGTCACTAACAGGGCAGCTAAACAGCTTGAACTTGCCGCGAGTATGTTTACAATCCATACCTTCTTCGGTATTTCTCTCTCGCGCCTTCCACTAACATTTGCACGATATATTTGTTTAGTTGGGTTTTCTTCAATATTCGTTGTATATGCTCAAATCATCTCAGAGTGCTTTTTTTCGTCTTACTCATCACATCAATCAGCCTTAAATTCACATTCATCCCTGATCACTTTATTCCATATTCTGTCAAACATTGTCACACCGTTTATTCTTTATCAGTGCATTTATCCTATCAGTCTTTTTCCACGCCCACGTTAAAATTTATTATGTTTGTAAATTTGTTTTACAAACGAAATAAAAATATATGCCAATAAGTAACTTACTAATAGAGACTTAACTTCCTATTGGTATACAAAATATGTTTTTTGAAAGAAGCACTATATTTTTTTTTTTAATTTTGGATTTAGCATGTAAAAAAGTGTTGACAACCGCTAAACTGAACAATAATAATAAAAAGCAAAACATAGTTAGAAAAATGTTAAAAAATTGTTTATCATTTATCAACCAAAATAGACTTGATATAGTTTATATATATAGAGACGACACAAAAAACTAAAGCCATTATTTTTTTAATATGAGAAAATGTATCTTCGTAGCTCAGATTTGATGTTACTTTTGAAATAAAAATGATTCTTTCAGCGAATATTGGAAATATCTTTTAAAACTATCAAAAGAAATAAAATAAAACGAATAAATTAAAGGACAAACAAAGACATTACGAAACATCAACAATAAAAATCGTTCATGTTATTTATGGTACAACAAACGATAAAACCAACTCTTTTTGATTCCCAATTCCTTTGATCTCTCCATTCCAATACGTTTCTAAATTGCCCTTCTCTTCGATCTGATGTTGCTGGTGCTGTACCAACATTGTCTTCGCAATCTCCTTTCATCCTCGAAGGATATTTATTGAATCGTAAAATGGGCATCGCGCCGCTTCTTTCTCGTATTAAAATGTGCGCGCCTTACCGCGAATGGGCTATTCGGAGCATGTGTGCATTGCAGAGGCGGCATTGTTGAAATTGCAAACGGTACACTGGCCCTAGGAATACTTAACGATGATTGTGATTCGATTCTTGGTAGTACCGAAAAAACAAATAGGCACTAAAACATATAAACTCGAACCGGAAAGTATCAAAATCTGATAAGATAATAGTCCACAATAGTATTTCGGTGCCAACTTTGACGTATGAAAGTAAAACACGGACGTGGAAAAAGACTGAGAAAAGCCAAATAAATGCTGTTAAAATGCGTGTATTGAGAATACATGGAGTGACAATGTATGACAGAGTACGGAATGAAGTGATAAGGGATGAATCTGAACTTAAAGCTGATGTGTTAAGTAAGATGAAGAGCACTATGAGAAAGTTTGGAAATGTGGAACAAATGAATGAAGAAAGACTAACAAAAAATATATATAGTGCAAATGTGAGTGAAAGACGTGTGAGATTAAAACCAAGGAAAGTACGGTTAGATCAAGTGAATGATACTCTTAAAGACGGAAACAATGAAAATCAACTTAACTATACCTCAAAAATAGATACGTATCATCATGCCGTGTTCCTTTTGATCATTTGATCCAGCCCAGATTTCTTTGATCTACTTTTTCCACGGACAACTAGCACTATTGACTTGGACACTCGCTTAATTTACTTTTCTTTTGTTAGTCATTCTCTCCACATGTCTAAACCATTTTTAAACTTTTTTTTTCGTCTTAATCAAAACATCCACTGTATTCATGTTTTCATTTTTTGTTTCCTCTCCACTTTCCTTCATACATTGGCAATCTCAGTGCACGGATCTCCACAGCATTGATCTTACTTTTATCCTTGTTCTGTCAAGTTCAATATTCACTTCCATACGTCAAGATGGGCACCACAAACTATAATCTATTTACATTTTTGTTACTGAACTTTAAACTACACATCAACCTTATTTTTTAGTTTACTTAATAATTTTATACGTTTCCCAGAATACATTTTAACGGTAAAATATATATTTATTATTTTATATTCGCTGTTTTACATGATTTTAACCTAATCTGAAAAGAAAAAACACTGAAAAATTATTTACACTGGAAAAATACGTTCCTTAAAAACAATTTAACCTAAAACATGAAAAAATATTCAATATGGTTAATGTTAGAACACGAAGAATTATTTTAAGTTTTTCTTTGAATATCATAACTAAGTGAGCAGTATGAAGTGTTTCACAAAAAAAAAATCAAACATTTACGAGTATTCTTTAATTAGTGCGATTTATAATTTGGTTGTTTTATAATTTTATTGTTTGATCTCGATGTATCAACATTTGTCAAGATGATAGTCCACAATTGTATTTCAGTATTTATTTTGATGTATGGGAATGAAACGTGGACGTAGTACAAGACTGAAAAGAGTCGAATAAATACGAGCGCTGAGAATACATGGGATGACAGTGTATGACAGAATACAGAATGAAGTGATTAGGGATGAATTTGAACTTAAAGTTGGTGTTTTTTTTTTGTTCACTTTGCACGGATTTCTCCTGTTACACAAAGAGGGTCTGCTTCTAGAGTTAGCTCATTGGTTGGGAAGATTATCAGTCAGGATTCTCCTCATACTGCTAGGCGGTGCCGAGAATATACCCACAGTATCATTAAGTTGGTTCAATATCTCTATACCACGCGTGACCGAGTGTTTAGCCATGATATTCGTTCTAACTTAAGTTGGTATGTAGAACAGAGGGTTATTATTTGCACGTGCACACTTGATGTGTTGAATATGGTGAAGAAGAACACGACGAGATGGTTTGGACACGTGGAACGAATTAATTAAGACTAACTTAACAAATAAACGGTGCAAATGTGAGAGGAAGATGTAGAGGAATACCAAAGAAAACATGGTTGGATGAAGCGTATATTTTGAAAGAAGGAAATGTAATGTTAGATAAATCGTAGGAGCTATATAAGAAAGTGTATAGATGTTGAAGAGGTGAAATATGTATGTCGCGATAGAAAAGCTTGGCGCTCTGCCTTATCTGCGTAACTCGACAGGGAAATGGTACGATGGTATATATATCAATCAATGGCGAGAAATTCGAATGATTGCAATGCGGTTCTTCCGAAATATGAAAGCTGTGTGTTGAATTGAAGTGAGTTAAATTTAGATTAAATGGAATTTCATACAGAAGAACTCTGCAATAATAAATCTTGAAGAGTTAGAACAACAAAGTGCTTTTGAAGCGGATGAAGCTAAACCGTCCAAAAAGGTTTACTATAAATGAATTTGACGAAATATTTCGGACCTTTAAAACTAAACGAACTTAATATGAACGTTGATTTCAACATTGAAAGACGAATGCAAGTTCGCTGAAATATGAAAAAAAAAATGTTGCATGTTAGGTAGAAAAGAATAATGTATGAGGAACAGAAAGAAGTGTGCTATTTATCAAGAACTATAAGGTCAATTTCTTCATCAATAAATGGGTTGCTCCAAATAAATCCAATAGGGTGAGGTATTATGATAGAGATCTAACCGTTGCTGGTACTGTGGCGTAGAATGGTCTGCCCCCCTGTGTCAGAGATATGGGTGGCGTGTGCAGCTTTTAAAAGCACTTCAAGACATTTCTTGTTTGTGAATCCTTATCAAAATTTATGAATGGGTTCAAATTCTAAGTCAAAGCGCTCTTGAGGAGAGAGGGTTATGGGTTCAAATTATGAGTTAAAGCGCTCTAGAGGAGAGTGAGTTATGGGTTCAAATTCTGAGTTAAAGCGCTCGAAAGGCGCTACAGAAGTTGTCATTTAATTATTAATTTAATCCATTAAATAAACTACGAGTACGTAACAATGCCATCTTCTTACATATGTATCCACCTTGTTTATCTATTTAAAACTTCATTGTTTAACAATTTGACGATCTTATTGCCAGTTGGCCATCTATCCCAATCAATCAGATAAAAGTTAATTGCATGGTCGCCAAAATTATTCAAATAATTATGTATTTGTACAAAATTCATGAACAATAGACACAATAAAAATAAATGTGAGATATCATCAATCAAAGTAAAAGGAAAGGATGGTAGAGGAATGGAAAATGGAGAATAAATTACGTTCGATTGCAAACTTGAAATTAAGTGTTTTTTTCAGTCGATTTTTAAAACATGCCAATGACGGATCAAATGTAACATAAGTTGGTAACTGGTTCCAGAATTGCATCGCATGGATAGTAAATCCTTTCAATGTATGATTTTGTTTTAAATCCACTTTTGACTGACCAAAAGGATTATTTTAAATTCTCATGTAACAATAAAAATAAAATAGAAAAAACTCGCACTTTAGAACCAATCACACTTTTTTGTGCTATATGTTACAGTGTTTTTCGATTAGTGCGAAACTTTTCAAATAGGCATTAACCGTACTAATCGAGGGATCGCTGTATTGAATATTAAATAGGGTATTTGTAGCCTACGTGTAAATAGTTTTTTTATAATACAGAAAGAATATGAAATGGTATGTTCTTGACACGAATATGAAACTTATTTATATAAGTCATTTTTAACGCTGTATGTATACTTAAAGTATTGAAAACGCACCGTGATTGACTCATGGCGTTGTTGACGTCATATAACCCGTCAATTCATATATTCGACAGCAAAGAGTAGTGTCCGTTGTGAGAAAATTTTGTTTACAATATTTCAGATTTAATTTACTTAATACCAAATATTTAGTATATCAATAACTCTTGTGTTTCTTTCATCTACTAAGAACTTTCTACTTGAAGATCGATTGTCAAATAATTAAGCTTAAGAAGAACATATATTAGAGTGAATGGTATCTTGACTGTATAGTTTGATATTTCGAAAGGCGTTATGTAAGGATGCGTGGTATTACTCTGGTTGTTCAATATGTATATAGATAGATTCATGACTGAAGGAACTAACAGAGGTCAACTCGACGCATACAAATGTCGAATGGGAACGCATGTGGATTGATGTATGCACATGGCATGTTGACGGAGAGTGAAGATGAATTGCAGAGTTTGATAAGTGAATTGTATAAAATATGCGAAGAGAAAGATCTGAGAATAAATATTCCAAAATCCAAGGTAATTAATGGTGATCGAAAAGTGAGGTGAAAGGAATAATAAATGCAACACATGGGTTAAAAATTAAAGAATGGAGAAAGTTGAGGAATTCTGCTATTTGGGTAGTATTTTCACAGATGATGGATGAATTCAGAGGGATATCGAACGACATGTAGCGATAGGGAACAAAGTCAATGGGGCACTATTTTGAACGAAGTAAACGTAGAAATTTCGAGAAATCGTAAAATGTGTATAAGATGTATCGATGTAGAAAAGGCTAAGGATGTGTGTCGAGATAGGAAAGTATGATGCTCTGTCCTCTCTTACCCCGACAGGAAAATGACGTGACGGTATGTATGCGATAAATGATTTTCTAACATATATTTTATTTACTGTCTTGCAATTCCACTTTTGACACTAAGAGTCAACTAAGTGTAGATTGATTGCTGATAAATTAAGAAAAATATATATGGTTGCTGAGAATGATCACAAAAAAATCAGTCCACTAGGTTATTATGAAGAACTACGAGTACATTGTTATGAACTGAACAAAATAATCGTTAGAAATCCAAAAAATGACGGCCAAATCCTTTGGTATTTTTCATAAGGCAATTTCGGAATGAACACATGCGCTTAGCCAAATAAGGTTGTACTGAATATGACGGAATATTAATTCAATAAATAAAATTTCGTCATAAATCACGGATATTATTAAGGAAGAGAAAAGATTATCAGTTACGAACCAAATCCTTAAGTTAGTTAAAAAGCGCATTGGTTATTTATACCTTTGCACAAAGAAAAAAATTTAAAGTTTCAAAGTATATAAGAAGGAGAAATGACGATATAAAAATTAAAGTTTCAAAGTATATAAGAAGGAGAAATGACGATATAAAAATTAAAGTTTCAAAGTATATAAGAAGGAGAAATGACGATATAAAAATTTAAAGATTCAAAGTATATAAGAAGGAGAAATGACGATATAAAAATTTAAAGTTTCAAAGTATATTAGAAGGAGAAATGACGATATAAAAATTTAAAGTTTCAAAGTATATTAGAAGGAGAAATGACGATATAAAAATTTAAAGTTTCAAAGTATATTAGAAGGAGAAATGACGATATAAAAATTTAAAGTTTCAAAGTATATTAGAAGGAGAAATGACGATATAAAAATTTAAAGTTTCAAAGTATATAAGAAGGAGAAATGACGATATAAAAATTTAAAGTTTCAAAGTATATAAGAAGGAGAAATGACGATATAAAAATTTAAAGTTTCAAAGTATATAAGAAGGAGAAATGACGATATAAAAATTTAAAGTTTCAAAGTATATAAGAAGGAGAAATGACGATATAAAAATTTAAAGTTTCAAAGTATATAAGAAGGAGAAATGACGATATAAAAATTTTAAGTTTCAAAGTATATAAGAAGGAGAAATGACGATATAAAAATTTAAAGTTTCAAAGTATATAAGAAGGAGAAATGACGATATAAAAATTTAAAGTTTCAAAGCATATAAGAAGGAGAAATGACGATATAAAAATTTAAAGTTTCAAAGTATATAAGAAGGAGAAATGACGATATAAAAATTTAAAGTTTCAAAGTATATAAGAAGGAGAAATGACGATATAAAAATTTTAAGTTTCAAAGTATATAAGAAGGAGAAATGACGGTATAAAAAATATATATTTACAAGTGAAAAAAAAGGAGCGTTAAAATGGTTTAATTAGCCATTTGGGGAGAATGAATGACGAAGCTAGTATACAAATAAGAAGTGCAAGGTGTGAGAGAAAGATATATGTTAAACCGATAAAAATATGGCTAGATTAAATATACCAGATTTTTAATGAAAATGAATTGAGAATTATGAACAATGCAATATTTTAAATGACAAGATGTATGAATGTAGAGCAAATGGGAAGTTGTGTGCTTGGAAAGAACTGTTGTCTCTGCTTACCCCTTAAAGGTCACAGCGTGAAGATATACTCGTATATATATGTAGGTAACTAGTGCCTTCGTTATTACACAGTGATGATACAAAAACAACAACGCATGACAAAATTCTTTAAAAAACACAAATTACTTTCTCGACTCTCCAGTTGTTATTAAAAAAATAGGAGTAATTGAAGGTTACTCAGATCCATGGGCGCTATAAATCCTGCCTCAGACCCTGGCCCATGCTGAAGCGTTAAATGTGCCTAATTTTAGTGGCCGCACTGGAGTGAGGGCGCATTAAGAAACATATAAAAAGTCTTAAATGAGAAACACAAGAAAGGGAATTTGGCCTAACAATGAGTGCTTCGTCGGGTCTCTCACTCTCTTTCGACCCGCTATTAGACTAAAACAGGGATGTAAGACCTTTGGATGGTGAAACTAAAGGAAAATAAATAAAACCATATCGAAAGTCCGCTTATATGATAGACCACAATAGTATTATAGTACCAACAATGATATATGAGAGTGGAGAAAATCCAAAAAGAGCTGAATAAATACTCTAGAAATGCAAGCACAGAAAAATATGGAGGCTAACAATGTATGTTAGAATACGAAATGAAGTAATTAGGAAGAGCCAAAAAAATATGTGCATTTACAAGAATATACGGCGTGCCAATGTAAGACAGAATACGGAATGAAGTGATTAGGGATATGAATGAATTTAAGGCTGATGTGTTGAGTAAGATGAAGAAGAGCAGTTTGCACATGTAAAAAGAATGAATGGAGAAAGGCGTGGTAGAGGAAGACCAAGGAATGCATGGTTGGTCAAGTAAATTATATTTTGATAGAAGAAAATGTAAACAGCCGCACGAGTTGTATGAGAATGTGTGTAGATGAATAATAGAAATATAGTATGTGTGACGCGATAGAAAGGTATGGCGATCTGTTCTCTGTATCTACCCCGATAGTGAAACGACTTGATGATATGTTTGTATGCATATGATAAATTTACAATTGGAAAAAAAAAATTCTCTTTGAAAAATTATCCCATTAGAAAAAGGGGTGAAAAGAATATTGATTAAATGTGATACTAAAACAGAGTAGCAATAGATAATAGAGAGAATTATGGATTATACAATGTATTTGCCGACAGAAGCAGATTGCCGATCGAAGCTCATAATTGAATCTTGGTACCAAAATTAGAATATAATCGTACAAGTTTAACTTCAACCTGGCAAAAAATCATTGACACGATACAAATGAGAGCGTTGCATAGAATGTGTCGAAAAACAATATATTATAGTTACGAATTATGTCATTAGGAAACATTAAAGAAGATGCAGTGCGTAAGATGAAGAACGGAGCACTGAATGCTGTAGAAAGAATGCATGAATTTATTTAAACTTTATTGTATCAATAAAGTTTTCAATACATTATGACGTAATATGGCGCTTTATTGTATCCATAAAGTTTGAAATAAATAAGGCGTAAGTAGTAATGTCTTTCCAATTAATCACAAAAACGAGAATTAAATAAATCCTCAATATTTCGCTCAAATTTTTCAGTGAAATATGGAGAATTTATTTAATTGATGTATATAAAAAAAAACTATCCTAAACACCAAATAAAAAAAATAACAATGACTGGTCAGAAGAAGGAAAGGGAGATTGGAAAAATTATAGGAAATCTGCGAAAACACGATGTCGATGAAAGGAGATGTAATGGTTTTTTTTTTAATTAGATATTAGAAGCATGTTAACAATGGTGCGAGTTTATGAATGATAAAACAATCCGTACTACAATAGCATTTAAGAAGATGCTGTTAACAGAGCCTTTGGGCAAAGAACCACTGAAGCACGCACCTTGCAGTTCATCATAGGAAGTATTAGCAACACTACAGCAACGGGTAGGCAACACACATACGAAAGTATTGTTACTGGACTTTCTCATAACCCAGAATGGAACCTTTTCTTTTTGTTCCATCGTATACTCGTAAATAATAAAGTTACGGAGATCGCCACAAGGTTGTCTCCAGTCCCGTTAATCGATTATTTTAGTTAATAAGTTGGGATAGTTACATAAATCGCATTTTGTCGTACGTGTAAGCATACTACCACACAACATAATCAAATAATAACCTTGCGGACGAACTCTTCACCAGAATGACACATTTTTTTAACGATCAGGAATCGAACACAACCCCCCGGGTGTAAGATAATCGTCTTACCAATTACACCAATGAATTTTATTATACTTTTGTACACTATCGTTATATACAATACAACCTGGTATGTTTATAGCCATGTAACAATCTTGTTTAATCAACCAAAAAGGTTTGGTAAAAAAGCTTTTAGTAAAAATAAGACTGGAGCACTTTTAAAAAAATCTGGGTAACATTTGGAATCAAACACGCACACCCGGGGTTGAAAGACCAGCGTCTTAGGTAGTCGTAAGGAATCGCCTAGTAAAAGAGTAAAATAACGAGGAAAAAGGTTGTGAAAACCTGTCCTAGAGAGAAATGTAGCCTGCCGGACATAGGTACATAAAAACATAAATTACCCCGGCCATTTGCGAGAGTCGAGTATGCAAAAAGATCCTTAATGGATTCGCGAGGGAAATTTAATAACAAGTAAGTGATAAAATATATAATTATGTTATGATATTCAAAAGAAAATATGCGAAAAGTGAGGATTTTCACTCAGGACCAAAAAAAAAATCAAGATAAAGCCAGTGAATATGAAATATAACTGACATTGAGAAATGGATTCAGAACTAAGGAAACCACGAAAATGTTATTCATTTCGGCATCATTATCGCATGTGATTAAAAAAAATCAGGTATTCGAACGCCATGCATGTTACCGAAAACGAAGTTACAGCAGGCGGATCGTTTTTTTCCACTTCTGTTGTTTCCTTTAACCTCGTGTCTCATCTTTACCCCTTTCAGGGTGGGTGGTGTAAGCGTCAGCGGTGACTAGTGCATAGTAACAAGTATTCCAATGAAACTTGAACATTCCTCTCATTATTTACTTGTGCCATTATTTTAGTGTTAACTAAGCATTTATATTTTGAGGAACAGTCTTTGTAACACTTGAGGCGGTATCATGAACCGAAGGCGATTATAAGCAGTATTATTTGCCGATCCGGAGATTGCGGGTTCGATTCCCGCTGAAACCCAGATTTTTTTTTAAATGGGATTCCAGTCTAGTTTCCACTTAGGGCCCATTAAAACATTTTTTTTTAACCTGGCGAGTTTATTGCCATGTGGTAATCTCTTCCAACTTATGTTTACTAAATGTTTACTATCTCATGTTTACTAAAATCTTTCTGGTTGGTTGGAAGAGATTGCCACATTGTAATAAACTCTCCAGGTAAAAAAAAAAGATTTATTCGTGGAACGCCAGTGATGCCTAGTTGACTGAATTTTATGAGGAAGAAGCAGTTGACACGATAACAAGAAAAATAACAGATAAAATATATTGATCCAAATGTATCAACTTTCAAAATACAGTGCAATTTGTATTTTTTGGGGTGATGATGTTCATCTCTCCAGGAACCGGCAATTGCCTGCCTTATTTATTTTATTTCCATTATTTGGTGTAAATCTGGTGGGCAATCAACCAGTTGCAGAATACTTAGTGTGCATTCATTCATTCATTCACTCTGTGAATTTGACAGCCTCCGTAACCAAGTTGATAAGACGTTTGTCATCCACCTGGAAGTCAGTGGGAGATGGTTCGTCTACGTAGAAAGAATTAATTATGAAAAATGAGTAAAAAAGAAGTTTAAGTAGACTTAGAAAACGTGGTTTGACCAAATTAGCCAAAGAAAAAAGTGTAAATAGCCTGGAAAATATGATACTGCGCGTGGTAGGGGTTAACACGTTCACTGCGTTGAACACGGCTCCCGTGTCCATACAAAATAGCCTTGAATGTTGAGTACACTCATAAACGTCTCCCGATAAGGATTCGTCGCCGGTTTTATGTTTTGAAGACACGTGAAGACACGAAGGAATACACTTGTATATGATGTTTCAATAGAAAGTAGAATTTGATTTTTAACAAAGTTATGGGTTTTCAAAAATTCGCGAATTTTCAACATCTCTGTATGACATTTTATACGCAGTGAATGTGTTAATAGAAGTGACAAAAGCGAAAGATGATAGAAGTTTTCAACATCTCGGTATGACATTTTATACGCAGTGAATGTGTTAATAGAAGTGACAAAAGCGAAAGATGAAAGATGACATGAAATAAAAAAGTAGATATTTGAAGAAAATCTCGACTTCAACGCAGTAATTAATATAAGTTTATTTATAATGTTTTAATAAGTACACTTGTTTCAAGACTTACAAAGTGATTCAAAACACCACGGATATACTCGTAATTCCACAGAAACGTAAGTTCCCTCGATGGAAAATCTACCATAAAAGTCAAAACTTTGCTCGAGGAAACAGCATCAGCAGAAAATTATTTGAAAGCTCGGAGTGATTGATTGGCGAGGCTTCTTCCCTGGCCCCTGGTAATGGAATAAACACGGGAAGAAGAGTAACTGGATGGCTTCAAGTAAATTGAATTTAAATTGATGGGATTATATGTTATGTTTACTCACTGGTACTGCAGATGTTTATTGACACTCTGAGAAAGAGATGATTTAATATGCATACCTGAAACAAATGAAAGGGAATAATTAGCATGCTAATGAATTGGATGATAATAAAATATACGTGAAACAAACGCAAAGATTCAAGATAAATTAATCAAATGAAAGATAACAAAAGTTGAATCAAACAAATGAAAGAGGATAAAAGAAATATTAAGCAATAAAAGATAAATTTAGCAATGATAAAAGATAAGGATAAAAGATAAATTAAGCAATGATAGATAACAATTGTTATATGAAATGAAAGAGAATAAAAGAAAAACCAATCCAATGAGACATGATGTTTGGTATATGAAAAAAATTAGAGGATAAAAGATACATAAATCAAATGAAATATAACAATTGGTATAATGAACAAATGAAATGAAATAAAAAATAAATGGAACAAATTAAAGACAATAACAAATAATAGGTAAAAAATAAACAAATGAGAAATCCTTTTATACAAATAAAACAGTATATAATAAATGAGAATACGATACATATAAATGTAAAAGAAAAATAATTTTAAAACAATTTGTTTATTTTTTATTATGTATTTGGCACTTCATTCCACAAAGAAATCATATTTTCTACGGGTTTATTGACCTACGCCAATCTCTTCCAACCATCCAAATATGATTACAGTATATGCGAATTACTGGTTTAATAGCTAAAAAGCTCTCAAGTTATCACGATAAAAAGGGAAAAGAAATTACAAACTAAATAATTAAAAAGAAACAAAACACCAATGACTTGATGAAAGGAGATAGAGGAAGGAAAACATATTGGGGAGAAGGGAAAGGCGCGCTGCGCTATTCATTAATTCATTGAAGAAACTTAATAAGTACATATTTTTGAGTCTCTTTTTTTAAAGCAAGCTTATAAGTTTTATAGCAGCTGTTTCCAGAATCTAATGGCATAGAAAAGAGAGTATGTTTTTAAATATATATATATACAAGTATACAAAAACCTAATTTTTACGTCAATTGACATTAGTTTTAATTAATTTTAATATTTTCTCAACACATTCAGTACATAAAATGCCTACAGGTGTTCATATTAACTAACTTTTGCTGTATACTGAAAACGCCCATCGCCCAACTTCCATTTTGAATTTCTTTAAATGGATTAAAAAAAATAACCCGGTACTAATAGGACTTATGTATTATGATAATAAATTATACGTGCTCTGACAATTTTAATTCGCATCTCTTCAACCTTTTCCTACCAACCAGACAGGTAGGTGTAAAGCTAACCGTAAGTGAAAACCAGACAAGAATCCTCTTTTTTTATCTGGGTTTAAACGGGAATAGAACCCACAGCCTCCGGGTTGGAAGACATATGTCTTACAAACTCAGCCACGGGGGTCGTCAAATCTCCTGTTATAAAAGCTTTTCATTGTCTCAAAATTTGATTAATCTAGTTGTATCACGTTTCTCTAGGTATTCCCAAACTTCTCATACTACAAACACTACTATTTTTGAAAAACTTGCATTCTTCATTCTTTCTACGTAGTCGAACCATCTCAATATTCCTTTCTTCATATTAAACACTGCATCTTAATTCAATACACATTATTTCCCAATGTCGCCTTTCCTTATTCAAACATTGTTTTCCACACATTCTATGCAACATAACCAAAAAAAGTCGAACCCTAAAGATTTAAGGTCTCATATTTCTCCTACTCGAAAACGACGCTTTTTAAATCTTGAAATCATGCCAAAAACATTTTTTTATTTAACCGACCCTCTCGTGTAAATGATACAAAAACTCAAATAATAATTTTTAAAGGAGAAAATATAAGAAAAAAATAATTCCCTCGACCTCTTCAAAAAAGTTATGTTAATTTTCACCAATTAGTCGTATTCCGCTAATACTCGTTGTATCTTTCGACTTTTTAAATTTTCTTTCTTCCTCTTCTTTTCTTTTCTCTTCCCTTAACCGGTTGGGGCTGTAATTAAAAGTTTTCTTTATTTTTTATCAAGTTGGTTGTTTTGTGTGTGCGTCAAACAATAATTTAACCCTTTTTGACCTCTTGCGAAGAAGAACTCGTTTAACTTTTTGACCCTTGAATGACGGGTTGAAAAAATCAATACAAATAAAAAACTACCAAAATGTTTAAGCCCTAGGTCGTTAATAGAACCAACGCCATTATCACAATTATATTATATCCCTATTATAGTAGGTAGATTAAGTTTGAAAAATATGTTTAGAAGAAATTAGTACGAAAATCGCAGAAAACTTATCAAGGGGAGATGTAAGAAAGACTACAAAACAAAGTCATATAAGTAAAAGCTTACTATTTCTAATTTAACATACGAGATCATTTGATAAAAAAAAGTATTTATAATAAAAAAAGAAAAAAGAGATTTAAAGCTTTAATTAAAAGTAAACTAAAAAATAAACAATGACGCGTATCGTATATCAAATCGTCTACATCAATAGCTAAATTTTAATCTTGTTTCCTTTTTATGTTCAGCAGAACGCAAAACACCCATCTGATTTATTGGATTATATACTTTCAAAATCTTCCAAAAAACTGGCACAAAAACGCTTAGAAAAATATAAGACTAACCCCTATTTTAAGTCAAAAGAAAACCTTGCGAAGAGTTGAGTGTTCCAGAACGGAGGCTGAATGGACATTTCACCTAATCAGTTTTTGGCGCAGACTGGACGAAAATGGCTCCAAATCGAATGATGAGGCCAAGAAATGTGTAAACTTTTTGGGACACCAAATACATCAGCAGTGACGTCCTAAAAAGTTAAAATCTCTGAAAAACGTTTTTATGGATAAATATGTGAAACTTATTGCCGTAAAGAACAGGTGCCACTATTTAACACCGTGATATTATCGTAACGAAGCGATTTGTTCCACACATTTAATTTTGTTTCGTTGCTATTGGGAAATTCCCTCGCGATTGAGAAAACTTTAGTTCATAATATCGCCAGATGTCACCTATTCTTGTAAAAGGTTTTTGTGTGCGAGCTGTTTCTCTCCAGCAAACACTTATTTTGAAAATAACTAGACGATGATTCCGATTACAAGGTTATCAATATGCAAGCTTTCACTGGACCTTAATTACTAGATGATGATTCCGATTACAAGGCTATCAATATGCAAGCTTTCACTGGACCTTAATAACTAGACGATGATTCCGATTACAAAGTTATCAATATGCAAGCTTTCACTGGACCTTAAATTCCAAGTAGTTCAAATCCTTTCATTTCATATATGGGATTTCCGTGATTTAGTTGGTAATACATCTGTATCGCAGCCCGGGGGTAGCGGATTCAATTCCCGTTCGTACTTGATTAAAAAAAACAAGGTTTTCAGTATGGTTTTTACTAAAGATCTCATTCCATAACTTATTATGAAAATATCAAATCGATGGTTTTGATTGCAATGTGATCAATGTTCCAGGTTTTCACTACACTCAAAATTATACCTAATTCAAATCCTTTCAATCTTTTCCCATCGAATTCACTCATGGTGACCTCAATGATCTAGTTGGTAATACACCTGTATCGCAACCCGGGGGTTGCGAATTCAATTCCCGTTCGTACCCAATTAAAAAAAAAAACAAGGTTTTCAATATGGTTTTGACTTACGGTCTCGTTTCTACCTTTCTTATTGGTTAGAAGAGATTGATACATGGCAACAAATACAATAAAAACTAGAATAAGTCTTCCGAGTTGTAAAGAAAGAAAACGGAACATATATATTTACGATCACAAAAAGTCCCCTTGGAGAAGGTTTAAATTACACACCAATCCATGCGCACAGTTTCTGCTTCGTGCACATGCATACATGTTTTAGGTTTTTCATACTTCTAACCTTTGCATTTATCATTCCAAACTTCCCTCCGTCTTACTTAAAATCTGTTTTGCAAATATTTTGCAATACATTCTATAAAGTAGCCAAACGATCATTAGATTATTTTTTTTAACTCTACTAATATAAACTTCCACTAAAACTGAAACATTAGCATAACTTATTGAAGCAAAAATTAACGAAACATCTAATTTTGTTATATTTTTATTTAAACAACCAAAGTAATTTTAATATAAGCAATGTTGAAAGACTGTTCATAACCAGTATAAAAAATATACTAATGAACTATTAAAAAGTATCAATATTTTTGCAACCTCGCGAAAATTCGTGTAATAAAAAACTTCAATTCAAAACAAAACGTAAGAAAAAAAAATGTCATAAAATCAGGGCTGAGGCAAAATTACTCCTTGTAATGTACATAATATAAAAGTCAGTCGCCGACGCCTAGTCGCCCCCTTTTACAAGCTACGCCAATGCCGTATGTTAAAAGTAAAGTTTGTTCATGATTAACCGAAGCTTTTATTCCGAAACCCCGCCCCTACCGACGTTAAATCAGTGGCGTAGCGAGCAATAGGAGGGGGCAAAAAAGGGGGGTTGCAAAAGTTTACCGAAATACATTAAGTGCTTGTTATAATTTTCCCTGCAAGATGGTTGTTTCCAAGACAGCGAATCGGGGGACCGACGTAGTCATGGTGTGAGGGTCCATGGATGGAGAAGATAAATTAAGAAAAAGAAAAAATAAATTATTGAAAAAATGGAGGAGGGCGCGATGCTGTGTTGTGATTATGCGACTCGGCCGATGGTAATTCTTGCAAGTTACAAGCAGATTACGAAGCCATGAATGTATTTTACAAGGAGAATTGTGCTTTTTTAAATTTAAGTGAAAACAAAATAAACTTCGGAGAAACACTTTGGAGGCAGTTGCAAACGATAGATGCTTTTACACTCATTTTTAAGGGTTGTGCCTTAACTTCTTAATTTAAATGTGCCTTTTTTGATCTGACATACTCGTATTTCCACTTAGTTAATATTTTGTGGAAAGGTGAAGGATCATCGTAGAAAAAATAAGGAGGACACCCCAAATAATCACAACCAAAAGTGGCACCGATACTATATGAAGTTTAAGAAGCACGGCTACACTGGTATGCGCGCGTACAACGGCGAGACGAAAAGTCGACGTTAAAGAAAGCCACAAATTGGCAACACCTAATTACACGCAGACGAAGACACAATACCATACATAAGAAAGTGGAGGACATGACGAGAATCGAACTATCCCAGAGTGATTGTCGAGATAGAGAGAGATGGAGGAAGAAAGCCCGAGTAGCCGACTCCAAATATATGAGATTAAGTGAAGGAAAAGAAAAAGTCTAAAGAAACCCCAACTATCTGCATATGTTTAGAAAATTTGGTAAGAAAACCACAGAAAACTTATCAATAGAAGAAGATCTACATAGACACCTTTATCGATCTTCGGATAAGTGATCGACACACGTTCAGCTTTAGGCGTGTTGAAGTGTACGCGTAAAATGTTAATTTATAATAAAAAAAATGAAACGATCTCCGAAAAGGGTTGTCTTTAAATGCTTCCTAAAGTAACATCCGCCACCCATATGTCTAACACTTAGCGGCAAACCATTCCACACCACAGGACCAGCAACGGTAAAAGATCTGCCATAATACCCCGCTCCATTGGATTGATTCGGAATAAATCAAGTGATTCAATGAAGACGAACTCGATTTTAATTCGAAGAAACCTAAATCCCACTACCTATCATAATAATGATAATAAAATGATAATTTATATAACGCCGTTTAGAGCAAACTCTTCTCAAGAGCGCTATAAGTCAGGATTCGAATGCACTACTACTGACTGATATTCCACTTAATAAAACCTCAGAAAAAGGATTGCCTTTAAGTGCTTCCTATAGCTGCACACGTCACTCATATATCTGATACTAGGAGGCAGACCAATCCACTCCACAGGAACAACAACGATATAAACTCCATCTCAATACCCGCCCTACTGGATTTATTTGGAACAACAAATTTATTAATTGAAGAAAAAATCGACTTTAAAGTTGTACTCGTCTCCGAAGGAATATCTTTGACACCGATTCAAAAGATAGTATATGAACATTCCGTTAAGGGACTCGAATACAAAAAGACAAAATTTGAAATCGAAATAAACATATAAAAACCTGAGCTACTACCTTGATCAAAAAGTTTTAGGACCGGCCACCGTGTGGCACTGCCAGTCACCCGATTGGAATTCGTTTTTTGTTTGTTAGGTTACCACATCTATCATTGACACTTCCCTCCAAATTTCAGCGTCATAGCTTGACATTTGTAAAAGTTACGCTGTACTGAGTACATCTACCTTTGTGCGTGTTTTCGATTTTTTACAAGTTTGAAAATGGCATCAACTGTGCATCAACGAGTTTGCATTAAATTTTGTGTGAAAAACGGATTTAACGGTCCGCAAATCTTGGAAATGTTGGAGAAGTGTTTTTCGGTGGCACGAACGCTTCAGAAGTGGGCGTGAGTCGGTCGAGGATGACGAACGCAGTGGCAGTCGAAAACCGATGAAAACATCGATAAAATCAAAGAAATGTTGTCCGAAAATCGCAAATTGACCATTAGAGAGCCGGCAGAGGACTTGAACATCGCTTATGGATCCGCTCAAGACATTTTGGTTAGTGACTTGGGCCTCAGACGTGTCGCTGCAAACCTGGTGTCGAAAGACCTCAATTTCATGCAAAAAAAGGACCGCGTTGAAATCGCGAAATACATGATTTCCATGTGTTTTTGACCAAAAACAACACGACTACTATCCAGCAGCCTTTGAATTCACCTGATCTGGCTCCCTGCGACTTTTTCCTGTTCAACCGACTTAAAAAACCGCTTCGCGGAACGCGTTACAGCACCCGAGAGAATGTCATGAAAAAATCGAGGACGGCTCTGATGGACATACCGAAAATTGAGTACCAGCGGTGTTTCGAGGATTGGATCAAGCGCTGGCGTAAGTGCGTTGCAGTCGATGGGGAATACTTTGAAGGGGACCATATCGATTTTGATGAATAAACTTGTATTTACGAATCGATGAATAAAGTCCTAAAACTTTTTGATCAAGGTAGTATATTTAACCTTTCCTTCCCTGTGTTGGGTATCTTCTACACGTTGCTTCTAATAACCACCAATATCTCTATAAATATAATAAATACAAGGTTAAGATTTTAGGTATTCCTCCATAATATATTTACGCATTGATTTAAAAAATAATATTAATAATAATCAGAATTTATCGACTACATCGAGGTGTTTTGTAAAGATCGAAAACAAATTCGCATTTAAACGCGGCGCTGCCTCGTCTTGACGATAGGTGAATAGTATGCGGGAAGCGCGACACTATATTCGCATCTCACTCTTGCATACTAGACTGAATTGCGAGAACCTGAATTGTCTCAACGCCGCAAGCATATGCGTAAGCGCCGGGGTATGCGACTGACATTCCGCGCCGCTAGTAGCTTCTAAGCTTGCAAATAGGTTGGACGTACGCCCGTTTCGTGAGCGGTGCCAGATGGTTTTTTAATGTTTTCAGCAAATAAATCTCAATTATTAGGTGTACAAATAAGTTTCCGCCGTTTTTTATCAAAAATTGGGCATTTATTGTGAAAGAACGGAACCTCATGTTTTATTCGAAGTATTGCCCATCGCTTGCCACTACTTTTTCCCATCTTTCTGGCAGCATACGGATACCGCGTCGGAAAAATGATTCATCTTTTGAGGCTATCCACGAATCGACCCAATTTTTGGTATCTTCATATGATGTGAAGTGCTGCTCAGACAGGCCATGCGTCATCGATCGAAACAAGTGGAAATCAGAAGGCGCAATGTCTGGTGAATACGGCGGGTGGGGTAAAACTTCCCAATTGAGTGTTTCCAAATAGGTTTTGACCGGCGCCGCAACATGTGGACGAGCATTATCATGCAGGAGAATAATTTTGTCGTGTCTGGAGTAGCAGTGGGCGCTCTTTTCCTCGAGTGCTCGACTCAATCTCATCAATTGTGCTCGGTAGACAGCCCCAGCAATGGTTTCGTTCGGTTTGAGTAACTCATAATACACGACACCAAGCTGATCCCACCAAATACACAACAAGAGTTTTTTTCCATGAATATTTGGCTTAGCTGTAGATGTTGAAGCATGGCCAGGGGTTCCCCATGATTTCTTCCTTTTTGGATTATCATAGTGGATCCATTTTTCATCACCAGTGACTATACGGTGCAGAAAACCCTTTCGTTTATGCCTGGCAAGCAGCATTTCACATGTGGAAAATCGGCGTTCAACGTTTCTCGGTGTCAGTTCATATGGAACCCAATTTCCTTGTTTTTGAATCATTCCCAATGATTTCAACCTATGTGAAATTGCTTGTTGAGTCACTCCTAATGTAAGTGCAAGTTCTTCTTGCGTTTGGCACGAATCTTGATCCAATAATACTTCCAATTCCGCGTCTTCGTACACTTTCGGCCTTCCGCTACGTTCTTTGTCTTCGATGTCAAATTCACCGTTCTTAAACTTTTGAAACCACTCACGACAACTTCTCTCACTTAAGGCAGCCTCACCATATGCTTCTACAAGCAATCGATGCGCCTCAGCTGCAGATTTCTTCAAATTGAAAAAGTAAATCAAAAGTTCCCGCAAATGACGCTTATTCGGCTCAAAACTTGACATTTTCGCACACAAAAGAATATATTATACTGCTAAAAATTCACTAATATTTTAAGGTTATGTTGTTGACAGATGTTCAAACTTACGACAATGACGTATTACATCTGACAATTTTAACCATAACTTACTGGTGGCGCCAACTTCTGTCAAACGGCGGCAACTTATTTGTACACCCAATATTATAATTTTTAACTTCAATTATAATTAATTAAGGGGATTATCTATGACTGTTCTTATTTTTCCGATTTAAAATCGCTAATTTTTTATTGCGTACTCACTATCCAACACCGTAACACGCGTATTATTTTTATCACCGTAAGGGAAGGGTTAAATTCACACGTGAAAGTTAAATTGAAAAAAAGAGTTCAATTTTAATTTGTTATTTTTATCTTTATTAAGGTGTATCAAATGCGTCACACAATAACCAGATCAATAATCCCACACCTTCCCACTAACCTAACACAAACAGAATCACCCATGAACGTAGCGCGAGGGATAATTTTAGATCCAAAATATTATACAATTTCTAGGAATATCATCTGCTCGAAATTTGATATCATTTGGCGCAGATTTCGGTAATCCTTAATTGAACATTTAAAAACCAATTTTCAACACCGCCCCAATCGTTCTTAGCGGATAATTAAAACCGGTCCCGTTAATCCAGCCCCATAGTATATAAACCGGTTATTGAATTTTGGATAATCGATATTTCAAACAGCATTAATTCCATGGCGTTTGTGCAATATACATTATTTGAATTGCACTAAAATGCATTTGATTCTACAAGGGATTACATTTATGGAAAACCCATATTTCGCTCTATTGTTTCCATCAGTTAATTAAATTCAGATTAAATAATATAGGACGGAAGTTAACATTATTTATTTATATTAACGGTGAAATGGCCTTTTTGATAAAAAAATATTTAATAACAACATCATACAGAATTCAACACTGACATGTAAGCAGTGTTACACAACAGGAACAAACAGTACAAGTCGAACAACACAATTAAACAAATCTATACAATTAAATCAACGCATCCCGGTTAAGAACAATTTATTCACTGTCACTGATCTGTCGTCTCTGCATACCCCGACAGGCTAACGACGGGATGATAATTATGTATGTTTAAATAAAGCTTAAACTGGTCAATCGTGTCAATAGCGTATGGAAGCTCATAACGCATTGGAATTATTTCACAACCTTTTTAGCCTGGCGACCCGTCAAAAGGTAAAAAAAATAAGACTTCGCGACTCCCCTGCAAACCCTCCTACTCCCCAACCTAATATCTTGTCGATGCATGTGCACGTGGCTGCTTAAATTGTGTACTTGCACAAATACGATTTATTTCAGTAAATGTGTTATTTTCCTTTTGTATATGCAAATTATTTTAATTTTTTCGAAAAAGAGGTTGAGAAACGAAGGGTTATACTTATATTAAGCTTTTAAAGGTTCACAATAAAAATTATAAAAAAAAAGTTTTTCAATTATAGCAAACGCTTTTTGATGGCATACCAATTTTTCTCAACAAATAAGTCTTGATTGCAGAGCTTTTGAGATATAATCACGGAGAATGGAGAAATTGGACCCGGCCATCCATCAAATGCTGTGCAATGCAGAAAAATGCAAGGATGCACTCTGGCAAATAATGCGACATCTAGAAGGTGGGTGTTTTGGGAGGCTGATCTCCTCGACATAAGTGGGAGGCGACAATGCTGGTGCATTCAGATGGATGGGTGACAGACACTCTTCCGGTGTGCATTAGCAGGAATAGATATGAGATGGGGGCACAGGCGAAAGATTCAAGTAGGAAGAGAAATATAGATAGGGTATATTATTTTCTTGATATATATAAGAAATCGGATAAAATAGATTGAAAAGAATAAAACGATTTTAACTGTTATAACTTAACTTTTACTATTTACTATATAAGTCAGCTTGTTATTCCATTATTTAAATCAGAAAATACGTGAAGTCAATAATATGATATCGTGTATTTTGCCATTACCTACATGGAAGAGTTGGTACGAAGCTTAACTTAAAGTTGGGGGTTTCGGGTTCGATTTCCGATGGTACGCCTACTCTCCTATTATAAAGTCTTGTCACTGTTATAGAATTTGATTGATTTGATCGTGCCACGTTTTTTCTATTATACATATTCTGAAATTTCTCATACCTTCTTTACTTCTTGTATAGATTATATTTGTAAATCGTGCATAATTCATTATTACCACGATCTTCAATATGACTGACTTACCAATTCAGATATATTGCACGATACCATATACGAGTATAATATACATATAAATGAACACATTCTCACTTGCTTGCAAGGTAGAATTTACATTGATTTTATCGCTCAGGATAATGGCATGACCCTACAGGATTCAAGGTTTTCACCTCAAAAACAAGATTTTGTTGTGGCTCCTATGATGATGAGGTGAAAACCTTAAAACCGGTAGTCATACCATAATCTTAAGTGGAAAAAATATTCATTTACTAATTAAATTACTTGATTTAAAAATAACTGTGTATTTAATTAAACCTCCAGTTAACGCCAAAACTATAAATAATATAATATGTAGAACGTTATATTTAGCAAATGACTCTTATTAGAACTAAAACATCGATACTTTACGTGTAGATTATTTTTTTCAGCAAGTGGCTTTTACTAGAACTCATACATTATCAAGATAGAATATTATAACATATTCACCAAGAAGCTCTTACTAGAAGTCATACATTATCAAGATATAACATTATATTCATCAAGGCTATAACATCGATATTGTAGTTGAAGATTATTTTATTTTACAAGAATTATACCATCGACAGGGTAGAATATTGTATTCAGCAAGTGGCTTTTACTAGAATTATACCATCGACAGGGTAGAATATTGTATTCAGCAAGTGGCTTTTACTAGAATTATACCATCGACAGGGTAGAATATTGTATTCAGCAAGTGGCTTTTACTAGAATTATACCATCGACAGGGTAGAATATTGTATTCAGCAAGTGGTTTTTACTAGAATTATACCATCGACAGGGTAGATAGAATATTGTATTCAGCAAAATATTGTATTCAGCAAGTGGCTTTTACAAGAATTATACCATCGACAGGGTAGAATATTGTATTCAGCAAGTGGCTTTTACAAGAATTATACCATCGACAGGGTAGAATATTGTATTCAGCAAGTGGCTTTTACAAAAATTATAACATCGACAGGGTAGAATATTGTATTCAGCAAGTGGCTTTTACAAGAATTATACCATCGACAGGGTAGAATATTGTATTCAGCAAGTGGCTTTTACAAGAATTATACCATCGACAGGGTAGAATATTGTATTCAGCAAGTGGCTTTTACTAGAATTATACCATCGACAGGGTAGAATATTGTATTCAGCAAATGGCTTTTATAAGAATCATACTATCGACAGGGTAGAATATTGTATTCAGCAAGTTGCTTTTACAAGAATTATACTATACCATCGACAGGGTAGAATGTTGTATTCAGCAAATGGCTTTTACTCGTACTAATAACCATATATTCAACTGTAATTTATAATTCATATCCGTCTTCAAATCTAGCACTAATTCAGGAAATACGCTTTTCTGGAGTTATTATTTTAAAGCGTCGTTATAAAATAATTTACGCTATCCGATACATTTATTTTTATTCGTGAGAAATTATTTCCACCATTTCCCACGGGCCATTGTTTATAACAATTAGAATTTTGACAAATTGAGATTGATTCGTACTTATTTATTTTTATTGTGTACGGGATTGCAGTAGCAACTAGTTATAAATCACCCATCCCAATTTTAAAGTAAAATTATTCTTAATGTACTGTATTTTGATGAATCTAACTAAAGTTTCCAAAATATATTGCGCGTCACCGGACAAAGCATTAACTATTATATGTAGATCCCATAATTCATAAAAGATTCCGGCTTGAACTTTTTAGAACTCCATATTGAATTATTTTTTTCTACATATTTTATAGTTAACCCTTATCATGGTATTGTAACACAGGTGTTACACTAATTAAGGGATTGTGGGAAAAAAAATCAGAAACTGTAACATAATTTCAAATATGGCAACACATTCAAATACTATACATGCACTATTGTGTGCAGTGGTATCATCTGGTGATACATATTAAACAACGCTACAACTTTTCAAACGACATCGGGTCAACATGTCTGGACAGCGTGGGGGTGCGTTTTGAAAATTGGGGTAAATAATCTAAATATCTTATTAAACACTACATGTAGAGAAAATTTTATTCAAATAATTTTATTTGTTGATAATTCAGCTATGTAAATGTTCATGTTTTCGATTTTAGAATCATTTTATAGCCCTTTTTGTGTGTTATAAAAATTGACATTTTGGCAATGTTACGTGGGTGTTACATATAAAAAAACTATAAGGAAAAGTTGTGATTTTTTTTCTCTATTTTCCTTCATAACTTACCATATAACAAGGAATCACCAAAGAAAAACGTTAATATTTGGATAAATTGAACTTTGCCAAGATAAGAGTTAAGGCTTAATCAACACTTTTTTTTCAAGACAGTGTAATTTGTTTAGTCAAACACTGTGAAATTTACTTTATATAACGGTATAACCCTACCGGTTTGTAAGTTTTTCACCTCGGTCATCATTATCATCTCACGATAAGGTGAAAATCTTGAAACATATCGTTATATAAAATGGAAAAGTGTTTGATTAAACAAATACCAATACATTTCCTTCATATATCAATTTTATTCAAATCAACTGCGTTGACATTATAAAATCGCATTGTTACTGTTTATGAAATACATTCCTCACACCGTTTCTCTGCTAGAGTACACAGAAAGGAGAAAGCGCCAGAATTCTACACCCATACACCTTCTCACATAACTACTACGATTTCTGTGACTTTTTACATTTCCTTTTCTCAAAATATCCTACAAAATTTAATCATACTTTCCTTGGTCTCCCTCGTATACGCTTTTCACTCACATTTGCACTGTATATTTGCTTTGTTAGTCTTTATTCATTCGTTCCACGTACCGAAACCATCTCAGAGTGGCCTTCTTCATCTTACTCAACACATCAGCCTTAAGTTCACATCCATTCCTAATCACTTTCTTCTGTATACTGTTATACATTGTCACTCGGTGTGTTCTTCTCATCCAAGGCAAAATAGAAGGTCGAAGAGGTGTTGGCAGAAGTCAAATCTCCTGGCTCCGCAATATACGTAATTGGACTGGCATAAGGGGCTTTGGAGATCTTTTTCGTGCTGCCGGGGACAAAGATGTCTACTCTCAAGTGATATTCAACGTTGGGGGGACTTGACATGACACTGAGAAGAATGAGTGTTCTTCTCAATGCACGTATTTAATCGGTTCTTTTTAGTTCTGTAATTTATTATTCAAGACCTGTGTCCGCCCCATAATGACATACAGCATAGAGTCCAGAGCCGACACTGTCAAAACCAAAAATCTCCTTCGAACCAGTGAAATGAAGGTACTCAGGAGTATCGCTGGCAAACCCCTTCGTGATAGAGTACGTAACACAGAAATCCGAAGGATGTGCGAAGTTGAAGATATTGTCAGATGTGGACGACAGAGAAGAAGGTTCTGGAACGAACATGTATCCAGAATGGCGGAACCAAGAGCCGTAAGAATGGCCAGGGACAGTATCCCCGCAAGCAAGCAGACCTCCCAAAAGATGGAAAGACAGCTGACAGTCGACGTCACAAGAGGGAACCAATGATGCAGGACCATAACAGGTCAACATGCCTAAAATAAGAAGAAGAATTTATTATTAAATATAATCACATTAAAAACTATAAATGAAAATTAATGATTAAGAATTCCTTCCGAACGTTAGTCATTTTTCGTTTCAGGTAGACGATATGGATACCCAATTTATAATACGGAAGACAGCTGCACTGACTCCAGAACATTCCTCATTAATGTTTTTATATAACCAAAAGGTACATCCATAAAAACGCTGTAAAATTAAGAGCAGTATTGTAATATGAATCATTTTTACACTCGGCATTTTTTTTTGTATAATTAAGGACTACCCCACATGGAACGGACTGCAACCACGATCAGTTCCAAGTTATTAAACAAAAACGTAAAATCCATCGTCCTGCTTTAACTAATGCACTTTCAGCAAGTTAAAAGGGGAAGAGACGTATAAAACACTGTTGTTTTTTTTATGTTACTCTCAAAAGGTAGGATTCTTTAGTTTCACATGTAACTTAAGAATTATTTTTTTAAAATGTAACCAAACTTCGATTTGGTTGCAAAGGAAGTAAGCTCATACAGTGATAAGATGAAGGAAGGTTTTAAGAACAGGTTCGTATGTCGGATGGTTGGGATTTGTTGATTATTGTGTCCAACAAAGCCACCAAAGGAAAAAAAGTGAGGTTGGGTTAGGTAATAAAGAGAGCGATCGGTTTTTGGGCGTCTTATCTGTCCAGGGCTGCAATTGTAAGTTATTGATTTAATCATTGAAATTTATTTTGTCGATTTTTAGAAATAAAATAAAAAATTTCATAGAATGAAAAAAAATAAAACATTTAAGAATTAAATATGCTACGAAAAAAAACGTGGGAAAAATACATAATTACGTTTGTTTTATACGATTTTTTAATTTCTCAATTTTCTGTGTTTAAAAAATCAAACTTAAAATAAAAAATGTACTTGGCAGCCACTTTTAAGTCAATTGTTGCATTATTTTTTTACTAAGCTTTCAGCATTAACATGCATATACCATCAAGCCGTGTCCCGTGGAAGGTATAGAAGACAGATCTCCTCCACTCCTTTCTATTCATGCACCCAGATCTTCCCTCATTTACATCCATATGTATGTCATCAAATATGATCTCCTGCTTCTCTTAACCCTTTCCGGTCCACAAAAAAAAAAAATGTTCCATCAGGTCCACAAAAGATTTACAGAATTACAGGGTTAAACAATACATCCAGGTTGTTTTTAATAAAACTATATTTATGTTCACAAGGTTGTTTTTAATAAAACTAAATTTATGTTCATAAGAAAATTTTTGGAAGAGATTTCTACATGGCAATAAACTCGCACGGTTAAAAAAAAAATAAAAAAAAAATAATAAAAAAAAAAAAATGTCGAATGACATTCGACATAGGACTCACTGGAATAAAATCGATGTCGAATGACATTCGACATACGACCGGAAAGGGTTAAGTCTTATCTTTCCCACAGTTGAAACATCTCCTTCCACTAAACGTTTTAGAAAAAAAATGGTTTTAATTTTTATTCGTAAAACAATAAAAAATACTGATAAAAAAAATTATTGGATTATTTTTCGCGAAGAAGCAAATGTGAAAAAAACATTTATAATAAAAAAAAAACAAATATGAAGATGGCACATTTTTTTATGAATGCGGCCCTTAAAAGATGCTCCAAAAAAATGATCACCATGTAATAAAAAAGGCCCGCCTGCATTTCGGACGGAGGTAGAAGGTTCAACAAACCCACGTGGCGGCTGCTACAACAGAACCGTAACATCTTGACCTCTCTCTTTATTATGATAAATAGACATAATCGAGGCAGAGATGGACGATCCTCGGCACGATCGATGGATCAATCGACAGATAATTTTACAATAATAAAAACCGAACTTAGAATGCTGTTGGTATCCTTCTTGTACATTTGAAAATTGTATTAAAATAAAAGAGACACATACTGATAAGCACGATCGATGAATCGATGTGCTGTATTAAGAATAACTAAAAAGAACTCTCATATTCTGGATCCCTTTCTAATAAATATATAATGGTTGGGAATTTCTGAGACAAAAAATGCTCGGCGTAAATGATTTACCGAATCTGAATCGATACATGAAAATATTAATACGTAAGAGATCCAACCAACAGAAATAATATATATTTAAGATAAAAATTTAAAAAATATAAAAAATGACTCATACACAAAAATATTTGGAAGATAAAAAGTGAATGAATCGATTTCATTATGCTTTAAAAATACTTAACGAAATCGAATGACAGCAAATCTTTAAACAGTATTTTTTAAGAATAAAAGAACATCTTGATTTGGTTTGTTTTTGCAATATATTAGTTACATATCTACTAATATGTATGTGAAATAGTACTTAAGACATAATTGATATAAAAATTAGTTTTGGCTGATTAGACAAAAACTATGTATATCTTTATCGCACGTTTAAAAAAATTACAATGAAAAGGTTTTTTTTTAATTGAGCGGTTTTTTTAGTTCCATTTTTTTTTAATTCATGAAGAAAACACAATTTGCTTTGATTTCAATTTTTTTTTATTGATCATTAAAGTATAGTGTATGACATTTAAACACAAAAAAACAATATCCGCCAAATGTTCACCTCTTGCAGCTCCACAGATGTCCACTCTTTTGTCAAAATTTTCGATGACATTTTGGCATAATTGCGGTTCTAACTCACCAATAACGCGAATAATTTCGTTCTTCAGCTCAGGAATTGATCGGGTGTCATTCTTATAGACCTGGCTTTTAACGTAACCCCAGAGAAAATAGTCCAACGGTGTCAGATCACATGATCTTGGTGGCCAATTAACATCACCGTTTCCGGAGATTACAATATTAACATAAAATAATTCAACAATTTGAACGCGTTGTTGTATTGTATACAACTCCATTTTTTATAAATGTCATTAATTACACTTGTCAAATGTCACAAGACTCAGGCAAGTTCGCGACGCCATCTATGTTTTATCCAAGAATAAAAAAAAACTCTCAATTTGAAAGACCCTTTAGATAAGCAGAACGACGATTTCTAAAAAAATCTTCTGTTTTCTTCCAATTATACCCGCCTTCCGAAGTACGTACACAAAAACCTCGATTTAAGAAATTGATTCGATGAAATTGATTTTTGTACAAAACATACTTGAGAAAGTTTTTAGTGTAGTTGAGAAAATCCGAGAGTATAAGTTTTTTTTTTGTTATATTAATTTATTTTTTTTGAATTTTCATGGAAAATATATAAATGGGATTATGAATCAATTATTTATCAAAAATTCCGATAAAATCTCTCCCCCAATTGAAATGTTATAGAAAAAATTGCTTTTAACGTTGCGAACATTTTTTTTTCAACGGTTCGCCATTCGTGTCTTATGCATGCCGTTGTAGGGAGAAATTACATCTTATACACTAGGAGCGGCCAACTTGTTTGTAGTCGCAATCAACTTCTTATGAAAAAAATAGTCGCAATCGACTTCATACGTAAAAAATAGTCGTGATCGACTTTTTACGTAAAAAAAAATAGTCGCAATCTACCTATCAAATTCGGGAGATTTAACACGTTAACATATGTTAAAAAATAATAACTAATAACTAAAAGTTTATTAATAAGCATAAGCGGAATCTACTTCGCTAAAATATAAATAAAGAAATAAAACTATACATATGTACATGTTAAATAAGATACATACATTTATTTGGAGTAGAAATGTAATGTATCCCTACCAATGTTAATCTTATCATATACTCTGTTATCTACATCCAATAAATATTAGTGTTATCGCGTGTATGTCAAACTTAACTCAATGTATTATGTTAAAATTTATTATCTTGTTGGAATTATCAGGAACCGTTTACTATCCAAATTCAATAAAGATTTGATTTGATCCAAATTCAATAAAGATCACTAAATGGAAGTAAACAGCGAACGAGACATTCCAAATAAGTCGCCTGATATCGATTTGACTTAACAAAGAGCACCGATAACATACCCGACCAAAATTCCTTCTTAATTATCTAAGGGTCGTGCGTACGTTATCATTGCTTTAAATAGGACGTCATATCAGAGGCAGCAATCATTATTCTTAAAGCCACTAAGATGTTAACATCATCGTTATTATTAATTCCACAATACTGTTAATATTATACTTCAATGTAATTCAACGATTATACAAATAAAATTGCACAGTTGAAATTCTAAAAGTGTTTTCGTTGCAAAAGGCCATAACAGACATATCTACATATTAAAAACGGATAACTTATTGACTGCATGTACGTAATGAGATTTGACAACGTTGCACGCCATATTATAAGTTACGCAGAAGACCGCGATCGCCCTGTTGATAAACCCTGATATATACATTGTCATACAGGCCCTAAAATTAACATTTTCAGTGTTTAAATCAGGGGTAGCCACCCTTTTTAGCGAGTTCCAAAACCGGTATTGAGAAAAGGCTCGCGGACCACACGTGTATGTTTTTAATTGGAGTCTCTGAAAACAATGTACGTTAACGTTCTCCAAAGTCTAACTATCAACACTACCATAAAAAATGGAATTGGTTCGAGAGCCAAACGAGAGCCAAACCACTGAACAACGAGAGCTGACAAATTGTAACTTTGTTTTTTTTTTATTGATAATAAATCTTTTTTTTTATTTAACAAAGTTATACATAGTACAAACATTTGCCAAAAGCTATATCTATACACAAATCTAAATCTAACGAACTAATCTAATTTATATATTATAGCCATGAATAAACTTAATTTTAATTTATAAGTGTCATTTTATTTTTAATAATCTTAATACGTAATATAATTTCTTAGAAATAGTTAACACCTACATACTACTAAAAAAACAATTCTTGCAACTAATTATTTAGCAAATACATGTCCACTGGATATAAGTACAATTCACATTATATGAGTGATTAAATAAATAAATATAAGCATTATTTTGGATAACAGTTACAAATAAAAATAAATATGTGTCTGTGTTTTATTTTCTTAACCTATATTTTTTGTTAATATATAGTATTATAAACTATTTAACTTTGGGGAATATTTCAATTGTATAACACTTTCGTTGAATAGTATTATCAACTATTAAACTTTGGGGAATATTTCAATTGTATAACACTTTCGTTGAATAGTATTATCAACTATTAAACTTTGGGGAATATTTCAATTGTATAACACTTTCGTTGAATAGTATTATAAACTATTTAACTTTGGGGAATATTTCAATTGTATAACACTTTCGTTGTATAGTATTATAAACTGTTTAACTTTGGGGAATATTTCAATTGTATAACACTTTCGTTGTATAGTATTATAAACTATTTAACTTTGGGGAATATTTCAATTGTATAACAAACTATATCTTCAAACCAACTAGAAAGATGTTCAAGATGTTTTATTTGAAAATAAGATCGAAATCCATTTTTAAAAACTCTGGGATCCAGCAGGGATCGAACTCGCAACACCCCGTGGTTCGGAGACAAACTTCTTATCAACAAGGCCACGGAGGTCGGTTTTATTAAACAAAGTATGTCACTATTATTAAACAAATATTCCACATCCGGCCCGCGAGTTGGCCACGTCTGGTTTGAAGCATAGATGTGCATGTCCAAGTGTCGTCAAGAGGAATTAAACACAATATCCATGTGTACTCAGTGAGCAAAAATTGTGTTCAGAACGCAGTTTCCGTATTATGGTGAATTATAAATTGTGAAATATTAACATAAACGAACCTACCTAAATAAATGGACATGTACAAGTATGTCAAAGATATTTATAATAATAATAAAAGGACAATTTAAACAGTGCCGTTACGAGAGAAAACTCTCCTAGAGGGTGCTCTAAGGGATTCAAAACCACTATTATTGAAATATTAAATAACAAAAAAAAAGTCAAATGTAAGGATAGGACACCCATAATCGTACATATATACCATCAGGTCGTCTCCCTGTCGGGGAAGGCAGAGAATACAGAGCGCCATACTTTCTTATCTCGGTACACCTCTTTTTAGTCTCGTCAACATCCATACAACTTCTCTACGTTTCATTCTTTCAGAATACCACTCAATTGATCGAACCATACTTTCCTTCGTCTTCCTCTCACACGTTATACACTCGCATTTGCACGATATATCTGTTTTGTTAGTCTTTCTTCCTTCATTCGTTCTACATGCCCAAACCATATCAGCGTGCACTTCTTCACCTTACTTCCTTACTTCAGGATGAGAAAGAAACGGAAATGCAATTAGCGAAACGATTGTTATTCAAGAGGCACCGCAGAAAACTTAACAAAGAAAGTAAGAGAATAAGTGATAGTGACACATTCGACATAAGATGGAGTGTAGTGGGTATGTAGTGTTCATTCAATAATAATAAATGTTGATAAGACATCTCAAAAAGGGTTGTCTTCGAGTGCTTTCGCAAGCTAAACACGCCACCCATATCTCAACACTTTCTGACTTAAATATGAGGAACATTTCTTTATATGGTAAACTTTGTTGAGTTTTACTAAACATACGTAAGAATGAACTGTCATAGATTTTTGTCTCAATGGAGCGTATTCCTTCACAAAAAAAACTTGTCTTCAAGTGATTCTTAAAGTTGCATACGCCACCCATATATCTTACACTTTAAGACAGAAATAGTGTTAACCAAAATGACATCATGAATACTAGTTTTTGTTATGGATAATTAATTAAACCGTGTGTGTGGTTTTCATCAACTTGACATCATAAAACAATAAATATCGTATAAGTTATTACTTATGGCCATTAACAAATACATATCTTTGCAAAAAAATATCCATACAATATTACGTTATACATAATACAATAGCAGTATTGTTGCAATAACAAAATAAACACATTAAAATTACTATTAAATAAACACTATCATCGGCTAAAATCAATAAATAAATAAACTATAAATCTAATGAATCATTGGGCACAGCTTGAATACCCAAAAATCTAAAAAATAATTTATTTGATTTTTTTCGTAAATATCACATTGCCCGTTACAATATCACTAAAAATATTTTAAATAAAATGAATGTGTTCCAATTCGAAAAAAATGTTAACAAATAAAAAATACGCTTGTGTATTTTTATACAGAATGGTAATATGTTATGTGTATTGTACGTCTAACCTAAAAAGTCCAATTATAATATATCCGCGATTTTTTTTATTTTTTAATCCATGAAGCAAAAATCTATTTTGTTCAGATACCTTGATATAATACACTTTTTTTAACGAGGTGTGAGCAAATTTACTTTACTGTGTAGATATTTGGAAAACATATAAAATAGGACAAAAAACAATTATTATAGATTTACATAAAAAAAAAAAAAAATACTGTATTGTATTCAAAGCCTTTTTGTATTTATCCAATAAAAAAATTACAAAGAAACGAATTATTCTTAATCCGAAATGCGTCATTTACCCAAATAAATAAAACATAAAAATGAAATGAAGGTATATAATCCTTACCAGCTTTTGAAGTAAAATATTACCGGCAGCCCATACATATCCTACACAGTGACGAAAATATTACCGGCAGCCCATACATATCCTACACAGTGACGAAAATATTACCGGCAGCCCATACATATCCTAGACAGTGACGAAAAATCGGTTTAACTAAGAAAAAACGGACGAGAATGGAATATTTTTTAGAAACCGAATTTCGATGATAAAGAAAGGAAAAAATATAATCTGATCTGAAAAAAATGAGAATTTGAAGGGATTTCTTTAATTTTGAAAAAAAAAACTTCCGAGAAAAGATGCTAAATTTAACGGAATCAATTATGTTTTTCACATTTTCTAAGAAAACATTTTAAAAAATACAACTGGGAGAAAATGATAATTCGATAATATAACTGAGGAGAAAAATCTTAATCTAAAATTAATGGTGTATAAAAGTGTATTAAAAGATAATTTGAATTTTGCTGATGAAAAATTCAAATATATTTAATTAAATTAATGCGAGAAAATTTAATTTATGTATTGATTCATACATACGCGATTTAAAATATGGTGGAAGAAGTGTAAGAAAGAGTGAATTAAATGTATGAGGACTTGTGTGTAGATGGTATTGTTATGCTTGTTAAAAATGGAGGCGTAAGGAAAATGATAAGTGCGCTGTATAAGAGATAGATAGATGCCTGTACGAGAGATGAAAAAGGTGTAAAATTAATGAACCGAAATCTAAGCATATGGGTTAGCCCATAGAAACTGGAGCAGGTTAACGAGTTCTGTTATTTGGGCAGAATGTTCACGACTGATGGGCGAGAGTCGAAAGTGACATTGAAACAAGGGTAGCGACAAGGAAAAAAGGTAAACGGAGCACTAAATGTTATATATAACAACCGCGCTACATCAAAAGTAGCAAAAATGTGTAGAGAATGTATGACGAAAACATGACTCAACAACTATACAAGTCAGAAGAACAACGTAATTAAATTGAGGAAAATACGACTGGATCAAGAGGACTAGATTTTGAAAGAAGGTAAAATATAAAGTATGTATAACCTAACATCGTGCATGACGAGATGCAGGAGTGTGGATGAGGCGAAATTTGTGTGCGTGGATCCAAGTTTGGAGATCTGTTCTCTTTGCCTCTCCTACAAGAGACACGGCCTGATCATATGTATGTAATATAATATAAGTACAATAATTTTCATTTGAATCTATAAGTATTTATTTAATCATTAATAGTAATATTGTCCCCTTCAAAGTAGTCCCAATATAATAAAATACACTTTTGCCAACGTATTTTCCCAATCCGCAAAACATTTGTAGAACACACTTTTTGGGATAGCCTTTAGCTAACCGAGCGATTTTGCCTTTATCTCCTCTATGGTTGCAAATTGTTGTTCTTGCAATGTTCTCTGTATCTTCGGGAACACGAAAAAGACGCAGGGGGAAATATCCGGCTGCAGCTCATGGCTGTGATGGTTTTGGTAAAAAAATCATGGATTAATAATAAAATGTAAGTCGGTGCAATATCGTGGTCCGAAATCCAGGAGTTATGTGCCCACAATCTCTGCTCTTTCCGATTCTGGAATATGCGGACGTATGCTACTTGGATGTTACAGAGCTGGACAAATTACAGCGTCTTCAAAATGTGTGTCTAAGTTCATTTTCAACCAACGTAAGTACGATCATATAACTTCATACAAGAAGTAAGTAATAAAAAGTCACAAATTTGACACGAAAAGTTATCCTTTTAATAAAAAGTCACAAACTTTACACGAAAACTCCTTTTATACATTGTTTTATTCAAAAGTCACATAAAAGTCTTTTTAAATATACTTTTAATAAGTTACAAACTTGTTTGGCATAATGATTTTTTTATATCATTTCAAATTCGTCAAAATTGTCATTTTATTGGAAAACATCTTATTTTAAATTTTTGAAAAACACAACACTTATCAAACGCAAAAATATTTAAATTTACACGAAATACTTGATCTCATTTGTTGTAAAATTAATAAATAAATAAAATAAAAACTTATAAAAATATGTCAAATTTATAAGATATATTTTGTTTATAATACAAACTTATACAAATAAATAATTGACAACAATAATATAAAAAAATTGCCAGTTCTTAAAAAAAAAAACTTGAAGTTTTTCATACTTTTAAGAACTACCCACAAAATAACATTCTTTATGAGGGGACCAAATTTTACTAGTAGAAGGGATATATTGTTTTAATTCACTTAGAACACGTACACCCCGTGCTATGTCTCTTTATGGATAAGCAGAGAGGACAGATCTTTTCATCATTCATACACAAAATTCATACCTCGTTCACATTCGTTTATCTTTGTCAAACATGTTCTTCTGTTTGAGATGAGGTGTATGGATGTAGAAAATGCGAAATATATGTGTTGCGATAAGAAAGTCTGGCGCTCTCTCCTATCTGCCTACCCTGACAGGAAAATAGCGTGATGGTATGTATATATGTATAATCCAATATGTAAAAACCTAGGAGTGCTAATAGATAACACACTCTTATGGCGAAATCAAATAAATGAGGTAAGCCGAAGGATCTTCTTCAGCCCTCATTCCCTTAAAGTGTTGCAAAGATTCCTACCAAATAAAATCAAAATTTTACTCGTACAATATCTGCTCTTTCCGATTCTGGACTATGTGGACATCTGTTATTTGGATGTTACAGAGGAACAGCTGGACAAATTACAGCGACTTCAAAATGGTTAATTTTCAACCTACGTAAGTACGATCATATAACATCATACCAGAAGGCATTGAACTGGTTGAATGTTAGAAATAGACGCCAAATTCACAACCTGTCTCTATTGTATAATATCCTTAACTGTCCCGCCACCCCCTCTTATCTCGCCGAAAATTTTCAGCGTCTTTCCAATCATGGATTAGCGCTACGCTCAAACAGATATTGTTTATTGGCCTTTCCAGTTCACCACTCCTCTTTCTTTAGGTCGTCCTTTACTGTCCATGCAGTGAGACTCTGGAATCATTTACATACCAATATAAGACTCGCTCCGTCCTTGGCATGCTTTAAGAAGCTACTGAAAAAACTCTTCATTTCTAGTCAGTAAAATAACGTGTTTCATTCCTGATCTTTTTTCCTTTCCTCTCCACCACCCCTTCCTTTCCTTTTGATTGATGATACCTCACTTTATATGAAAAAGAATGTTCGGGTGATTGTCCGTCTTTGTGGGGTTCGTGGGCATGTGTTCACGTATATGTTTATGGAGTTCGTGGGGATGGATAGTCATTTGAATGATTTATGAGACCACGTAACTTGCTTCATTTACTTTTGTCTGGTTGGTTGGAAGAGATTGCCGCCTGGCAATAAGCCCACCAGATTGTATTTGCAATAATAGTGTAAAATAAATAAATTGTTTTCTTCGGATCGCCTCATGCAAACCTCAAGAAAAATCTTTATTCATTTATTTTTAAAATGAAAAAATCACTAAGTGCCAAAATGCGTTTTAAATACTTGCCTATCAAACATAAACTGCCCATCCAATATGGCAGAAAATTGCCAACGCGAGGAAAAAAGATGGGCTCGTCAAAAACAAGCAGCTCGCAAAATTAAAAAATTCTCTATATTTTTTTATCAAGCCACGTAACAAATATGATAACTCTCAATTTTAAAACGATAAAAACCAAGTACGTATTTAATATGAACTTCTTTAACAAAAAAAAATACGGGAAATTTATAGTATCTAAAGTTTGTAAATAATTGAGTCGAACTCGGCAACTCAATATTTAAAAAGCGTACATTAATCAATCTTGTATGTGCGAAACCCAGTTAAATAACATATACTCGTATATTTATTTCAAGGTTTAATAAGTCTGAAACTAAAGTATCCCATTCAAAGTGGAATTATATAGGTTTAGGTATCTCCGAAAAAGTAACATGTAGGTTAATCCCTTTTATCAAACAAACGTTAAAATTTAGTTGAAATGATCGTTGTTTAAATAGTTCAGGCGTAACTTTGTGGATAAAAAGTAAAAACATTAACTTTGTTCTATTTCACTATATTTTAGCACATCACTCTGCGCAATTCAATTATATACAATGTGTCGCAATACACGCGGTGTAGTCAGATGAGTTCGTTCATCTTTTTAACCTGTGGGTATCGACTGCCCGACGGGTTAGGTATATACCATATATATATATCAAGGGGGTTGCGAAATTGAAATTAATTTACGTGTACATTTTCTGAGCAAAGTGTACTCATTTATTTTTAGTGACGCTAAACAGTAGATATGTTTAATTGACAAAAATTATCGTATTTGTGCAAGTACAGCATTTATGCGACCAGGTGCTAATACATTAATAATATATGTTTTTGACGTGAAGTCTTAATATTTTTTTATCTTTTGTGGGGGGTCGCAAGGCTAAAATGGTTGAGAAACTATAAGTGAGTTAAACTATATTAAATAACAATTTAATAACACTGTCCCTGATTTTATGGGGAAGAGAGAAGTCAAGGAGATACATTTAATAGATAATTTCATTTCTTACTTCTACTTACTTTACAGTCACTTTCAACTCTATTCTCCATAAGATCAAGGGCAATGTAAGCAACGTAAAGTTAAGTTTAACTTCTTCTTCCCAGTGTCATATCAGGTCTCCCCAACATTGAATATCACTTGAGAGTATGCATCTTTGTCCCCGGCAGCCTGAAAAAGACCATCAACGCTCCTCATACCAGTCCAATCACGTGTATTGCGGAGCCAGGAGATTTGCCTCCTGCCAACACCTCTTCGACCCTCTATTTTGCCTTGGATGATCAGGTGCAGTAGTTTGTACTTTGCTCCTCTATGTACATGACCCAAATAGGACACCTTTTGGATTTTAATATTAGTCAGCAACAATCTATCAACTTTGGCTCTTTGAAGAACACTTATGTTTCTGACCATATCCGTCCAGAGTATCCGTAGCATTCTCCGGTGCATCCACATTTCGAATGCTTCCAGTTGGTTCATACTATTATACCAACTTAGTTTAACTAACTTTAAGTTAAATTCAGCACGCACAAACAAAAAATACAAAAAAAAGCAAAAACAAAAATGGGGTTTTATCAGTTGGTTTTCAAAACGCGCCAGTGACCGAGCGTATCTAATATTAGTTGGTAACTGGTTCCAGAGTCTCCCTACATGGACAGTGAATTTACATAAAATCTTTAAAAAAATCATACACAGTCGTACAAATTTAATTTAACTAGTTTGTGGTATAAAAAGAGGACATTAAATAAAAAATAGTCGTAGTTAAAAGGTGTAGTGTACTACGAAAGATAACTATCGAATGTATGAAGGTTACATGTTGTACAAGGCACTCCAATGTCCGACCGTTGAGGGACATTTTATGTCCCATAAATTTATTTGTCACTTTTGTTTCTAAGACCAGATTCGTCACAACTCGGTAGCAGTGGCAAAATAAAGTAGCCAGAATTTTAAATACGGGACCAAAAGATATCAATAAATCTTAACAAAAACAATAAATAATTAACCCATTATTTGGCAACGTCTTTTTGGAGTTAAAACATTTTGAATATTTTATTGCACGTATTTATGTATAATACATACATACTATGTATTTCTTCAAAATTAGTCACAGCTACACTTGAAAATGTCTTAAGTATACTGCAATGGGACAGTAAAGGCTTACTGATTGATGGAAAATACGTTAGCTATTTGAGATTTGCAGACGATATTGTCATATTTTTTGCAAAACCCGAATGATTACCAATTAGCACCAACTTAAGGAATTGGCAGAGGTAAGAAAACGAATTGGTTTAAAAATGAACACATCAGGAATTGAATCCGAAACTCCGGGTTAGAAAACAAGCATTATATCAACAAAGTCAAGGATGTTAAAAAATATGGAATATAAAAAGCAAAGGGATACATAATAGTGGAAAATAAAAAGGAAAAACAAAACATTTCATTCCGATTACTGCTGTCGGACAGTATTCCCGCGGCCCGCCCCCCTATCTCCCTATTTGAAGGTGAGGCGGTCGCTTCGGAACAGCCCCGCCAACATTTAGAATTAAACAGCCGAAAAACATTAATGAAATAAAATTAATAGCCGTGATGCTTCCGTCCTGAGCGAGGACAAACACCAACTTGGGAGCAGAAAATGTAAAAAGGAAATGTTTTGTTTATATACCCGTTGGTAAAGGTGGATTTTATTATGGTCATGTTGCATGATGTGGCAATAATGCCAACTTGGATTCGGAAGAAGTCAAAATTTGTTCTGAGTCGAATATTACTGTCCCAATGTCTTATACTTATATTACTTATAATTTGCTTTATCAAACACTGTTTATTCCACTTTTGTAACGGTATAACCCTACCGGTTTCAAGGTGCACACCTCATCTTCAGGGGAGCACAAACAAGACTAAATTCTGTAGAAATTTCTAAGTCAGTACATCGAGGCAAACATCTGGTAAACACTTTTGCATCCATTTATATAACCGAAGCAAGTATATAACGTGTCAGAATTTCGGATGTCTTCAATAGCTTAAAATCAGGCAGCAAAGAAAACTTCACGCTCTGTCGATATTATTTTGCGTGCTTAATAATCTCAATTCTCCTTCATATTTTTGGGAAAAACTTGTTTCTTTCAGCACATGGACGTTCTTTTTAATCAATTGATAAGAGACTCCTTTGCATACCAACACATCACATGACATCTTCATTCATGGTTTACTCGGCGCGACTGTCGAACGGATTTCCTAGTTTTATCTGATGTGCGCAACTAACTGTTTCTAAACTGTTTATATTTTATTTATAGTTAAGGCATTAACATTGTGGAAGTTTAAAGATCTAAGCAGGTAGAAATAAAAGATCTTCACTTTTTTCTCTTCTGCCACGTCAACACTAATTTGTATTACAATTTCGTTGCATTCTGTCTGACGAAGATATGGGCCGGTCTATACTCAGAACAACCAAAATTAATTAAGCTAAATATCTTATAAGGGCTGTATGGAGTGGAAGCGTGGACAGTGATAATGAAGGAAAGAAACATGATAGATGCTGATCCGGACGGACCGCATGGCACACCACCATGGACCGCAAGGCACACAAACGTCTATATAATCCAAGAATTGGGTATTAAGACTTTCGACAACATGCAGGAAAGGAACCCTTATATAATATACTTAAGGCATATTGCCAGAAAGAATAACGACAGTCTGAAGAAGCTGATAATCACTGGGACAGCTGAAGGAAAACGAGCAAGATGAAGGTATTATACAGCGTGGCCCAAAGGAAACACCTGTTTTTTGAATGACTAGTATTTTGCAAAGAGAGGAAACGCATGTTTTTCATTAAAGCATAACATTGTTTATTTTCAAGATAATTTTTTGATTAATACAGGTAAATGAAGTAATAATATTGCACCTTTAAATTAATTGTGAAAAATAATGTCAGGCAAGTGTTGGCCTTCTTCGCGGTTACATATCAGCAGGCTCTCTTAAAAGTTATGCATCACTCTCACAAAAATTTGTTCTGGTATTCCTTCGATTTCTTGACGAATAGAAACTTTCAGTGGGCGAAATACTAGCCATTCAAAAACAAGCGTTTCCTCTGCGCCACCCTGTATAAGCTGACGGACGTATTTTAGACCTTATATTTATGTAAAAGTGTTTGTTTAAGATGGAAGGACCAAATAAAGGAGTTAACAGGATCCTCTTGAAACACAGCAATTCACATAGCCCAGGACCGCGTTGGTTGAATGAAACAGGTTCTAGATATTCCTAAATAGACATGGCGTGATAGTATATACTCTTATAACACTGCTTACGTTTCAATATTAATTTTCAATTATTATTTGTCGGTCGGTATCAAAAGATAACTTGACCATGTAAATAAATGACATGATGACAAATGATTCTTAATGTTGCCAGTAAACAACTTCTACCTCAAACGGGAATGTCGTCTTTATCTTTTTAATCTAGCTTACAATCTTAAAGAGGTGATTCTTCTAAAAATACTACATCTCCTTAGTATGTCGTCATTAGAGCAGATTTTTTATCCATCCAAACGAGCACGAAATGAAAAAGGAATCGACATCTAAATGGAATTAAAAACACTGTAGGGTACCTACCCCCGAAACACATTAGCGAAGTGGAAATTTTCGCACGGGCAATACAAGAAAAGGCCGCCATCTTATTTTTTTTCCGCGTTTTTTCTATCTTTCTTCATTCCAAGTCCTATATTAACCCATATTCATATGCTTTTCTAGACAACTATTCCTTACAAATATTTTTTACAAAATCTTCGCTTTCGTCGTTGATTGACATGGTTTTAAGAATTAATAAGCGATTAATTCTTTGAAAAATAATAAGTTATTCGCTCATGGGTGAATGGTCACCCATAATAAGAATTTTGTCTTTGTTTGGAGATCGCATCCCTTAAATAATTATAATAATTCAATACTTATATATTATTTATAGTTAAGGCATTAACACTGTGGAGGCTTAAAGACACTGTAATTTGTTTTTATCAACCACTGTTTATTCCACTTTATGTAACGGCATAAGCCAACCGGTTTCAAGGCTAGGCAAGACAAGGAGGGGAGCACAAACAAGACTTGTTTGTGCTCCCTGATGATGAGTTGAAAGCCTTGAAATCGGTAGGGTTATACTGTTACATAAAGTGAAATTAACAGTGGTTAATAAAACAAATTACAAATTCAATACCTGTATGCAGAAAACACTTTCACCAGAATGAATTGCCTCAGTAAAAACGCTAATGTATATATGATTCCTATGACTTTTTACATTTCATTCTTCCAAAATATCATACACTTAATCTAACCACACTTTCCTTGGTCTTACTCTACCACGCCTACCTCACACATTTGCACGGTATATTTGTTTTGTCAGTCTTTCATCATTCATTCGTTTCGCGTGCCCAAACCATTTCAAAGTGCTCTTCTTAATTTTACTCAACACATCATCCTTAAGTTCACATTCATCTCTAACTACTTAATTCCGTATTCTGTCATACATTGTCACTTCATGTATTCTTCTTAGTGCACGCATTTCTACGCCAATCATTCGGTTAGAATTAGAATTTGTGTTTGTTTTTTACTACTTATTATTCATTATGAGTGTTCTGTCGGGGTAGGCAGAGAGGAGAGAGAGCAAGGATTTCATATTGAGACACACCGTTCGCCTCTTTTAAATCCATAAGGTTCTCAAAAGTTCTGATCCAGTCTTACGATTTCTCTGCCTTTTTACATTTTTTTCATTCAAAATATCATACATTCTATTCAATCATACTTCCCTTGGTCTATCTCCTACCACGCTTTCCATATTTTAGTATTTCTTTATTCAATCGTTCCACGTGCCGAAATCATCTCTAAGTGCACGTATTTCTTCGTCTCTTTTCACAATCTTGTTACAATTCTACGTTTCACTCCCATACATCAAAACTGTTGTGGAATAGACGAAATAAGTCAGAAACTGAAAATGTGAGACAGTCGAAAATTTAGCCTTAGTGATGTGTTAAGATTGCGTACGATTGTAATACAGTTTGATGCGTTGTTTAGGATTTGGATGCAAACGGGTTAAGGCATGGGGCAGGGAGAAAGAATTTGGTACGTTTTTTGGCAATCATTATTATTTACGTAGTAGTCCCGTTGAAAACACATTAAGACCAAAAAACCGTAAGTGGAAAATAGAGCGAGAACCTTAAAACGTTTCTTTTAACCGGAGAAGAATAGTTTTCTGCTCCTCTACACTTAAAGCCTCCACTTCCCGCTCGCTACAGTCGGTCCTGGGAGGACTGTACACTTTAACGATATGTTGAATATTTTATTTCAAACTATCAAGACTTACCCAGTGGTAGTTCTCCTCAAATGGATTCTTTCTATCTTTATTTAAACATTGAGTGGAATCCAAAGTATTGCATATTCGTTGTATACAGTAAGATACAGGCAATCCTCAGTGAGATACAGGCAAAAGACTAGTTTACTGGGGATACGACAAATGAAAGGCGACAAACCCAGATCTATTAAAATAATGTATGTCCAAATTAAACTATAGTACCCGGCGGTAAATAATACACATCGGGCTTAAGAAAGAGACTGTCGCTTTGTATAGCGTCGTTTCCGTCGCACAATGCGCTAACAGTGCGTGCGACAGAGACGGCGCTCTACAAAGCGAAAGTGTCTTTCTTAAGACCGATGTGTATTACTTACCGCCGGGTACTATACCTGCTGTTTTTTTCGCAAATTATGTATATTTCTTGTCATGTGTAATAATAAATAAATAAACAGTACAACCCTAGAAAAGATCTCAAGCCATTAATACAATGAGTCGCAAAACACAAATGCATATGTCGAAAATTAACGAAGAGCAAAAAAAAGGTAGACTGAGAAAAGATACAATAAATTTGCCTGAAGACGCCATTTTTAAGGAAAATGTAATAAGTACAATAAAAGACAACCTTCGTAGTCAAGTTGATAAATCTTGTTGAATCCCCGGGGGTGAAGGGTTTAATTCCCGTTGGTTTTCGAAAAATAAAACTGGGTTCAACTCTCAAGCAAGGTTTTCCCTTCAAGCCTCTTTAAAACATTTTTGGTTGGTTGGAAGATATTGTCACATGGTAAAAAAACACTAGGTTGTACTGTATACAACGAATATGTAATACAATACATATTTATTCTGGTAAGAAAACCATAAAAAAACTTACCAAGGGAAGACAGACAACATACTTTTACAAAATAGTACATAGCAATTTACAAATAATACATAGTACTCGTAAATAGTACACAACTAACAAGGTTGTACTGTTTACAACGAAAGCGTATGAAAAACAGAGAAGCATGTATGACAAGATGTCATATTTCAATAATAAGATGCCGTTGATTGCAAAACGCACCATAATTACAGTACAACCAAAACAAAAAAGATTTGATTCTAAGAAAGGAAGAGAAAACCACTTGTCAAACCTTTCTAAGAAATATTAGGGGTATTAAAAAAGTGTTTTTTTTTTTCAATAAATTTTTTTTTTCTGGATAAATTTATTGCTTTAATGATTAATTAAATTTTTGTTATTACAAAATTCCTTTACTGTAACTGTTGCATTTTTATTTTCATGAAATTATCAATTTCATGAACAGTAAAAAAACAATTGCATGAACAGTAACAGTAAAAAAAAATTAATTGATCATCTAATGTACTGGTTTGTAAATGACCCCATTTGTTTTGTTCTAATTAATAAAGGAATGTTCACATAATAAAAACATGCAAGTCGCCCAAAGGACCTTTGTCTGCAGAAGGGTTAATTAAACACAATGCAAATAAAAACAACTACATTTTTTTAGGTATTTTTATAACAATAAAATTTAATTTACTAAAATAATAGTATTATTCAGTAGATATGTTATTAATCATGAATACTGAATAAATATCCAGAGTTTTATTCTTTTGAGGTTTCGATAACTGCATCTGAATTGAGTTGACTACATTCAGCGTCAGATTTTGATTCTTGATGAGGGTGTTTTCACCCATTTGATTCTTGATGAAGGTTCCCCATTTAATTATTGATGAGGGATTCGATTCACATTGTTATGATTATTGTGTTTTTCTATATGTATCGAGTGGATTATGATTATACGAACGAATTTTTGTTTCTGTTGTTATCTTGACGGATTATTTTGTGTATATGTCGATTTTTGAAAATCCTTCCATGCGTAAGATACAGCCCTGGGCATTGGCCTGCTGTGTATATACGGTGGTATATGTCTGCTTCTTTTGATCGTAATTTTGTGGGAGTCACGTTACTGTTGTGATAGTTATACTTTGTAACATCTTGTGTTTTGCATTGATGGGAACTAAAATTTTACACGTATTTTTTAATGGTCGAAATCGACCGTGCATTGTTACAAAATTAAATTAAATATATATTAATATATCGTCTTCTGAGCCTAGGAGAGCGTTGCTGATGCAACATTTTTTAAAATTATAGCTTTATTAATTTTGTAATTAGTTTCCAAGCCGTTGTTACTATCTGCCAATTTTGACGCCGGCGTTTTCTTAATTTTTCAAGAAGGCGTTATCGGAAGGTTGTCAGTCAACAGGCAAGCCAGGCTTCATAGTCCTGATGAGCATAGACACGTATGGTGTCGTGTGCAAAGCGCGGGAAATTTATATTTTATATTGCGTCTGTAAGACATCGATTCTTAGACGTATCCCGCCTTTAACGCATTCAGTGCTGAGTACACGCCTCGCATGTTTATATAAAGAAACGCCCAGCGCGGACGATACGCCAGGTGTGTTCTGTTGATAATATGTATTTATGTAAAATTTTATTCACGATGATTGTATTAAAAGACGATATGGGGAAAAAGTACGTAAAGATCAAAGAAATACGATATGTAAAATAGAGTTAATCTGTGTGCGTACCTAAATATTTATGCGTACCCAAGAAAGGACAACGCATGATGATATGAATGTACGTAATATTAAAATATAGTTTGAAATAGAGTTTCACTTAACGTCCTTATAACCTTGGCACGACGTTAAATGATACATATTGTGAAGCAGAGTACATGGTACTCGTAACAGGGGTCGTAGTAAAAGACGGCGCAACGACAAAAGGGGTGAGGTTGATTTATCGACATTTTTAGCTCCGATGTATTGGCGCCGCAGTTATGTAGGAATAACACAAAAATATTAATGCATTTGCAAGGGGTGAAACCATCCCCTTCTATGTCCGACATACGTATATAAATTAAAATTATAATCTAGAGGGGCGAGAAATACGTACTTAACACTTGCTGGGCCGAAGACGCATTTGATCGTTGCGTAAAAAACTTTTCTAAGACACGTAATGCTATTGGTAAATTTAAACATAATAACTACTTGATTCGTTACTATATAATGATTATATATTAAGATATCTTTAATTACTTGGATGATTTCTGGCTTAAAATAATGAAAAATAATCGAAGACAAAATCGAATTGAAAATACGACAGTCGATTTCGATTTTTATGTATTTTTCGATGACACGTGCAGATTGCATATTATTGATACTTTCATATTATTTAATACCACGCGGGAACAATTGTACATCTATGTACCGGCTTAGATGATATGTTAGTATACATCATTTTTACTGTCAACTCTTATGTCTGGGTGTGAAACGTGAACCAGGAAAATGATGTATAAGTTAGTTCACTGAGAAAAGTCAGTGAAGTTATCATATATTAGAAAACGGAATGATATAAATACGAACTTTAAAATAATATAATTAAGCAGGATGGAGAAGAACACTCCTAGATGATTTGGGCATGTAGAATGAATGAATGAAAACTCACTAATCAAATTAACAATGCGAATTTGAGGGAAAGTGTGCAAGGACAGAGAGGCAGAGGTAAATCACCAGCTCGATGGGCTGACAAAGCCAGGGACCCAACGGCATCCTCTGTGATGGTATCATTCCGAGAGAGACAAAGTAGGAAGAGGTGGAGACTCGTCGTGGCCACAAGGACTGCAGATATCACGACCCTCAGTCATGAGGAATTGACCAACTAAATGATGAATGAAAGACATGGTGAAGGAAGACTAGAGAAAGTATAGATGGATCAAGTTAATCTGTTAAAACAAAAAAAACGTAAGAGGTCTGTATATAAAGGGTCTTTCAAATTGAGCATTTTTTTTTAATTACAATATCTTTTTTTTTAATTCTTGAATGAAACAATTTGTTTTGATTTCCAAAAACTTTTTATTGGTCATTGAAGTATAATGTATGACATTTAAACACAAAAAACAATATACGCCAAATGCCCACCTCTTGCAGCTCCACAGATATCCACTCTTTTGCCAAAAATTTCAATGACATTTTGGCATAATTGCGGTTCTAACTCACCAATAACTCGAATAATTTCGTCATTCAGCTCAGGAACTGATTGAGGGTAATTCTTATAGACCTCGCTTTTCACGTAACCCCAGAGAAAATAGTCCAACGGTGTCAGATCACATGATCTTGGTGGCCAATTAACATTACCGTTTCCGGAGATTACAATACATAATATAATTGTTACTTTTAACGCGTTGTTGTATTGTATACGACTCCATTTTTATAAAAGTCATACATAAAACTTCTCTAATGTCACAAGACCTAGGCAAGTTCGCGACGCCATCTGTGTTTTATCCAAGAATTTAAAAAAACGATCAATTTGAAAGACCCTTTATATGAAAGGGGTAAAAATGTGTTTCAATAAAAAAATGTCTGGCGCCCTGTTGCCTCCGTCTCTGCCGACAGGGATACCGCGTGTAACCTTTAGACAATAGAAGGATGTCCCCGGGCGATAATGTGTTGATACTGTAACCCAGAGGGAAAAGAAACGCTTAATAATTCACAGCGACATTATATATTCTGTATTGAATATGTTGTCAACACGACCGAGTTTCATATTGATTGATCGCCATCTGTTGTTGCCAACGACAAATAATATTGTCATTCAAGAAGGTAAATGAATAATGAATGACGCTTCTGTTAAAAAAACAGGCGGATGTTTGATTGGTCATTTGATTTAAATGTTGAAGGTGTAATTTTAGATGGTTGTTGAAGATATTGAAGGGGTTTGATTTAGAGGTGTATGTTATATGTTGGAAGGTGTAGTCGAATTGTATTTCGAGTATCATTTAATTTATCTTGGTATGGTGATGAATACACTGAGTTCTCAGCCATCGTGTCAGTGCTTCTCAAACTTTTTCAAATCTTAATTAGCCTGAGAAATCTGAAAAAAGTGTAACCCTCCTTGGCCTGGTGGTAAACCACTTGTCTGCTGATCCGGAGGTTGCGGGTTCGATCCCCGCTGGAAACCAGATTTTTTTAAATAGGATTCCAGTCTGTTTAAAATTGATTGGTTGGAAGAGATTTCCACATGGCAATAAACTCGCCAGGTTAAAAAAAAAAGTCTCCAAAAAAATATCTTGCGCAACTAACACTAATTTCTTTTTTTTAATAAAGTAATCTAACATATAAAACAAACATTTGCCAAAGGCTATATCTATATACAAATTTATATCTTAAGAACTAATTATTTATATATTATAACTATAAACTAACTTAGTTTAAATTTCCTATTTGCAATTTTTATTTTTAATAATCTTTGTATTTAATATTTTGTAAATAATAAACACCTTGTAATTTATTTTATCAAACACTGTTTATTCAACTTTTTTGTAACGGTATACCCCTACCGGTTTCAACGTTTTCACCTCATCATCAGGGGAACACAAACATGTCTTGTTTGTGCTCCCCTGATGTTGAGGTGAAAGCCTTGAAACCTGTAGGGTTATACCGTTACAAAAGGTGGAATAAAGTGTTTGATAAAATAAACAACAATGGCTTTAAACCTCCACAATGTTAATGCCTTGAATATAAATAATATAATAAACATCTTCATACTAACTTATAACTAGATAACAATTCATACACCTAATTATTTAGCACGTGCATGTGCACTCGTTCAGGCTACTTGCATTTCATTACATTCACTCAGATCTTAGTCATCTGTGCTAATACTGTAGGTGGACTAGTCAGACAACAGATAATGCTTGGCTCTGCATTGTTGTCGTTTTAATATTCGATACATATCAGATTTGATTTAGAATAATACTTGTTTAAATACATTTTCAGCATAAAAAATAACAATATAAGTCATTCTACATCCAAAATGATGAAAGAGCCTCTTCCATAATCATCAAAAACAATACAATTTCACCGAAATCGAAGGTAAGAAAATACCCTTAATTTAACAATAGCCCCAAACAGTCAGTTTCCAGAACGGCGAGGGTCCCAATAGACGTCATTTGCTTAACAAACTTCAACCAATAAACTTGATAATATTGGTTTCCTAAAGTTATGAACCATTGTATCGGTCAATTATGTAAAAGTTAACCAAATAGAGTTGATCAAAATGTGAAAAAACTCCTTCAAGTTTATATACTCTCGATATTTTACGTGATTTTTTCGAATACACTTTTTCAGCGTCCTTTATTTTTTTTCTATAGATAAATAAAAATTGCAAAATTTTTTTTATCAATAAATATTTATTTATTTATTTTATTTCTTTTTACATAAAACATAGCACCACAAAGTGAAAACAAAGTCTTTTCGAAGATTCAAGAAATAAAATTTGTTTTTTTTTTTTTTTTGTAATATCGACTTGTCTCGATGTTTTATGCTGCCTAGTGTTCTTACCTAATACGTTGTTCTCAACATACGCAGATGTACGGATGTACCCAACATAATATGGGGATACGACAAATGAAAGGCAACAAACCCAGATCCATTAAAATTGTATGTCCAAATCAAATTACCTGTTGTTTTTTCGCAAATTGTGTATATTTCTTGTCATGCTCGCGTATGTGTTTGTATCGGACGTGTGCCGTCACCCGTGTGTGTGGTGTGCCGTCACCCGTGTGTGTGGTGTGTGGTATGTGATGTGAAAAGGACACTGTGTGTAGATCTGTATTATTAAACTTGTATGTTATAATTCATCCTATATATTTGCTATATTCTATCTGTAAACCTTTGTATTTTAAATGTATTGTATATGATTTTATATGTAAATCTGCTATATTCCATATGTTAAAATGTATGTTTGTTTGACTCCGATCGCATTCGCGACCGCGCTGGAAATAAGTGACTTGCAAAGCGGTGCGATCGGAGTAGGTCCGGGCTCAGTCGGCGTAAGCAGGACCCAAACCCCGAAAGTTGTTGTATTTTGCGGGCAATGGGCGCTTGCGACGGCCGACTGACCACTAATATAGAGGGGCCCCCAATTTGGAAATCATGTTCTGCTCATTTCTCACTTCTTTGAAATATATAATTCTCAGTAATACCGAATTTACCGTGTTTTTACTTGAGACCCGCTTCCCTACATCGACTGCCTGAGAGGAATCTCTCCCTGCTCTTCTTCTTCTTCTTCTGCTGGATCTTCGCTACGGAATTCGCTAGCTCGATTCTCTGAGCGCTACGCGGCGACCAACCACCTATCTACAGTCTTTGTACCTGTCCGGTACAGTGTTTATAGATTTGGTGGGGATGGGTAGTCATTTGAATGATTTATGCGACCATGTAACTTGCTCCATTTACTTTTGTCTGGTTGGTTGGAAGAGATTGCCGCCTGACAAAAGTCCCACTAGACTGTATTTGCAATGAAAGTGTAAAATAAATGTCATCGTTCCGGCTTATTTTATACATTGATACTCCACATTTTTTCTTAGTAGACGCATCTCCATAGCATTCATCTTACTTGAATCATTCGTCTGTCTAATCCGATACAATTGTTCTTTTTATTATTATTCAATAAACATACCCCACAACATTCATATATGTTAATTCAGTAAAATATTTCATTGTTAAATTCCGTCTAGAAAATATACATTTCAAAGAAGCCCAAACAAAGCCAAGTTATGGTTTTGCATATTTACTCGTACAATGGTGGTTTTCTATAATAATTAGAAACTAGACATTTTTACGCGGAACATTTCATACATATTATTGAAACAGTGTTTGTTTTCCGTCCAGATAACAGTAAATTTAAATCTACTATACATACCTCAGCATTGTTTCTCAACATGTGGGTCGCAACCTCCGGGAGGTGGCAGTGAACTATCAGGGAGGGGGGGGGGGCTCGCGAAAATAAAAATAACTTATGTGTACAAAAGGAAACTAACACATTTTCCGAGAAAAACTGAACATATTTATTTAAAAAAACTCAGTCGTTGTCATCGATTGTTTACTCCAATCATTACCTCCGCATATACAGGTTGTCGCAGAAAAATGTATCCACAGTTTAATAGCTGGTAACTTGAAATTTTCGTTTGTTTTAGATTTAATAGTTGAGAAATAATGGTTGAAACCAGACTAAGTTTTGAACTAAGGCAGTTTATTTTTCAGTGCTACTAGAAGTAGGCAAACGCGGTAGTAGACTTTTCTTTTGAGGATTTCTCAAGAATAAAGTTTATGCTAAAAGACCTGAACCCATTGATCAATTACGAGTAACCCTTGAAAGATAATGTGTCCACAAAGGAAATGATTCTCGATGTTTGTGATTCCGTTGCTTCGTGTTGCCAGCAATGTCTAGAGCAGAATGGTCATCCGTTTGAAAACAGGCGCTAAGTATAAAAAATATATTTATGTAGTTTATTATGAACGTTGAAAGGGAACTGTATGCTAATAAATACAGACTTTATAATCATTAAAATTGTGGGTACACTTTTTGCGACAACCTGTATTTTCAATTATATATCTGGGTGTGATTATGTGTAGTCGGTAGTGTAAGTAATGTAATCATTCTGTCAGCGGTAGTGTAAGTAATGTAATCATTCTGTCAGTGACATAAAACAGTAGATATCCTAACCGATAAGACTGGTCGTATTTGTACAAGTACAACATTGATGCGGCCACGTGCATATGCATCAACAATATGTTTTTTTGCAGTGGGGTTGGGAAGTCTTAATTTTTTAAATATTTTGTGGGGTCGGAAGACTAAAAAATTAGAGAAAGTACTGCGATGAAAAATAAAAACAACACCCCTTCCCACGCGTAATCAGAATCAGGGTCCCGAAATCGTACCCCATATACCTACGCTGTCCATTCATTTTGTATTTTTATTTACTTTATATTCAAAATAATGCAAAAAATATACCATAAACCATCGCGCCATTTCCCTGCTGTAATAGGCAAGATTAAAAGATAATCCAACAACTTTCATTCCTTTATATCTACAACTATGACGACATTGGCCTAGTTGGAACAACATTTGTCTTTCACCTGATAGTTTTGTCGATTTCCAGTAATAACCAAAAAAAGTACTTAAACTGTTTTCATTTACACTAATTCCTTTCACGTATTTTTGCATTGTTGGATAATATTGCCACACGGCAATACACTCGCCAAGATGTACTATCAACGGAAATGTAACACAATAAATACAACACAATACACACCCTTTTGTTATGGATCTTGATATTGCTTGTATTTTTCGAAAATCTAATTACTAATCCGAAGCATATTTTCGATGGCTCTAAAAAGCCAGCAACGCTTTCTGCTTGCATTCAAAATGCATTTTTCATCAATCATCCGTTGGATATCCCACGTATTCGTTAAGATCTATATTTTACCATTTTGGAATGACCTAACATACGTTGTTCCTTTTTTTAAACTGTTGTCGCATAGGTATCAGTCTCATGGAAATTAATCATTTGAATCGAATCAAGTGTTTCAAGATCTATTTATGTCTGACGAATATATTTTTCTGCGGTATTTTAAGGTTATTATATTTTAAGTTTTTTTCCCTTATAATCGAAAACGTTATATTTGGAAAACAACGAACAAAATGTTGATATACAGACTTTATATCAGCTATTTATACGTTTCTTCATCGTATATGAAGAAAATCAATCATATTACGAGTATTATGTATTTTCATAACAAACCTGACGTGGATTGGTTTTCTGATTCTGGATATGAACCGGGGCTCTTTTAGAAGAGAAGTTTACAAAGCATCCCCTCATCAATCATCCAAATTTCGGAAGTCGATGAAAGGAAAAGCACAATCAATCGGCAAAAGAAAAATAAAATTAGTGAAATGAAGTTATTCTAGAGGCAAATGCGAAAAAAGAATATATATTATGTTGTTAAATTACACAAAAAAAGTTATATAAATTCGATACTGATTATAAGGGAAATTTATTTGCTTCGGTAAAATGCATAACTAATCCAACAATTAGTTAGATTTCAACAAATCCGACACCGTTATTCACTTAGTAGTTAGCAAGTTTTACGTACAATTAAGCTCTCTTGGGAGAGTTTTCTCCTGAAAGCGCGTTATTTTACGAGTATTTGACGTTTGATTTTAAATCATCGTCATTGTCAAACTGGGTCGATCCACTGCTGGATGAAGATCTCCCCAAGTCGACTCCAAATATTATAATTTGGATTTGTGCTCGTTGGTGCCTTGTGATGCTGACATGATTGCTAATTTCATCCATACAACCTTTATTAGGTCTTCTATCATGTTTTGTTGCGAACGCAGGAGATACAAATATAAATAATAATAACTAAAATACAGGTTATATAGCACCGTTTATAGGGTAGAATCCCCTCAAAATACAGGTTATATAGCACCGTTTATAGGGTAGACTCCCCTCAAAGACGCACTGACTCGGGAATCGATCCCAAAATCGATTACAAAAAATTAAAATACATGTGTAAGAATACGATGTTGGCGGCTGCGATCATTAAATATGATACTTCCCCCATCGCATCTGTATATATTTACTAGAAAAATACGATAAAATTGACCAAGGAAGAACAAATCAATATTTTTTTAGATCTGATATTTGATATTAAGATATTCGGCTTCAGGTAGAGTACAATGTGAGTCAAGTTTACAATACGATGTTGGCGGCTGCGATCATTAAATATGATACTTCCCCCATCGCATCTGTATATATTTACTAGAAAAATACGATAAAATTGACCAAGGAAGAACAAATCAATATTTTTTTAGATCTGATATTTGATATTAAGATATTCGGCTTCAGGTAGAGTACAATGTGAGTCAAGTTTACATATCATATACTCAGATATAACCTCTCAAAAAGAGATGTCTTCGAGAGCTTCTTAAAGCTGTATACGCCACCGATTACTCTAGCACTCAGAGGCAAGGGATCAGCAACGGCAAAAGCTCTGTCATAATATCCAGCCCTATTTGATCGATTCGAAATAATAAATATAGGACACTAAACATTTGAAGACTAAACATAGAACTTGAAAACATCTAATCACCTTTATATAATACAAAAATGAAAATATTAATACGAAAAATTAAAAATTAAAACCGTCAACAACAGAAAACAATTCAAAGGAAATAGGCGTGTTACTGTATACTTTACTGACCGGATGTTGAATGAAAAAATACGTGACCAACGACAATTTAGAAATTGCAGTCATAAAAGGTGCAAAAAAAAGTTTGCCAGACGTGGGGGAAGAGTGCGTGACTGAAGACTTAAAAACAGGACATTACTGCATGACTATGAAGTTGTTGAATCGTACACTCATGGTAAACTGTAGATGGAAGAAGACAGGATACTGAGGGTGAATTAGATGGGGAAAATTCCACAAACACGCAAGGATACGTGACACTAAATTGCAAGGGGTTTAATAAACGTACTAGATATACGTATGTTCATAAACCTTATTGTCCTGGATACAATGAGGAGACACAAACATCATGACCGCAGGATTATTTACATAAAATAATTCATGCATACCGCGCATGGAAGTATTCTTCAAAAGTAATAAACTATATAAAAAAATATACTAACGTATATCAAGAAGGAAAGGTTTAAGGGGAAAGCTATATAAAGTTCGAACACAGAAAAACGTTTTCCAAAAAGAAATTAAACTGTCTCAAAAAAAAAAATGAACGACATGCTGACGACATTCACAGAGCACGTAAAAACATCGCGAATATTTGCGATGTAAACTGCACAAGTTGAACAATTAGGGATACCGCAAATGGCATAATCCACCCTTTAAAATTATGGGAAGGAAGAAGAAAATTGCATCGTGGTTTCCCCTTTTCCGACATTGTTGGAGGGAGCGTATACCACGACTGACGCTTACATATATGAATATTTGCAAAAAATATTCAAAGCAAAAAAATCTTCAGCGAGTTTTCGTTGCTTTATAACCCGTGTTTTCTTTGTTCCATACGCCGACGTATCGATATCGTTGCGGTTTTCATCTTCAGTTCGACAGAAAATCAACTTCATCTTCATTTGAAGTATGTCTCAGAGAAATCTTAATATTGGAAAGGAGTTAAGAGAAGCATTTATTGATGAGTGTTGTCCTCATCTTATACCGCGACCAAATTAAACTCTCTCTCTATCTCTCTCTTGTTGTCATGTTCATGGCAGAGGGGCGTGATTTTCATGATGAGACCTGTACAACATTTCTCCAGCCATTTATGTCTCCGACTAGACGTAAAGCCTCGAACAGCATGGAGTTGGTAACGTCCTTACTCTGATGGGCTCAATGAAAGGAGGCACGATCTGTTAGTCTCCTATCAGAAACATTGCCCAGCATGACAGTCTTTCGAGACTTGTATCCTCGTGTCTCGATATGTTATCGAAGAATCACAATACCCTTTGTTGAAAGATTGTGGAGACACGAGTGTTAATATAGAGATCCAGTAATACAATCGTTTTTCTCCAAGATTCTTTTATTCGTCACCAGCACGACATATCGAACGCATCGATCTTCTTTCAGTCGAATTTATCCCTACTGTCTCCTTTTTGTACCCAGTCGTTACACTAAACCGGCCGCAAGTTACACTTATCGCGCGGGCTAATTTTGCAGGAATATGATTTTTTTTTTGACAACATCGGTGAGCCTATTTCGATTAACACTGTCATAGGTTTGTATGATTTCGACGACTAAGCGAGAATTTTTATAGTTTTTTTCCATAAGTTACCGTGTTATATACATTTTTATCAATAGCTATTCTTACTGAACAAAAACCAAATAGGTAATTAAGAAAAAAAATTATAAAAGAACAATTTATGTAGAGTCGATTAGGGCGATTCTTTTTAAGGGCACTAGTAGTATTTCCTGCAATAGCCACGACTGAATCTTAAAAATAATTATTGTATCTAAACATAAATTGTATTGTGTTACATATTCGTTGTATACAATACAAAATGACGCGTTTATTTCCATGTAGCAATATCTTCCAACCAAACAGAAAGATGATAAAAAAACCTTTAAAGAAAACCAGACGGGTGCCCTTTTAATTGGGTTCTCACGTGAATCAAACCCATATCCCTCGGGTTTGAAAATATGCGTCTTAACAACCAGGCTACATAGATCGGCTTATGTACTCGTGTCTCCGTTAATATTTCGGAACAGTTAGAACGTGGGTTGGACCTTTTTTGCGTAAATAAGTACATATTACGTTTTTATTACAAGTGTCAGGTTGCAGGGGGGCTGGGAAATAAATTAAACATAAATAGTACAAGGGTAGAATGGAGAAGAAACGCAATAATAAAATGGGAAGACGGTAATTTGAATGAGATATTAATTAATTATGAAAAATAAGGGGCGGGGGTGGGGGCACCGTTGACAGTTTACCGTTTTTGTGAAAAATTTAAAAGGAAAAAACAATGGGGTTTGCAAGGGATAATGTTGAAAATTGTAAATATTTTTTTAAATAGCTATTCGTTCATTTTAGATGTGCGGTGGTAAAGAGAAATTTGGGTTCAGATTAGTTGCGATCTGGAAACGTAAACAGATTGTGCTCATGATACCGAAATGCACAACTCAAGCTGCATTTTAATTTTATATTTTTTAATTTATTAGAAGTCACATTCCTTAATTATTTGCAAATAAAGAATATATTTGCTTTAAGTGTTCTTATATTCGTTGGCAAATAAATATTTATATTAATACGAGAAGACAAAACGCCAGACTTTCCTATCTTGAAACACTACATTCGCCTCTTCCAAGTGTTTAATAATTTATATAATATATTAACGTGTAACAATTTTAAAATCACTTTCCTACATAATGGGAGTAAGATAGATTTTGAGAGATACAACATATCTCAGTTGCCCATCTTAATTGATATTTTTGTAATAATAACATAAAACAATAAAGTCATTTGCCCGTTTAGAATATACATAAGTCGTTTCGGGCAAACTGTAATAACCTCTCTTCTTTAATTGACTGAACTGAGGCATCCACTGAACAATGAAAGCAATTAAGCCATACAATTCTTATTGCTCTGGGTTAATCTTATTGCTTTTTTATACGGTTAATTTTTACACCATTATTAACCATGCTAATGTCATATTTCCTTTGTATCGTTTCAACGTGGATTTTTTCGTAGGCGTGAATGATTTAATGGTTTTAATTCCTAGACGATTCCGATTAGAGGTTGGTTTAAAGAGATTGCCAATACGGCAATAAGCTTGATAAATTCTATATATTCAATACGATGTAATCATTATATTCCTGGGTTCGATTCTCATTAGTTTACAGTATTTTTTTTACAAGGGTTACAGTTTGATTTTCACTTAACGGCTCGTTTACATCTTTCTAATTGGTTGGAAAATATTGCTTGACTTTAGTATAGCAAATAAAAGTCTATATAAACTTACAACTCGCTGATTTTTTACATTTTCTGGTTTGGAACATCTGTAGAAGTCATAAATATAATAAAATGCAAAAAATATCAGTTGATCGGAAATATCAAATAAAAAAAGACTTGACTCGTACATTGTCGTGCAAAGCTCCAACTATATTATCTCAGTTTTGGGCGAAATTAATGTATTTTAATCCACCAAGTTATACGAGTACCTTAAACAACGAAAAAGTAATCATCATCAACATGTCGTGTAGCGCATGACTGAGCATCGCGACGCTCATAGTAGCTCTTGACGACTGCTTTCTATTCATTCCTGCACTCCTTAGATCGAAGGGCAGTTGTTGATGGTAGCGTCTCTCACTTGGTCAGTTCAACGCATTCTTCCTCTTGTGTGTCGTCCTTCCATGTCTCCAGTAATCGATGAATTATATAATATAAAGAAATATATACTTGTATTTCTGAAATGAACGGAGAGTGAGGAAGAGATAGACCGAAGAAAGAATGGATTATAAAATGAAGAAAAGATAACAAGAAAAGAATGAAAAATAGAATAGCGTACGTACTAAGATTTATGAACGGGAAACAGACGAACGTTGCGCGCGTGTATGTCTGAGTACAGTAAAAATAAATTGGCGATGAATATAATTAATATTGAATAGAGAGATACTCGTATCATTAATTTTTTTGAAATTTCATAAAGCTTATTTTATACATCATTCAAAATATAAATTGAAATTTATTACAATTACACAAGTATGCACACGAAATTCAATCGTCAAACAATACAAAAGCACTGGATATTATTTCCAAATTGGATGAAAATGTTTATTTTATTCCCGCATATATATGCCCCATTAGTAAGCTTTATAGGGGGAGGTCACAGATTCTCAAATTTTCTAACAATGAGAACCTTCTCTTCTCTTCTTAGGCGTGTTTTACAAGAAATAAATAAATTAATACATAGAATAAAGATCATTTTAAATTATAATAAATTACAATGACCAGTGTTTATCTGTTTTTTTTTCTTCTTCTATTTATTTTACATTTGATAATGGTTTAACCTTAAATCTTATAAGGAAAAAAAATAAAAGTCTTAATAACGCATAACAGGAACAATTTTACTCATGATTGACTGTGAAAGTGATACCAACAACATTTATTAAGGATCATCAATTTATTTACCGAAATTTGGAAGATATCGATATCAGAAAATTCATTCAATAAGGTCATTCCGTGCGCGAGTGGCAATGCTTTTAACAGCTCAATTTGTGAATACGGCATCGAGATCTATTTATATGTCGCTGGTTCGGAGTATATTCAAGTGCGGCTCAATCATTTGGACCACGAGAGGACTCCGGAATTCCATAACAGTTGAGCGAGCCAAAAAGAGATTTCTGCGACACCTTTATTGCAGAGTATGAATTTTAGCGTCACATTTATTGCAAAGAATATGGATTTTAGCTATGGCTTTATCCGACATTTTTTTTTATGAGCATATTTCTCATCAAGCGTAAGAAGAGATCTACGCACTTATTTATGAATATAAAATTGCTAACGGGAAAATAGCAAACCCTTTTGTTTGATGTACCGGAAAATTATTTATGCCATCGTGAATTATAACTTCATCTTATGCACAGTTCAATCATGTTAGCAGGTCAGTGGAGATTTTCTTAATTTTCTTTTACACGTAATTTCAAGTCAGTAATGTAACGTGTTTTCTTCTTTCTTCTCCACCATGCCTTCCTTTTTCCTTTAATTAATGATACATCACTTTTATTTTAGTATGTATATTGATCATGAATTTTTATACAGACGAATAATGATTTGAATATTTTTGCGACCACGTAACATCCTTTATTTACTTTAGTCTGGTTGGTTGGAAGAGATAACCATCTGGTAAAAAGCACGTCAAATTGTTATACGGGTACAATGAAATGTTATATAAATTTGATGTCCCCTTAATTGGGAATCACTGGATGGGAAGAGTCCAGATACTGAACCCTGATAGGGATATCAAAACAGCGATAGGGAACCAAGGGCCCTAATTTGTGAACCATCACTTGGCCGAAGAATGGACCGGACTCCGTGACCATGACGAATCACCAGCGATATGCATTCATAAATCAAGAATGTGGATCGTTTACATTAGGTTGGACATACAAAAATAATGAATATATAAAAAAAAAAGTTAATTGACTTAAAAATTCATTTGTTTTCCTAGTTTCACTGAATGATCAAAATCACACCAAAGGCGCCAATTCGGGGGTATGTATATAGATACCTATGACTTCGATCATATTTATTCTTTGAAAAAACCCCGGGAAAAAAATATGCTCCAATTGTCTCACCATCGGATCCAGTACAGCAGTGTGGCAGGTGAGTTTGCTAGTGTGCAATGGCTCACTCATTTCGAATAAAAGCCACGGCACAGCTTCGCTTCCCAACTGCAAAGACGTTAGAATGGCGAAGAGATCCTCGATAACGATACCCACGTTTTCCACTCAAATCAAAATGTAAAACTTACTTAGTATCAAAAAAAAAATAAGAAGAAGTATTTTTTGCTCGAAAAAAAAATGGAAAAGATAAGAAAACACGTTTTATATTACGTATAAAAAGTATTTTTAATTAATTTACATTAAAAAAAATTTTAGACTGTTTTATAAAAAAAAAGATATTTCTTTTAAAAGATTAAAAACATTTAACGAACTGTATATTTCATATTTAGAAAAAAACAATAAAAGAAATACTAATTACTGAATCCCGAGTTCGAACGCCCTTGAGAAGAGACTGCTCTCTAAAATTCTCCTCCCTTTAATTAATGTTATTTTTCGCAGTCTCGATAATTTTAATAAAATGGGTTCTTGTTTGTTTTTTTTTATTTCAAACCGCTTTAACACCTTTCTGGTTAATTAGAAGAGATTGGCAAATAGCAATAAGGCCGCAAGGTTGTACTATATACAACGAAAGCGGAATACAATACGGCATCATGTTGTCCTATAATTGAAGAATAAAACTCATAAACCACTCAAGAGCCAAAAAATACGTAAAGAGTTATAAGAAAAAAACTGTATATTTTGTACAAAACGTTTTATTTGTGAAAAATAAAAAACATACAAATTATATAAAGCTATTTTTATAGTTTGAATTTATGGATATATTGTCGCTTGTTGATACTGTTTTTCCATAAAAAAAAATTAAAATCAAAAACATGGTTACGTGGTTTATGAGTTTTACTCCTCAACTATTCATTTCGACGTTCTACCATTTAAACATCTGATAAAATTTATCAAAAAAAAATCAATTTGCTTATGTAATAAAACAGTTGTCTCAGAAACGAGATATATCTCACCGAATTCTCTTCGTTACATTTCTACGACTTCACTTCATCGCTCGGGCAGTACGATATCGAAGTCTGCATTTTATTGTATACAAGGACCAATGTTTACCAGTGTTTGGCGGCGTAGCACTCTGTACAAATATTTTAGCCGAGGGAACCTGGCTTATATTGGATTCCGGATCGCTCAGGTAAGTAAGTGCACAGCAATATAAGGGGATCTGCCGATATTGGGAATACGGCGGCGGACAATTTACAAAAAGTTCGAAACGATTCGCGCACCGAATGTTGTTGACACCTGGGTGATTTTTTTCACTATATAAGGCCGATATTGAATTCTATGTAAAATAAGAAGATATGCTGTTTTCTAAATTACGAAATATTAATTTCCGATTGCACATATACATATTTGTTTGTTCTGTGTATGCTCAACTAAGGAGTTCAATGTATATTTTAAATATTAATTTTGTTCGTAGTGCTTTTAAAATACACAAAATATCTTCAATCGGTTTCAAGTTTTTTTTAATACAAAAATAACCTTTATTTTGCTCGTTAGAAATACATATTACGTAAAAGAACAATATATGAAGAAAGATTTACTGACAGCATGATATTCTGTATAATAAAATACGAACGGATTATTGTCCTTAGGCCAGATATCCTGCATTGGGAGGAGCAAGTCGAATACTGGAACCCATAGTAAAGTATTCTTTTAAAAAGGCAGCTTGTTCATGCCCGGCTTTGGTTAGATCATCTGCATAGGAATTAACTACTAAAAAAGCGGGTCTACAAGATTCCGGAGGATTCTGTCCATGTTTGCGGCGGATGCGAAAGGAGATGCGGGTCTAGAATTGGACTCTAGAACCACAGTTAGACTAGTATCAGAATCACTGCACCACATCGTATATCGTAGACGAAAGTGAATTCCTTTGAACAAATACACGAAATCGGGGAGACATTATTTAATGCATTTTACAATGAACAAATCAAGAGAGCGATATTTTTGGCACTACATGACACTTTTAGAATGCATGCAAAGTTGCTACAAAAAAAAAGCATATAAAATAATGTTCGTGAGTTTAATTCTTTTGTAGTTTAAACTTCATTTAAAATACACGAGCATAAGGTACAGTAGTGACTAAAGTGAGCAAATATTTCAGGATTGAAGTTTCATTCCTGTCTACTCCAGCTTGGACAATACATAACGCTGATGAAGAGACCAATGGTGACAGAATTCAAGAATCTTACATTTCAATTTAAAAATAATAATATAATTAAAAATGAGCAAAAAAAAATAACGTGGGATTCCTGAATTCCGTTTTGAATCTTAACAATTTGCATTTATAAAGAACTCTTCTAAAGATTCAAAGCCAGTCCTTTCAGATAATTGAATAAGGTAGAATTTTAATGCAGTCTTTAGAAGAATCGTGGAGTGTGAAAGGAAAGACGAGGAGGTGAGGGTGGGTTATTCTTGTTTAACCATAGCTGCAGCGAATCCACAAAGAGCACGGTGGAGGATAGTGACGGACTTCTGAGAGAAAAAAAAAATGATGTAGAGATGTTGCCATTGTTCTATCGAATTACTAGTGGATCCGTGACATCGTGTATGCGAGTCTTGTTGAGAATACTGAATGTTGAACTGAAGAGAAATAAATATAAACTGAAAACAGGGGCGGAATCAGAAAACAAATAAAAGCATTACACATTTTAAGTGGCGTGATAAAAATACTTGTTTTTTTTTAATGCAGAGTTACACCAAACTATAAGGTAGTAAACATACGCTAGAAGTGTATTTAAGATGTTACTGTATAATTCGATTTTTTAATTAATTCTACACGAAAAAAAAATGTTTAGGATTATTGACAAAATTTATGAAATCAAGTTTTTCCGGGCTGATTCCTAGGTCGGCTCGTGTTACAAATGTGGAAGTGATTGTGCTCGTATGTATAATACATATATGGTAAGGCCGATAGCGGCTCAACACTGTGAAGTTGTTCCAGGTTACAGTGATCAGGATAAGGATTTCCATGATGAGGGTCAACCGATAGGAGACGGCACCTCGAGAATAAGGTGGTACCAACAAGACAGCATATCACTGAGAACACTTTGGGTACAAAACAAAGCCTTCCTTTAATAGCAAAAAGGTTCTGTAACACATAAATAATAAATATATTTCATTCATTCAACAATTTTAAAGTCGTAGAGGTGTAAAATAGTAAAGAGAGCCGGAAAGATGTTGAGGAGATAGTGTGTGCATTTATATTAATGGGTATGGTGCTTTTCAGCATGATGTTGAAGAGTTTAGACGGGATACAAAACTGTCTTTGAACTTCTTTGACAATTTTAAACACTCCCCTTCGATCCTACCACCAGCCACGCAATTATGGGCGACAAAATATGTACCCATCCAGCGCAATCCAACATAGAAATTTTATTTCTTATGAGCGCGACGTGACGAAGAATGAACTGCCCAAAGGGACTCCTCTTCCGGCGACTACACATCTGACTGAAAAAAATTGAAGCGACTTAAGGTCCGACTAAACGACTAGGCTCTCGTCGACAAATTAATCCAGACTGGGATCGTTTATTTTTATATTTTGTGGGTAGTAGGAATAAATTGAAATAAAATAGAATTATTTTAACAACTAGACAATGGAGGTCGTCAACTGAGATGAAGTTGTGGTGTATCCATTATACGGCAGACAAAGGGTAGTATTAATTAATTATACATGTTATTTATAGTTAAGACAATAACACTGTGGAGGTTTAAAGACGTTGTAATTTGTTAAATCCATTACTGTTTATTCCACTTTATAAAACGGTATAACCCTACCGGTTTCAAGGTTTTCACCTCACCATCAGGGAAACACGAACAAGAGTCTAAAGTGGAATAAACAGTGTTGCACTAAACAATTTAAATGATTATTTAAACTACAATAGAAATGTTAACACAAAAATAGCGAAAACAACATGGAGAGTGTAAAATCATCGGAATCCTAAAAAATAACCACAAAGCCTTGGGAATAATCAGGTTGAATTAAGTCGAAGTATAAAGAGCTTAGGAGAGAAGTTCTTTGTAAAGCTTAAGTCGCCAAGCTTTTATGGTGGACATAAAATAAGCTAAAAAATATGGCGTTTTTATATCATTACTTCGGCTCTGTTCATCTCTCATAAGAGGGGTTGAAATTTATAGGTACAGTTGCACAAGTAACGGGGGTTAGAAATCGCATCTGTAGCAGGTAACATCACTTAAGGGGGCGAAGAAAATAAATATTTGCTTGGAGAGGAATATAAGAAAACAAAAATGGTTAGAAACAAATTTGATAATATTATACAATAACTCAAATTGCTGAAATATTCAGAGAAGAGGGCGATAAATAATATATTATCAATTGGACTCTTCTATGCCAAATACACCAACCCAACCCACATAAAAAAATCTCGTGTAGTGAAAATTATATTTCAAGTGATATTAAATTTTGGAAAAAGTGGTATATTTCAATAAGACTTGCGGCCCATTAGTAAAATAATAATTTCTAATGAATTAATTTGTAATTTCACTAGTCCCAGAGACACGTATTTCTACCTACTAAGTTCTCTTCAGGTATAATGGAATATATAAAATATATATGAAGTAGAAACATGATTGTATCACTGGGATTAATGTAATAAGTGCAATAATAAAGCAATTTATTATTATATTTATATTACAATATTATATGATAATAGTTACCCAGATCTATCCGGAATGTTCTGAAGTTCGTCCGAAGGGAATATATGTAAAATCTTTTAACAGTATAAATACTTTTACAACAGTTTAGAAATGTAATAGAAAGCTCTGCAACTGCAATCGTCAAGTTATTAAATACGAGTATTATAATATAGTGCCCTGCAAAATATTATAATATAGTGCTCTGCAAAATTAAAGTTGAACCCTTTGCTAAATGATAATTTCGTCTATTGACAACAAATATAAGAAAAAAATACACACTAATAAAGGTTTTACACGATTCGTCGCAAGCAATCCAAATCAGAAGCCATCAAAATATCTGGGCTCATATTATATGACCTTCCGAACAGGCATCACATCAGGCGTGTTAAGATAAGTTAGTAAAATATCTGGGCTCATATTATATGACCTTCCGAACAGGCATCACATCAGGCGAGTTAAGATAAGTTAGTAAGGTAGTTGAACTGGAAAATTGAAAACATTAAAGCTGAGTAATGTTGTGTATTTAAATAAATAAAGTTGAGAAAATATTAAAGACAGTTCGAGGAAATGTACCGTCAGTCAGCATAAATAAGTGAAAATTTTAAGGACTAACATACGCCAATGACATTCGCATTAAACAGCCAATATTATTTCACATAAGTACTCGTATAAAGATTAACTGGTCGGTTGGTAATGCTTTCGCATTTATAATATGTTCATTAAGTCTTTTTGCTGGTATTTGGCTCACCAAAATTCATCTGATGTGAACTTGGGTTTTCTCCATATTATTACATGGAGTTGAAAGATGGTCTCGGAGAAAAAAAGAAAAGAGAAGTGGTGGATGTTTTGCTCATGGTCTTCAAGATGCACCAATCTGTCCATCGTCTATGATTCTCAGGTCAAAGAAAGGCTGTCAATAATACACTGGAAGACGATACTGTCATACTTTGGACATGTCACTAGAAGAGATGAAGACAGTTTGGACAAGCTGGCAGTAAATGGGAGTGTTGAGAGGTGACGCCAAAAGCACGGTATCTATCAAGGTGGATACACCAAATCAAAGTTATGACTGCAAATATCATGACTCAAGACCAGGAGGAGTGGAAATGAATCATCCGCTCAGTTCCAGATCGTCACAGAATCATGACGCTTAGGCATAAGCAAAACAAATAAGAAGAATGCTTTCTATAATGTCCTTAAATACGTCACATCAAGTACAAAACAATAATTATTAAACATAAATGATATTTCTTCAATTGACACATATTTTCTGCGCATTTACATTGAATTCTGTATTATGAAGAAAACTAGGAACAAATTACAAGGGGTAAAAGAAAGCCAATTCAAGATGAACCCATATTTTTTGATAATATCTGGTTTGGATTTTTTATGGTCAATTTTGTGAAACATATATCACATAAAGTTTTTTTCTTTCTTGTATTGCTTTATATTTGCCGTTAATAAAATAAATTATTACTATATTTCACAGATTAGAATATTTAACACTAAATTATTTTGAGTGGTCCTTATACTACCCACATCGAAAGTAATAAATTACTTCCAATGTAGGTGGTCCAAAGGAACATGAAACCAATCTGACCTAAGTATTGATCTCAAAACAAACCGGAATCATTTCGCCTGAAGAGAGCCTTAGGATATGAGGTAGAAACAAGTGTAGCGGATATTATTAATCTACAATAACTAGTGTCTAACAACTAGTTCCACCAAGTAAAAACCGAAACTTTTGATAAAAAAATCTATTTTAATTATAATACACGCGCCAGTATAACAAAAAAAATTAAAAAAACAAATAAAACTACTGGGACTCGAGCCTAGAATGGCTAGCTGCATACCAAGCATTCTCACCACAAGGCCGCAGCACCGATGTGTGTGAATTGCGAAATGCTGTGGCAGCACATGCTAGCATAAAGGGAAAGTTTCGAGTCAGTGTAGGGGTTGTGAAAGGAGAAATAAATTTTTGATAACCCTCGTGCAGCTGTGGACAGGTTTGATATTTTATTTTGGTGTGAAATTTCTGAAAGAATGGTGAAAATAAAAATGTATAAGAAGTATTGAGTCATAAAACGTTGCATTGAAAATGAGACTGTAAAACGAAAAGCAGTTCAAATATGAGAGGTGCATCACCTGAAAAAGGTAGAGCTTATAAAATGAAACATTAACGAAGTAACATATTTGATGATATTTTAAAGATTGGTTTTGGAAAATAAGGAAAAAGATACATTTGAAGATTTTCCCTGGTGTTTTCCGCTAGTTTAAAATATTTTTCGGAGTTGTTGGCCGATGTTTCGATAATGTTTTTACATCACCATGAAGATGAAGGCTGGAAATCTGGCAGATTTATTGCGAAAATGGAAATCTTTTCCAGCCAACCGGAAAATACTTAAAGTGATGAAAATATATATGGATATTATTTTTCAGTCATAATAAAGAATGGAGCCTGAAATAGTTGGATAAAAAAGTTGTATTTAGTAAATCGCCATAAAAAGTTAATTTCACATAATTTTGATAACTCGATGTGATATTCAAAAAATATATATTATTTATCATAAAAAAAATTCTTGTCTCTCCTATACAATTGCTATCCTAATCGCTTTTAATTTGTTACTTTCTCTCAAATATAATTTTCACTTACAAAGTTTAACACACGATCATGGAGACCGATAATACAAACCATCACGCCATTTTCCTGTAGTCAGGAGGATAGAGCGCCACATTTTCCTAACTCGATACACAACCTTTACGATTTCTCTGACTTTTTACTTTTCTTTCTTTCAGAATATCATTCACTTCATCCAACCGTAGTTTATTTGGCCTTCCTCTCATACCCTTCCCGCTCACATATGAATAATAATTATGAACTTAACGATAATAATTATGAAGTTGTTTGATTATAACAAATTGCTTTAAGGTACTGAATCCATCTAATGTATTTGCATGAAATTGTTATTGTAAATAAATAAAATAATTATATAACCAAAAAAAAAAAATTCTCTGAACTACGAAACTTAAAAATTATATATATTTTTTTAAGCATTGAGTCGTTTTTCAGGTATTATAAAATCTGTAAGACAATCAACACAGACAATTAAAAATATGTAAGAATGAATCAAAAACGAATCACAATTCAATCGTGCATCACAAAACCTTACAAAAGCTTTATCAATATTTCAACACTTTACTATAAAGCATTCCTACAATTATTCCTGATATCTATAAGTTTTCTACCCGCTTTCCTTCTGTTCTACTTTTCTCTTAGAATAAGGAAATTAAAGGAATTTCGCTCCTTGTCTGCGTGAATTATGTCGGACTTCCAAGAGGTCTTATTCCCCCGGGTGATCGGATTAGGGGTGAAATAATGCCCGGAGGTACGGTGCATTCTATCTGCACCGCCGCCCTCATATTTCTCTTTCGATTGCAGGAATACTCGAAGCAAAGAAAGAAGCTCTTTATTGTAGGGTAAAATACAACCAGTAAGAGTAAGATTTTATACCACTCGGGTATAGATAAACTTGAAGCAATCCTTTCGATGAATAATTCTTAAAGAAGAAACGTTGAAGGATATAGAGATTTATTTATTAACATGTCAAGTAACTTGATGAATATTTGATTTATGAAAAAACAAGACAAACAACAAAATAAAAACAGGTATTAAAGCGGACACTCAATTTACATACATCTGGGTTTGTTGCCTTTCTTTTGCCGTATCCCCAGTAAACTAGGCTTTTGCCTGAGAACATACAAACATGAAAAAATAGTTGGATGTTTTTAAAGACTGTTTATTAATTATTTAATACCTCTGTTACAAATACTTATCAACTTGATAAGTCGGGAGACTTAATTGTATATATGTACCACGCAAATCCACTCAATCTTGGTGTACTTTCATTTCGGATACACCAAAAGTCCATCTCATAATGTCCTACATACAATCATCAAAAACACACCACAAGAGTTCATACAATGTATTATAATCATACAACTTACCCCTCCTACAAGCTCAAGTACTCTTAACTCCTGACACAATAACAAGCTCGCTCCGGTGCACTGCCTGAATTTCACGCATCTTTCTTATTAATTGTAATCGGTATCTGATTGTACATCACGGGGACCAGATAGGCCTTTGGCAAAATATGTTGTGACTCGGGATTCTCGATGGTGAACATTGCTCTCTGTTATCTTCAAAGTGATTAATTACTCTGTCTTGCCTTCTAATAATATTCAACACTTGACTTCTAATATATTAATCAAATAATATTCTAGGACATAAGATTTTAAAATAAATAATAAAAATAATACTGCGATAGTATATTAAAATGCCTTAAGTGCCACATGCCCTCATATTCAGCCATGGTACTCATATATCCTTGCTATTTTATATTTGTCAAGTTTTATTAAGTGACATCCTCAAATCTTATATAGTGATATCTCCGGGAGGGAGTGCGCATCTAGGATCGGGCTGTTTTCTCACAGAATACCACATGATCGATGTGGAAGAGAAGCTCAAGATTGACGTTGGAGTGGCGAGGGGATCCTCGACTACGAGGCCCAGCAAAGGCGACGACGATGTAGTGACAATTGTTTCCCCATGCGATGACCTTAGATTTTTCAAGTCTTATTTAGTGACAATGATTGCGCCATGCGATGGCCTAATATTTTTCAAGCTTTATTTAATGACAATTGGTCTTAGAATTGTCAAGTCTTATTGAGTGACAATTGTTTCATATTTGTCAAATATTATTTACTGACAATTGTTTCGCCGTCCCATTGCCTTAGAAACATGTTATATTTAGTGACATAACTTTACCATGCCACTGTGAAATAACTGTCATTAAGTAAAAAACGCGTAGAACTGTATAAAAATCGTTTGATTTAAAAAATTCTCTAAAGGAAAAATATCGATATAAAATTAGGTCAAATTATCTCGAAAAACGCAAAAAAGGCATATTTTTCATTCATATTTCGGTGAAACTATGTCGGAAATATGTTAATTGCGCCATATAAAAATTCAAATAATGATAACGATCATGTTGCTGGGAATAAAAACTGGAAAGAGTGTTTAAAACTTTGATAAAGAAATGAGGAGATTCGGGAAGATTGTATAAGGAAAAAAAAATACAAAAGTTTACACAATAAACATCATGAGTTGACAACATTTTAAGATATTTCCATATCTTTTTCATGCTCACAATCAGGACATATCCCTTTTTTGGGTAGGCAGAGAAAATATATACGTCTATTTTATAATTTTTGGGAAGTGTAAAATATATTTTTCCACAATACACCAAGGCTGTTAAATAGCGTCATTTAAATTAACATCATTTTAATGACTGGATATATCTGTACATACACCAAGAACCGTAAGAATGGCCAGGGACAGGTATCCCCCAAGCAAGCAGACCTCCAGGACGACCTCCCAAAAGATGGAAAGACAGCTGGCAGTCGACGTCACAAGAGGGAAACAATGATGCAGGACCATAACAGGCCAAAGGCCTAAAATAAGAAGAAGAAGACATTTCATCACGCTGTGTCCCTTGCGGGGTATCTCCATTTTTTCTATTCAAGCAAACAACTTTCACATTCATACATCTGGTCATGCACAATCTTCTATTATTTATATGGTACTTCTCCCTTTACATTTTAATAAATATTTGTTTAAGGTATTATTTAGTTATATAGTATTATTAGTATAAATTATACATCTGGCGGGCTTATTGTTTTACGGCAATTTCTTCGAACGAATTAGCTTACTTTTTAATCTATAACAGATTTTACAAAAAAGGCATCGTTGCCAATTTACAGGTGGATATTAGGAAAATCATTAATTATTATCAACTCTCATTATATTCTCTCGTTTTATCAGTTCCATATCACGGAAACTGGAACATCTTACCATTAGAATCTAAGATCATTTTTGTGCCGTCGATACCTACTCTCAAGCGATATTCAACGTTGGGGGGACCTGACCTGACATGGAGAAGAAGAAGAAGTGAACTTAAGACTCATGTGTTGGGTTAAATAACTAAGAACACGCTGAGATAGTTGTGGACACGTGGAGTGAATTAATCAAGAAATACTAACAAGACAGACATATAGTGCAAATGTGAGTAAAAAGCGTGTACGAGAAAGACCAAGAAAAGTTGGTTGTGTAAGGAATACCGTCGTCCCTAAATATTGTCAACACGCACGGTCAACGACCGACGAACCAACCTTCGCACATGTCCAAAGGTCGCATACCAGAACATTAATATTGTTTACCCGCAAATACTATTTACGTTACACTCCACAGTCGAAAGAGAACACATCACGCCGTCTCGCCGTTTCGCCAACAAATATTCTACCCACTATATTATTCGCAACGTCTGCGACCACCTCTGCACGCATAGGAGTGAGATAAAAATATATTGCGGACGCACTCACGCGCCCCGTTCTGAATATGTATATATACCTACTTATCGATAAATAAAGGATCACTTATTATTAATCACTTGACCATTCATCGTTGTTTACTATTCATTGATTATTCACGCTCACTTTCCGCATTGCTAATCGAGGTATTTTATTTAAATACCAAACAACAATCATAATCATCAGCACGTCCTACTAGGACATCCGCTAAAGTTGGATCAATTGAATGATATCCTGAAAGAAGGAAATGTAAAGTCAGAGAAATCGTAGAGCTTATATGAGAAGATGTATAAATATAGATGAAGCTAGGGATGTGTGTATCGAATAGATATGACGGAAGTCATAGATATCTTTATAGCCATATCATCCGAGGGGAGTAATAAAGTAATGATGTTTTAATTGGCGGTCTTCCGCATGGAAGTCCACTGCATTACCGCGCGGCCACGCACCTTATTTAATTGTTGAAATGCAATAACATGCGTACGTAAAGATATATACGAACGAATTGCTCTTCAATAACAAACTTACTAGATTGCGATAGATCACTTTGCTTCTCCTTCATCGCGTTCTTCAGCTTAATCGCGTGCTCGATGCTGAGTTCGTGGTTCTCTGTATGGAACTTGGCGCAACATCTGTCTCTGCCCCGGACCATATTGAACGAATGCATCGTTTAAAGAGAACCCTGTCGACTTTTTTATTTCGTCCATTCATCTTAAACGAGCACTTTTACTTAAACATAAGATTTTAAACCGCTGAAGAAAATTCCTCAAACTAGGCTAAAGAGAGAGAACGGGGTTAAAAGGCGACACTGGGCGAACTGAATAAAAAAAAAAACAATTTAAAATTTAAGCGTATTATCGCGACAAACGCGAAACGGCACATTTTTCATTCATATTTCAGGAAAATGTGTTAGAATTATGTAAATTACACGTCCCCCTGTCCGCTCTCCTCCACATTGTGGATGCTCGACTGTTATTCTGCCGTTGTAAGAGAGAAAAAAATATAATTATTATTAAGATGAAATATGGCTAATTTATTCGCGGACGTAACGCGAACTTGGAGTCGGATAAGTGTCTTAATTGAAATTTGAAAAAAAAAGTAATAAATCTACTGAATTTTTTTTTCATATAATTTCAAGATTCACAAATTTTACATACACCACCATCACGCCATCTTCCTGACGGGATAGGTAGAGAACAGAGTGCCAGACTAGCCTATTTTGACATACATCCTTAGGCCTCTTCTACATTCATACTCTTTTTCAGACAACTCATAATTTCTAAGACATTCTACGTATACTTCTTTTAAAATATCATTCACTTGATCTAACCATACATTCTTGGTATTGTATTCTTTTCATTTTTTTCCACGTCAACGTTTCACTCCCATACAACCCAGTTCACAATTTTTCATGCAATTATTTATATCAATTATATATATATATTTCCAAGAAGAAGTAAGAATATATGTTCAGGTATACTCAAAGAAGAAGTAAGAATATATGTTCAGGTATATTCGAATAAGTTACAATATGAAGTGTTGAATAAATAAAGTTTTCGATGGCGTTATAGAAATTAATAAAAAGTAGCATATAAGCTACACAAAAACATAGCACAGATGTTAAATAGCCTAAGAGTAAAACTAGCGCGGAAGTCAATCCGTCAGGAATCGAACCTGAGATGCCACTTGCTTAGTGAGAATGCTAACCGGAACACTACCGCTGACGAAAATAACACCGTGGCAATAGAACGTGAAGGGATGTATTTTTTTGTAGCCTCGTTCAAAATGAATATATGAAGATGTTTCTATAAAAGATGAAAAATTGAAGCAGTATGCCAGAGATCATTGAAGACGAAAAGGGAGCTTATCGAACTATAAATGACCGTTGACGAAATAATATATGTATGTGATTTTTGTTCTTCCTTGTAAAACGATGAATATGCCAAGTTTTAACTTACCGCAATTGATACCACTTGAAATAGTATAAGATCACATGATATGTGGGAAGAAGACAAAACTCACCTGTAACAAACAAACAAAAATGTTAGAAATTCACATATACAAAACAAAACTCACCGGTAACAAACAAAAATGTTAGAAATACACATATACAAAACAAAACTCACCTGTAACAAACAAACAAAAATGTTAGAAATACACATATACTAAACAAAACTCACCTGTAACAAACAAACAAAAATGTTAGAAAAACACATATAACATACAAAACGAAACTATTTAAATAATAATATAAAGCACAATGCCAAAGATTTTCGAATCCAAAAACATGGACCTAAAGCTCCGCAAGCAATTGATCAAAACATATGTGTTGCGAGACATGGTGCATAGGCGAAAGGGATCGAAAAAAGATTGGAGACCTTCGAGATGTGGACCTATAGACGAATCCTTAGGATTTCCTGGAGAGACCACATTACAAATGACGAGGTTCTCAGCAGGATCGAAGAAACCAGGCACCTGTCAAATACCATATCGGAAAGGCGTGCAGAATGGATGGGTCATGTGCTACGACATGAAAATCTTCTGCACAATATACTGGAGAGAATGATTGAGGGATCGATTGGCAGAAGGCGTCCTCGCCGGGAGTATCTGGAGCAAATATACCACGATGTGGACTACACCTCCTATACAGAGCTCAAGAGGATCGCTGAAAACCGAGCTTAGTGGAAGAGGAGACGCAGAGATTTGCTGCTAACTAATCCCCAGGATTGAAACTGAAGAAGAAAAAGAACGCCATTTTCATGTCGGTGTAGGCAGAGTTGTCAGAGCACTAGACTTTCCTATCTCGCCACACAACATTCGCATATTCTACACCCATTCACCTTATTGTTCAACTACTACGATTTCTCTGACTTTCGACGTTTTCTTCTTTCAAAATATAATTAATTTGATCCAACCCGTACTTTCCTTGGTCTTCCTCTACTACGTCTTCTAGTCACACTTGCGTTATATATTTATTTTGTAAATATTTTTTCATTCATTCGTTCTATATGCCCAAACCATCTCAGAGTGATCTTCAGTTTAGCATCAGCTTCATTCACCCCTAGTCGCTTAATTCCGTATTATGTCATACATTGTCACCCCGTGTAGTCGACTCATTTTAGTTTTTTTCCACATCCATGTACATTCCCATACATCAAAGTTGGTACTAACATACTGTTGTTGACTTTCATCTTAGCATATTTTAATATTGGTCAGTTCGAGTATATATGTTTAATTGCCCCATTGACCTTGTTTTCTATCGCAGTATTGTACGGGTAAATTTAATATAACATTAAACCAATAAGACAACCCGTATATTGCCTACTTTATATTTTCTCAATATAAAAAAAATAATGAAGAATGTCAATATATAAAATAAACGTGTAAAACAATCTTTTTTATATTGTATTGTATATACTAGTCTACGAGGATCATCCTCCTATCTTTGTTCACAGCATCTAGTAAATGTTAAAGGAGTGATGTGTGATCCTCTTGGGATGAATATAGAAGAGAAAGAGATCTCTAAATACGACATCCACAACACACAGGAGTGCACTAAGCTTCACACTGATCTATAGAATAGAGCCCGTAATACGCTATGAATAAAGGAAGAGAAACGCACTACAGTTGATGCTTAAAATCTAATGCCAAGGAGTTACTGTAAGAATGGGAAGCTCGGCTCATATAGAAAGGAAACTCAAATATTTATTTTGTTAAGTGTTTCTTCCCATGATACTTCAGCCAATAACAGGAAGAAGGTTAACTCGATCAGAAAGCGCCTCGGAATTTTATACTCGTATGTATACCTGCCTTATTACTTGTTACACACATATTGTGTAATACTTTCCTTATATACAGTACAACCTAGTGGATTTATCCCCATGTGGCAATCAATACCGTCTATATATTATTCAAGCAGTCATAATGCATTGAAAATGATATATCATACAGACATCAACGAAAAACGAATATTGATTTAATCTTTCGTCGTGCTGCAGTTATATCTTGTCAACAACTATGCGCCAATAATAACATATCTAATTTTTTATGCATTTAGGAAATATTAAAACAAGCCTTTATGAACCAAAAAAATTCAGATTGAAAAAAAATACCAAATATGCGAACGACCTTCAGACAGAAAAGTTTCGTATACTTGGCTCCTAAATTATTTCATTCATTACCAAAAGCCATACGATAATATGTTAAAAGATATGAGATGTTAAAAAATACAAAATGGGAATTAAAATGTGGCTCATAGAATTCAGATTTAGTAAGAGATTATGTCGAAACAAGACGAAAACTAAAATTAAATTTAAATCATGCAATGGAGAAATATTTTCAGTGCAGTTTCCTTTTCCTTATTTTTTTGTGGATTGATAAATACCATTTTTACTAACACCAATCAGTGAATCATCATTTGTAAAATAAATATTTTTAATATGAATACTCTTTTTTGTGTAGTGGGATTTTGGAGGGATTTTTTACATTTGATTTTTAGTTATTTTTTATGCTAAATTTTTTTAATCCTGGTCTATGATTTTTTCTATATTTTTTTATTACGTTTTCAATTTGTTTTGTTTTGATTTTATTTCGTTTTGTTTTATGTAAACTACCAACTTTAGAACGGGCATTCGCCGCTTAGTTGGGCAGGAGAGTGCTTTGTATGTTTCATTATAAATAATTAATATAAATAAATAATAAAAAACTCAATTTAAAATAAAATATATACGAGCATACATAAAAAAATATTTTGTATTATTTTTTTCAAAACCTGTATTGTATCTAATTACACTTTCTTTATATACAATACCACTTATCGAGCTTATTGCTACGTGGAAATCTCTTCCAATCAACCAGAGATGATAAAAAGGTCTCAAGAGAAAATCACATTAGAATTTCTTTTAACAGTCTGAGTTCCAGCTTGATTGAACGAAAATAACTTCCCAATTGCACGTTTTGTAATATGTTGAGTACTTATGTACTGGCGTAGGTGATATAATCAAATTTTGAGTACCTATTTACTGTCTCAAGCGATTGAGTATATATTTTGAGAACCTATATACTAGCTCAGGCAACTAAGTATACTGGTTCAGGTGATAAAAGTATATATATTGAATACCTATATACTGGCTCAGGCAATTAAGTATACTGGCTCAAGCAATAGAGTATACATGTTGAGTACCTATTTACAGGCTCAGGCGAATGAGAATATTGGCTCAGGCAATAGAAGTATACATTTTGAATACATATGTACTGGCTCAGGCGACAGAGTACACTGGCTAGTCCGATCAAATATATATATATTGAGAATTTATAAACTGATCCAGGCTATAGCATTCTGAGTACCTGTATCAAATAATGATCAAATATATATATATTGAGAACCTATGAACTGATCCAGGCTATAGCATTCTGAGTACCTGTATCAAATAATGATCAAATATATATATATTGAGAACCTATGAACTGATCCAGGCTATAGCATTCTGAGTACCTGTATCAAATAATGATCAAATATATATATATATATTGAGAATTTATAAACTGATCCAGGCTATAGCATTCTGAGTACCTGTATCAAATAATGATCAAATATATATATATTGAGAACCTATGAACTGATCCAGGCATTCTGAGTACCTGAATACCGGGTTTAGGCGATACAAAAAAACAAAAACGTCTTGTTTTATTTTAAGTTAAGAGTTTACCTTAAGATAATAGAAAGTGGCAAAGGTGGAAATTATTATAAATAAAATGGCAAACTAGGGGGTTGCACTTTGTGGTAGTGAAATTTCGACTACGTTTATTTTAGATCCATTTTCGCTAAAAAACTAAGAAGTTACAGTATGCGCTTATACGAGTATACGACACAACGATGCAAGACTGATTTATATTTTTGTTTATTATTTCTTCAATATGTTTCAACATATATGTTAGATAAAAGCAACTAAAAAAATAATAATCTTGGATTCAATAAAAATACAAATTTACAGTACAACCTCGACAACGCGTTAATTGTTTTTATTAACTGAAAAACACAAACTACACTGTTAAATACACTAATTAAGAAACGTCAAAGATTTGCATTGAAAGGGGTCAAGTTTTAGTACCATGAGCACGTGCGAAGGTCTTGCTGGTGTCCCGTACCCGTCCGCACGAAGGATTAACCATAAAATCCAGGTATAATAGGACCACCCCTGTACGGTCACAAATTAAGCCGCCTGAGATTATTGCTATAACGTCAATATGCAAAAATGACTCAACCCACATTTAACCTGTTTTGAGATAATTGAGGAAACATCCAGCTGCTCTCAATGGGCTTGTACGGATCATATTTTTAAATGGATTATATAATCCTTTATATGGTTCGATATTTTTGTTCATACAGGATTGATTTATGTTTTTTTTTCGATATTTCAAACAAACCATCAAAATGAGTGTGTATGTTGGATCCTTTTTGCAAACATACTTAGATTTCAGCTTCGGAATAACTTATATCAGGGTGTTATTGTATTTTTCTAGAGGAAATTAAAATATCTGATATTTTGAAGTATGAGTTTAATCAAGTCATAAACATGTTCACGTTATTTTTAATATTGAAAAACTTAATCACATTATATTGGAAAATATTAAACCTGTTGAATGTGTATTTTATGTAGTACATGTATTGAGCGTAATATATATTTCTTTATCTATTGAACGAGTAATTTATGTATATGTATCATATTTAATGAAAAATTTCCTTTGTATACGTATTGAATGAGTGATTTCGTTGTACATTTATTGAATATGTAATTTATGTTGTAGGTATATGTATTGAATGAGTAATTTGTTCTATTTGTAATGAATGTATAATTTATGTTATACGAGTATATTTACTTAATGTGTAATTTATAGTGAATATGTATTGAATGTGAAATTTATTTTGTATATGTACTGAGCGTAATTTATAGTGTATATGTAATGAATGTGTAATTTGTTATATTTGTACTGGATGTATAAATTATATTAAACGAGTGTATGTACTCTATGTGTAATTTATAGTGAATCGTATTGAATGTGAAATTTATGTTGTATATGTACTGAATGTGTAATTTATTATATTTGTAATGAATGCGTTATTTATGGTATTCGAGTATATGTACTAAATGTGTAATCCGTAATGAATATGTATTAAATGTGTTTTATAAAGAAAATATATGACCGAAGTCATAGGTATCATTATGCCATCGAACACTAGGCGGAAAAAGTACCTGTATAGTTCGAAGGGAGTAGCATAGCGCGGGGTTCAAACCGACGACCATCCGCACGGAAGTCCAGTGCATTACCGCACGACCATGCACCTCTGATTATATATGTTGTTTATGTACTGAATGTGTAATTTGTTATATTTGTACTTAATGTATACATTATGTTATACGAGTATATGTGTATGTATAGAATATGTAATTTATAGTGGATATGTATCGAATGTAAAATTTACTTTCGCCACTTACGCACGTAAAAAAGGAGTCATTTTAATGCCATTTGGAAGTCTTAACTCGAAAATTTATTTTTTTGTAGTTTCGCCACTATGATTCTCAACAGGCGATATACGAGTATGTACTAAAAAAATATATAATGTGTCCAGTAATGTTTCCAAAAAATCAACCAATGAGCGCTTTTGCCTGTAAATTGATAAATAACAGCTCATAATTTATTCTATTAGACATTTGATATACGAGTATGTTTAACATGAGATAAAATAAAATGTTTCGTACAAGAAAATGTATTGACAAACAATCTAAAAATAGTAACAACAGGAACCGAATGATACGCTTTGCTTCCCTGTGAACAGTTACGCCTACAAAGTTTCATAAAGAGCTCAACCCTTAATTTATCCACCGAGATACGGAAGATATTAATTATGACGTAGGATGATAGATTTAATGGGACTGGATCTAAAATAACTCAAAGGTAACTTTTAAAAACCCCCACCTTGAAGACAAAATGTTCTTAAGGTTATATTTTTAAGGTTTTTTTTTCTTTTTCTTTCTTTTCTCTCATTTCGCTGGTGGTGAATCGGGGATTGTGCGTACGTGTTTGTGCGTTATCTTCTCATTCATTCTTTTAAAACTGCTTAACTATTTCAATGTATTACTGCCTAACTATTTCAATGTTGTTTCAACCATTTCATTTCCCATTTGTCATTTTATAAAATTTGGACTCCTTTGAGGCTTTCCTTTTTTTCGTTCTTGCTGACAGTTAACCTGAGGTGGTATATGTGGGTTTACTTTTTATTTTGTTTTCTGCCATACGTTTTTGTTTTTTTTATTTATTCTTTAATCTAGATATGCGTGGGTGTGGGATGGAAGCCCCCCGATGCCCTTGCGGTTGGGCTCGCCCTAGATTGGTGGGGTGTATCTCGGCCGGGGGAATGTTTGTGGGATGAGCCCGGCCCTTTTAATGTCTTCTCTCTTGAATATATTTTTTTTGTCATCTATTTATTTTCTGTGTTTTTTTTATCTTCTTGTTCTATGTGTTCAAGGGTGTGGGCTGAAAAACATCTGGTGTCCCTGTGGCTGGGCTCGCCCTATATTGGTGGGGTGTATCTTGGCCGGGGAGATGTTATTAGATGAGTCCAGACCTTTTGAAAGCTGTTTTTTTAACGTATTTTTTTTTAATGTGTTTTTGAAATGTGGCTTAATGTATTATGTACATACTATGTTGCTATCAATAAACCTGTATTTATTTATTTATATTACGAAACTCATCAAACTGCCTAGAAAAATTGGAGCAAGTTGATGTGTTCTTTTATCTGGGCAGTATGTTTCATTTGACATTGAAAGAAGGGTAACAATAGGGAACAAGGTATACGGAACACTTAAAGTTGGCACCAGGGCATATAATGTATTGTTTTATTTAACATTAAGGTATGGAAGTACAACTTGGACTTGGCAGGAAGATACAAGAGCGGTGAACTGGAAATGGGAATAAACACTCTATTTAAAAACGGAAAAATGCTCAATATTTTCGACTAAATAAAATGGGGTACAGGGACAGGTAAGGATATCAGATAATAGTGAAAATGTCAATTTTGCGTCCATTGCTTATATTCAAATGGTTAAACTATTTCTGTTATGAAGTGATATGATAGTACAGTCGAACAAGCCAAGAAAGTTTTATCATTATTTTAGCATTTCACTCGAGAAAATGCCATTTCGTTACTCATATTGTGTTCGATATTATGAGGATCGCCTCAATATTATAATCATTTACCTCTGGGATCCATATAGCAAATTGAAATAACCAATATTCGAAATGAGAGAAAAATCTCTTTCGTTTTTCTCTTGTTTTCACAATTCGCTTTCAAAACAAAACATGAATTTTTGTTCCATCAATATTTGTTGAGGGAATGTTCTTTTAAATTATTCCAATACCGTTAGAAAGACAGAAACATGTTTAAGTGATTTGATTCAAACATATTTCCCACCACGCCATTTCCCTATCGGGGTAAACAGAAAAGACAGAGCATTATAAATTCCAATCTCGATACGTATCTTTTGTATTTTAAATATCCATACATCTTCTCACAACTCATATGATTTCGTTGACTTTTTACGTTTCCTTCTTTCAAAATATCATTCACTTGATCCAACCATACTTTTCTAGGGTGTGCGGATGGTCGCCGGTTAGAGCTCCGCGGTGTGCTACTCCCCCCCGAACGACATAGGTATTTTTTTTCATCTAATATTCCGGGGTATAGGAATAGCTATGACTTCAGTCATATCTATTATTTTAAAACAAAGGAAAAACACGCAAGTTTGCTCTGATTGCGTCACTTCGATATGTCATCGGATCTAATACAGCGGTGTGGCCGGTGAGTTTGCCAGTATGCAACGGCTTACTCACTTAAAAACAGAAAGAAACAAAAAAAAACAACGGCATAGCCTCGCTTTCCAACTGAAATGGCGAGGAATCCTCGACTACGAGGTCCGCCCCTAATATTTTCATTCCGTATTCTAACATACAGTGTCACCCCACGTATTTATTTACTTGATTCAACCACACATTTCTTGGTCTTCCTCTACCACAAATCCACTCAGATGGAAACGTGATGGTATGAATTTATTTATCCAATATATTATTATTTTATTACAAAGCACGGCCATTTATCGACCTTATAATAGATAACAAGAGTAATACTCAAATCAGAATTTTGAGTGCACATGGATATAAATACGACAGGTACAAATATTATAAATATTTACACGCATCATATACAAAAAAAAGATCACGCATAAAATACAAACTCGAGACAAGTCAAGGCTCATGTAATCAAAGCCCCTAACATAAAATTTTTTCGAAGAAAATGATTACAATAATATGCATACATATAATACATAATTCACTCCAATACACAAAAAAAGCCCATCGCAACTTCAAAATACGAGTATTAACTGATATCTCAAAAACTTGGAGAGAAACAAATTTAAAATATTCCAAAACAGACAAAAGTACGAGTATTACAAGTAAGAGTAAAAAGAAAGTTAATTTATTGAATTAAAAAGTAATAAAGTATTTCGATTTTCTTTTGTCAAACACAGCAACATCTCCCCATAGAGCGCTAAACGTTTGTTAGGGGAAAAAGAGAAAGAAAAATCAAAATAACACTCAGCCTCACTGAAAAGAGATGTATTGTCATTTATTTTACCGAGCAACAGTATTAAAATGGAAAAAAGAAGCTTAATACAGTCTACAGTCACTACTACAAGCAAAATATATATTTTTTGTGAAAAATCAAATTAAATTAATTCGTTTTGACGAGGGGTCGATTAATGGATTTTGGTAGTTCGCAATGATGAGTTCAAAGAGGAGACAGATGGGGCAATTAGTGGAATTAAAATAAAAAGAGGCCTGCTGCTATACTTTTGTGTCTTTCAGGGTGACTTTTAGCTGTCTAGCGTCGCAGAGGATCAATGAATGAACGACCTCTTTACAAGATCTTCTTCTTGAAAAGGATTTGCAAAGATTATCTAAAACCGAGGGAAAATTTAGCACTTTAGTCTGGTTACTAGACTCCTCGTGATATTTTTAGTCTTTGTCAATGAAATATATAGTTTAGTCTAGAAGAATACATTTCATTTCTAAAACAGTAAGAAACTCCCGATGTACTCGTTAAAAAATGTATCTTGACACATTCAGTGCTCTAAACGTCCATCTGTTTCTTCATCGTGACCTCAATGCTGAAGAACGTAATCCACAATTTTGTTGAGAATATTCACATGGTTCTTTTGGAGTAGTTTCACATTGCCTTTCGCATCCATTGCTATACACAGTACATGTTATAGGAATCGTATACATGTTGTATATACTGTGAGTCCAAGTGCCAACACACAGTATCTTTAAATGTGCGTTTGTGGATGTTAAATGGGAGCAGGGGTGTCGTAGAAATGTTCTTAAATATGCTAATGCGAATAGCGATTGGAAGAATTGAGAGAAAGGATAGGAAAAACACAGAAGCAGAAGTTACCAGCATCTGTTTTTTCACCAAACACCTATCTATAGGTGTTCATGTTATTTTTTGCTGGGTGCTAAAATCACCCATGGCAGTTATATTACGAATTTATTTTAAGGAATTCAAAAGCAAGTGAGACGGAAATGACCTAACAGCACTGATAGGGTTTACTATACAAGAGCATATAAAAACGCTCTCTGTTTACCTACGTCCACCTTTTTTATTACTTTTTAAGAATTTAAAATTTAATTACTCAACAGCGAGTTACTTCGTTAACAACTTCATTTTCCCACCTACCACGATTTTTTTTAAAGAACTGATATGACCAAAGTCATAGGTATTTTATACCCTCGACCACTGTGCGGGAAAAGAACCTGTGTCGTTCGAGAGGAGTAGCACAACACGGTGTTCGAACCGACGACCTTCCGCACGGAATTCCAGTGAATTACCGCGACGCCATGCACCTTACTATTTCTATTATTTGAAAAACAATACATTTATATGCATCAAATCATAGGCGTGTTTAACATGGGCAAATTTCAAATGTTTATACAATTTTAATTTAATTAAAAAACTTTATGTAGTTATAAGTTCCAAAACGCAATGCTGTACCGAATGAAGCCGTAAAATCTTGTTCTAATATGTGTTACGCCTCGTATGCAAAACGATACATACACCAAAGAAAATATAGGCCAGTCACGCTTTGACAAGTTTCTCTAACCAGAGCAATTTTATCTGGGTATCCTTTTACCTTTAATTATATTATTAACCAAAGAAAAATCAAAGTTTTCAACTAGGCTATTCCTACAAAAGCGAGAGAGAAAGGAGAAACTCTTCAAAATTAAATAGTCTCCCCAATTTCAAAGAGCAAGGGCCTGGTTACCTGAAATGGATGAGAGATATCTAGATTGGAAAAGTTCTTGGTCAAAAAAAAATGTTTTTAATCACACAAAAAAAACTGTTTAGAATGAACCAAAGTTATAATGTTCAACTCTGTTACAAGATTGGTATATATTTTTCGGGTACCATTGGGCATCGAATGTGAAACCCCCGAGTGGAAGTAAAGCGTTTTATCAACAAGTCCACGGAGGTCACCAGTTATTTTGATATAACTGTTTGAATTGATCAATGAAATATCACGAAACTCCGTGATATAGTTTATAAAACGTCTATTTTCAAGCTCAGAGGTTACATATTTGATTTACGATGGTCTCGTTTTCACTTAAGGCATCTTTGTCACTTTTCTAGTTGTTTGGAAGAGATTGCCGTAGGACAATTAACCCGCAAAGTTGCACTGTTTACAACGAAAATGTAATAAAATACATTATTTTCACTATTAACGCCTCATTTCTGCACTCTTGAACCCAGGGAATCGAACTGGTCTGAAAAGTGTACGTAATTAACTCGATGATGGAATGGAGTCCACAATAGCATTTTGGTGCCAACATTGTTGTATGTGGACCTGGAAAAAGACAGAGAAGCCGAATAAATGTATTAGAAATGCGTGTTTTAAGACGAATTTATGGAGTGACAATGTATGAGAGAATACGGAATGAAGTGATTAGGGATGAATGTGAACTTAAGGCTGATGTGTTGAGTAAGATGCAAGCTGAGATGATTTGGGCATGTGAAACGAATTAATGAAGAAAGACTAACAAAACAGATATATATTGCAAATGTGAGTGGAAGTCGCGTGAGAGGATCAAGGAAAATATGGTCGGATCAAGAGAATTATATTCTGAAAGAATAAAACGTAGAAATTGCATGGATATGAAAGAGGCTAAGGATGTGTGTTAAGATAGAAAATTCCGGCACTATGCCCTCTGCCTACCGCAATAGGGAGATGAGATGATGGTATGGTATGAGTATACAATGCCAAATTTTCACCAATATTTTAAAACAGACAAATTATGAATTGGTTCCTTTAGGCATTTATAAGTCCATAAAATCTCTATAAAACAGACCTGATTAACAAGTTTCAAAACACCTGATTAACACGTTTCACTCCATCTAAATATGGCGCAAATTATTTCACAATTCTTGTTGTACTGTGCGGTTTAAAAGTCCTAAATGCGTGGTGCTTAAGGTTTTATAGTATTGTTATATTGTATTTACGAGATTTGCGAAACCACTGTTCAGGATAAACCTCAGTTAAAAAATTGGGAACTCAAGTTTTTTTTTAAATATGTTAAAACTTATGAAAATACGTGCAAATAACATTAAATTCATCATCAACCAGTCAAGAATCGGAAGAGGGCCCATATATAACTTTAACAATATTAAGATTTGAAAGAATACAAATGGTTACTTAAAAGGAATTACTACTGAATAAGTGCAAATAACATTAAATTCATCATCAACCAGTCAAGAATCGGAAGAGGGTCCGATTCTTGACTGGTTGATGATGAATTTAATCAGGAAATATCTGGTATTTGTGATATTTATACCTGGTCTCTTCCACCATCGCTTACATTCTTTTAACATTCTGATGTGTCGTTACCAGAGGAGTAGTCCCTTTGGGCAGTACCTTCTTCGTCGATACATGACGTCGCGTTTACAAAAAAAAATCGATCTTCTGGTGTAGATCGCGCTGGATGGGGACTTATTTTGTGGGTAACAGTGCGGGTGTTGGTAGGATCGAACTGAATTAAACTCTTCACGTTATTTATTGGATTTCACTGCCTTTGAAAACAGTACAACCTCGATGGCCTAGACGGTAAGATGTCTGTATATCCAGCCCGGAGGTGAAGCGTTCGATTCCCGCTATTATATTTCGTGACTGGAAAGTTTTTGGCATTTTGTACACTCGGACTACCCGTACAGGCAAAAGGAGTCATGGAATGTAGAAATATACAACATTATTTCTATATGATTTTCTACTGGAATGAAAAAACAAATACAAAAATGTGTACACATAAAGGTGAAATAGAGACATTCGAAACGAATGAATGAATAAAATGAATGACTGAGCGAGTATACTAGTCAGATGTGAAAGGTGTACGTGAAAGAGATATACCGAGAAAAACGTGTCTGAATCAAGTGGGTCATATTTTGAAAGAACGTAAAGTGAGAACAAAGATTTTGAAAGATCTAGAGACTAACAATATCAAAATCTGCTATGTTGATATTCCACAAACGTGTTTTAGCACTATATTTGATGCACGGAAATGAAATGTGGACGTGGATAAGATTGAAAAGAAATGCGTGTACTTCAAACATTACATGGAGTGGTTTGGACACGTGAAACGAATGAATTAAAAAAGATTGACAAAACAAATATTCAGCGCAAATGAAAGTGAAATGCGTGGTAATGGATTTCCAAGGAAAGAATGTTTAGATCTAATTAATTATATTTTGAAAGAAAGAAAAGTTAGAAATAAGAGATGTGTGAAAAGGTGTATGAATGGGGAAAAGGCAAAACATGTGTGTCAAAATAATAAAGTCTGACATTCAGCCCTCTCTGCCTACCCCAGCAAGGAAACGGCGTAATAATGCATATGTAGGTAAAAGAGAAGAATGAATAATAGAAGATTGTGCATAATGTATGAATGTGGAGAGAGCGAAAGTTGTGAGCGTGTTATAGAAAAGTATGGAAATTTGTTTTCTCTGGCTACTCCGCAAGGGACACATCGTGATTATATATATATATGTATTTTTGTTTTAATAAAATAATATTTGAAATGAACATTTGTGATGCAATACCGATACTAAACGATAAAGACTTGTATAATAGTATGGTATGGCCTTGTGCAATATCCACAATACGGAAAATTCCAAGAAAAACAGTTTTTTTTACAAAGTCGGCAAATCGGGTACGTTTAGCGAAATTGCCAATTCCAAGAGGGGGATGTAGAGGGTCAGGGGATGAGGCAGAAAAAAGTTATGAAAGTTAACACCTAAAGCCTTTACGGAAATATAAATGAGCATGGAACTGTGGGAAGGGGTGAGAGGGAAGAGGTGGGTATCAGGAGTCCATTTCAAAAGAAAAAAGTTGTCGATTTGATTTTCCTCTCATATTGAAATATATTATTTGAATAAATTACAGTAACAATAAATTACTTTGAATATATTAAACATACAAACATACCATAACGCTGTCTCACTATCGGAGTAGGCGTCAAACTTTATTTATTTAACACTTTTATTGCAATACAATCTGGCGGGCTTATTGCCAGGCGGCAATCTCTTAGAACCAACCAGACAAAAGTAAATTAAGCAAGTTACGTGGTCGCATAAATCATTCAAATGACTATCCATCCCCACGAAATCCATAAACATATACGTGAGCACATGCCCAAGAACCCCACAAAGACGGACAGTCACCCGAACATTATTTTTCATATAAAGTGAGATATCATCAATCAAAAGGAAAGGAAGGGATGGTGGAGAGGAAAGGAAAAGAAAAATCAGGAATGAAACACGTTATTTTACTGACTAGAAATTAAGAGTTTTTTCAGTCACTTCTTAAAGCATGCCAAGGACGGAGCGAGACTGAAAAAACTTTCTAGTCAGTAATATAAAGTGTTACATTCCTGTTTTTTTCCTTTCCTCTCCACCATCCATTTATTTTCCTTTGATTGATGATATTTCACTTTATATGAAAAATAATGTTCCGGTTATTGTCCGTCTTTGTGGGCATATGCTCACGTTTGTGTTTATGGATTTCGTGGGGATAGATAGTCATTTGAATGATTTATACGACCATGTAACTTGCTTCATTTACTTTTGTCTGGTTGGTTGAAAGAGATTGCCGGCTAGCAATAAGCCCGCCAGATTGTATTGCAATAAAAGTGTAAAATTAAAAAATAAATAAATAAAGATCTTAACCAACTAGAAAGAACTTCCAAGCAACTAGAAAGAAAGACGAGACGTTAAGTGAAAATCGGACGGAAACCCTTTTAAAAAAAACTGGATACCAATGGGAACAAATCCGCAATATATTAGACCAAAAGGAGTAACAAAGTTATTTCTTGTTCAATATTTATGAGTTAGCTTTACTTTGAGTGACTCCATAATACACGAGTACTTTGAGTGACTCCATAATACACGAGTACTTTGAGTGACTCGATAATACACGAGTATTTTGCATATTCAACACACACGATACCTTCTTATCCTTACAGTCAACTAATATATTCTTATTTTGTAATAATTTTAATCTGTCAATAAGAGTGGGTCCAAATCCCGAGTTAGAGCGCCCTTGAAGAGAGTATTGTCTCTAAACGGCGCTGTAAAAAATTTCCTATTTTTCATTACATTTATATTCGTTGCAATTCGGTATTCCGCTTTACTAAATTTGTATTTTGATTAAATATTTTAAATTCTGTAGGAAGGAATTGTTATATTTCTTAAGGCTTATAAAGCTTAAGTTTGCGTTTAATGCAAATTTAAATTAGATAAATTGCATAATTTTCAAAAATCACCGCCCCCTTTTCATGAAATAAATTTCTTTCAGTCGCTACTGGCGACAAGAAGCCAAGCCAGGGAATGGGGACATAGGCGACAAGGTTCGGTCGGAGAAGTGGAAAACTGGGGAGAAACAGTCAAGAAAGGAGAACAGATTGAAGGGGAGGACTGGGCAAGTCTAAGTCTAACATTTTGTCAAGGCACAATTAAAACGGAAAGTAATTAAGGATTTATAAGAATTTTCCAGATTGCAAAAAGGGGTTTAGTGTCTGAGAATCGGACTCTGAATGAAGTTGATATTAAAATTTCTATGATATTGGAAAATGAGGGTTGGCAAAATGTGACAGCTTGAAATTCAATTTAGGTGGTATTTTACAGATGATGGAAGAGTAACGAGGGATTTTGAACACGTGTAGCGATAGAGAATAAAATCACTAAAACATTCATAATCGAACCGGAGAATATCAAATTCTGCCAAGATTATAGTCCATAATAGTATTTTAGTTCCAACTTTGACGTACGGGAGTGAAGCGTGGACGTGGAACAAGGCTGAAAAAAGGCGAATAAATAATTTAGAAATGTGTGAACTTAAAATAATACTTGAGGTGACAATGGTGGACAGAATACGGAATTAGGTGATACGGGATGATGTATTGAGCAAGATGAAAAAGAGCACTCCGAGATGATTTGGGCATGTGGAACGAATGAATGAATAAATACTAAAAACAAATATATACAGTGCAAATGTGAGTGGAAGGTATAGAGCAATCAGCCAGATGAGTCATTTTGTAATAGTGTGAGTAACACTCTCTGTATTACCCAACTTACGTAGTGGTATTGGTTTTAAATGCCACACGACTGGTTTGCGCAGAGAGCACGTTTGTATTGTTAAAATACTCGGTGATTAGAAAAACACTATCATGTTGAAATTAGGAGTGCGATTTTTGTCTAATGTAATGTATAATTGAAAAAAAAATCGAAAATTTTAAATGTAGTTTGTTATAACTTAAAGTTTCCAAGAATTTAGTATCACTTCATCTACTATTATTTTAAAACTTTATTATTTGGCATTGTAATTATGACAAATTAATATGTTACATAATCTTACATTCGTTTTATTTTTATGTGCAATCTAATTAAAGCTGACGAACATTTTTACTTTATAATACTTGTACTTATATTTATTTTTAATCTTGAAAAATTTCATTATTGTTATTTAATGTTTCTTAGAATCTGCCATGCCTAAACAATTAATATGTGAAATAAAATTACTTTCATTTTATATTTATGATTATTTCAATTTAAGCTGACAGCATTTTTAATTTACAAAACGCGTGTGTTTATTTCAATGTTTGAATAAAAAACATAATTTTTATATGTTTTTTATTTTTCACTTCATTAAAAAAATAAGTGACAAGTATTTGAAAACGCACTGTTACTCACACTATTGCAAAATGACTTTTCTGGCTGAATCATCTATATATGAAGTAATACCAATGAAAATATGGATGTATCAAGTGAATGATATTTTGAAAGAGGGAAACGTAGAAAGTCAAGACGCACCCACTACTTTCCTATTTACGCTCACCTATTTATTTTGTGAACTTTTAATCTGTCAATAATAGTGGGATCCAGTTTCGAGTTGGAGCGCCCTTGAGGAGAGTCTACCCTCTAAACGACGATATCATTTTATTATTTAAATCGCCATATGTGTTTTTGCACAAAAGTGTCAATTAATTAAGAAATAATAAGTTCAAAGCCGGAGATTGAAAAAAAATTTAAGTAATATTTATACAACAAAACAATATTAAAAATTCACCTAATCCAATATTTTTAACAGGAAGTCGCAAGAATGAGAACATAATATCATTAACCTGGTAAAACCGAGATTAGTCTGGTTTTAATGGAGATTGGGAAGGGAGGGAAACACGAGTGGGAGGAGGTTTGCCAAATTGGAGAGCAATTTCAGTTCATGAAAACGAAAACAACATTATTACAATAATTTCACAGGAAAACAGCAAAAGGAAAAGAAAGGAAAGTTATCGATAAAAAAAAACTTTGATTTCTCGAAATAGGGTAACCAGTTTTCAAACTTTTCATGATTTATTAGTAAAGAAACTTCTTTTTTTTTTCGAATTAAGATTTTGAGATATGTAAGCATGTTTACCGGTCAACGCGATGGCAGCCTTTGTCTATGAACTTTTAATAACTTCTACTTTCCTAACTATCTTCTGTTTTCACAAATAATCAAAACGCGGTTCAATATAATAGTAACATATGTCGTGCCATAAGAAGTGGTCCTTGTGTCGCGAAGTACGAGTAAGAACATGGTCCTTTTATGTAAAAATATATTGTTTTAAATAAATTCCAAAAAAAATCAAGAATATGCCAATGTTTACTAGGATTACTTATACCAGACTGGCAATTTTTTAAATTCCTCTTAACATTAAAGACGTTAATCTATCGTGTAGAAATATGTTTCGTATAAATAGTAACTACATGTAAACAAGTATTAAATACTCTGTATCGGACGTGTGCCGTCACCCTTGTGTGTGTGTGTATGTGGTATAATGGAAAAAGACATTGATGTGTAGATCTGTATATTAAATTGTATAAACTTATAATTTGTCATGTAAACTCTGCTATTTTGTTATAAAATATATGTTTGTTTGACTCCGATTGCGTTCGCGACCGCAATGGAAATGTGACTTGCGGAGCGATGCATCGGAGTAGGTCGGGGGCCCCGCCGGGTTAAGCAGCGCTCAAAACCTCGAAAGTTATTGTAGGTATTTCGCGGGTAATGGGCGCTTGTGATGACCGGCGGACCATTAATATAGAGGGTCCCCCGATTTTGGAAAATGTATTATTTCTACTTACATTCTCAGTAACTGTGTTTTACTTGAGACCCGCTTCCCTACTTCGACTGTCTGAGAGGAATCTCTCCCTGCTACCTTATTCTTCTTCTACTGGATCTTCGCTTGGAAAACGCGACGTCGATTCTCTGAGCGCTACGCGACAACCAACGTGCCTAGATACAGTCTTTGTGCCCCGTCCGGTACATACTCACTTATGATTGTAAAAAATAATAAAGCAAAATTACTTAATTAAATTTCAAGTACGTCAAGAGCTTAAATTAAAAAATAACGAAGAAAAATCTATGAATAAGATGATAACTACGGCAACTTGTGATTGACAGTTTAATTTTAAATTATTCTTCCTTAATAATATTTTTTTTTTACTGTCAAACATCGGTCTAATTGAGTGTCGGCTCTCTACACGGCAATATATAAATTGTCAATTAACTACTAATATTGGCATAACATATATTATTTTCAGTGCACAATCCCACCTCATTCGACTCGTTTTCCACGTCCATGTTTCACTCCCATATAACAATATTGTCATTATGTTGTTTATAGTTAAGGCATTAACGTTGTGGAGGTTTAAAGACTGTAATTTATTTTTATCAAACACTGTTTATTCCACTTTTTTGTTACGGTATAACCCTACTGGTTTCAAGGCATTCACCTCATCTTCAGGAGAGCGCAAACAAGACTAAATGCTGTTCGAACAGTGTTTGATAAAAATAAATTACAATATTGTCATTAATACGCTGTTGAGAACCATCACTTTGGTTGAGTATATGTTTTTAAGTTCCTCATTAACGTTGTTTCCTATTGCGAATTTCCGTATAATATATCTTTCTACCTTTTCGTTGTCTAATGACATCCTTCCTAAATAGCACAACTCATAAGCTCGTTAAAATGTTTCATTATTCACTCAAATATCACATTTACTTTTCTTTCCACACTTTTCAATTACCATGTCTTTGGATTTCGCAAAATTCATACTCAGGTCTTTTTCTTCACATTTAAGTATAAGTTACTTTACCATACGCTGTAATTCATTTCCATTATCCTCTAATACTGAATGAATGCACATAACCCTTAACGAGTATAATAAAAGGCACAATACAAAGTAGGTGATCAGGGTACCAGAAGTTGGTGCCACCGGAGATGACTATGTAAGCCAATATGCTTATATATTATACATATCCTGTTGCATAAAGGACAAGGAGTTTCAGTACTTGAAGCTTGTCTGCGTCGTCTTTCTAGTTCCCTGATAACTAGCAACAGTTCCACGCAATTTAGCTCTATCTGTTGCTATTTGCTTCCAGTTACGCTGAGCGTAATGTATTAAAGCGTCTCATACAGTACGTCCTTATATCTCTTACGCTGACTAACATGTCTCTATCTGCCTCCGTCACCTCGCCAAAGAGGACATTTCTTGGGAGACTGTAATAAGACATACGAGCCACGTGCCCAGACCAACGCAGGGGAGCACGCAACACCACAATCTCGATGCTACAGCAGTTAACTCCTATCAAAATATCATAAAATTATACCGTAGCATCTTCATTATTTACCTAAGGTGCCTCTGCTGATATTTTTTGAGTGTTCTAATATGTCGTATGTAGGGAATTCATTATTCGCATCCATACATTAAAATTCGCTTAATCTACCATGTCATTATTTTTATGCTACTTTTAAAAAAAAATGTTTTTACATAAATCAAATAATTTATATACAAAGATCAATGTTAATTCTTATATGCATTTACCTAAGGTGCCTCTGCTGATATTTTTTGAGTGTTCTAATACTCGTATGTCGTATGTAGAGAATCCATGATTCGCATCCATACATTAAAATTCGTTAAATCTACCATGTCATTGTTTTTATGCTACTTTAAAAAAAATGTTTTTACATAAATCAAATAATTTATATACAAAGATCAATGTTAACTCTTACATGCCTTTGTGAATCATTATGAGGAGAATTGCCAGAGGAGGGATGTGACGGTCACTTCTTTTATCTTAATATTTCTGATATGAGTAACATCTCATTCAACTATGTTGAAAAATATATGATTTTATGTTCCTTAAAACTATTTGAGATAAAGAAATATTTATTTGTTTAAACTGGCAATGAATAGCCAATAGCTTACCAAGTGATTTTCCTCGGATTCATGGGCTGTGCTTTTTGAATGGGACCTCGGATATTGACGTCTAAAAAAAATTTGATGTTTTTAAGAAAGTATAATATTTTGAGATTTCTTAGTAAGAAGGTACACTGTATGAATTGTTTTTATACGTAATTAAGTTCAATATTTATATGTAAGGTGTATAAAATAATCATTCTCGTAGATTTTGAAAAGAAAGAAAAACTACTAAAAAAACTATGGTGACACTATACAATCAAGGGGAAAAAAACCTTGTAAAGTCGAAGGTCCCGAGACAATTGACGGCTGTGTATAAAACAAAAGAATTAGAGGTACAAGTACACCTTTTCCAATCTCACCCACCCGTGACTCGAGAGACCTCAAAGAAAGAAGTCGAAAGTCACGGCGTGAAATTCCGCATTGGATTATGAGGGAAGTTTCAGGAAAAAAACAACGGCGATATAATAACGAGGGGGGAAAAATTTGAAACACTCAGCCGGGGGAAAGTTTAAATTTAACAATACTCAGTGTCGTAATGTAGGAAGGAAGGCGGAAACGCAGACTGGGATGGGAGAGGAAGAAGTGGTCCTCTGGAGTGGGGTATTTCCTTCCGGGACATAATTTCTGAGGGTATATAATTACTGCGGTCGCTGCTCGAAGTACCTAAAAAGCATGTAAAAGATCTTGTTTTTTTTTTGCTTTACTTTTCTTAAGATTAAGCATTTGCTTTTATAAATTAAATGTTAAGGGTAGCCTGAGCTTTCGTCTCTTGATGTTTATAATAACTTAACATCCATGCGTCCCAGCTTCGACTCAATGTTACTTTAACATTTATGGCCAGAATATTTTAATGCTGCATTAAGGTATTCATGTCAAGGATTAATATTCATAAAAAATAAACTATTTTCAATTTAAAATTTAACTTTGTTAAATGACAAAAAAATATTGACATAAATAAATTACTTTAAATGTTGGAAACCTCCGTGGACTAAATGGTAAGACGATTGAATTCTACCCAGTGGTATCGAGTTCGATTCTCGATGGTATCCAAAAAAATAAAGAGTCCCAGTATGGTGAAAAAGTTAATCTCGTAACATACGCGCACTGGCTGGACGTGCTAGAGTTGTTGGCTCTTTACGTGTCTTCTTAGTATTGTCAACGCGTGCAATAATGACTAACTGTGAATTCCGTGGTTCTAAACCTGAAGATTTGATTGATGAGGCCAAAATTATATTCTCCCGGCAACATTCTTTAATATTTCCGCATAAATAACAATTTTGAAAATATGTCGAGGAGAGCAAAAAGGAAGAAATTAAAGAATAATTGTTTTAAAAAAATGTTGAAAGGAAAAATAAAAAAATTAAAACAGTTTTTTATCATAAATCAATCATCGGATGTCTACGATGACGTTTAGTAACTTTAATCACCCCTGCGTTAAAATATTGAATATTCAAGTTGTAAACATAAAACCTATAATAAAAACATAGAAACTTTTTAAATTTACTAATCTAACATAAAACCAAAACTATTTTTATAGTATGAAGAAACCTATCAAAATTTATTTTATTTGTTTATTTACGATCGATTTCGAACATTAATGTTTTTTTTTTAAATAAAATAAAAATTCACAATGCTAATACACGATGTAATACAGAAATACACGAAGTAAAAATAAATTATACAATAGAAATATCAAAACCAATATTATTCAAACATATGCTGTTTATAGTTAAGGCATTAACGTTGTGGAGGTTTAAAGACATTGTAATTTATTTTTATCAAACACTGTTTATTCCACTTTTTTGTGACGGTATAACCCTACCGGTTTCAAGGCTTTCACCTAAGATGAGGTGAAAGCCTTGAAACCGGTAGGGTTATACCGTCACAAAAAAGTGGAATAAACAGTGTTTGATAAAAATAAATTACAATTATTCAAACAATTTGCAATTGAAAAAAAAAACAACGTTATACTCCACACAACAGGCCAGGGCTCAAAAGGCTCAGGGTCGTATACCGCGCAAGAAAAAAAATAGTACAATATACATAATTACCACATATCAATGGACGTGCTTATTTCCTTAAAATAAGTTCTCTCTTCTTCTTTATATATTACATTAAAAAAAGCTTTTACATAAAAAAAAAACCACTTCACAGTAATATGAATTAGAACCTTAATTAAGAAAAAAATAAATTAATAAAACTCTACACACAGATTAATGAATAATCATACAAATTGAGATTTTAAAATCTGGAAATATTAAAATTTAAAAAAAGAAAAGATCTCTGAATGAATGTTGCAAAATCCATGTTATGCTAATAGAAAAGTGTGAAAGGAAAAATAAATGCGATATACGGGTGAATAATTAAAGATTGAAGAAACTTGAGAAATTCTGCTATTTGGGTAGACTATATCCCAATTATCTTTCATATCTTCGCGAAAAATTCCTTCAGAACACTGACGTTATCTTCTGTCAGACGATGAGAGACTCGTTTGCATACCAACACATCATGCCATATTTTACACATCTTTATTTGCGGTTCACTCGGCGCAACTGTGTAACGAAATTTCAAGATTTATCCGATGTGCACCATCCTTATGGACATTTAAGAGAGAATAGAAAAAATATTACATTATTGTAATTTATTTTTAACACTGTTAATTCCACTTTTTTATGACGGTATAACCCTACCGGTTTCAAGGCTTTCACCTCATCTTCAGGGGAGTACAAACAAGACTAAATGCTGTTCGAATTGGCACCGACATAGACACTTCAACGGTTGGAGGCGGGAGGGGTGAGGGGAAGGCTAGGTATAATTTCGGCCAGGAGCGGGGAGATTTTGGGGAAATAACTATTCAACAGATGCTCCGATCGGTATACTGACTTAGAGTGTCTATGTCGGTGCCAATTCGAACAGCATTTAGTCTTGTTTGTACTCCCCTGAAGATGAGGTGAAAGCCTTGAAACCGGTAGGGTTATACCGTCATAAAAAAGTGGAATAAACAGTGTTTGTTAAAAATAAATTACAATGTCTTTAAACCTCCACAACGTTAATGCCTTAACTATAAACAAAATATTACATTACTCAGAAGATTCTACCTACTAATTTCCCTTCGATTCCCTTTCTATCCATAAACTAATTCCCGTCTTCTAGTGCTATCATTATACAGAGATAAGTATTTTTTTTTGTTACTTAACATCTTCAGACGTGGCGTCCATTATAATAGGCAGAGAGTTCATATGCACTTTATACACAACTTTCTGGTATTCCATTCCTAATGATAACAAATGAAGTGTAGGATACTGATTTATCGACTTAGAACGTTTTGAGCGCCATTTATCTAAACGAATACGACAATATGTTGTATTTAGTATAAATAATACACTCACAAGCAAGAATATATTTTTTAAAACCTTCTGAATTGATTCAGATCTGAAGAGGTTAATTTCAACGAATATATATTTTTTTGCAAAATCTGTCATGGATTTAAAACAGTTTAACGTATCCAAGATGAGATAGTTAGTTTAAAAAATGCTATTCAAACTTAATTTATTTAACTCCATTTATTAATTCATTTTTCAGGCCCTTTGCACATTACAGGTTTCCCTTATTCGTACAAGGACCAAACATAACAAGTACGAAAAAATACATATATTAAACTATTCAAAATTTTAAGACTTATTTAATAAGAACTATAGTAAACTGTATATATTACACTAAAACACTATGGCAAAATGTAGCGTGTTAAATAGTACAAAAAACGTCTATATGACACACACGGTTAAAAAGTGCGATTATTCTACCTACCGGCATTTCCAAAGGCAGATTGGTTCTACTTGAATAGGTTGATAGAAAAATCTATGGGTGCGTTGTCTCAAATAATTATTCGTACACCAATAAGCATGTGACATGTACCATGCACACAAAATAATGAATAATAAATAAATAAATAATAATTTTGATGGTTCGACGAGAAGAATCTGTAACTAAACATTTTAACAGCAAAATAAATGTACATTAATAATGTGGTTGACCCAATTTCGTTTCTGAACAACAATCGTGACTTTTAACGATGACATTTTAAAATTTGACTAGTCCATGCCGCTGGGAATGTTCTCAAGATGCCGTTGTTAGTATCGGATTCGGATATTCGTTGCGGAATGCTAAGCATTATTGCCAATCATCTTGGACTAACGGTCTGAATATGGACAAAAAGAAATGCACGCGTACAAAATTGTTAGAGAATAAAAAAAATCCAATTATAAAGACTAACAAAACAAATATACAATGCAGATATTAGTTAAGGCGTGGTAGAGGAAGACCGAGGAAAGAATGATTGGATCAAGTGAATTATATTTTGAAAGAAGGAAATGCAAATCGTAGAATAAAATTATACAGTGCCGTTTAGACAGTAGACTCGAATGCAGTTTTATTAACAGACTAAAAGTATTACTAAACATGCATAAGTTAAGTAAAAGGATAGAAAGGTAGTGGATGCGGCCATATTATTAGGAACTTTCCAGCATCTACATATATTCAGAAAAAACATTTGAAAAATAAACCAATGCACGCAAATGCGTCACTCATCCGCAATATGCATGATAATCAATTAATCAGATAAAGACATTTATTTTATTTGATTTCAATGGAACCAAGAAAAAAGGTGCATTGTTTACTCTGTTTTTCAACGGTGACATTTTTAGTATTTTTGCGTAAAAAAGCGTTCTTTATTTTTGACATCTTAATTTTTTTTCAATAAAATTATACTAAAACAAATAAGATTATTTTAGAACCAATAGTATAGAAGTCATATCTTTCTAATGTTCACTAACTTTTAATAACATACTATTTGAGATGAGAAAATATGCAACCTGCATCATACGTGACATAACAAAAAACTGCCAAGGCGATGAACGTCTCTGGGTTTTCTTGGGTGATGGTCATTTGCTAGCGCCGTCTGGTCGGCCTTATTTAATTGCAAAATAATGGTCTATTGAAGCTCTTCTTCTTCAATGCACTGGCTCTGATGGCAGTAACGGTTCGTCTCAGAAGCAAAAAAATATCCCATTGGACAAACACATTCTGCATGTGGTCTCACGACTTCGATTCAGAGTATTTGTAAACCTAAACACAGAACAGTTATACAACTAAATACTTTTTAAATTTTTTACCGCAAATATTCGTAGAAGTAATAATGTACGTCTTTGATAACATATTATAGAAAATCCCTCGTAATCGAGTATGACTGTCTACTGTTCTGAGAATAGAAGGAGGCTGTGTATCCATTTGTTGATTGTGTGCATGCTGTTGTGATTCATAAAAACACAGCCTTGACAGATCGAAGCCAATGTTCCGGTGGCAAAGACATCCAAATTTTAATCTTCTGAATACCCAAGTTCGGGAGATTTATATAGTGCCGTTTTGTTTCTTTTATGATCAGTAGCATATGAGTTATGGAAAAATATAAATTTGTATATAATATGAAGGGCTCGGCTGTAAATAATGGTAAGCCACAAAATTACAAAAGACGAGATAAATTACAAATAAGATAGTTAAGGGTATAATTAAAAAATCTAATACTCAAACAGAATAGTCTTAAAACCTCATACTTTTTAAAATTACATAATTTTTTAATAAATGTTTCATAAATAAATTTTAAGATTTTACAAAGACTTGTTTTCTTAATATCTTAAAATGTGATACATGTCGCTTACCATTATTTACTGCCGAGACCTTCATATGATCTAGGACAAAACCCAATCCGAGAAGCATTCACCAGGAATCGAAATTGGGACATCCACTTGCTTAGTGCAATTATCAACCTTTAGACCACGGTCGTCAACGGTTTAACGAAGGTTATTTTTCTATTATTTTAATAGCCCTATAAATATATCTGATACGAGGCATAAAAAAATACAGAAAAACAAATTAAAATGTAAAACGGTTTGATGGTCTATCATGAAATTACGTCAGGAATCGAACCTGAGATGCCTGCTTGGGTGAATACTTACTGTTAGATCACGGCTGCCGACATATTTCTTAAATGATCAGTATTTCTTAACATATTTCATTATTAATAAGACAAACTTAAATTTAAACTAAAAAATAATACTATTGCAGATCTTCCGATATGTGATAATAACACATTCGACTTTAGGTTTAGTGTAGTGTTCATATACCATCGTAAATTTTGGAAGACCTGCCGAAAAAGGATTGTCTCTAAGTATTTCTAAAGCTTTGTAATTTATTTTTATCAAAAACTGTTTATTCCACTTTTTGTAACGGTATAACCCTACCGGTTTCAAGGGTTTCACCTCATCTTCAGGGGAGCACAAACAAGACTAAATTCTGTTCGAACTGGTACCGATATACACGCTTCAACGGTTGGAGACTGAGGGGTAAGGGAGGCATGGGACGAGCCAAGAGCGGAGAGATTTTTGGGATATAACTGTTTCCAGATGTTCGGATCGATGTACTGACTTAAAAATTTCTAGGGCTTCTAATCTGTCCAATTTATTTCCGTTACTACTGATATGTAAGAATTTGCCATCATCAATAGAACCATACTTTTTCTATCGATGATAAGAAGTACTCGTAAACCGAGGTAAATGTTGCAGGACCAAATGGACCAGCTTTTGAAAGGTAAAGTGAAGTATGAATAATAGAAGATCGTGCATAACGAGATGTATGAATCCGTGGCCTAGTTGGGTGTTTCCCAACCAGAAGGTTGAGGGTTCGATTCCCGTTGAAAACCAGATTTAAAAAAAAAAAAAGGATTCCAGTCTGGTTTTCACTTAAGGCCTCTTAAACATCATTCTGGTTGGTTTGAAGGTATCGACACATGGCAATAAGCCCGCCAGGTTATACTATACATGTATACAATGAAAGTGTAATACAATACAATGTGGAGGAGGCGAAAGTTGTGTGTTTGGATAGAAAAGTTTGAAGATCTGTTTTCTCTGTCTTCTCCGCAAGGGACACGGGCGTGATGATATATGTAAGTATAAACCAAATGTGTATAAATTATTCTTCAAAATAATTATATCGATTTTGTTCGATATATAAGCTAAATCGGAGCCAATCAAATAATAAAAAGTGTTTCATGCCAGTGTATCAAGTAATCAATTAAATATTCAATTTTACAAATTGTACAGTCATTCAGAACTCGCCCCGTCGATAGACATACATTATTATGAATCCGGCTTAGCGATATAATTAAAAGTTTTTCCTACAGGCAATTTGGCGAGGGAAAATATTTAGAGATCGGAAATTTCTTTACAAAAGAAACCGGAAATACAAGGAGGAAAGAAAGATGGATACATTTCTTAATAATATAACGTTTCTTTCTTTATCGCTTCGGTGGGATGAAAATGATTATTTTATTTTAGTGGGTTATGTATCGGAATAAATTAAAATTATTTATTTATTAACTTTAAATTGACAACTTGACACCTTCGTCGATGCTGGGTCTCGTAGTAGAGGAACCCCTCGCCATTCCAACGTCAATTCAGATGGAAAGCGAAGCTGTGCCGTGGAGTTAATTTAAATGAGTGAGCCATTGTACACCACTGCACTGGATCCGATGGTACACCGAAGTGAAACGATCGGAACACACCGGCATGTTTCTAATTTTTTTTAAATAATATATATGACCAAAGTCATATGCATCGTTAAACCCTTCGAATACTAGGCGGAAAAAATGGCCGTCATTTAACAGAAGTAACACAGCACGGGATTCAAACCGGCGAACTTCCGTAGGGAAATTCAGTACGTTATCCCCATTTCCCTCTCGGAGCAGACAGAGAGGACAGAGTGCCAGACACTACAAATCTCGACACATACTCCTATTTTCTTCCTCACTTATATACCATCTGACACACGATTCCCATGACGTTTTTAAGTATCATTATTTCAAAATATCCTTCACCAAAACCAACTATACTTTTGTTGGTCTTCCTCGGCCATGCCTTAAGGCCACTTATATTTGCACTATGTATTTGTTTTATTAGTCTTACCTCATTCATTCGTCCCACATGCCCAAATCCTCTCACAGTGTTCTTCTTCGTTTTATTCAACACTTTAGCCTCAAGTTCACATTCATCTCGAACCGTTTCGTTCCATATTATGTCATACTCCAAGTATTATTCTCAAAGCACGTATTTCTACAGCATTTATTCGGCTATTTTCAGTCTTGTTAACATTCATGTGCTACCCCCATACTTCAAAGTTGGTACTAAAACGCTGTTGTATCTATCGACAACCTTGATTTATGGAAACGAAGCCTGGAGTGATCAGAATGTCTCAACGATCATCATAATCACTCTTAGAAAGCGATAAGAATGATAATGACGACCGTAGAGACAATAAGGTTATCGGCTGTGATTTTTATTTACAATATTTCCGAATTTACATATTTACCCGTGCAGGAAGAAAACTTACCAGTAAAGTGCACTCAACTAAATATTGATCGGTCTTTTCGATTGCCTGTCCCTATACAATATAATGATTGCCTGGCCCTATACAATAGAATGATTGCTTGGCCCTATATAATAGAATGATTGCCTGGCCCTATACAATAGAATGAAATATATTTATTCTGGAGTAAAAAAGGTCGATTGCTTGAAGGTAGTGTACACTATTTCAGAGATGTAACATTGGAACAAGCACCTAGGATTGTTCTATAGTGATTAAATGGCACCAGAAAAATAAAAATAAATCCATGTAAGTGACCTTGACGTAAATACGAGTATACTCAGCTTTTGGGAGTTGATGTACATATATTTTTTTATTTTTTTTTGTTGAAATTTGTAAAATTTCTCGAGTGGCCGTATCTCGGATTTGTTAGAATTGCTTATTGTATTTATATACCTGTGAATATCGCGGGTGTACTTCAGTTGTTTCAGAACAGGCAATGAGCCTAGTTAAACAGTTATTATAGGCCATTTATCATGGGTAGCATCATGCATGGGTAACATTTAAATGCAAAAATAATAAAAAAAAATTAACTACCGGCGAATAACAAAAAATACAGGGAAATACCCAATGATACCATTTAAATTCATACCCATTAAATATTTTAGATATCTTCCTTCATAGAATATTCAAATATTCCTTCAAGCCAATTTACAACCCTTTGGTTTTAAAAGGGGTTGGTAATAAAGAAAATATTTATCAATTATGAATTAATTTGGGGGCGTGCGGTCTACAAATCTCCCTTTTGCACCCCACAAATTTATAAAACAACAAATTAAAACTTAAAAGGCCAATCGAATTATTTTAACAGTTAACAACAATGTTTACTTAAATCATCAAGCGACCACAGTCAAAAATTAAAAGAGGGAGCAGAAAAGAAAATATTTGAAGAAGCACTTGGAGCTTGTATATAATTCTAAAGTTCGTAGACGAGGCATCGAGAAGTACTTTGTACCTTGTGAAACCACAGTTGTGGTTTCACAAGGTTCTCAATCTTTAATCACTTACACATACTGCTCAGAGCCTAATGAATTTTAAATACTGCCTAGTAAAAACTTTAGTTAACATATTTACATTGAAACACTGTATATTATGGATTTCCAGGCATGCATAGTCCATGATTGTGAAACATAAAAGAAAATTCAACAATCCAGATCAAAAAGAAAAACAAAGATTCAGAGCTAACACAAACATGTGGGTAGGATTGGCAGAGAAATAATTCCATACATAGCGGCATACGAGGACCCCGCAGGACATAGCATGCCAGAAATGCCGCTTAAAAGGTGGAGAGACAACTGGTGATTTGCCTTCCAATGACTTTCGCAACGACAAATCCAAGATCTAAACAAGAAGCTTATAATATCAATTCACCGATAAGCAAAAAAAAACTAAACAAAAAGCCTACCTTAAAAATATACGGCAATGAAATCAGAATAAAGGCAAAAATTGCGGGGAAATTAGCTGAGAACCGTTTGTCGAGCATATAATCAGATAATCTGATGAAACTGGGTAATCATTTCAATTGATGCCCAAAATTGCCGGCAAACCAATCAAAATAATTAATGCTAATCAATTCCCCTGCGATCAATTATCGCTGATACTTCTTCTGTATTGTGCTGAAACGGGTCTTCCTCTAGAACAGCTATCTCAACAGCCGGTAGGGGGAGGATGGAAGGACTCGAACCAGAACCAAACACGGAATATTAAAATTGTCTACAAATAATGGCTACCCTGGAAGCCTCATTGATTCATTTTTTTAAAAATAAAGCATAACGAAACTCATAAAAGATCATATAATTAACGACACCTACAAGAATACATATAAATGGAGCAGTCATATGTATGAAAAACATATACGAAATAACCATAAAAATTCCTAATCATATAAAACCAGCTTTTTACATTAATTTTAATCTCCGGAAACTCGAATTTAACGGAAAAGGCAAAAATGGAACACTTAGCAACAGTGGTGTGTATAAACTTTTATGTGCCGACTGTGATAACTTCTATATGGTAGAATAGGAAAGACAGGAAGATCCTTTGAAAAGAGATTTCGTGAACACAAATCCGCCTTAACAAATCCTCTAATTTATTCTGAAATGGCTAATCATTGTCACTGTGAAAAACATACACTTTCTATCGATGATGCCAAATTCTTATATATCAGTAGTAACGGAAATAAATAGGACAGATTAGAGATCCTAGAAATTTCTAAGTCAGTGCATCGGGGTTAACATCTGGCAAACACATATATTCCAAGAATCACGCCGCTGCTCGCTGAGGTTGTTTCCTCCCTCCCTCCACCCATAGTCCCCAACCCGGATGTTTACCGTTGTTAGAAGCCTGTATGTCGGTACCAGTTCGAACAGAATTCAGTCTTGTTTGTGCTCCCCTGATGATGCGGTGAAAGCCTTGAAACCGGTAGGATTATACCGTTACAAAAAGTGGAATAAACAGTGTTTGATAAAACTAATTATGATGTATTTAAACCTCCACAATGTTAATATATAACTAAAAATTAAATATACAATATAAAGATTCCAACAATATTAGACGACGGATTCTACCTTAAATCAGCGTTGTACCCCATAATCAAGTCAAAACGACAACATAATGAAAATGAACAGTAACTTGAACTTTTTTGGAAACCGCGCGCTTGTTTCCCCGTGGTTGAACGGACTGATGCGCTCTCGTTACGGTTGGTACTCCACTTTAGGCTAAGCGGTATCTGGTGCACATCCACTAACAGCGTAGATGATTACAAACAAGCCCTGAAGATGAAAACTGCAACGTTTTCTAAACGTCGGCATCCTAAAGCATATTGTAAGCCAAGTAATATTTTCGGTTGAATAGTGAAGTTGTGCCATAGAGGGTGTTTAAACTAGGTGAACCGATGCACGTCAAAAAGTTCACGGGTTACGTCCCTGTACCAGATCCATGAACCACTGGGATAAGATGTTCGGATCACGACATGTGGGTTCCTTGTATATATTGGGATGGGACAGCAATCTAAAAGGTTTTACGCACTTTATTTTATTTTTAAACTCATGGTCACTAGCGATGTGGAGGGTCGTAGGGACAAAGGTAAATTAGTAATCAGGTCAAATGGTATACGGGCATGTCTTTGCCACAAGCTCAGCGGACAGTGGAATGACGGACGTACTGAAGACGAATATGCACGACATACAGTAATTCCAGTGCGGGTCACGTTTCTCCACATTTAGACGCACAAGATATAGAAAGGGAGTAGAATAGACTCTACACGACGCACAAGATATAGAAAGGGAGAAGACACCTTTAGGGTAGAGGAGGAAAACAGGAAATGAATCACTTTTCTTATTGTAAATATATCTATAGTATACAAGATAACTTGGCAATACCCTAACTAGAAAAATGTTTAAAAGCTTCCATCAGAATAAAACGTGGCCTCTTTTTTTTGCCAATTAAGTCACGGAGATTGACAGTGATGGTGATGTTTTTGCCGAAAACTGCGTTGTCAATATTTACCTGTCCTTTTCTGAACAGAAAACTTTTGAATAAGCCATAAAATAAGCCGAACTTCGAACTTAACCGTTAAATTTAAAAGATTAACAGAGCTATCTGCCATCTATAGCCAAAAGGCGACCAGAAAAACGGATTTCCAATTAATATTTAAAACAAGAGGGTGAGAGAGCGTCAGAAATATACTAAACAATTCAAAATTACCAAAGTCGAGGATGCTTTGAAAGGAGACGAAATTAAGTCACCAGAAATTGAGAAAGAACGCTTAGATTTTCAAGAGATAATGGACTATAACGACGCCGTTGTTGGATCACTTAGGCAAAAAGGTCGATTGTGATTTCGTAAATAGATAAAATTTATTAGTTGCTTCAGAAAACTCGGAAGATTTCGTCGCGAGAAGTGAGAGTGAACGATTTTCTGATCGTAATGAAGAATACATTAATTCCGTAACGAACTCCGCATTAAATCGTGATTGAATACATTAAATTAATAATTGAGGAGACGGAAAAGTTCGGACTTTTCGATTATTTTACTGAAAAACTAGTTAGTAAAAAGAGTACTTATATAGATTCAAAGTCTTCATCAACATCCTTGCATTATCCCATTTATTCTGGTTCTGCATGACGAGTCGCCTCTTTTCACCGAGCTCTATCCAGGACCATCTCTATCCAGGAGTCAGGTTCAGATCGCTGATGTCTTCGTAAATGCCCTTCCATCACTTCTTTGGAAACCACTTCCTCTATTTTGAGGGTCTTCCTTTCTTAGAGTTTAGTTTTCCATATATTATAATATATTGATTTAAACTACATCGGATTTCAAGGTTTATCATTTTCAAAGGCAATGATAACGTTGTATTGGGGGATTTAAAACTGTTTTAAAGGTGTATAGATTGCATAAAGTTTAAGATTCCGAGGGACACCGTGGTCTAATTGGTAATACACCTTCCAATTCGAAGGTTTCTTCGATTCATATCGGATATTTTTTTAGAAAAGAGTTCCATTCTGGTTTTTTCCTAAGGACTCTTTGACAACTTTTCGGTTTATTTTCATACATGAATAAATACGCTAGAATAAACTGTATACAAAGAATGTGCAATATAATATAATGTTTCAAACAGCGACTCAAAAAGCATTATATTATTTTTAAAAGATGTAGATTGTTTTTCTGGTTCGCCCATTATCCTTCTCAATACCTCCTCCTTTCTCCTATCCGCAGATGACCTCAATATACAGGATGGCCTGGCCAATCAGCCATATTCCAGTTTCAAATATTTTTTTTATTAAAATTTTCTCTAATTTAAAAGACATGCATAAGATTTATTATAGAAATTTTAAGAAGAGAGTAACAGTGAATTATTTTAACACAAGCGAATATTGACATTATTTTACTGGTGCAGAGTGTCCAGCATGGTCGACGATTGGAAATAATCAACTAATTTTCGACAATAGAGATTAGTAGTTTATCAGTTCTATCCGCACTAATGAGAAAATTCCAAAAGAACAAGAATGTTGCTGATGCTCAAGCATCTTCGAACAGAAGATGTTCAGCTCAGCTCGAACGGCCCATCGTTCGGTTGCGGTGTCGTTCCGATTCCCGAATCGGAACAAAAGCTCTCTGGTCGACAAACGTTATGCTATATCACGGAGAATGTTAATTGTGTGTATAAAATCACGTGTTTTTCGGTTAAATACGACCAACATATGAAATTTTTTGTCATGTATAAATAGTATTGTACAGCACTTACCGTTTGATATTTCAATGAATAAGATGACACAAAAAATGTATTTCAGGACATACCTGGAAAGAAAAAAAAAAGTTTTAACATATTACAGTATTTCATAGTCAAATTAAAAAAAAAACTTTTACTAATAATAGTCTACAAATGAGCATTTTGAAAACGTTAATATTTGAGAGTCTCGATCATTATTTAATAAATGTAAAAAACACGTAGCGCTTCAATGTTGAATTTTAGGCAGTTATTAAGCGCTACGCTTCGGTAGTAAGGAAACCATTTGGATATGGTGGGAAACCTAAGATTGGGAATGGAAGTCAAGAAGCAATGGAAATACAGCATCAACCAAGACATGAGTTACGTGAACCTAACTCTGGAGATAGCCTTTGAATGAGTATGATGAAGAAGCAACTCGTCACGCCGACCCCTAGTAAATGGGAAAACTCAAAAGATGATGACGATCGTCTTCCTTTAGAGAAACCTTAAATCTGGAAAGTGAAGTATTAAATATAACAATTCTGTTATCGTTTCTCTGGTTAGAATTTCATTTTTCAACAGTATTAGTTCTGTACCTTGGAACATATAAAGTTTCCACGTTTCTAGAGATAATTATAAAAAACAACGGAAGACAAAATAAGAACACGAAGAAGTGAGAATCACTGACAGATTGTGGAAAATATGCCTTCGACGAGTCCTCCGATTCTTTGGGCATATAGCAAGGTGGGCATTAACGTGGTCAAGGAGACAGTTGGGAGAAGTATGTGGTTACCGGAGACGTGGAAGGACGAGGCATAAAAGGAAGAATCTTAATGCGTTGGACTGACAAAGTGAGAGACACGACTGTAATATCCTTAAAAACTGCATTTCGAGCCACGGAGTACAGAGATGGATGGAAAGGAGTTGTCAGAGGCTATCATGGGAATCACGGTGCTCAGACATGAGCTATACGACAGAACGATGATAAGAATACGGTATCTAAAAATAAGCGCATGTCTAAAAGCGATTTAAGTCTCGCATCATCCTAATTGAATTCGTATCTATCGAAAAATCTCAGAAAATATCCATGATAATAATGGATAACAAATTCACTATCCACACGACTATTATCACCGTCAATGCTATCTCAAAAGTTTCTTACACAAGTTCCACAAACAGGTTTCTCTTTTATAAGTTAATAATTTATGGCACTTTACCACAAAATGAATTCCACGAGGAGGTTTTTTATTCATACGGCTTGAAATAAATGTGAAACGCTGAAAATTGAAAAAAATAGGAAACCATATATTACCAGGAGAACAGAAATCGAGAGAGACCTAGTGGTGATACATAAATTTGGAATGCTTTCACCACATACGATGAGAATATGAGAATTCCTTTATCACTCTAGGCTTTCTGTATACATTCCAAAGCTATTCCCCGAAGGATGTGGTATCAGGAATCCAGACGGACCGACTATTTTATTGGGTTATATTCTGGTATATATGCATTTTATATCGGAGTCTGGCTACAATTAAAAACATATAAATTGGCTATTTGAACGAATTATTGTCAAAACGGAAAACTAAGTATGGAAAATCGTAGTTAAATTTAATGTACAAAGTGTCCGTGTACGGTCGGCGACTGTGATATAACGTTTAACATTCACGCTATGCAAGCCTGAGGTTCGATTTCTGGCTAATTCACATCTGGACTGATTTCATAAATTCTTAAAGGGACGCCAAAAAAACTTTGACTTACGATAGGTTGCATCAGATTAAATCTGCCGATCATCTTGAAAGTTAATCCCCATGCCATCGGAACCTTGGGTTCAATCGAAGAAGCGGTAAAGATGACGATGAGGTGAAATATGTAAATACACATATGTCACGATAGCGCTTAGGCCGAGGCCACACCAAAGTCCTTCGTTAGGTATTACGCTAGGTTTTACGTGACTCATATACCAGGTGACTTCATGCCTGGCCATACCGAAGTGCTACGCACAAATTCATTTGACAGTTGGGAGCGGTTAAGTCAACACACGATGTCACTTTTAAAACTGACCAATTTCATTACAACTTACCATCTTTATTTGCTTTCTTTGCAACTTCATTCCAAATTGATTTTATTACAGGTACATTTTTCTATAGTTTGCTCGATGGGTTCCACAAAGGCTCCCTTTTATACACAGCTGTCATTAAAACTTCCGCCATCTTGTAAATTAACCAACACGTCTGTTCGCTAGGAGATTCACTCGATGACTAATCGTCATGCAACGCGGCGCGAAACGTGCGGTGTGGCCACTGCGATAGTATGCGGTACGTTGGTTCGCTAGGATATGTCGCCTAGCTCGCAACATAGCTCTAAGCATCAAGCGAGGCTCCTACCTGTGTGTCCGAGGCCTAAGTTATTTCGGCCTACCTAGATAGGGAAACGACGTGACGGAAAATAAGTAAGAATATAGCCTATTGGAGATTATTTTCAGTGGAAACCAAGATTTTAATAGGATTGTAGCGACCAAGATGAAAATAATGACGCGTATTAAGAAATTTTTGTTATAATTATTTATTTAGACACTTTAGCGAATGGCGAATTCATTGCTCAATCTCTTTCAACCAACAAGACAAGACTTAGCAAGAAAAGCGCCGATTACTGGGTGAGCGGAAGACGTATGAGAGAAAGATCAAGGAAGGCAAGATAAAGTGAATGATATTCTGAAAGAAGGAAATGTAGAAAGTCGGAGAAATCGTAGAAGTTGTATGATAAAGTGTAATGACATAAAAGAGGATAAAGATGTGTGGCGAGATAAGAAATTATGGCGCTCTGTCGTATCTGTCTATCTCGACAGGGAAATTGCGTGATGGTATATGTGTAAGTGGGGTCAGTTCATAGTATTCAAATACTGTATTAAAATTGACAAATCGTGAGCGTTCGGTATAAAATTGGACCTCCATATCTTAAGAAGTTCGACTAAATCACGACTGATAGTGAATAGAGGCACAAAAACAATTTTGTCAAAGCCGTATACATACATATATTATATACAATGAAAGTTAAATATAAACAACAGACGCTATTTCACTAGATTTTCAAGAGACTCGGGTTTTGCGGATTATTGAGGCGATAATGTTAAATAATAAAATTAAAATTACGCTCAGTTTAAGAGGCATTAATACTTGGTAAACCTCCATTGGATGCGAGGCGCACGAAATAATGGGTTACAATCGAAACGATAATTGCCTAACTGGGAGGCTGTATTCTACGCGTGGTTTTGCAAAATGTTATTCGCAAAACGGACTTAGACACTGTAAGAATGTCTTAATCAATCACGGTGAAAGTTTTCAAAAATATAATACATTTTTCTCTTTTCATGTTGTGAATGTTTTAACTTATTGTACAATAGCGGCTTATATATTTATTAAAGTCGAAAAGGCTACAAACGAACAATTAATATCTATGATGACTAACAATTTATCAAATCTAATCGAAATAGTGTTCCCATATCTTGAATAGAACTAAACAATTTTATTCAAAATATCCATATCATGAATATAACTAAACAATTGTATTCAAAATGTCCATATATTGAATAGAACTAAACAATTTCATTCAAAATGTCCAAATCTTGAATAAAACAACTTTATTAAAAATGTCCATATCTTGAACAGAACTAAACAATTCTATTCATAATGTCCATATCTCGAATAAAACTAAAAAAAGAAGAAATAAAAAATATCACATATCCTATAGTAGCAATGGAGGATATGCAGCAGTTGTAACACATAGATTTAGTGTGGGATGGATGAAGTTTAGATCAATGACGGGAGTTCTATGTGATTCGAAAATGCCAGTAAAGTTAAAAGGTAAAGTATACCAACCGATTGTCAGACCCGCACTCTATGGCTCCGAATGCTGGACGATGTATAACTCTTACTCTGGGCAACTAGAAACTGCTGAAATGCGCATGCTAAGATGGTCAGCTGGTGTGCCCTAAGTGACAAAATAAAAAGCTCACGCATTCGTGGAAGCCTAGGTGTTACAGACATCAACAGCAAGATGGAGGAGAGGCGATTGAGATGGTATGGGCACGTTGGACGCAGAGCACCCGATCACATTGTGAACCAGGAAATCTCCACGGATCTTCCTCGAATAACCACCAGAGGAAGACCAAAGAATTCATGGGTGGTTCAAAAAGATAACCTGATGCAGAGGCACGGCCTGTGGGACGTAGTCCGGGATAGAAGAGCATACAACCTGAGGACGAGGAGAGCTGACCCCAACAGTCTTCGAAGACAGTGAGTTGGGATGCAGCCAGGGAGAAGACATATCCTATAGTAAAAGTACCATATTGTAAAAAAAATACACAAGACGCGGCCTGCTGTACAGGAAGGTCTAGCCAGGAGCACATAGTCAATCATTATTTAATGTGCTCAATTCAAAGGGAGAAGGAATTGCATCAGTTGATACGCCATGTGAAACCTAAAGAGAATAAACATATTTTGCATAAGGGCAACACAAAATTGGCAAAATATGGGCAGCCGAAACTCTTTTTAAATAGCTTTTTATTTCTGATGGGATTGGATAAATTAATAAGTATTCACCATTTAAATGGTGTTGAAAACACGTATAATAAAATATCCTGTATTATAAAGTTATCATATAAAGACTATGTAGGGCTAAATCAAACAATTTGTAAGCATCGATATATGGTCTTTGGGATGCGAGAACCACTCAGATCAGAAAGATTTCAGAATGTGATCTACCTTGTTTAAATTTATGAGCGAAAAAAAAAAACAAGTTATTATATACCGATCGATCATTCAAAGTGGCATACTCAAATCATGTGGAAAAGATCTATAAAGTATTAAGCCTCAGGGCATAGAAGTTTTCAAAAGGCTTTTAAGTTACCACAGTTTGGCAGACATTACATGTCAATAGAAGACTGTTTGGAGTTATATAGTTCAGTTTACCAATATAGACGGAAGTCTCGATTATCCTGAAATATTTAAGTTAAAAAATTGTATTACAAAGTGCTCGCGCTTATGTATAAAAACTCTTAATTTCTAGTCAGTAAAATAACGTGTTTCATTCCCGATTTTTCTTTTCCTTTCCTCTCCATTTCATTGATGATATCTCACTTTATATGAAAAATAATGTTCGGGTGATTGTCCGTCTTTGTGGGGTTCGTGGGCATGTGCTTACGTATGTGTTTATGGATTTCGTGGGGATGGACAGTCATTTGAATGATTTATGCGACCATGTAACTTGCTTCATTAACTTTTGTCTGGTTGGTTGGAAGAGATTGCCGCCTGGCAATAAGCCCGCCAGATTGTATTGCAATAAAAGTGTTAAATAAATATAAGGACTGTTTAAAACTGAAGGGTTGCAAATTTCAGTATCTCGGTCAAATATTTAGGGTTTCCATTTTAACACAACTGAACAACCATGGAAGCCACATTATGACACAACTGATTATCCGCAGAAAAATAAACGGCAAACGAAGCAGATGAAAATACCTCATCTCATGGCTTAAAAACTTACGATACTGTTTTGGGTCTAGTTATATAAATTGTTACGGACTACAATGAAGAAGATGAAGGATTTTCGACATTCTCCAATAAGAGACAACACCTTGAAAACTACTTGGAATGAAAAAGAACATTTTCAAGAAATATAAAGTTCAAACGATTTTACGAAAAAGCGCTGTTTCCGCGAAAAACAATCTAATTTCACCAGTGTTATTATAAATAATCAGAAAAAAAGATTACGCCTTCATTAGATCGATAAATGACACTAATGTGTCTAAATAAGGCAAATAAGCATTTTACGTACCGAAATGTAAATATTTTTGCAATAAATTAACATCATCAACTCTCTGAGCAGACAACCTACTAGTTACAAAGTTTAAATATTAAAAGTTTCACTCACAAATAAAAGACAGAGGTGGATTTGGAAACGAAGAGAAAAGTAATTTATATAATGTCCTCATCCCATTTAAAAGTGCTGGATCGACAAGAGGAAAACCATATTATCATAGAGATTTAAGATTTTTTTTAAAAATAAGACTCGAAAATAAGTATAAGTAGTACTAAAAACATAAAAAAAAGTTGCAACTGATCGGAAGGATACTGTAAGCTCCAAGATATTTATGGATGAGGCCAAGAAGAAACGGTAAAGAGAAAGTTGAACGCTTGAACAATACTACATCGCTGACTACCTGATGGAAAAAGGAAAAGGATAAAAAGATTAAATAACATGAAACGACGTGAGGTGCTAAACCTCGCGGTAACGCAATGGACTTGGTCGTTGGTTCGAACCCCGTGCTGTGCTACTTACCTCGAACGACACATGCACTTTTTCCGCCGAGTGTTCGAGGGTATAAGGATACCTATGACTTCAGCTATATCTATTCTTTAAAAAAAACTAGAGTAAAATAACAAGTAACAAAAAAAAGTATGATCGAATTGAAATATCGATGTACATGTTTACTCCAGAGGCCAAAGCAGATCTGAATGACATAAAAATTATTTCGATAAATTGATAAAATGGGATAAAGCATACTGATGCCGTTGTTATACGGATAAAGCATACTGATGCCGTTGTTATACGGATAAAGCATACTGATGCCGTTGTTATACGGATAAAGCATACTGATGCCGTTGTTATTTTTTATTTTGCAAACAAATAAGAAAATTCACTAAAAACAAATTTGTCGTATCAATGTGACTATATATGGAACGGAAGCAATGACGAATAAATTAGATTTGCTGACTTATATTAAACGAATTGTACAAAAAATGTCAATTTTGATATCGATAAAGAGAAATACTATACTATTCATCGTTTTTTTTTCTCGAGACGTAAGTAACTGTATTGTATATTTTTGTTTATTTATACATATATAAAAATTACATAAACGCTTGGGTTACGAAAACTTGTTTCTATTTTATAAATTCTATTATGAATTATCAACAAACACAACATTTTTCTTCTTGAATGCAAGAAAAGATGTTTGTTTCACTTTGTTTGTAAATCTATGTTTATAAATCTTTAATAAAATAAATCAACAAAACACACATTTTTTTATTTCATATTCAGCACTGTTTTATTTGAATTAACTACCGGTTTCAAATACCTCCGTCTACGTTATCAGGTGAAGATTAACTAAATTATGTCTATTTCCCGTTCAAAAGCCATAAACCACTACTCCCATCCCCCCTTTTCTGTACCTATTATAATTAGGTAAAAATACATTTTAGACATTATTTAGTTCATCTTCACCTGACGAGGAAGACTGAGGTCCTTGAACCCGGAAGTAAACTAAACAAAACAGTGGTGAATGCAAAATTTACAAAAATAAGTGTTTTATTTATTTATTTTATTAAAGATTTATAAACAAAAGTTTTTATTCTTATCATGTTTACACTTATCTTAAACATATAAGATACTCAAAATAGGAAAATCTAAATAACATAAAAATGTATCGCGGTCTCTACATTTTTACTCTTGAAAAAATGATAAATTGAATTCGTTTTTAATATATTTTGACTATTTTTGTCACATAAGTTTTGAATTAAAAATAAAAAAAAAATGTAGTTTCAAGCCCGCCCCAGAAAAACAGGGGCGTATTTATAAAATGAAAGTTTTATAGTAATGGCCGTTGTTGGGGGTGTCAAAGCTTAATTACAAAAGTATCTGAACACAATTTATTTCAACTATTCAACTTTCTTTGACAATATCGTTTTGGAAACAATAGCAGATGGCGGAAAGTTCTCTTCAACAGATAAATTAATATATCGGATTTTCACGAGTTTTTAAGAGTTATTATTGTATTATGTGTATTTTGTAGAAATTATATCGAACTTTTAAACGAATATTTTGAAGGTGGAACTGAGAAGTTTTACATTCGTGTAATAATATATTATATTAGTTTTATTAAATTTATTTTAATACTCAGGACGACAGTTTCGGCTTATTAGGCCCTTGTCAACAATTATACTTTTGCAACATTAATGAATTATTGTCTGTTAACATACATTCCAAAGTTGTTAAACATTAGGATGTAGGGGTTCAATTCCCAGGGGCAACAGAACTTAAATATCCCAAAATGATTTTTATAAATTCCAAATCTATGTATTTAGGTAATAGATATTCATTAAAAACACTTGCGTTTGTTATGTCATATATTCGTTAAAAACACTTGCGTTTGTTGTATCATATATTCATTAAAAACACTTGCGTTTGTTGTATCACATATTCATTAAAAACACTTGCGTTTGATGTACCATATATTCATTAAAACACTTGCGTTTGATGTATCATATATTCATTAAAAACACTAGCGGTTGATGTATCATATATTCATTAAAAACACTTTTGTTGTATCACATATTCATTAAAAACACTTGCGTTTGATGTATCATATATTCATTAAAAACACTTGCGTTTGATGTATCACATATTCATCAAAAACACTTGCGTTTGATGTATCACATATTCATCAAAAACACTTGCGTTTGACGTATCACATATTATACACATTACAAACACTTGCGTTTGTTGTATCATATATTCATTAAAAAACTTGCATTTGTTGTATCATATATTCATTAAAAAGTTATGAATTTGGTCCAACAAGTAAAATTTTCTATCTTGATTGTCAAATATGGCGAATGTAAAAATTATTTATATGATAAATGTATGTATTGGATTCAATCCACAACATTCACCACACACAAAATATAAAAGACATATTCGATGTTGTGATAACACATTCCTTTGTATAGCGATACGATCACACTTAGATTTACATATCTTCATTTGTAGTCTACTAGGTATGACTGTAACCCGAGCTACCAAAATTAATAAGATGGGGACCATCCATAAAAGCGATTAAGAAATTGTTCCCTTGTTATTCTGTTATAACTTGAAAATATATGTTACTGTACATTTTTAAGGAACTTTTACAATATTCGCTTAAAACGTGTTTTTAAAATGATAATAATAAAATGACAATTTATATAGCGCCGTTTAGAGAGCAGACTCTCTTCAAGGGCGCTTGTCAAGAAAACACTCAAGTTTAAATAGATTGTTTGAAAGAAATTGATGTCAACATTTGTTTGATACACCATATATCAAAATAATGTATGGTGTATGAACTAAACAGAACGAATAGATAACTCACTTCATGGTCTCCATGGGATAAATATTTTATTTATTTATTTAATTAACGACACAACAGTGTCTTTATATACAAATGAACATGTGACAGGTTATACAAGTACTTAAAATTATTGACAAATAATACAAAACTTTATCTTAAACTAACATGAAGATACAAAAAGCAGTAGTAATAATAAATTACAGTCATCGTTTTAAAATTATTTAATAATCTTTGAGAATTTTGTTGGAATTTTATGGATAGATATTGAGATATAGAAAACACATGGCCTCATTAGTAGAACGAGATGCAAGTTGCTTTGCAGAATTAAAACCTTCATACATGTTGATGCAGGGTTACTCAACTTTTGTTTATATTACGTTATTTATATTAATAAAGGAGAGCACAAAGTTAGTAGCTATTTCTAAATATTGTTGTGATATTCTGGCGAATATTATATAAACTTATATTAAAAATATCTAAATTGTTGCAAAACTCGTTTCCAAGTCTTTGCATACGGATTATAGAGGAGTTGATTTTATAATTAGTATAGCAATTTTCGGTATAAAAGGGATTGAGCTGACTTGTGGATCTAGTGGGAATACGAAATGAAATACTTGCGAGTAAGTGAGGTGCATCAATCACTGAGTGAATGATTTTGTATAGCAGTACTATATCGGCTGTTTTTCTTGTCATACAGCTTCAAGCTTTCGATCATATCGATCCGAATGACTCTTTAATTTAAGGAAGAAATACTCAAATCAGAGAGTTACTCAACATAAAATTACTGTGTACTTGTATGTATCAAAAATCATACGTCTAGTTCGATCCGTTACACAAATTTTAAGTCAAGCTGCTTACTGGTTTCCGAAATATCGCTGGGACAAACTCGAAAAAAGCTGTTCTGAAGAGAGAAAAAACTGTTTCATAGTTGAAGAGGCTTAAGAGACCATATTCAACAGTTGGTTTAAGAAGCACCCTCAGACCATTCTGAGGATGCTCGATGGGTAAAAACGGTAAATGGTCAAAAAGGTATGTTCTTCTTGGTCATTTAATGAAAACGTACACCCCGCTACTTTTTCACCAAGTCACATCATGAAATGGGTAAAATAAAATAAAAAGGAAAAAATCAGGAAATATACAAATCGATATAAAAAAAATTCAGGGTTGTCCCTGAGACTGATGGAAAGACGAGAGGCGGATCGCCCATCGGTCTTTGGTGACCCCAGGGGGCATGGGTCAATTGAAGGGTTACTCAGATACCCAAAAGTATTGGTAACCCCCTCGAGTGTCAAAAGAAGAGTTCAGTCGAAGAAAAAGGGCGAAATTATAAAAACATGTGCGGTTCAACGGTTCAGACAAAACCCCTTTGTAAATTAAATTTACTTCGTATGTCTCTCGAAGGGAACATTGAAACATATTTCCTGAATTGTTAAAACTAATACGTTTTAAAAGTTTGAATACGTTAAAAGCTTCATCATACCATACCCGTGTAGTTCTAAAGATCGAAACATAGAACTGTAACTTGAAAAGCATTTTATCAACTCATTTTTTAAATGTTTGAATACGTTAAAAGCTTCATCATACCATACCCATAGTTCTTAAAATCGAAACATAGAACTGTAACTTGAAAAGCATTTTATCAACTCATTTTTTAAATGTTTGAATACGTTAAAAGCTTCATCATACCATACCCATAGTTCTTAAAATCGAAACATAGAACTGTAACTTGAAAAGCATTTTATCAACTCATTTTTTAAATGTTTGAATACGTTAAAAGCTTCATCATACCATACCCATAGTTCTTAAAATCGAAACATAGAACTGAAACTTGAAAAGCATTTTATCAAGTCATTTTTTAAATGTTTGAATACGTTAAAAGCTTCATCATACCATACCCATAGTTCTTAAAATCGAAACATAGAACTGTAACTTGAAAAGCATTTTATCAACTCATTTTTTAAATGTTTGAATACGTTAAAAGCTTCATCATACCATACCCATAGTTCTTAAAATCGAAACATAGAACTGTAACTTGAAAAGCATTTTATCAAATCATTTTTTAAATGTTTGAATACGTTAAAAGCTTCATCATACCATACCCATAGTTCTTAAAATCGAAACATAGAACTGTAACTTGAAAAGCATTTTATCAACTCATTTTTTAAATGTTTGAATACGTTAAAAGCTTCATCATACCATACCCATAGTTCTTAAAATCGAAACATAGAACTGAAACTTGAAAAGCATTTTATCAAGTCATTTTTTAAATGTTTGAATACGTTAAAAGCTTCATCATACCATACCCATAGTTCTTAAAATCGAAACATAGAACTGTAACTTGAAAAGCATTTTATCAACTCATTTTTTAAATGTTTGAATACGTTAAAAGCTTCATCACACCATACCCATAGTTCTTAAAATCGAAACATAGAACTGTAACTTGAAAAGCATTTTATCAACTCATTTTTTAAATGTTTGAATACGTTAAAAGCTTCATCATACCATACCCATAGTTCTTAAAATCGAAACATAGAACTGTAACTTGAAAAGCATTTTATCAACTAATTTTTTTTTCAGTTTATTTATTTAGGAATTGCATTATTTTTTAATCTATACATCAAAAATGTAAATCCTCTCACCTTTAAGTGAGTTCGTTAACCACGTCTCACGTTTGATATCGGACTGTTACAAACTACTCGGTTTTATAATGAGAATATCAAGAGAATTTAACAGCACCGATATCCTCCGAAACTTATATAATTATCTAATTAGAACCAAATTAGAATATGCATCTACGGTTTGGGCTCCTCATCAGCTCAAATATATAAAACAATATAGAACAAATACAAAAAAAATCCTCAGATATCTATGGTACAGAACAAAGGGCTATTACCCAAAATATGCTCACCATGCCGAACTTCTCACGGTGTGTAACTATAGAAGTCTCGAAACAAGAAGGCAAGAATCCATTGCGATATTCCTAATAAAGGTTTACCAAGGTTGCTTTAACTGTCCCGCGATTCTAGAAGCACTGAGTTTATATGTACCCAATAAATATAGCCGTGCAAGGAATCACCCTCTGTTCTACATACCAACTTACAGGACGAATATCATGGCTAAACACTCAGTCACGCGTGGTATAGATATATTGTACCAACTGAATGACACTGTTGATATATTCTCGGTATCGTCTAGCAGTATGAGAAGAATCCTGGCTATTATTCCTAACGAATAAGCTAACGCTAGAAGTGGACCCTCTTTGTGTAACAGGAGAAATCCGCGCAAAGTGGATTAAAAAAAAGTCAAAACTTTAAAAAAAAAGTATGGTCGATTGCAAGATATTTCCACAGAGCAATACACCCACAATTTTGTATATAGTAAGCATTAAATAATTAAGATAATTATAGAAACGTTTTTTAATTATATTTTTCTTTCCTTCCCAGTCTCCGCTGGATTAGTGTCACAATAATTGAGAAAATTAGGAAAAAATGTAGATTGAAAGATGGGTGATTTAGATGAAAAAGGAGCATTGAGATGGTTTGGTCACGTAGAAAGTCTCCCGGACATGCTCTTCAAAAGGTCTGAATAAACAATTCGGATAGGTAAAAGGGGTACCATACGAATGATTTAAGTATAAAACGAAATATGTTATAATATATTGAAATTTTAACTGCAAGGGTCTTGTTGGAATTAGGTATTATAATTAAAAGTAGGTGCAGTGTTTCAAATAAAGAAAGGAGCATTGCTAAGGTTTGGCTACGTAGAAATAATGAATTATGAAATATTAAAAAAAAAACTCTACGAGCAATACATAAGGTAGGAGAAGTCCAGCTGATTATTGGGAAGACCTAGAAAACGTGACAAGAACAAATTAATAAAATTATGGAAAAGACAAAAGCCTTTATAATAGGATAGTATGCAAAACGATGCGTATAGAGACAAACGAGAACTATATGTATGGATATAATGAAAATATTAAGGAATGATTGTTTAAAGGATAAATGTGTGTTAGAGACGGATTATATATGTAAGTGGAAATAAAAAAGGAATTTTAAGATGGTTTATGCACAATGAGACAATAAGCAATTCAGTATCAGTTGAAGAGTCTCATATTTTATCCTCGGATTATAAGTCCTAAGCACTCGAACTTCTCCTTTTGATGGTGGATAACACTTATGTATCTTTATTCATCCTTTTCAAGATGTCATCATTACGATTATCAAACCATGGGACAGACTCGCAGCATTTTTCGATAAGTCCACATTTCAAAAGATTCTAATTTCTTTACAGTAGCCTGAACGAGTGTCCATCATTAAGAAGTACATAGAACTTGAAAGAAGAGGTAAATAAGAGATGAATATATTGTTGCAGAGGAGACACGGCATTTAGGATATATTTTTTTAAATTATTTATAAATTCAATTTGACCGTTCCATAGGTGCCAACACAAAAAAACATTTGTCTACTTTTTCCACGCACACTTCCGACTTGTATAGTCATTTTTCATCATTTTTTCATCCTTTTGCTTAGTCATTTTTCATCATTCATTATTTCTTCTTCTTCTCCCTGGCTCCATCCCAACTCACTGTCTGCGAAGACTTTTGGGGTCAGCTCTCCTCGTTCTCAAGTTGTATGCTCTTCTGTCCCGGACTACATCCCCCAGGCCATGCGTCTGCATCAGGTTATCTTTTTGCACCACCCATGAATTATTTGGTCTTCCTCTGGTTGTTATTCGAGGAAGATCCATTACAGGAAATTCTGGTGAAGTTCCCGAAGTGCACCTCACTTGCGTTGTCACGTTATCGTACATGTCCTGGATAGCAAATACATACTTTTCTGGTACACTATGTGCTGTAAGTGCTGCCCAAATTAGGATTCTAGGGACCCTGTCAAACAAATGCCTTTTCAAGATCGATGAAGACTATATGAAGGTCTCTCTTGGCATCACGGTGTTTTTCGACAAGGATTCTAACGGTTTGAATGCCGTATACTGTTGATTTTCCCGATACGAAGCCACACTGGTTGTCATGTATTTCCATTCATCATTCATTAGTAAATTCCATTCATCATTCATTCTTTCCACATGTGCACACTATCTTAAAGCTCCTTAGGTCATCTTACTTAAAACATCCACTTGATCCACGCATTCATTTCTGATTAATTTATTGGGCCTTTTTTCAAATACTCCATAAATTTTCCTTTGTGCACACATCTCCACAGCATTGATCTTACTTCCATCTTCTCCAGAGTCTAAGTTTCCCTTACATACATCAAGATGGCGCCAAAACACAATTATGAATTTGAAATAAGTAGCAAAAATCATCAGATTAGACAAAGAGAGCTGATCTTCAGTCTATACTGGCACACATATTTCGCTTCTGCCAAGTTTATGCACCTCTTCATGTATACGCTCCTATTTTAAAGTTTTTTATTCCTCGTGCCTCATCTAAGAAATGCATCGATACAAAATTTTCTGCAGTAGCGTAATTGTTTTTCATTCAGAAGTTCGTAGATTCGGTATTGGCAAATTTTCCTTCCGACACTTCACAATTTTTTCTAAGTGCAGATTTTTTACCAAAAATAATTCCCTATTTTATCGAAGGTCTAAATACTTCACATATTTGCCTCACCTCCCCCACCCCGTGCAATATTCTTTCAGCCCATAATATTTCTTAGGTTCCTCCCAAGTTTGCCCTCTCCAGAGCGTATTTACAGAACAAATATGGCCCAGTAATATCTCCTTATATTATTTGCTCGGTAAATCTGCTCGGTGAACCTTTTTCAATTTTTGCATTTAGCTCTCTCGTCACGTACGATTCCCCACTCTAATTTTTATCCATTTAATGTGTCGATTTTTTACAGTTATTATCTTTTTATAATAGCCACAATAATATTAAAGAAAAATAATGTTTCATATGAACTTCTCAAAGCAGAGAATCGAAGTTTATTTGGATATCATCTGCATGCAACGGTTAACATACATTCCTGTTTGACGTTTTTATGTTATATTTATGTATACTTATATGTTGTTTATAGTTAAGGCATTAACGTTGTGGAGGTTTAAAGACATTGTAATTTATTTTTATCAAACACTGTTTATTCCACTTATTTGTAACGGTATAACCCTACCGGTTTCAAGGCTTTCACCTTATCTTCAGGGGAGCACAAACAAGACTTGTTTGTGCTCCCCTGAAGATGAGGTGAAAGCCTTGAAACCGGTAGGGGTATACCGTTACAAAAAAGTGGAATAAACAGTGTTTGATAAAAAATATGTATACTTACTATGGAAGAGTTAAGGGGGGTATAAAATGACACGTAGCAAAAGGAAACAAAGTCAATGGGGCACTAAAACATACATATATACTCGAACCGGACAGTTTCAAAATCTGCTAAGATTAGTCCACATAAAATTTTGGTGTCAACTGAGTTGACTGAGATAAGCATAATAAAAATTGTAGAAATGCGTGCATTACGTGGAGACAATGTATGATACAATAGAAGAATACGTGGAGACAATGTATGATACAATAGAAGAACACGTGGAGACAATGTATGATACAATAGAAGAATACGTGGAGACAATGTATGATACAATAGAAGAACACGTGGAGACAATGTATGATACAATAGAAGAACACGTGGAGACAATGTATGATACAATAGAAGAATACGTGGAGACAATGTATGATACAATAGAAGAACACGTGGAGACAATGTATGATACAATAGAAGAATACGTGGAGACAATGTATGATACAATAGAAGAACACGTGGAGACAATGTATGATACAATAGAAGAACACGTGGAGACAATGTATGATACAATAGAAGAATACGTGGAGACAATGTATGATACAATAGAAGAACACGTGGAGACAATGTATGATACAATAGAAGAATACGTGGAGACAATGTATGATACAATAGAAGAACACGTGGAGACAATGTATGATACAATAGAAGAATACGTGGAGACAATGTATGATACAATAGAAGAACACGTGGAGACAATGTATGATACAATAGAAGAACACGTGGAGACAATGTATGATAGAATACGGCATCAAGTGATAAGGGATGAATATAAACTTAAAGCTGGTGTGTTGAGCAAGATGAAGAGCGCCGTGAAACGAATAATGAAGAAAGACTAACAAGTCGACGAACGAACGAAAACGAGTTCTTTAATTTTTAATAACTTTTTTAAACGTGCGCATTTTACTGCGTCGTCGATCTTTTGTCAGTGATTTGAGGGAATACCTTTTCCACTGTTGTGTCATATGTGTGATTGTGTTATTTATATGTGTATACTTATAATAAGTATTTGTGTGTTAATCTCTGTTTAATTTTTAGGCTCGATGAGCCTTTTTATCTCTCTTGATTTCCATAATCCGAATTGAATCAACCATAGTTGGGCATGGCGACTACACCCAAAGGGATACGGCAGCTCATGTCGGCGGCCCTGGTGGCGCAGTTCAGGTTAGGCGTCCTCCCGCCCCTCCCGGGGGTCTCAGTGAAGCGACGATGGTGAAGACGGTGGAGATGAGGTGACGATGCTGGAGAAGACGGCGAAGAAGGCGCAAAGATGTGGCGTGGCTAAATGAGCTTTCTTTGCTCTTTATCGCTTACTTCGCTAAATGCTCTACCGTCTGAGGGACTGCAGGCTGATGACCGAAAAGTGTAGACGTCAGTAGCATAGACCTTCGACAATCAATCAACAGGGAATTATATACATAAACTTATTTTTATCAGGTGTATGTGTAGAGTGTGGGGATGGGAAGGTATCGGCTGCGGCCTGTGTGATTGGAGCTTCCCCGCATTCGCATATGTATTGAAGACATATTCGGTGAGAAAACCACAGAAAACTCATCGAGGGAAGTCGAGCTTCAAAGGACCTCTGGGCTCTTCCGTTATGCGATATTAACACATTCGGCTTGACTAACAAGTCGGCCGAAGAGCCTTTATATGAAAGTGAGAGAGGACATGATGAGATTCGGACTATACCCGATTAATTCTTCGGTAGTTCAAGTTGAGGTGCATGGCCGAGCGTAACGCACTGGATATGTGCGGAATGTCGCCAGTTTGAACCTCGCGCTGTGCTACTTACTTCCTTCAAATGACAGGCATTTTTTCCGTCTAGTATTTGAGGGTATAACGATACCTATGACATCGATCATGTGTATTATTTCAAAAGAGAGAAAAAAAATTCATGCCGGTGTGCTCCAATTGTCTCACTTCGGTGTACCATCGGATCCTGTACAGCGATGTGGCTGGTGAGTTTAATAGCGTAACATACATCGATTAAAAAGGAACGAAAAAATTCACGGCACGTCTTCGCTTTCCAGTTGAATTGACGTTGCAATGGCGAGGGGATCCTCGAATATGAGGATCTATGTTACCAATGACGACACCATATTCGAAGTTCAAGGTTTAAAAATCACGACAAACTTCGGATCATAATTTCAAATAAATCGTGCAAACGATGCACCCAATCTGCAATACAAATTCTAAAATATAATTTAAAGAAAGTTATAGTGATTGCAATCACGCACGGAAATATCCAAGGGAATCATTCGTTTTATTTAGTATCATACGTTTTATTTAGTATCATACATAATCGATTCAGAGTTAGAAACTTTAATAATGCCCCATGGAATCCTTCTGTTAAACTTTACCGATATCAAAAGTTATTATTTGTGATATTATAAAGTTTTCTCCTCTCAGTAATAATAACAAACTCCTTGACGGCAGTATCTCGATTGCTCGTATATTTGCTATTGTCAATTGAAAAATTAAATCGTAATATTTCAGAGCGTCCGGAATCAGTTTGAATATCAACAAAGTGAAATATCGTGTTCCTGTTATGTGATTCTTGATGAATTTGTGGAGTTTCGTAATAAAGCATGGGAGAAGACGGGTATTCCCAGAGAGAAAGAGTAATTAAAAAATAGACGTCAGTATTTTAAAAATAGGACTTATTATTATCACCTAAAAATAGGACTTATTATTAAAAATAGGACTTATTATTATCACCTAAAAATAGGACTTATTATTATCACATTTTATTTATATTAGGGACTAATTTACATATTTCCATACATTTTATAATATTTTTGGGGCTTGAACCTTTTAACTCAAATTCTTGAACAAGAAATAGTAAAAAATCTTATCTTTGAATTTCTTACAATTCGATCTATGTTGTTTGTCTTGAATGTACTTTATATATTGTAATATTAGGTCCTTACATATGAAATTGGCGTTTTGTTTGGGAGGAACATAAAGTTGATTTTTTTTTAATATAATATATTTATTTAATCAAAGTATGTACCATTGCTATCTATGCACTTTTGCCATCTCATAGGTAGTTCATCGATCCCTTTACTAAAAAAACCATTCGGACGGGAATCAATAAAATCTTTGAAGTCGGTTTGGACTGCCCCATCGGAGTTGAATTTTTTCCCTTGCAAGAAGTTATCCAAATTTCGAAAAAAATAGTAATCTGTTGGGGCAAGGTCCGGAGAGTACGGTGGATGTCTTAGACATTCCAATTGAAGCTCTTCTAATTTGGTAGCCGTCTGTTGTGCAGTGTGTGGTCTAGCGTTATCATGAAGCAGCAGTGGCCTAGAGCGATTAACCAGCCTCGGTTGTTTACCAGCTAGCTTTTCCATCATGGTTTGCAGTTGCTGACAATAGACATCTGCCGTAATCGTCTGGCCAGATTTAAGAAAGCTGTAGTGAACGACACCAGCACTAGTCCACCAAACGCTCACAAGTAACTTTTTTGGAGTCAATTTTCGCTTGGGGCATGGTTTGGCTGGTTCGGCAGGGTTCAGCCATTGCGATGAGCGCTTCCGATTATCATAAAGGATCCACTTTTCATCACAGGTAATGATTCGATTCAAAATCCCTTCATTATTGTGCCGGTTGAGTAATGCAACGCAGCAGTCAACGCGCGTTTGTTGATTTGCTTCACTCAATTCGTGAGGTACCCACCTTTCAAGCTTTTTCACCTTCCCAATTTGCTTCAAGTGGATTAAAACAGTTTTATCACTAACACCGCAGCCTGCAGCTAACTCGGACGTGGTTTGCGATGGATCCGCTTCCACAATAGCCTTCAATTCTTCATTATCAACTTTGGTCTCCGGCCGTCCACAGGGCTTGTTCTGCAGGTCGAAATTTCCAGAACGAAAACGTTGGAACCAAAAACGCACTGTGTTTTCTTTTGCGGCACCGTCGCCATACACATCATTAATCCTTCGAGCCGTTTCTGCAGCACTGGTGCCACGGTGGAACTCGTACTCGTAAATAACGCGATATTTCAAGTTTTCCATTTTGTAAACTGAGTGACGCAAAGAAAAAAAACAATTGAGGAAAAAACAAATGAATTATAATTTTCGAAACACAAATACTTGAGTAAATAGCTGTATAAATTTTAATTTGGAATTCCTAACCAAAGAGAAGATATTTGAGATCAAAGTTGCCAGTACGGCAAAACGCCAATTTCATATGTAAGGACCTAATATAAATAATAATAAATGGACACATTTAAAAGCACCGTTTAGAGAGCAGATTCTCCTTAAAGGCGTACTAACTCGGTATTTAAACCCACTATTATTGACAGATTAAAAATATTATATAATAAATACATATAAAAGTTGAGTTTAAGTAATGAAAAGTGGAGGCTGCGAGCATCAGATAAGATACATCCTTGCATTAAGAAAAACATATTTGGTAAGAAAACAGCAACAAAATTACCAAAGGAAGATGAATTAAAAAAAAACCTTTGTACTTGTAGATCTTCCGATATATGATACATTCAGGAGTAGTGTAGTGTATATGCCCCCAATAGTTGTGTATTTATTCAGCGCGATTAGCTCTTCGTTTGATTGGCTTCATTCCTATTTATGGGCATTGAAAGTAAGGTTGCAACAGGAAAGAAGGTAAACAGAGCACTTAATGTTAATTGCGACAATCGCGCAATATCAACAGCACCAAAAATGACAATATATAATAATATGCTGGTGACCACCTTGACGTATGGAAGTAATACTTTGACTTGGCAGAAGAAAGATAAAAGTAAGATTCATGCGGTGGAAATATGTGCACTAAGGAAACATTGTGAAGTGGCAACGTATGAAAGAAGGTGAAATGTAGATATCAGAAATTAATACATGTATAAAATGAATGTTTTTCAGTACGATGAAGAAAGGAGCTTTAAGATAGTTTGGATAAATAAAGATAATGAATGAAGAAACAATAAATAGGGTAGTATACAAGTCAAAAGAGCAATGTGTGCGTGGAAAAGGTAGACCGAGGAAAGCGTGGCTGGATCAAATGGACTAGATTTGTGATACCAGAAAATTTTGCATGAGATGTATGAATGTGAAGGAATAGGACGATAGTTGTGTGCTTGGATAAAAAAGTTTAGAGATCTGTTCTCACTGTCTACCCCGAAAGGAGGGTCACGGTATGATGATATATATGTATATACGAGTATAATAAATAATTAACTTACGTAAAGACAAAAATATTTACAATACTAAACCTTGAACTATGAAATTATTAACAATTAAAAATATTAAATCTTTACTATGTCAATACCTATTCTTAAACACGGAATTAAGTACAATAGATTTTACATTGTTTGTGATTGATTTGAAACTAAACACTAAGTTTAAAATCTTGTCGAAAACGGATTTAGAAACTGTAACAAACACTGCGAAGAAAACTTTAAGTGGTTTAGAGGAAATCTTCCCCAGTAAAAGCGTATGTCTAGTACAACCCCCTCGAGGGAAGGGTAGTAAAAATATAATATAAACTATAACGTCAAGCCGAATACAGTCCCGAGGGGTTGGAACAACTTTTACGCGGTCTTTGAGCTCAACTTTTATTGTGACTCTTCTCCTGAGATAGTAGGATAAGGCAGGTTGTGAAATTGTCGGCCCCTGAGGAACAGAAAGATGTGCTTTCCAGGTGTCAAAGGTGAGGCGTTAAAAATTAATGGTTTTGCGAAATTACAATAGGAAATGAGAAATAGTGAACAAAGGCTTGTGTCAGAGAAAATGCGGGCAAATAAATGTAGGACATATTATATATGGACGTATATTTGTTAAACCCATATAAAAAAAATCATTAAAAAAAAAATGATGTGTACAAATATAAAGCCTGAAAACGGGTTTTTCATGTTAAAACTCTATATGAAAAAAAATCTTCCATACAAGGTCATACAAAGCAGTTTCCTCAAATATAATAATTCCCTAGACTTATCCAGAACGGTCTGAAGTTCATCCGAAATGGGAAAAAAATGGAAAATCTAAAAACAGGTGTCACCTTAATAGCACATTATTATTATTGATTTAGATTAATAACTTTCGATCAACAGATCACAAACACAATTTCGATGTAACATGATACCAGTCGGACCTAAGCACTGCTCTCTTAATAAACCGGGATTATTCCGCTTGAAGAGAGCCTCGGAATAGGAGGCAGAAATGCGTGAAGCGGGGATTAATATGATTAGAGGAATAACAAAGTATTTTTTTGTTAAATATTCTTATATGGAAATCCAACGTTAAAGACGAAACATTTAATAAATTTCCTATCAATTTATTCATCAGGAACATACTTCCGAATTCCGTGAGTACAAAAAGGCACAGTATCAGGCGCACAGGGTTAGCCGGGGATTTGAACGTATAAATTAGTGAAATTAAAGATGATCACCAGTCCCCCGTCTAAGCTCAGCCACGCAACATCCCCCTGGTTCTCACACCCTATCTTCATATTTCCCCACAAAACCAGGGATAATACACTACAGACTGTATAATTAAAAAAAATATATATATTTTCATTTATGCTTATGTACCCCTAGACATATAAGAATTGATGACAAAATACTTGCTGAAGAGTATGGTCGCTAAATAATATAGTCCTCGGCTCCAGCAAGAAACTCACAATTCACTATCGTACGTGTTAGAAATACTACCACATGTGAACAGGCAACAACAATTGCGCACGTTTAGCGCTTGGCGGTATTATCAACAAACGAACTCTTCTAAGCAGACTATTATCCTTGTTTTTTTCTTAATACCATCAAGAATCAAATCTGAAACCCTCGGATGAAAGACAAGCGTCTTAAAAACTAGGCAAAGGAGATCAACATAGAAATCAAGTACAGTACCCGGCGGCAAGTAATACACATCGGTCATAAGAAAGAGACTGTCGGTTTGTAGAGCGTCGTCTCTGTCATTCATACACGTGTTCCATCGCGATTTGTCAATCGCATCGTGCGACAGAGACGACGCCCTACAAACCGACAGTCTCTTTCTTAAGCCCGATGTGTATTACTTACCGCCGGGTACTACATATATTGCCGTTAAGTGAGTTGACTTACTCATCGCAATGACAATTGTATTAAAATGATACCGTAGCTCAATTGGGTATGGAATAATATTCAAATCATTAATAATGTAAAAATCAAACAATAAGAAAAAACTATAAAACCAAATAAGATTTTTTTTTTAAATGTACAATAAGTTCGACACACTAAAAAATGCAACTGTACGGCCCTGTAGTACCGATACCATTATTTTATGTACACAATTTGTATTATACTCGTACTATATATAAATAATGTGAAATTGTATAAAATGTTTTTCTTTCTCGGAGCTCTTAACATACATTGTTATGCAATAGAACTTTTCAAGTCATCACGTTCTCAATAATAATAAAATAATTCGTTAAGGTAGGGTTTTTATGTGTCCGGACTTCCCCGAACATGTCAGGGGAAGATTTCTTAATGTAACAGGGATTTAGAAAAACTAATGTACTACTATATATATTATTTACATTACATTCCATATGCACAATGCATATCATGATAATACTCGTATAATAAATGTATTTTATGAGATTTTGGTCATTTTACACTTTGATTTCAATTATTTATTGGATTTGAAAACTTAACACGTATCTTGATAAAAATTAGAAAAAAGAAATACATAAAAATGGATTTCACGTATGAACTCGTATGTGAGTAGAAAAGAAATAAAAAATCATCATCGAAGAAAAGAAATACTTCATATGTGCTAGTTTTGTCATAGTTTTTTTAGGTAAAATATATGTCCTAGTTTGCCCTAGATTTTGAATCATACTATATTGTCGAAGTCCTTCGTTTAAAAATATGACAACCCTAGTTAAGAGCACTTGAATCGAACACAATCAGAGAGAACAGAGCAGGCAGATATGAAATACTACCCAAATAGAAAAATTCCTCAAATTTATCCAATCTTTCATTGTTCACCAATATATCGCATTTACTTTTCCTGTCACACTGTTCAATCACCATGACTTTGGATGAGGATGTCGTCCCGATGGTGGCGACAAATGAACGATGAGGATAGGAAGGTAGTGGTGTAACTGTTATTATTTGAGAAAAGATTGGTTGTCTCTGCATCATAGACGATCCGGAGTCGCTCCAGAGCGTCGGTAAAAAGATACAGCGATAATTTATTTATTGCCCCCTTCCCCGGAGTACTTGCCACCACCGTCCAATAGACGGCCAATGCGAAATATTTTACGCAGATTACGTGAGAGAAATTCAATAAGAATCCGCGAGGAGAGGAGCGGGAGAGGGAGAGAATATAAATTATATTGACTATTCAATGAAATATTGCCAAAACAATTCGTACAATTGCCGAATAAATATGGTAATAAATATTATTTAGGTCCAATTCATGTCGCTAGCATATTATTTTTTACTTATTTTATGATTAACTTCGAATCTGAAAATAATTTAATGAGAATTTATTATTGGATTTAGGAGCTCAATGAAAATTTATTAGCTTCGGTTATTATTTCAATAAAACGAAAACTTTTTAATGCTTATTTGAATAAGAAAATTACGAAGACCGAGGAATCTTTTAACAGCGGAGATGAAGAAGAAGAGAGAGAGCATGGAAAATAAAAACAGATTATTTTTTACGATCACAGTAAATGAAACTAGAGGAACAGGGAGGCGATAGGTGATTGTTAAGCTTGGAAGAAAATCGTTTTGTAGTCTGAAGATTTTTACGAGTTGTACGGCGATCGGTAGTTGGCAATTTATTTTATTTGACAGTTTTGACACAATTACATTATATACACTGCATTTTGCAAGAAAAACTAAAATAAAAGTATAATTAAAATATTATTATTTCCTTTTTATAAAAGTAAGCTGACCGCAGAATCAATAAAGCATCGAATTTGTACTGAACTATTATTTTCGCATTGATGTGGTGAGGTGCGGGTAGCTAACTCGAGACAGCCCCGTATCGTGTAGTCAACTGTATGTAAATTGTATTACTTGTAATCATTTCAACTTGTGTACTTGCTTACTTATGTATTATTTTATTGTGTTTTGTATTTTTGTTTGTTTTTTTATAAACGTTATAAAGTATTTTTTCTTTAAAAATAAAAATAAAATTAATAATAATAAATGTCCGTATCCAGACCATTAATTATTAATTATGCCGCATGTTTCTAGTAGTCGGAAACTATTATTCGCATCAATCAGGTTCTGTCCAGAGCATGTTGGGACAAACCAGCATGTGTTGTGTCTCCTGTATAGCCTCACAATAACATTCAATGCTACTTTCGTTCAAGAAACCCCATCTCTGCACGTTCAACTATCTAGTCACCCCTTATATTGCTGTTATTGCTTTATGATACTATTTTAGCGGGATGTTCGTAGTGGGACGTCGCGATGATGATGTTGTTGACATCGCTGTATTCGCTTTAGTCGAATTCTGTGTTCCTTTTCGTTCGGGGTCACCAGTTTAGCGGGATGCTTTATTGATACGTCGTGATGATTATGATTGTTTTGTATTTAAAATAAAATACGTGGATTCAGGAATGCGGAAAGTGAGAGTGAACAATCAATGAATAGTAAACAGCAATGAATGGTCAAGTGAATAATAATCTTTATTTGTCGATAAGTAGGTATTTATAGATGTGCGTGAATGCGCCCGCACTATATACTTTATCTCACTCCTGCGCGTGCAGAGGCGTTTGCATACGTTGCGAACAATATAGTGGGTAGAATATTTATCGGCGAAACGGTGAGACAACGCGATGCGTTCTCTTTCTACCGTGGAATGCAACGTAAATATTATTTTCGTGTAAACAATATTAGTGTTCTGGTATGCGAACTTTGGACATATCCAAAGTTCGTTTCGTCGGTCGTTGACCGTGCATGTTGACAATATTAAGGGACGACGGTATTCCCTACCCTATGTATAACAGGAACAATAAAATTCAAGCTTTCCTGTGAAGTATCTCAGTTATACCTTTAGAGTATTTATTAAGAAGTTCAATCCTCAATTTATCCTTCGCGATATACAAGCTATCAAAATAGGAAAATTCTTCCAATGAGGTAATTCTGTGTACGAGTTGTGACGCGTTTAATATCCCAATTCGTGAATACGGCACCAACAACATTCTCAATTCACGATGACGTAAATAATTAACAATTTTTTGCCAGCTGACAAGGAGTTTTTTTCCTGTTAGCAATTCGCATATATACTCTTCTAACACTAAGGAGTAATATCTAAACAACCCCAATAAAAATGTGGGATCGAGACTCGGGTAAAATCAACACTTTTTACAATAAGGGTACGCAGAAATTTCATTTGGACTCGCTCAACTATTAGGGAGATCTAGATTCCTCTAGGATTCTACATGATTGAGGAATCATTGGAAACTCAACCCGAAACCTTAGAAAAGATGTTAAGCGTCCAGCCATAAAGAAAGCAATGGAAATAGCAAAATTGTAAACCCTGTTGAAAAACATTTTTAAACCGACAGGAGAATATATACAGAGAAAAGAAAAACATGTCATAATTGTCAATTATATCGAAATTAAATTCACAAAAAAAAAACATTTCTTATTTTGACGCATTAACAACAAATCAGATCTGAAATTCATCAACCAACACCTGCAACACGTGACTGTACCAAAAGAACAAAACCTAATCTCGGGAGTAGGTAAGGGTTAATCAAAATATCCCAAAAAGCCCAGGGGCAAGACGTGAAAATACTCCCTCTGTTCGTAATTGATATTATCTATCCACTTCGGATAACTAATAAAACACAAATGAAATGGATGTTATTTCGAGAAAATTCCCTCAAATTCGTATTTATTTCTCCGGAAACACATTAAAATAAAAGCATCGACGGAAACTTATTACATTAGATGAGAGAAATTTCCTTGGATTCGGAGAGAATCCGTATATGTCCTAGACAAGAACAAGGAAGAGATTAGGGATGTGAAAAGTAATCGAACCGATATTCTTAAAGGAAATACAACCGAAAGATTTGACATAAATTATAGGAATTATGATGATTCGAAATCATAATAAAAAACACACGAATTGAATAATTTCCAAAGAAAAGCTTGCCCTCTAAAACAAATATCCATAATGCAGGGATGCGCATTTTCCAATGGTTTATAGGCGTCACTAAATTGAACAAAATGAGAAACGGGTGTTTCCATAGCACAACCAAAGTGGCACCAATAATATATAAAGTCCAGGAAGCGCGACTCCTCTGATAGGATGAGATGATGCGGCGGTGAAATGCTGCAGACATTGAAGGCTGAAGGCTACGAATTCTTCTTTAAAGTACTTGCGCGATACTAGAAGCACTAAATTTATACGTCCTCGATAAATATAGCCGTGTCAGGAATCACCTTATCTACATACCAATTTACAGAACTAATATCATGGCTTAACACTCTGTCACGCGTGATATAGAGATATTGAACCAACTGCGTGATAATGTGGATAAACATACTCTAGCTAATTAGTAGCAGACTAGTTGCAACCCGTGAAATATTCACGAAAGTAAAACAAATTCTACATTTATGAAAATATATATTCATAAATATAGAATTTGCATATATGTATCATTTATACATCGTCCCCTTTTACACCGGTTCAAAAATTGTTAGCTAGGTATTTAAAATTCGTTCATCTATCATGGACCCACCGAGGATCGAATTTCGAATTACTTTCGCAGATAATCTAAGTATTCGTCTCTCGCTCTCTTGTATTCAAAATTCAATTCTTGTATTCTTTCTTTGACGACAGCCATCATATGGGTTTTGGCCTATTTATACAATGATCATCTTTGCATAACAGGAGAAATCCGTACAAAAAGGTTAATAAAAGAATAAGCAACCCCAAACATCCGCAGAAAGAAACCCAAGAAGGCCATATATTAAAGTTGAGATTGTACCTATGTGGTTTATCTCAAGCGATTTTCTAGATATAGAGAAGACGATCTAATCAGGTGATCCTAAATGTATTATGGAATAATATCAAGTGAAAAAAAGAAGATTACAAAACATTTTTGAAGATATGCTACATTATGAAGTCCATAGAAAACACGGATTGGTTGAGATAGAGTGTGAACCCACGTTCTTCAATATATTCACATCACAGCTACGGATAAGAAAAGCAGAGTATTATACGAGAGAGGAAGAACTGTTAGAGGGTCGACGAGGCAAAGGTAGAACGCCAACCCAATGACTGAAGTACTATAAATACTGAAGAAACTTCTATAACTGCAGCACAATAAGAGGTTCCAAGTAGGGAAAGGTGGAGAATAATCGAAGGCAGAGTTGGACAGATGATCCAGAGAGATCACCATCGTCAGTCATGAGGAATCGACCAACAAGAAGAATAATTAAGCAAATATTTTTGAAATCAATGAGAAATATGAAATCTTGTTGAACTTCGATCATTTAAAAAAACACGTTAAGTCAGACATTTTTAAGCGTAACCCATAAATGTGACGGTACAACGGTCGTTCTTCATATGCTTCCAGCGTTCCCTGAGACCATAGGAAGTAAGCCTGGAAGAAGAGGTAGAGCGTCAGAAAGATGGAGTTATCATGTGAATAAATTATCTTGCACCCTGCCATGCAAACGGCAAGTGACCAAGAGATGCGAAGACATTGCAATTTGAACCACCAACATCCCACAGATCATGACCCTCAGTAAAGAAACGACTGAGATGATGATAATTGTTGATGGTTATTATGTCTCACAGACTTTCGGTATTCGAATTTTAGATCACACCAAAGCTCGGCACATCCCTAGAGAGAATATATCCATCCACATACGAAAAAGGACAATATTGTTACTTACAAATGAATATGTAATAATGGCGTATTCCATGTGGGACAGTTGGAAAAGTGGCAATTCAGCCACATGCCATCATTATTTCGGTAAAATGGCGAACGAATCTTGGTCGTTATCATTGACTTGACGCTATTATTTGACGATGTTATGAAATTCGTAATAAAACCGTGTCATATTTCTATAATATTATAGAAAATTCATATTTTAATGATCAATAAACTTCATAAAGAAAATATGAATAAAATGAAAAATTAAAAAACGCCAATTTATTTCTCGATTTAACAGAAGAAGAAAAAACATTAACAACACAGGTATGTGATGAGAAAACTTCGTTAAAAATTTGATCTCTCCTTGATGTATTTTTGTGTGTTGATAATGACTTAAGGGATTATTGTACTCTAGACATTTGAAAAAAAAACATTTTTGCATATTTTTAAGAATATGTCCTCAAAAGGAAATTTTAAATTTCTCAATATTTACGAAATTATAGCTATAAATGACGCAGGAACGCACCGTTTTTGACTAGACTACTTTTTTCGACTTGGTCGACATAAAATCTCAAGTTTTATCCAACCGATTGCCATCAAATTTGGTATGAAACTTTGATAAATGTTTTTATATCGTCACTACCTTGGAAAATACAAAAACATTTTTTTCACTATTTAAAAAAAATTATAATTGAAAAAAAAGGGTACAAAAATGGATTTGTTTTTCCGACAGCCGCCATTTCACGATTTTTTTCTCTCTTTGATACCAACTATAATGACATTATTATTTATCAAGAAACTGTGTAATATTTTTGTTTCAGATTTACAAAAGGGCTTCAATCATGTCGACCAGTTCCCCCCCCCCCCTTTTTTTTGATGACAAGACAGCTGATAACATCTTGAATTAAAAAAAAAATTCAACATTTATTTTGTACATTCTCAAATCATCAATTAACAAACTGTAAAAAAATGCATCGGAGCAATGTTTTTAGTTTTCTTTTTATTAAGTCTGAAAAAACACCCGAAATTAACGCCTCTAGAGTAGAATATCCCGTTAAAACGTCATATGACGTACCAACATTTTTTATTTATTTTCATATAGTATTGTATTGTATTAAACGTTGGTGGAATACTTGCGGGATTGTAGCCATGTGGCAATCTCTTTCGTCCAACCAGAAAATGTTAAAGATACCTTAAATGAAAACTCGACTAATTCTTTTTTTTTTTAATCTGGGTCCTAGCGGGATTTGAACCTACAACCTCCGGGTTAGAAGACAGGCGTCTTACCAACTAGGCCACGGAGGTCGTCAATATACAAAGTAAGATACTATAGTGTATTACAGCATTCATAAACCAGTGGTATTTGCTGTTAATGGCAATTTTTAGTCGCAATAATAGTGAGCTATCTATTTGAAAGCATTTCTTGATTTTAAAACTAGGGAAAGCAAGAAGATAAATTGTAGGAACTGCATGAGGTGTATGGATGTGAAAGATGCGAAAGGTGTGTGTCGAGATACAAAAATCTGACGATCTGCCCTCAATATCTAATGTATTATATTTATGGACTGGATACTATAACACAAAGGAGTTCAGTGTGGAAAGTCGCTGGTTAGAGAAAAAAAAACATGCCAGTATACTCGGATTGTCTCACTTTGGCGTGCCATCGGATTCACTACATTAAGTAGTGTGGCCGGTGAGTTTGTTAGCGTGCAACAGCTCACTAACTTAAAAAAATCTAATTCCACGGCACAGCTTCACTTTCCAACTGAATTGATGTTAGATGGCGAGAGGATCATCGATTACGAGGCCCAGACGCGACGACGATAATATAGCAGAAGATCTATAAAGGTTTCTTCGTAGTTCACCTTACCTTGGTAAGTATTATACGGTTTTCTTACTAAATATGTTTTGCCGAACATATGCAGATGCGGTGAAGTACCTTATCTAAAGACCGCAGTCACTACTATCCTATTCTTAAACTCAACATTAATATATTTATTTTGTAATATTTTTAATCTGTTAGTAGTGATGGGTTCGAGTTCCGAGTTCTCGAGAGATCGCTCTCTAAACGGCGCTGTATAAATTGATTATTATGTCTTGAATCTTAGAAAATATGTTTGTTTCACTTTGTGGTGCCATGTATATAATTTTTTAATTAAATAAATAAAACACTTATTTTTTATTTGAACATATATACACCATTGTTTTATTTGATCCATTACCGGTTTCAAATACTTCCGCCTTCCTCGTCAGGTAAAGATGAATTTCATCTTCACCTGACAAGGAAGACGAAGCTCTGTGAAACCGATAGTGAACTCAAATAAAACAGTCTTCTCACTGGCTCCATCCCAACTCATTGTCTGCGAAGACTGTTGGGGTCAGCTCTCCTCTACCTCAGGTTGTATGCTCTTCTGTCACGGACTACGTCCCCCAGGCCGTGCCTCTGCATCAGGTTATCTTTTTGCACCACCCATGAATTCTTTGGTCTTCCTCTGGTTGTTATTCGAGGAAGATCCATGGAGATTGCCTGGTTCACAATGTGATCGGGTGCTCTGCGTCCAACGTGCCCATACCATCTCAATCGCCTCTCCTCCATCTTACTGTTGATGTCTGTAACACCTAGGCTTCCACGAATGCGTGAGCTTTTTATTTTGTCTCTTAGGGCACACCAGCTGACCATTTTAGCATGCGCATTTCAGCAGTTTCTAGTTGCCTAGAGTAAGAGTTATACATCGTCCAGCATTCGAAGCCATAGAGGAGTGCGGGTCTGACAATCGTTTGGTATACTTTTCCTTTTAACTTTACTGGCATTTTCGGATCATATAGAACTCCCGTCATTGATCTAAACTTCAACTCAAATACTCAAACTCAAACAAAACAGTGATGATTACAAAATAAAAAATCTGTTAGATTATTATGTATTTTCCCTTATTAAATTCAAATAACACTAAAACTGTCAATGCAGGTTGTGAGATATTAATATGTGACAAAATAAAACTAAGATCAGTTCTGGATTCCCCTCCCCAAAAAACTATGAATTAGTATCGAAGTATAGAACCTTAATTTTCCAGGCCTGTGTAATTTAAAAAATATATTTAGGACGTGCTCGAACAAACTCTTTTTTTCTATCGAACGAATTTAAGAAACACGAAGATCAGATTAAAAATGTATTATTATAATCCGGACGGCACCGTTATATCGAAACGAAAATATTGATGCAAGGATATCCAACAAAACAAGGGCAATTAATTACCTAGTTTGTTGGATCCTGAACATACTCGTATATAAACGACAAAAAAACTTTCCAAAGAAGAATTTAAAATCCGCAACATTTTGATTTAGAAAAAAAGTATCAATAAATAAAAATCACATTCCAAAAATATGTTTATTTACCTGTAAAAATACAGCCCTTTTTTAAATTAATATAAAATATTAATTTTGTTAAAAAGGTAACAATTATCGTTCTAATATACAAATCGACGTACTTCAAAAAGCTAATATCTCCCTTCAGTGTTTTTCCCGGTATAACATTTTTTTTTTCGATCCCCCTCTTTCAGCCTCTTAACCATCAATGGCCTTGTTAAATTTGAGTATTATTTTCGCTACATCCATAATGTAAATCCTCCATTCATCAGGGCGCTTCTCTGCTTCCCGTGGATGTATCTAAGCTTTTGAACTATATCTAATTTGTCTCTGGCCATGGGAGCTTTAATGGGATACTTTTTAACTTCATTCTTATCCCTACTATCCCTACCCTGTCTCTGGCCATGGGAGCTTTAATGGGATACTTTTTAACTTCATTCTTATCCCTACACCCTTCTGTCATTTTGTGGCCACCTGGATCAATCCGCAGATCACATGTTTTAAACACTTCGATGATAATCGAGTCAGCAATTTCCACTCAGCCTTACACCGGATCATCTTCGGACCGATTAACTACTCCGATCTTGTGACGCCAAACGATAATTTTGTTGCATTTGAAGAATTCAACGAAAATAAAAGCAACTTGCTTAGCTATTTGAACTCCAGGTCTTTATAAGTATACTACCTTGATCAAAAAGTTTTAGGACCGGCCACCGTGTGGCGCTGTCAGTCACCTGATTGGAATTCTTTTTTTTGTTAGGTTACCACATCTATCATTGACACTTCCCTCCAAATTTCAGCATCATAGCTTGACATTTGTAAAAGTTACGCTGTACTGAGTACATCTACCTTTGTGCGTGTTTTCGATTTTTTACAAGTTTGAAAATGGCATCAATTGTGCATCAACGAGTTTGCATTAAATTTTATGTGAAAAACGGATTTAACGGTCCGCAGACCTTGGAAATGTTGGAGAAGTGTTTTTTGGTGGCACGAACGCTTCAGAAGTGGTCGTGAGTCGGTCGAGGATGACGAACGCAGTGGCAGTCGAAAACCGATGAAAACATCGATAAAATTAAAGAAATGTTGGCCGAAAACTTGAACATCGCTTATGGATCCGCTCAAGACATTTCGGTTAGTGATTTGGGCCTTAGACGTGTCGCTGCAAAACTGGTGCCGATAGACCTTAATTTCATGCAAAAAAAGGACCGCGTTGAAATCGCGAACAACATGATTTCCATGAGTTTTTGACCAAAAACAACACGAATACTATCCAGCAGCCTCCGAATTCACCTGATCTGGCTCCCTGCGACTTTTTCCTGTTCAACCGACTTAAAAAACCGGTTCGTGGAACGCGTTACAGCACCCGAGAGGATGTCATGAAAAAATCGAAGACGGCTCTGATGGACATACGGAAAATTGAGAACCAGCGGTGTTTCGAGGATTGGATCAAGCGCTGGCGTTAGTGCGTTGCAGTCGTTGGGGAGTACTTTGAAGGGGGCCTTATCGATTTTGATGAATAAACTTGTATTTTCGATTTTATGAATAAAGTCCTAAAACTTTTTGATCAAGGTAGTATTTATTGTGCTGCGAGTCATTTTCCTTCTCCGTGACTTCAGCCCTTAAGTACGTCGTCGCTACTATACTTTTCACAATCAAATGTGTCATCAGCAGAGGAGTCCCTTTGGGCAATTCCTTTTTTGTCACTACGTGACGTCGCGTTCATAAAAAAAAAAGATTTCGATCTTTTAGTGTAGATCGCGCTGGACGGGAATTCATAATGTATCCCATAGCAGGGTCGGTGATGGTATGATCCAACTGTAACTGTAATGTATATCATCCATACATCACTCAAAATTTTGTGAAATAATTGCATGACTGTAACAGATTGCCAGTTGGCAATATACCCGCCATATCCACTGTAGAATAATGATTAAATAGACATATTTGAGTCAAAAATAAGTCAACGGTTCTTTACTTTAACTGTATTTTAATGGTTGTTATGCGATTAATTTCACGCTATATAAAAAAAATGTAATACACTTTCATTATGTGCAGTACAACCGGCATGCGGGCTTATTCTCATGTGGCAGGCTTTAAGTGAAAACAAGAGAAGGATCATTTAAAAAAATCTGGTTTCCAATGGGAATCGAGTACGCAACCCTCAAATTGAAATATAGACGTCGTACTTACGAAGCCACGGAAGTTGCCTGTATGCAAAGAAAACACAGTCCAATTCATTTTTCTTATATTATTCATGGCAAAATTTAAGTTTACACCCACCTGAAATATAAATATAACCAAGAAGAAACAAAGAGAAAAAAAATATAAGAAACAAAAAAAAAGGTTAACAAAAAAAAAACAAAAACGAAAGATGGTATTGGAACACAAAAATTGGAAATCATCCAGTCTGCGCATTTTAATTTCCTGTATAGATTCAATCAACTCAACTGTCGTATCCATTTTGTTTTGTTCGCAAATTTCGAATGAAATTCCAAAAATTTCATCTCAAAAATTTGCAAACAATAAGAGCCGACAAAAATACTTTGCCTAGAAACAAGATATGAGAAAGAGCGAGAAAGATGAAGAATCCAAATTTCGTGCAAAGAGAATTGTTTTTCAATTTCACTTTGAACTACGATATTGAGTATTGAAATGGGGAAAAGGGGGTTGGGGTTGTTCCTATAGATTGATAAAATATGAAAATAACAAGCTATCGTCCATTCAAACTTTATTCTAATTTAGTACAAATTCTTTATATTATTTTCATTACTGATATAATTAAGGATCTAAGAGTTCATTATTATACCTTATAATAATAATACTACATAAATACCATCAAGCCGTTTCCCTGTTGGAGTAGGCACAGGACAGAACACCAGACTTCCTTAGCGTGACAATCATATGTTGTCTCCTTTATATCCATACACCTGCTACGGTTTCTTTGATTTTTTTATATTTCCTTAGTATTCCACTCACATTTGCACTATACTTTTACTTTGTTCATTTTTTTTCATTCGTTCGTTCTACATCCCCAAACCATCTTTTTTATATTACTCAACAAACAAAGCCTTAAGTCTACATTCAACCTAAGTAGATTTTGATACTGTCCGAAACAAATATGTCTGAAATAAAAAGAGGAAGAGGTAGACCGAGGAAAAATTGTAAAGAGATAGTTGGGAAAGTTTTGATTGAGGAATGACAGATTTGGACGAGACTACAGCCGTGTGCATTGATAGAATGGCGTGATGACTTTCATGTGTGTAAAATATTTAGCTCCTCCTTTATCTTACTCAATAACTTAAGTTCATATTCATTCCTAATTACTTCATTCTGCCAAACATACACACCCCATATATTCTTCTCAGTGCCCCCATTTCTTCAGCGTTTAGTCGGATTCTTTCAGTCCTTTTTAACGTCAATGTTTCTGTTGTGGACAACCATCGCGTGTCATCGATTATTCCATTATTTTGTTTAAATTTACTGCTTTGCACGGATTTACAAACCTGGTATCATACTAATAAGTTTATTCGTCAAGAAGAATAGAGTATCATATGGGATTATTCTCATAATGCTAGATCAGGGGTGGCTAAACCGTGGCGCATGCATCAAACGTGGCGCATTGGATGATTACAAGTGGCGCATTGCATCCTTGCGCCTACTTATTCTTTTCAAATAGGCGTCACAAGTTAATCCATCTTCATATTTTCAATACCAAAGTGCTCTCAGTTCAATTCATACAGCCTTCGGGAATGTTCAACTTTACGGTGTCTGACACTTAGAATGGAACTTGTGAGTTGTCACTTTAGGCGGGTTTACAAAAGTACGAATATTTATATAGGTGTTGCCATTGCGCGTTCCCGCTCAAACGTTCGCAAACACCGCGCACCACGTGTTTGAAGTCACGTGCGGATGAGCGGCGAGCGTTCGGTATGGTCAGTCAGTTCTGAGTGAGCCATCGTGGCGTGGAGTTTGAAGCAGAGTTTTGCAACAACTGTGGTCCAGAGTTATCTTCACCAAACGAGACTCTCCGGCAGCTGTAGCACCATCAGTGGGGTCCACGACAGCGATCACCTTCTCGTCCAAGAGATCATTTCTGACTATTGTAGATTGGTGCTCCAATAAACGTGTGTCTTTTGAAAATGCGTAAATTAATTAATATAATTGCGTGATTGAGTTATTCCTTTTCCTCCCCTAAGCGAAGCAGATCCTACCTCTATCCCTATTTTACAATACCAAACGTGAACGTAAGGTAAAAAAAGTACTTGAGTTGTATGGCGCAACTGAACTCGTCTGTGAAAAAAATGGCGCATGGTACGCAAAAGGTTGGGGTGGCCAACCCCTGTGCTAGATGATGCTAAGCCTATATTCACAGTGTCACTCAGTTGGTTCAATATCTCTATACCACGCCTGACTGAGTGTTTAGCCATCATATTCGTTCTGTAAATTGGAATGTAAAACAGAAGGTAATATATTGCTAGGCTGTATTTATCGGGGGCATATATACTTAGTGCTATATTTCTGGTATCGCAGGACAATTAAAACTACCTTGAAAAGCTATCAACAGGAATATCGCGATGGATTCTTGCCTTCTCGTTTTGAGGCTTCTAGAATTGCATATAGTCCGAGTTTGTATTTAATATAAAAGGAAATCTCTCAAGTCATATAATATACTTTCCATTTTGTGTTTGTAGATAGTTGTTAACATGCTTATTAAGCACCCTGAGGACTCCGGTTTGATTCCTAGTGGATTCACTGGTTCTACTTTCAGTTTTTTTTTTTCATTGAATATATTATAGTCGTGGCGCGTACTATCTGCATTACTATATATACATTCTTGGAATGACATGTATTACGGGAGCTCATATTTATTTTTATTTTAGCGAAGATAATATGAAACTCCAAGAATATCAACATCTCATCAGTTTATGTTTGCAAACCAAACTTTACTTGGAAAAACAGTTCCATCCTTACGCAGCAAACCTTTTGGCTTTTGGCCAATCTATCAATAACAAACGCGCTTCAATTTAGACATCCATTTTGCCGACGCATGTGTTGTATAAACTTGTACCATTTTTTGCCGTGAATATATATATATATTTAATTCGAATAAGGGGTGATGTTCGCACAAAAACTACCCCTTTTGAACCCGCCTGGCATATGATAAAGAAAAAGCACAAAGCAAACGCCTATGTGACATACAGGGAGAGAGAGAGTATCATGAAACATAAGGATCTGACCGCAAAGGCGTTAGAACTAAGGTTAACAAAAGCATCGCTTTAAAGAACTTTCGTGAATATATCAATGCGAGAAGTAAAAAAAAAGCAAACGTTCATATTAAGATATCGAATAGGAAATATTATGGGTGTAAGATATTCGATTTTTTTAAATTAATGTTTAAAAATTCTGATCTTCACGGTTTCTGATGAAAATTGGAGTTCCACAGGATTGGATGTTTGTCATCACTATCAGTCATGGTCCTGTTGAGACAGGCAGACAACAAATCTTTGCTATCTTCCGTTTCTATCACATTCTCGCCATGCATACTCTCCTATAATAAAGGATCAATTGACTCCTCCTTTTTTCAGTATACATTAATTAGGTCGTAGTTCCCTTGAGCAGAGTCTGCGCTCTAAACGGCGCTATATGAATTGATATATTATCATTATCACGTTTTTCTAAGTCTTCATAACTCGCAAACATTATTATTGTAAATCTTTTATCATGCATTATTTCCACGTGTCGGAATAATCTCAAGGGTACTTTCTTAATCTTAAGCATTACATCTTCTGTCAATCCTCTTTCTTTCCGAGTGCAATCATTAATTATTCTCACACAATTTTTTTTTCAGACACGATACTATATTATGTAACACTGTTGATTAAATTAGAACCTGGCGGCGGACTTGATTGTAGTGTTGTAATATTTCCCAACCAACTAGAAATGTACGCCAATGTAATATTTTCCAATCAACTAGAAATGTACGAAATAGACGCCAAATTCACATACTGTCTCTATTGTATAATATCCTTAACTGTCCCGCCGCCCCCTCTTATCTCGCCGAAAATTTTCAGCGTCTTTCCAATCATGGATTAGCGCTACGCTCAAACAGAGATTGTTTATTGGCCTTTCCAGTTCGCCGCTCCTCTTTCTTTACGTCGTCCTTTACTGTCCATGCAGTGAGACTCTGGAATCAGTTACAAACCAATATAAGACTCACTCCGTCCTTGGCATGCTTTAAGAAGCAACTGAAAAAATTCTTAATTTCTAGTCAGTAAAATAACGTGTTTCATTCCTGATTTTTCTTTTCCTTTCCTCTCCACCATCCTTTCCTTTCCTTTTGATTGATGATATCTCACTTTATACGAAAAATAATGTTCGGGTGATCGTCCGTCTTTGTGGGGTTCGTGGGCATGTTCTCGCGTATATGTTTATGGATTTCGTGGGAATGGATAGTCATTTGAATGATTTATGCGACCACGTAACATGCTTCATTTACTTTTGTCTGGTTGGTTGGAATAGATTGCCACCTGGCAATAAGCCCGCCAGATTGTATTGCAATAAAAGTGTTAAATAAATAAATAAATGTCTTCAAGAAGTCTTAAGTGATAGCCAGACAAGAATCCTTTTTAAAAATACGGGTTCTAAGGGGGGTCGAACCCAAAAACCACAAGTAGGAAGACAAATATCTTACCAAATAAGTAACGCTGGTCGGTTATGTTATTGTATGTTAATATGTAGAGATTTACGTGAATTTAATAGACATACATATATGAGATTAGTTATAAAAATCAGAACGAGGTTGTTTAGCGGTACGCGAACAAAAAAGGTTGTATAACGATATGATTTAGGTGACCCTAACTGAAGAGAAATACTATATAACAAGGTGTTCAACTCGAACCACGTTTGATGTATCGAAATGTTATTAAAATTTATGAAATTAAAATACTTAAGTGAGTGACACGAACAGTCGTACCATAAGCCTAAAGTGGAATTGGAAAACTTTCTCTATTTGGACCACACTCTAGGGGTGACGTGCCAGGGTGGTGTTTTAAAATCTGTACTCAGAATATTATTTCAGTCTTTACAAATCAGAAGAAGCTTACTAGGAGTTATATACGTTTATAAAAACTTTATAAATGAGGCGAGGTAACATTGAAATACCTTTAACATTTATATATTGCTAACAGGAAAAAAATGTAAACCTTTTGTTAATTCACTTACTTTTGTTTAATGTACCGGACAATTATATTATTAACGCCAACTAAGCTTTTAAGAGGATCACCACTCGCATACGGAACGACCTTGTTAAATGAATTTTCCGTTATCGATATCTTTCATATCTCAGCTCTTCTTTTTTTACGTCGTCCTTTACTGTTCATGCAGTGAGACTGCATGAACAGTCTCACTGCACTAACAAACCAATGTTAGACTCGCTCCGTCATTGGCATGCTTTAAGAAGCGACTGAAAAAACCCTTAACTTCTAGTCAGTAATATAATGTGTTTCATTCCTGTTTTTTTCCTTTCCTTTCCTTTCCACAGTCCTTTTCTTCTCCTTTGATTGATGATATCTTACTTTCTATGAAAAGGAATGTTCGGGTGATTGTCCGTCTTTGTGGGGTTTGTGGTCATATGCTCACGTATGTGTTCATGGATTTCGTGGGGATGGATAGTCATTTGAATGTGTTTTTGCGACCAAGTAACTTGCTTCATTTACTTTTGTCTGGTTGGTAGGAAGAGATTGCCTCCTGGCAATAAGCTCGCCAATTGTATTTGCCATAAAAGTAATAAATAAATATATTGAGGATTGATCTTATTATTAAACTTTGTAAGTAAAAAAATTGTAACTTTACAGGGAAGCATGAGTAACATTTTTACTGTTGCCCTGTTTATTGTTATGTCTTTTTTCCTATTATAAAAGCCTTCCACTCTTTTATAATTTTATTTGAAGTCAGGATAAAGGCTTTCAAATATTTATAATTTGTTTTTTTTTATCTCTTGTTGATTCACAGACTAATGTTTGATGTACTGGACAATTATTTACGCCATTGCAAATTAAGATTGTTTCGGTATTCACGAACTGAGCTTTTAAGAGCACCATCACTCGCACACGGAATGAACTTATTAAATCAATTTTCCGCTATCGATATCTTCCATGTCACAGTGGATAAATTAAGGATCGATCTCCTTAATTAATTTTCTGTGTAAAAATCAGTAACTTTACATGAGAGCATGAATTACATTCGGTTGTACTATGTTATACTCGTATATTTATTAGGTAAGTTTTTCACAATTTATTCGTTCTACATGCTCAAACCATCTAAGAGTGCTCCTATGTATCTTATCCAACATATCAGCCTTAACTTCACATTCTGTTTTCTGTCATACATTGTTACCCAATGTATCGCATTTCTGAATGAATGATAAAGTGTTATATGATCATATGGAAGGTTTCGATTCTGCAAAGCAACTTCCATCTCGTTTTACAAGTGTTTTCTATATCTCCATAAAATATATACAAGATATATCCGTAAAATTCTCGAAAAATCCAATTCTTGTTCTATGTAAGCGTTGTTCCACTAAAAACAAATCTAAGTTTTTTACCACTATAAAATAAGGGTTCGACAATTACGTAAGTCTACTTGGTAAAATTTGGTAATATTTTGTGATATACATACATATATTGAACTTAAATATACATATTAATATTAAATATTTTTAAACAATGGCTTTGTAATTTACTATAACTACTGCGTTTTGTATCTTCTGTACATGTTAGCTTCAGATAAAGTTTTGTATTTTTTGTCAATAATTTTAAGTACTTATATAACTTGTCATATGTTCATTTGTATATAAAAGACACTTGTGTCGTAAATTAAATAAATATATAAAAAATAAATAAACATTTTCTTATGTTGAATATGAAACATACACAAATATCTCATTTTTGTCAAAATTTGCTATAATGCAGTATGAAGTAAAAATGTTTAATAAAAGAAAATCCCCCGTTATAAAATAGTCAATAGCCTCAAGTGCATAATCTTTTTAATAACTTCCATTGCAATAGTCTTCTGTATACGCTCATTCTATATGGATTTTCATAATAATGATTGCGCTGTCTATAAACTAGCACTTAAATCTACTAATGTGCAGAGAAAAAAGTTATAAAATACAACGTTCTTTATTGATGATAAATGTTATCTTTTTATCCACATTTTTTTACGGACAACATTAATTAAAAAGAAGAAAAAAATAAGGCATTAAGTCGTAAGGTTGATAGAGAATCTAATGACCAATCCGGTAACCGTTCCTTAATGTGCACGATTTATTTTCAACGTCAAAACGCATTTAAAAATATAACATATCAAATGTTTTGTGCAGACTGTACATTAGTAGAAAAAAAAATTAACTGGTCAACTTTGTTTGCAAATATTAAAAAAAAACATTAGAAAACAAACACATTCAAACTAATTGTTCATATTTGTATGTAACATAAAAGCGTTGCCACCTTACATGTGTATTTACAGTCTGGTCGGTTGGAAGAGATTGCCACAAGGCAATAAGTCTGTGAATAATACCGTTGTGTAGTGAAGTGCCACATAAATCGTGTGCTCAGTGCTGAGTGTTATGCTGCCCTCATAAGCAAAAACGTAGCTAATGGCAAATGTTAAGTTTTGAGAAAACTGCACTTTTGTTTTTCATTGCTGCTTAAAAATGTCGTGATTCATAAACAAAAAAGCAGTAAAATGTGATTCATAAACAAAAACGCAGCAAACGCATAGGCACATGCTGTCTTTTTGCTTATGAATAACATTTTATTGTTTTTTGCTTAGAATAGCTTAGAACCTAGCATTTTGTAAAATTAAAAAAGACATTATGTCGATTTTTGTGTTGAAATAAATGGTTTTCTGTAATTTTTTTATGGATTATGGTTCAGAATTTGATATGGAACATTGCCTCATAATTTCTGATTTTTTTCCCGTTAGCTGCGTTTTTACTTATCACGGCAGTAAGGACGTCTACTATTTCTGGGACTTAGTGCACCATTTGTCTCCATCCTTCCCAGTTCTGAGCCATGTTGAATACGTTTAAAATAATCCGGTTTACTTCTTTATTTGGTCCCTCGTAGGAGACTTTCTTCCTGCTTGTTTTCCCTCAACTGTTCCAATGACTACCCGTTCTCAAGGCTTTCTAAACATGCCCAAAGTATGTTAGGATCTATTTATTATCTAGATGTTGTCAAAAGTATTTCGGTAATCACTGATTCTTGAAGTTGCCAGATTAAAAAAATAAAAGTTTGCTGCTAAAATAATCTAATTTGTATGTCTTAAAAATCGTTTTCTTATATGTTAATGCAATCTAAAAAGAGTAAAAAATAATACAATTTGATTCACTGAGACATAAACATTCAAACTTCTTAAATTATAAAAAATATTTTTTATAATGACAACCTCCATGTTCTACAATAGTTCAGGGGTGGGCATACATAAGGTCAACGAGAGCCACATTCTGGATTTTCATATATATAAAGAGTCACACGAGAGTCAAGTTCTCACGTAGTATTAAATACACAAATTCAAATTGATTACATATTCTACACAAATTTTAATTGCTATATATAGTGTAAAAAAATACATATAAGAAAATATAAAAATAGCGCTGAATACGGTTTGCGTGGTTTGCGCACATAAAGAGGCCGGAGATGCGCGCGCACTCTACACATTGAAATCACAGCACACACGTATACACCAATCCTTGCGTCTTTGACAGTTGCATTCACACATACGCATCTTGTCAATTAAAACATTTAGAAATGAAAATCGCGAAAAAAAAACAAGTATAATGGGGAAAGAAAGTAGCTATATTTTTATAAGAGACATAGGGAGCCGCACTTAGCCCATGTCTGATCTAGTTCGTAAGACGCCTCCCGCAATCTACAGATTGCGGGATCGATTTCTGTTGGAAACTCAGATTACATTTAAAAAAAAATTGCAGTCTGGTTTTCACTAAAAGGCTCTTAAAAATATTTTTGGCTGCTTTGAAGAAATTGCCACATGGACAGTATCTCGGCAAGTTGTACTGTATGTTATATGGTACAGTGAAAATATAATACTATACCATTTTTAAACTCATCAGAAATTGATCCAACATAGTAAATATTAAAAAAAAAACACACACACACACAACTTCAGACACTCAAATATATATACATCATCGTAATTTCGCGGTGTCTAAAATCGTCTAAAATGAGATCCGGCCGGCAGGAGCATGTAACAAGGATTCGGGCCTCACCGTTGATTAAACCAGTTTCCTTCGAAATTAATAACGTTTCATTAACGCCCAGATAGAAAAAAATCCGCGCTCTTTGTTATCTGGAGTCAATTTGTTTCACCGAAAACATTAAAACCAACGGCCGATAGAGGCACTTTAATAATGTACCCGCTAAGACAGGTTTAATACAAATTCGTGATGATAATACGGAGAAAATACGAGTATTAGATGATAATACACAGAAAAGAAATACGAGAGAGAAACAACTAAAATAAAGGCAGTAAAAGGTCTTAAAGTATTCCCGATTCCTAACTCTTATTAGACAATTCCCATCATAATCCTTCTAGAGATGTTCCTTCGGAGAGGAGAAGAGCTTTGATGTCGATATCGTCTTCATTTTCATCTTTTAATTGATAGTTCCAACAGGGCGGGATTTTATGACAGAGCGTTTACCGTTGCTAGTCATGTCTGTCTCTTAGTGTTCGAGAAATGGGTGGCGTACACATCTTTAGGAAGTACTTGAACTCTTTTAGGTAAGTCTTATCAAAAATTATGATTGGATATGAATACACTAATAATATTATAATATAAGAAAATCTAAAAAGGTTTTTTTTAACCTGACAAGTTTATTGACATGTGGCAATCTCTTCTAACCAACCAGAAAGATGTTTTTATAGGCCCTAAGTGTTCAACAGACTGGAATCCTATTTAAAAAAAATCTGGGTTACAGCGGGGATCGAACCCGCAACCTCCAGACCGGCAGACAAGTGTCTTACCACCAGGCCACGGAGGTTTCTATGTAGTTCGTCTACCATAGGTAAATTTTGTGCAGTTTTGTTACCAAATATGTTTTTCTGAACATATATAGATGTGGGTAAGTACCTAATGTAATGGCCGCAGTCACTACCTTCCCATCCCTACAGTCAATTTATATATACATTCAATTTGTAATATTAACGATTTTTTTTTATTTCGAGAGCTGTTTGTTTTTATTGAGCCCATTTTTTCTTCATGTATGTGATGTACTTTCAATTTTCAGCCATATTGGATGGACAGTTTGTGTTTGACATGCAAGTATTTACAACGGGTTTTGGCACATTTGCGATTTTTTTCATTTAAAAAAATACTGGATAGATATATTTTTGAGGTTTGACGCCGTTTGCGCGAGGCAATCGAAGAAAACGATCATCATTTTGGTCAAATAACTCCTGGATTTTGCATCACGATAATGCACCACCGGCTTACACTTCACGACTAATTCGTGAATTTTTACCAAAACCAACACCGTCGTGATGCCGCAGCCAATGAATTCATCAGATATTTCTTAGAGTGAATTAAAACTCTAAGGTGGTTTGGGCATGTGGAACGAATGAATGACTAACAAATATACAGTGCAAACGTGAGTGGTAGAAGCAGACCTAGGAAAGTATGGTTGGATCAAGTGAATGATATTTTGAAAATGTAAAAAGTCAAGGGAATCGCTGGAGTTGTAGGATAATGTGTATGGATGTGGAGGATGTGTATCTAAATATTGTAGAAAAGTTGAGCACTCTGTCCTCTCTGCCTACCCTGACAGAGAAAAGGGGTAAAGGTATGTATATACAATATACTGCGCACCATTGAACAGCATAACCATCAAATGCCATTAAGCATCACAAATCTCAGAACTTTGATATGCTGCAATTATTTGTCAAGGACACTAAAGTGTCGTATACATTTTCAATAAATAAATAAACTATAATAAGTCGCTAGACTGTAAAAAAACTTTTAACGCCTTAAAAAGAATTATGAACTTCTCCTTACAGCCAGTGACGCTCCAAAAACTTCTTTTATGGAAAAAATCTTAAGTATCCAAGTAAAGTCTGGTAACATGTTGTCATCCCATTGACAAGTGCCCGTTTAACATGTTGTCCCGTTAAGTACGGCTTAGCGACTTAAGAAGGATCAATATTGGGTGGGAGTGTTTGCCTATACCCGGACCCCTATTTAGTTAAGGACCATCGACCAACTTTCCTTACATATTTCGCGCAATATGGAAATGACGCCACTGACGAGGAAAAGGGTTGATGGTGTCATCTTAATATCGGAATTTCTTAATGTACGAGTATTTAAGGTAAAATATATAATTTAATTTTAATTTTTAGTGATCGGATAGTTTAACCGTGTGGTTGAACCAGACGGTATAACACTTCGAAAAACCTAATCCAACTGATACGAAAAACCGCGAAAGCTTCAAAACATATTTTTAGTGGTTTTTGTCGGTACATAGATACCATCACGTAATTTAATTGCCGGGGTAGGTAGAGAGGAAAGCGCGCCAAACTTAACTAGTACGGCATGCATCCTTACCTTCCTCCACATTCATACACCATCTCATATAACTTGTATGATTTCTTTGACTTTCTACATTTCCTTCTTTATACCATACTTTGCTTAGTCTTCCCCTCACACGCAGTTTGCTTACATTTGCACTATATATTTATTTCGTTAGTATTTCTTCTTTCATTCGTTCCATATGGCCAAACCATTTAAATGTGACCTTCTTCATGTTACCTAACATATCAGCCATAAGTTTACATTAATCCCTAATTACTTCATTCCGTAATCTCTCCTTTTTTGGTAAAATAATTAATGCAATAACAAATAAATATCTGGAATTAATAAAAAGCGAGAATAGTTAGACCGAGGTTAGAATAGAAGAGATGAGATTAAGGGATTTTTACTGCAGGTAATTTAAGAAAGTTTATCTGAAAAGTAATGGATGTGAGTAAAAATACAGTTTGTATGGCGATATGCATGGATGCGTAAGAGGCAAAAGATGTGTGCGTTTAAGGGAAGTCATTGGTATTTATGGTCCCTGCCTACCCTCTAAGGTATATGGCGTGATGAATGTTTATATGATAGAAGTTCAATGAACGTATTGATAACCTACGTGGACTGCTGCTACGACGCGTGACTTCCGCTGGGGGCTTGGGGTTCAGTTTCTGAGGGTACCCAAAAATAAATATAAAACGACCTCAATTTGGTGACGACGTTGCCGACGAAATTTTCGCCTATTTTTTCAGGTACGGTACTATGACCAACACGTTCAACGACGAACCGTGAGCCAATTGTGTACTCCAGTGGTCTTTTTATTCTTAAGCGTGTTCGATCCCCGTTAGAACCAATTGTTTTAAAAAGTTTTTCAGTGCGGTAAGCACGTTAATTTTTATTGGGATGCAGTGTATGTTATGTATGTAGGGTTGATATTGATCATAAATTTATTAAAAATATATGTTATAAATACTCGTACATACAGTAAAAACATCGATTGAACGATTTCTTAACTAAAAAGTTAAATGAACCGAACAGCTGTTTACTGATTAACTAACTGTTACACATGTTAATTTCCATCAATTTAAAAATATCGTCGGAACGAAATGCGAAATGAGTTTCCTAACGATATTTTACGCCCGACCTCAGTCTCAGTAACAAAGCCGTCAGTCTTTTGTAATGGAAAGCGTAGGGCACGATTTGTTGCCGTCAAAATGTGTCAACAATGTTATTATAACCGCAGAACTGTTGGGCAATCAGAGAAACTGTTATCTACAGGGGGTCTATCTCGCTTCTTTGACAGAGACGTCTCGCAATCGGCCTAATTACTATTTTTTTTTGTTGCACAATTATTCGTTGCGACATCATCCCACTGGTGAGATGAATGAAAGAAGCTGGACAGAAATTCGATTCCATTGAACAGACGACCTTTGTAGTGCAGTTGGTAATACGCCCGTTTTCTAATCCGAGGGTTGCGGGTTCGATTTCCGTTGGATTCTTGATTTTTATAGAAAAATATTTCAGTCTGATTTTCACTCTACATATTTTCTGCTGGTTAGAAGAGATTTTCATATGGTAATAAATTCAGCAGTTTACAATACAATAACTAATACAATGCAATGTTAAAATAAATACCCTATGAGTGATTTTGGTCCTTATAGAATGGGAGAGATTATTATTTATATAATGTCTTTCTACTCGCATGTCACGACATCGTGATTTAAGGTTGGTAACACCATGTCCCAAGTATCAATGTCAAAATTTCTTGAGCGTACATTTTATCATTAGTTCGTTCGATACCCTTCAGCATGTCTCAATTAGATATGCAAACTTGATGAAGAACGTGGTCAGGCGGCCGCATTGTCTTCGGCACTATGAATCGTGCATATGGGTTAAAAACCACTGGAGAAGGCACGGAACTCGCGGTTCGTCATCGAAGGTGTTTGAAATACAAACCCGCACGCAAAGCGGCAAAAAAATCGCAATGTTATCAGGCGAGCTTTTTTATCTACTGGGGCATTTTTTTTTAAATTTTGTTACGTACCATCAGTAATCGAACCCGAAACCCCGGGTGGAAATCAAACGACTCAACAACTAGGCCACGGAGGTCGTTATGTATATTTTATGTATACTGAGAGCGTATTAGATTTTTTTTTTCAAATTTTGTACCCAACATATTTTTTAATAAGCAATCCACACTAGGATGATTTGTAGTGGAGAAGTGCCCATTGGTGGGACGGGTTGACATTTTCATTGGAGCATTGAAAATCTTTTTATTTTTGTTTTTGGGCGCCGTTGGTATATCTTCAATGGATGGTGTTATTTTTAAAGTAGAAAGAAGTTATTTAGTGCGATGGGCGGAGGTTTTTGAAGTTGTGGAGAGGTTGTTTCTCCTGCCGGACGAGCTCACCGCCATTCCACAGAAAGAATTTTACTCTCTCTTTAAATGGAGAAAATTAGGGACTTGGCAATAAGGATAATATTTTCATTTCCATCAATTATTACTAAAAATTAAAAAAAAAGACTTTGCCCCATCACATCAAAACTAAAACTGTCATTTTTGCGAAACCGGAATCAAAACTGAAATTAATGCATGGACAAAATGGATCTTTTAAGTAAGATGAAGAAAGGAGCTTTAAGATGGTTTGGACATGTGACGAGAACAACTGACGAGAGAATGACTAAGCAAATATACAAGTCAGAAATGCAAGGTGTGCGTGGAAGAACTAGACTGAGGAAAACGTGAATAATTTATTCTTAACAACGTAGAAAATTTATTGCTATTGAAGAAAACAGTACGCCATTAAGCATTGTACAAAATATTTTACAAGAAAAATGTATGATGAAATTTGATACAGAATAAAAACGAAAAGCTTTACAGTTGAACGAGTAAGGCCAACATAAGCCAGGCGATTCGGAGAGATACGATGAAATTATACGGAAAACACTTTTATACCGCAAATATATTGAATAATTTATGTAGGTGGCTTCTGGCTTTAATACTGTATCGTAAATTAAAGAAGAAGGCCGAAGAAAGAAACTTGCAAATTTAGGGTCTTAGATGACCTTATTGAACCAATATAAGCGATCTCGAGCTAAGCTGTTGGCCTAAATGGAATTTGTTGAATCGTAATTCATAGACATTCCTTATCAGCAATATTGCTCATAAATAACAGACATATAGTGAATATATTTAACGAATATTCTATTTAATTGCCATATTCCGTTGACTGAAAAGAAGACAAGCAACTGAGTTCTACGTGTAACCCACGTGTTTTGTATTTTATGTCAGTGATTAATTTTTCCACTGTTGTGTCATATGTGTGTGTGTGGAGTGTTTATATGTGTATACTTTGAGGAAGTATTTGAGTAGTTGTATTCACTTAATATTGTTTATGGGTGCTCCCCTCTATCTATCCCAGATACGTCATCGAATTCAGTCAGTGATGTTATTGGTTGAAAGAAACGAAAGCAAATGTTTCGAAAGCTTTATACGTTCGATTTCAGAAAGTTAAATACGTTCAATTTAAAAATGATATCGTAATACGTGTTACGAACTCGCAACCGTGCCGTGAGCGTAAAGTTGACTTCTAAGCTACCCGCACTTGCGACTGCAATGTGATCACACGCACGGAAATTATGCCGAAAAATCTTTTAAACTACGAGTAATGCAAAATACCCGTGAAAACTTTCAAATGTGTTTGATTTATGTAAACTTCCAATAATTTAATTAGGGGAAAAGATTTAAACGAGGTTTCACTATACTCGTAAATACCCTGACCAGAGGTTGGGAGGCAAGCAATGAAGTGGTAAAGGCTGGCAATGAAGTTTTGAGGCAGGCAATGAAGTGATAGCTCGCAAGGCAAGCTCTGATTGATGTGTTACAGGAGAAGAGAAACTTATACTCCGTATTGAATTGAGGAATGCTGATGGTAGGAAATCTACATTCAAATGTGATTTTAGGAGGAAATGACTCTCAATGCTTGGGCAAATACGGGTGAAGAACACAATATATTTTATGAGAAACCGTTTTTTAATTTTTACGCAAAACTTTTTTTTAAATTTGGAAGATATTTAAAAATTTCTTAAATACGGCACATACTCTATCGTTAACATATTTTTATTACAAATAAAAACCAGTTACAATTCTTTACATCGTCTTAATCAATCCAATAAAGTCACAATTCACAAATGTTCCAATGTTAAAAAACTTCAAAATCAACAATGTTTATATTTTTTCCAATAGGTAATTCACGTAGGATTATTTGTGCCACCAAATTAAATACAATTAATTATACTAGTCAATATAATAATAAAAAAAATGACAATTCTAGATAATTCAAAGTTTATTAGCAATGGTTAAGATTTTAAAATTTAACAATCGATTTATAAATGGAAAAGTTCATCGAATAAAGAAGAAACGCAACATTCATTTGACGCAGTCAAGATTTGGATTTTAGTAAATCACATCTGTCTCACACAGGACAACCGAAAAATACATGGTCTATAGTTTCATCACCACAGCCGGGATTCACTACGATACCTGAACAATGTTTAGATTGATTTAATTTATTTATCTTAATTGATATTGTTTGCAGCCTTTACATTCATTTTTATTTCTACATAAAAAAGGATAAGTACCATGTACCATTTGTAGAAGTTCCCTCGTGGATTTTAAGCAGTTACATGACGACAATTGATAGAACTGGATGCTTACCTGTAAAGAAAAGAAAAGAAAAATTAACTACAAAAATAAATAATCTAAAATATTCAGTACAAGCTTTCTTTATGGCGGCATTGAAACCAACAACAAAATTTGACAAGTACATGAAAATTATATCATTTTACATTATATCAGCAAGTCATTAATGACCAAGTTCGATCAACTTTCATAAAAATCTTCTTTTGTAGAAGCTTTTTGCCTGAAAAATCAGTTTTTGGTACATGATTCAGAACATATAGTGAAGACGTTTCGAGTAGTCATCTTCTAATTTAGCTATAAATAATCAAACTAGTTGCCTAGAGTAAGAGTTATACATCGTCCAGCATTCGGAGCCATAGAGGAGTGCGGGTCTGACAAGTATACCAAACGATTGTAAGACCCGCACTCCTCTATGGCTCCGAATGTTGGACGATGTATAACTCTTAATCTAGGCAACTAGAAACTGCTGAAATGCGCATGCTAAGATGGTCAGCTGGTGTGTCCCTAAGAGACAAAATAAAAAGCTCACGCATTCGTGGAAGCCTAGGTGTTACAGACATCAACAGCAAGATGGAGGAGAGACGATTGAGATGGTATGGGCACGTTGGACGCAGAACACCCGATCACATTGTGAACCAGGCAATCTCCATGGATCTTCCTCGAATAACAACCAGAGAAAGACCAAATAATTCATGGGTGGTGCAAAAAGATAGCCTGATGCAGAGGCACGGCCTGGGGGACGTAGTCCGGGACAGAAGAGCATACAACCTGAGGACGAGGAGAGCTGACCCCAACAGTATTCGCAGACAGTGAGTTGGGATGGAGCCAGGGAGAAGAGAGATGATTAGTATTACAATGTTGTCACAAATATAAATCCTCACAACATTATATAAAATTGTCAGTTTATATTTTAACAGTTCAGAATTGACTCTGCTCGACATGCTATACGGAGTACGTTTCTTGCAAGGGTTTCCGATGAAATGTTTACTTCTACAATGATCGAGTTACAATTAATTATGTGTAAAACGCTTGCGTAAGAAGACTACACACCTTGAAGACTACACACCTTGAAGACTACACGTAAGAAGACTACACAAATAAAGTAATGAAATTGTTCTTGCCGGGATGAATTCAATACTCGTAGATTAAATGGGTGTGCGTTTTAATCGTGCTGGGCTCGTCTAACACTGAGCTTTTTTTTACACATGACAAGAAATCTATAAATACACAATTTGCGAAAAAAAACAACAGGTAATTTAATTTGGACACACAATTTTAATGTATCTAGGTTTGTTGCCTTTCATTTGTCGTGTGCCTAGTAAACTAGGTGTTTGCCTGTATTTCACTGAGGACAACATACAATACATACAATCTTTACATACTTAAGCTTTACAAATAATATATGCAATCATGCCATCTTCCTAGCGGGTTTGGCAGAAAGGACAGAGCGATAGACTTTCCTATCTCTAAACACGTCCTTCGCTTCTTCTACATCCATACAACTTCTTATAACCCTCCTACGAATTTTTTTTATTTTCTACATTTCCTTCCAAAATATCATTAACTTGATCCAACTATACATTTATTGGTCTTCCTTTTTCACACCTCCCACTTACATTTGTACTTTTTTATTTTTTTAGTCTTTCTTCATTCATTCGTTCCACGTACCAAAATCCTCTCAGATTGCGCTTCTTAATCTTACTCAACGCATCACCCTTAAGTTCACATTCAGCCATTCATTCACTTCAATCCGTATTCTGTCTAGATTGTCACCCTATGTATTGTTTTAATTGCACGCATTGCTCATTATTTATTCGGCTTCTGTGAGTTTTTCCCCCACGTTTTTGTATCAAAAAGGTAATTTGACAGTTTAAATAAATAACACGAGTCCTTATATCATCCTTAGTTGGATAAATGTTGTAAATCGCAAATGGATCAATGCTGATTTTACAATCTGAACCTCAAATGATTAACTTGTAGAATAAAGATTATAATTATTGGATGTAAACAAAAGCTCTGAAAATTTATCATAACTAGGGTTGACACAAAAGTTCTTATTATTATTGAGTGCATAAGAATAGATAGGGGCTCTGCATTATTTAAACCTTGGTCCTGCCAGGAAATAAGTCAATATTATGAAGGATATAAAGTAATCCAACGGTTTATATCATGTTGGATTTGAAAATACGCTCATGAAGATTCAGTTGTCCAAGCCTGTAACAGAAATAAGGAAGGGAGAGTGGAGAAGCGGCTCCCATGAAGAATGATAACGATTTAAGGTTCTTCCGGGATTTATTTTAGCAGTTACAGTCGAAACAGCTATGTTGACTGTAAAGGGTCGATGCATACTCAAATGCTGAAAAAAATTTCAAGGTTTTTTCTTCAAGAAAACTCAAATGAATTGTTTACGTATATATCATCATATTCACTAGTATCATGCCGTGCTCCTATTTGGGTAAACGGAGAGATCCGATCTCTACTTCATTACATCCTAGCACACATCTTTGGCTTCTGTCACATCTATACACCTATTCGTAGCCACGCATGCTTTCGTATTATAAAGGCTTTTTACTCTTTCAGAATTTGATTAAACGAGTCGTGCCACATTTTTCTGAGTGTCCCAAACTTTCTGTACTTTATTCAACTGCATCTTCTTTCAGTCATCTTTTTTTTCTAATGTCCTCATTCCTTATTCTATCACTTGTTTTTTTTCCACAAATTCAACACAACGCTCTCATTTCTACCGAATTTATCTAACTTTCATAACTTTTTGCCACGTCAAAGTTTCGCTTGCATATTCTAATGTTGGGGCTAATACTCCATAGCGATACTTTTTATAGTAACCTTAGTTAAAAAACAAGTTACATTAAGTTTGTTTTCTCATTTTTTTATTAAAACACCTGAGTCTGCATAGTCACTGACTATGGCGTTATAATTTTATTAAATTTTACAAAAATAAATCAAAATTTAATTCTAAAACAGATCGCTTAAAAAATAGGAAACGACATGTAATATGAAAACGAATATAAATACGGTTTGCCTGGAGAAAACGAAAAAAGCAATACAGAATATTTAAATGACATCAAAGTTTGTGAGTCTTACGGAAAAGTTAAATTTAACCAAGATTAGTTTTATCATATATATTACAAGACGTGGCAGTTGAAAAGTTAGGCGCTAACCAGACGCAGCGGCTTTAAAAAATGCAAATCACCATAAGACTTCTTATAACGATTAATATATCTACTAAAAAAATCAAAGGTAGTACAACACGTGGGAAAATTGTTGTGTTGGACTGACGGGCTTTTTACCTTCTCCTCTTGCAATCACTTCAAACCAACTAGAAAAATGTTAAAAGCCTTAAGTGAAAACCAGACTAGATTTTTTTAAATCTGGTTTCCAACGGGAATCGAACCCGCAAATCCCCAGATTGGAAGACAGGCGTCTTACTAACTAGGCGACTCTTGATGGGTGAACAAAAAAACAACAAAAAATTAAATTAAACGAGTATCTTAAATGATAACATGTTATTAAAAAAATGACATTGTTAAAAAATGATATGCCCGAGCCTTTAGTTCCTTCTCAGAGAAACAGCCTCCGACAGCGAAGCGGGAGCTATCTAGCCCATTAAGGAGGGATATATTCGAGACGTGGCTCCAGCAATAAAACAAAGTCCTGGAGCTCGTCATAGTCACGCGCGGGTCGGAAATCATCCAGTCAGTCCAGGATTCTGGAACGCTCAGCGCGGGAGATTTGGCACTATTTGAAAACAGGTGCGAAATTCTGCCACGTCGAATAAAGTCCAGGATTATGGCGGGGGATCATCCGACGGCGATGAAATTGATTGTTTCCAAAGTTCAACGGTGTGTTTTCTTTATTTTTATTGGTCCTTTTACTACAGCTTGTGACGATGTTTTGTTTTATTTCTGTTTTAAAATTCTGATTAATTTGTTTTTGCTTTCATTGTTTCCATTATTATTTTCATTAAATCTTGCGAAATAGTGTTATTTTGTAATTTGGAATCCGTGTTTATATTTAACATCGTTTCTCAACCTGTGGGTCGCGGTGGAAAGAAGGAATTAAATGTTAATTTCGTTTTTGTCTAATAAATTGGTTATTCCAAATCAATCCAATTGCGCGTGGTATTGTGATAGAGCTTTGTCGTTGTTGGTTCTGTGGTGTGGAATGGTCTGCCTCATAGTGTCAGAGATATGAGTAGCGCGTGCAGTTTTAGAAAGCACTAATTAAAGAGATAATGCCGTTGTTGTTTCTGTGGCGTGGAATGTTCTATCATTTAGTGTTAGAGATAGGCTGTGCAGTTCTATCATTTAGTGTTAGAGATAGGCTATGCAGTTCTATCATTTAGTGTTAGAGGTAGGCTATGCAGTTCTATCATTTAGTGTTAGAGATAGGAAACACTTGAAAACAGCCCTTTTGATTGCATATAAACTCTACACTTACATAAAGCCGAATATGTTACAATCACATTCGGCTTTAGGTGTAGTATAGTGGAAAATAGATACATATTTCTTTGTAGTTTCTACGGTCTTCTAATCAAATATGTTTTTCTAAACCTACACAAATGCGGGTACCTAATTAAGTGTCATTTATGGATATTTACCATATTTTGAAATATTTTCACGAGGTAAGTAAAAGTGGGTTCGAAACCCAAGTTAGAGCGCCCATGAAATGAGTTTGCTCCCTAAACGACGGTTTATAAATTGTCATTTTATGATTTGTTATTATAGTATCATTAACCCTTTATAGGGCAAGTTTTTATTTTTGAGATATAGTTTTTTGTTGAATAAATCATTATTATGTGTATCAAATCAACTTTATTTCTTCAAAAATGTGTTTTAAAATTCGCATATGAGACCTGTGCCCATTTCAGGGGTCATGTCAGTGGCCGCAAAAGTGACCAATGAATGTTTAGGTAATAATATCTAAGTTAAGGTTGTATTAGGAAATACAATTCTTATATGAGATATAATGAATGGTGATTTACTTATAATACCTATTTACATTTTATACCATTAATTGACCGGATCTTTAGATCGTTGCTACTGAACATGCAGCTAACTTCACGACGATCCGTTTTCAATAAGACCTCTGCCTGTCCACTACATTTGCCAATTTGACATTTGTGTTACTTAAAAACGTTCCATTAAGAAAATGAATCCTTATAAGTATAACCATAAGGGTGGTCGCATATGCGACCGATTTCTGCTTATGCCCGTTAAAGGGTTAATCTTTGCTCGAATATTTTGCAATATATGCATAAAAAGAAAATATAAGAGCAAGGATGAAAAGAGCTATTATATAATATTACCACTTTAAATGTTAATATTTCCAGAGATATGTTGTCAAACACTGGGTTTAATATTTAACAATCAAAGTCCTAAAGTATATTTGCTCAAAAAACCAAGAAGAAATTTCGCTAAGAGATGTAAAATAGCAACTAAGATGCCCATCTATGGTCAGAAAAATAAATAATTATACGTATACAAATAAAGTTATGTAAACATTTTTTTTTGTTAAAATCCTAGCGGTTTTGAACCATCTTTATTTACACACAAAACCTCGACGAGTTGACCTCATCGACGAAATAAAAAAACAAACGATAACAAAGTTGACAAAACTAAGTTAAAGAGCATCATTGAATAAATAAAATTTGCAAAAATGGGACACGAAAGTCGACATTACCCGCCAAATTGTTCCACAAACATGGCCGATTCACATCTGGCGCCCTCTTTGCCTGATAATAGTACGAGAGCCATAGAGGATGAAAAAAATAAAAACCCCTATATCGTAAGCTGGACAGAAAGTGGAATGGAAATAAAAACCCTTCCCTTATACCCGTACACTTATAATTCTCGGTTGCTTCTTTATACGAGTATGGCAGAAGTTTTTTTTTCAAGGAGGTTAAAAAGCTAAAGATACAAATTCATACGGATATTGAAATTCGTGTTTAAAAACAGATTTTTACAGTACTTAAAATTTTATTGTACATCATTTTCGTTGAATTAAATAGACTTACAGGAGCCAAATAAATACTGTAGAAGTACAAATTTATATGGATATCGAAATCCATGTTCTAAGCCTATTTACGGATTACTTAAAATTTGATTGTATTTCGCTTTCGTTGTATTAAGTAGACTGACACAAGCCGAATATATGATGCAGATGTACAAATTTATAAGGATATCGAAATTATAAACAAATAATAAATAAATAAATACAGGTTTATTGATAGCAACATAGTATGTACATAATACATTAAGACACATTTCAAGAACACATTAAAAAGAGAATACATTAAAAAACAGAAGCTATCAAAAGATCTGGGCTCATCTAATAACATCCCCCGGCCAAGATACACCCCACCTATATAGGGCGAGCCCAGCCACGGGGACACCAGATGTTTTTCAGTCCAACCCTTGAACACGTAGAACAAGAAGATAAAAAACACAGAAAATAAATAGATGACAAAAAAAATACATTCAAGAGAGAAGAAACTAAAAGGTCCGGGCTCATCCCACAAACATTCCCCGGCCGAGATACACCCCACCAATCTAGGGCGAGCCCGACCGCAAGGGCATCGGGGGGCTTCCATCCCACACCCCCGCATATCTAGATTAAAGAATAAATAAAAAAACAAAAACGTATGGCAGAAAACAAAAAAAAAGTAAACCCACATATACCACCTCAGGTTAACTGTCAGCAAGAACGAAAAAAAGAAAAGTCCAAATTTTATAAAATGACAAATGGGAAATGAAATGGTTGAAACAACATTGAAATAGTTAAGCAGTTTTAAAAGAATGAATGAGAAGATAACGCACAAACACGTACGCACAATCCCCGATTCACCACCAGCGAAAAGAAAGAAAAAGAAAAAAAAAAGCAAATAAGAGACCTATTAACCACTGAGAAACCCATTAACCACCCACAAGATAACACTTTAGAGTATCTCTGAAGGTACAACTATTCAACCGCTCCTCCAAAGCAAGGAAATTCATGTTGTAATACAGATTTTTAGAGCTTCAAATTTTATTACGAGTATATTTAACTTTCGTTGTATTAACTAGAGTGAAAGGAGCCGAATAAATGCTGTGGAGGTACAAATTCACAAGGATATCGAAACTCATATTCTAAGACAGATTTTTGAAAAGCTTGTAATTTTGTTGTACGAGTATTTCACTTTCATTTTATTCAGTAGACTGACATGAGCCGAATAAATGATGTAGACGGACAAATTTATATGGATATCGAATTTCACGTTCTAAGACAGATTTTTGGAGAACTTAAAATTTTGTTGTATTTCACTTTCGTTGTATTAAGTAGACTGACAGGGGCCAAATAAATATCCTCGCAATTCTTTGGACACATTACTCATGGCCAATGAGACAGTTTGGAGAAGCTTGTGGTCACTTGAAGCGTGGAAGAATGACGCATAAGCGGAATAGCACCAATGCGTTGACTGACCAAGTGATAGACGCAACTGGACTACCCTTAACAACTGCCAATTGAACCGCGGAGTGCAGAGATGGATGGAGAGGAGTCGTCAGGGGTAAAAATCGAAGTCATGATACTCAGACATGAGCTACACGACAGGATGGATGGCGTCTATTTCATAATTTGGTTGTTATCTAATAAATCATACATTTATAAAAACTGATGTCAAGATGGTTTCATCAAGTTAAAAAATAATTAAATGTTTTTTCCCTAGCCTCGGAGAATACACTCCTAGTCGACTACCCTTAACAACTGCACGTTGAACCGCGAAGTACAGGGATGAATAAAGAGGGGTCGTTAAGGGATATCATGGGAGTCAAGATGCTCAGTCATGGGCTACACGACAGGCTGGACAGTGCTATAAGAATTTATGATACACAGCATTTTTCGGTTTGCTATGTTTTTTACTGTGTTTTAAGACAATATCTCACATTTTACGGAAAAAGCAAACTTCAACTGTCATTTACTCGTACATTATATATTTTTACAATTTTTATATGAAAGAATAAATAAATATCAAATTTGAGAATACACGTAAAACAGGTACAGAAATAATTTTCTGCGCAGTTTAAAAGCGTTACAAAAATGTATGATAAGCAGCATATAAGGTATAGAAAAATATAAATTCAATGTAAAAAGGTATGTGAGTAAAACCAGTCTGAAAGAAAATCCGCCAGGAATCGAACCTGTGGCGCCCGCTTGTTAAGCGTGAATAACGATACATCACGATCCCTTTGTATATTCGATTGTTTAAATTTATTTTTTGTATTCGTGTACAGAAAACTTCTATTCGTATGTAACAGCAAAGAAATTAATATCTGCTTTTGATAAACGGGTAAGGGATGACTTAATAATAAAATTTCTTGTCGAGTCAGATAGAAAGGGATAGAGATACTAACCCGGATGTAAAAAGTCGAGTCCCGTCCTTTATCAATCTCCTGGAAAAATACTTTGAAGGACGAGACCTGGAGAGTGATATCCCTTGAAGTATGAGAAGGAACCCTTTACAAGAAGGATCCACGTCACATTATTACATTATATAATGTAAATCCGACTCTTGGAGCACCTGGGAGTCCTTTGGGGAGATCTTAATTTATATTGAAGATTTAAGGACGAAAAGAAAGACTTGAGAAGATTTATAAAGAATATTTTATATTTTTTCAATAAGAGGAAAGTACGCTGGTTTAACATTAAATATTTTTGTATACTTAGTCGAAATAAATACGTATATTTTTAAGAATCTTACGAATATAACGTTGCAAAATTAAAAAAAGATTAAGTGAAATCTGGTCTAATTAAAGTTATAATGAAGTTCCCAAGAGTGGCAAACAAGATAATTTAAAAAAATAATGCTGTCATTAACGACTTCTTCACTTGACTCCTATAAGTAGTCTCCAAGTCACATGGAAATCCATATCATGTCCATATTGACTGCCCAATCTGTGCATTTTTGTTACGCAAGTGTACAAATAATTAGTTGCCACCATTTGACTATGGAACAAAATAATTTGCCGGGTGGGCCTATAAGGAACGTGTAACATGGCACGCTGAGTTAATTCCGTACTATTGCAATACGAGGTAATATTTTAAATAAAGTTGTAACGTGAAATAGTTTTCGTCTATCTGAAAAGGTTATAACATTTATTACTTCACACAATATAGTAGATATTTATATCCAACTCAGGACATAATTGAGATTTTCAGCTTAATCTTAAGGTTTAAAAAAATTATTTTTTTGAGTGTATCATTTACACCAAACGCAACATTATGTCGTACGAGTATTAGTTTAGGTAGATGGCGCCCAAAACGTTTAAAGTCCATAATACAGTATCCTACACTTCATTTTTTATCAATAGGAACAGAAATATGCATAGTGCATATGAACTATGTGTCCATTATAATGGACGCCAAGTTTGAAGAGGTTAAAATTTATAAATCGTAACTTCCGTTGTATGCGTTAATTTTTTTAATATGGACCGCAGTGAGGTTATCATATTACGGAGTTGTAATCCAAATTATTCCTATTGGAACTTGATAGCATGCGACCAAATGAGCAAAAAGTCCAAACAGCAAAAACGCTGACACGAAATAACACAAAAACGTATAAAATCAAAGACTGCGCGACCCATTATTCCTCTTTCGCCCGACTCCACTCGGCTCAGTGGAGTAGTGGTGGTTTGAGTGGCGGATATCCATTTAAAAGTGCGGTTTCTTGGGCATGAAGCTCCGTCTGGGTCGCAGTATTTACGCCAGTATTGGTGTGTGGCTTAATTTGGTTTCTTATCTCTGTCACTCGTGACGGCGGACTGCTCGCCATGATGAATAATAGTCCAGAATCAGGGTTGCTAGATGGAAATTTGTAGGAAATGGAAAAACTTCCGTGAGATTGAAGCTGTATTAAGCTGAAAAAGGAGATCTTGGATGACTAATTTACGTTTTTTTTTGTCCATACTGTCTATAGGAAAGAATTAAGTGCCCTTACAGTGTGATCGTACACTCGTAAAAAAATTTGACTGTCGACTGCTCGAAACGATACAAAAATCATAATCGATTTCCTGAATAATATGTACATTTTCTTAAGAGCACTGGCTAATATTTATTTATTATATTAACGATCGATATATGCCTAAAAATAATGCCCAATACTTTTAATTATCGTATGCAATCAACTAGTAAATTGAAATTAGTAAAAAATATAAATTGTATGAAATATTGTAGTTTGCTTTCGGTTATTTAATCGATTCATTAATTTGCCCAAAGGCAATATGTCAATTTGGCTTCCATGACATACAATAGGGTGCCGAATTCAATAAAGGCAAGAGGTGGCGTGTATTGGTCTAACTCATTAGATATATGGGTGGGATGTGTAGCTTAAGGACGCACTGAAAGAAAGTTCAGTTTTGAGAGATCTTAACGAAATGAATGATTTTATAAACTACACATATACACTAAACTACACCTTAAGCCGAATATCTTACCATCACATATTGAAAATTCTAGAAGTTTATTTGTAGTTCGTCATCTCTGGTAAGTTTTCTGTGGTGGTCTTGCCAAATATGCTTTATAAACATATGCAAATGCGGGGAAATACCTTATATAATGGTTGTTACCACCACGTTCCTATTATTACACTCAACTAATATTTTTGTTTTAATTTGCCAATAATATTGGATTCGAATCCTGAGTTAGAGCGCCCTGGAGGACAGTTTGCTTCTGAAACGGCGCTATATAAATTGTCCTTTTATTATCATTACTGTATTGAAGCTTAATTGTTACCGTTTCATATAAAACACAAGGTATACAGACTAATAAATTTATATAGATAGAGGCGAGAGAAGAATTGTGGCAACCCCGTTCGGAGCAGTCTCCAAAAAGACTTATCACCTTCCCCCCGATACGATCTTTGCCTCCTTTCTTCGCCGTGAACATACGGTGGGACTTAAGCCTGAAACACGACTCGGGGCTAGGGGGGCTGCCGATATATATGGGGCACCTTAGTGGGACGCATACTGTGTCGTATATCAAGTGGGCGAGACCTCGAGAGAACTGGTCCAAGTTACCAAGTTAGCAAGAGAAGCAAAGTTACAAGGCTCGTGAAGACTAATATGGGGATTTCGGTGATAAGAAAATACAGAAAAAGTGTGTTATTTAATTAGTATGGACGACATTTTTCTTCTTGAAAATATACTTCGATATAACGAAAGGAAACAGAAAAAAATCGGGTGAAGTTTCACATATTCAGAAAAAATATTAATACTCCTACTAAGATATCGTGTTTCATTCCTGATTTTGCTTTTCCTTTCCTCTCCACCATCCCTTCCTTTCCTTTTGATTGATGATATCTCACTTTATATGAAAAAGAATGTTCGGGTGATTGTCCGTCTTTGTGGGGTTCGTGAGCGTTTGCTCACGTTTATGTTTATGGATTTCGTGGGGATGGATAGCCATTTCAATTATTTATGCGAACGCGTAACTTGCTTCATTTACTTTTGTCAGGTTGGTTGGGAGAGATTGCCGCCTGGCAATAATCCCGCCAGATTGTATTTGCAATAAAAGTGTTAAATAAATAAATAAACAAGATATCACGATATGATGATGACGAATACACGAAGGGTTGACTCACGTTGTACATATTTATAATTAGGTCTCACAACTTATCAAGCAATTTGATGAGAATACTATATATGACAGATTATTAAATAATAAATCAACAATCGGTAAAAAAGCGTCAAAGAGAGACACCGGCAAAATTCTAGTTTACCTAGGGTCACGACAAATGAAAGGCAGCTAACCCAGATCAATACAAATTGAGTGTTCACTTAAAATTATTTCATTTTTTGTTGGTGTTTGTCTTGTTTTTTATACTCGTACAATCTACGAGTATAAATATAATTACTTGTCATGTAAATACATAAATGAAAATAAATTTCAAGTCCTTGAAATTATTTTTAATTTTTATGTATTCATGTATTTCCTTAAGAAGTGTCGATAGTAAGTCCTTAACCCTTATCTTAGCAAAGTTCAATTTATCAAAATATTAACATTTTTCTTTGGTGATTCCTTGTTATATGGTAAGTTATGAAGGAAAATTGAGGAAAAAAAATCACAACTTTTCGTTATAGTTTTTTTTTTATATGTAACACCCACGTTACATTGCCAAAATATCAATTTTTATAAAACACAAAAAGGGCTATAAAATGAGTCTAATCTTAAACATGAACAACATTAACATAACTAAATTATCAACAAATAAAATGGTTCGAATAAAATGTTCTCTACATGTAGTGATTAATAAGATATTTAGATTATTTATCCCAATTTTCAAAACTCACCCACGCTGTCCAGACATGTTGACCCGATGTCGTTTGAAAGGTTGTAGCGTTGTCAATATTTATCACCAGATGATATGATACCACTGCACACAACAGTGCATGTATAGTACAAGTCACGAAATTGTAAAGATATGATTGCAGTATTTTTTCCGCCTAGTGTTCGGGGATATATGGATACCTATGACTTCGGTCATATATATTCTTTAAAAAAAAACATCAAAAAATTATACAAAATCATGATGTCTAATATATGTTATCTCATTTGTTTGACTATTGTATTAAATATAATCCAAACATTTCGTCTTCAAAGACAGTCTTCGTGCGGGTATATTGAAAACAGCTCTTCAGCAAAATAAGGAATGAAAGGATCCCCTCAGCGCTCTGGGTCCTCGGTCCAGAATTAATTCCTGACGAACACATTGACTCCGGGGAATACCGAATATGTCTTTCTTCGTTCACTGTGAAAGAGAATTATCTGTAGCCCTACTCCAGACAAAAGAATTGACGGTACAAAGAAATTGAAAGTTCCACAGTTTCTGCGATTGTGGTTCCTTGTGGAAATATGGTTATATGATGATCATCATTTAGACTTAGGCGCTGTTTTGTGAAAAGGAACCACTCCAAGAACGTTTTGATAACTGCAAGTATAACTATGAGTTCGACGTTTTCTTACAGAAAATTCCAAATTCTATTCAAATCGTAGTTCCACTTAACAGGCTCTACTAAGGCCCTATCGGAAAACTTTGACTTTTTTGGTCACGTTGTTAAACGTTGAAGTAGCGTATCTAATAAAACATATTGATAAATTGCAAATGTAAGAATTTATCACATTTATTACGTTTGTAATTGAGTTAAATTGTAAACGTAAGAATTGATAACATTGATTACGTTTGTAATTTAATTAAATTGCAAAAGTAAGAATTTATTACGTTCGTAATTTAGTTAAATTGCAAACGCAGTGAATGCGATATATGGTTAAAAAATAAAATATTGGATCGTGTTAAGGAATTCTGTTATTTGCGTAGTATTTTTTCAGATAACGAATGAAGAGTTGAGAGGGATATTGAAGAGCGTGTAGCGATAGGAAAGAAAGTCAATGGGCCCTAAAACATGTATACTCGAACCGGACAGTATTAAAATCTGCTAAAATGATAGACCACAATAGTATTTTGATGCAATCATTTTTCAGAGCTTTTGTTCACATCCAGTAATTATAATCATTATTCTACGAGTTAATAATTTGAGGATCAGATTGTAAAATCTGCATCGATCCATTTGCGATTTACAACATGTATCCAATTAAGGATGTCATAAGGACACGTGTTATTTATTTGAACTGTCAAATACCTTTTTGATACAAAAACGTGAACAGAAGCCGAATAAATATTGTAGGAATGCGTGCACTTAGAAGAATATATAGGGTGACAATGTATAACAGAATACGAATTGAAGTGATAAGGAATGAATGTGAACTTAAGGCTGATGTGTTGAGTAACATGTAGAAGAGCACTTTGAGATGGTTTGGAAACGTGGAACGAATGAATAAAGAAAGGTTAACCAAACAAATATAAAGTGCTGATGTGAGTGGAAGGCGTAGAAGAGAAAGACCAAGGAAAGTATGGTTGAATCGAGTGAATGATATTTTGAAACAAGGAAATTTTAGCAAAAGAAATCGTAGGAGCTGTATGGATGTAGAAAAGGAGAAATATGTGTTGAGATAGGAAAGTCTAGTGTTCTGTCCTCTCAGCATACAACATAAGGAAACAACGTGATGGTATGTATGAATGTAATTAATAAAAATGGCGTTCTCGCACGACTTCACAGTTTGACAAACTGAATATAACGTCGATAGCCGAAAATTGGCTGAGGCCTGTAATGTCGTCGTTTCAAGTGGCTTCGCATTCGGGATAGGGAGCAAAAAGAAAAGAGAGAAAAAGTGGAATTGGAGAGGAATACGAAGACATATATGTATTTGGGGAGAATACATTGTAACATATTTCCACCAAAACGGAATATGTGGGGGAAACAGATGAAAATTATCGCGACACTTACGCGGAAAAATGAGAGACGAGCGGTATATTTGTATTTTGGACATATGAGCTGGATTATTTTATAAAAATGCCATTTCCCTTATTTTTCTCGTTTATAAGAATGTAAGGTGTTCATGCTTTGTAGAATGTTTGCAATGTTCAATGAATGAGGACGACCTCCGTGGCCTAGTTGGTAAAACGCTTGTAACCCAATCCAAAGGTTGCGGGTTTGATTCCCGTTGGAACCCAGATTTTAAAAAAAGCATTCCAGTCTGGTTAAAAAGGTGCCCTAAGACACTTGGGGCAAATATTACAGAAATAGAACTAAAGTCTTCGATTCTGGTCTGCAAATGTCAAAAAAAGTACAGACAGGTTTCCCAATTAGATGAAAAGTATTGCTGAGTCATTGATTCAAGAAACACTGCTCAAAACAAGGGATCGTTTGTGCTGGAAAGGACGTCAAAGAAGAAGACATTTTTTTCTTTAAAGTGCCACGTTTTTAACAAAGCGGGCTAGGGGCTGAGAGGGGCTAATCAATCCAAAGTTGTAAGCTCACCAACTGTTGTTTTTTTATATTGACGTAAAATAAAAACTTAGCAATTAGATATTATATTAAGTTCTTTATTCATCCGCATGCATTTTCATATTTTTCCATCCATCGACTGATTATTTTGGAGGGGATTTAAACCTATCAATAAACAATGGCAAACAACTCTTATTTGAATATCTCAGTAACCATAAATGACGAAGAAATGCTCGAAATCAACACAGTTTCGTATTAGTAAAGAATTTGTGATTTCACAACCTAATTAGTTCCAACTGCCTTAGCCTACTTGCAAAGCTTTGAAAAGGTTCCAAGTTGGAGTGACTACATGCAAGGTGAACGATCTGTGTCGCATTCTACTGGAAATATGTGGCATAGTTAACAATTGATGGCTCGGACATAGAAATGAATTAATATGAACTGAACAATTTTGACGGAATCATACACCCTTATTTAAAATCTTACAACAGTCTAGAATATAGTATTTAAAAATGGCAAACTGGGCCGAGAATAATATAAAAAAATACATGAAAGAACGTCAACTTTAACTTGGTCAAAATACTTTAAGAAATAAACATAGAACAATAAAAGTGACAATATACTCGTATTTCCTTTGTATCGAACGTATGCGTCCATAGATTAAAGTTATCTTTATTATATTGTATATAAATATATACTCTGTAATAAAACGTGCTTGTATATGGTCCTCACATTATCGCATCATTTTGAATCAGACAGCTTGGATAAAAAGAAATTAATTCAAGCTGGCTGATAAACAGGTGTCGAGCGACATCCGTGCGCGATCTCTGCGTTACAAAGAATAAGATGGAAAAGCTAGTGGTGGATAACTTATTCGGAGTTTCGGTCCAATGGTAGGACACCTTACTCCTTCATCGGATAAGTGCTGACTGTTATGATATTTATGGATATTTTTTTGGATCTTTTTGGGAATCGGAAAAGGATAGGATGTTGTTTTTTTGAATGATTATGAGAAATTATAAAACGATTAAATACATAAATATCTTCGCCCAGCTGTTACCATGACACGTTGGAGTCACGCAAGAACCTCCGAAGATTGGACAGTAATCACTTCCCTATTTAACCGTATTTGTATTGTTACTGTGCACTATTTTGTAATATCTTCAATTTCCTATCACAAAAAAATGGCTATCGGTATCGAAAGATAAGCCTCGCGAAAAACAAACAGAAAATATGTTAAATTTTGCAAGTCAAAGCTCAAGTGGTTTCTGTGCCACGCGGGAACACGGCGTATTCGCATTGGTGGGACTATTAGCATTTTGCATTACCATTTCGCGACCTCACACAGTGAAAAGGTTCTTCTAACTTGTACGAAGTTGCCATGTGTCTGAATGTTCCATGGAACTATATACCAAGCCTCGTTCCCAAACCTTTGACGTGTGCTGTTGTAAAATATGTGAAAAGTTAAGTTCAAAATTGTTTCTTGGGAATGAAAAAGAATTAAAAAAATAAATTGCATTTTGTTCACTTCACTGGACAGATTTTATCATGTGGGGCTGAAAAGGGTGCAGCAAATAAAAACATGTCAATCGTCTTTTATGTTTGATCTCATTGCTATTGAATCTTGGGTTTTATCTGTCAGGGCAATGCACTTGCTGAAGTGCAACAGATTGCACACAATAAACCTATACAAGCACAGGATGGCTGGCAAGCAAACTTGATCACGAAGGATAGCTTATCGTTCAATATTAAGTAAAAGAAAATCCTTTTTCTTTTACACCTTCAATAAAAGATCAACAAAAAAACACCTACACCTTCAACAAAAAAACAAAACTCAGAAAAATATAAAGGGAAAACGAACACCTGAAGAATTTATATATTATATACCGAGAAATAAGAAAAAAAACCTATGTTACATAGGAAAATATTTTTCGGAAACAAAAACCGAGGATTTTTCAAAATAAAAGATTCGGGTATAATAAATTTAGCAAAGAGAAATCGTTTAAAGCTTAAAAATGAAAAGCAGGATTATACAGGATGATTAGAATATATTGGGAAAGATTGAAGGACGCAGTAGAGGGGACATGACAGAGCTACAATTTAAATATTTTTCAAGAAAACCACAATTACTGAATCATCGAGATGTTGAAAATATTGAAAAAATAATATTAAATATACGACTAATGGCAATAATAAAACAATTTATGTTATATATCGCCGTTAGATTTAGAGCAGACTCTCATCAAGAACACTCGGGACATAAACCCACTGATGATCGATGATTAAAAGTAAATAATATATCAATTGAGCCTAAGGACAGGAAGGTAGTAGCTGCGGCCATTAAATTAGGTACATCCCGGTATCTTCATATGTTTAGAAAAACAGATTTGGTAAGAAAACTTACCAAGGAAAGACAATCGACTAAGAAACTTTTGTGGATCTTTCGATATTTGATAGAAACACACTCGGCTTTAAGTGTAGTATCGCGTTCATAATCATAAATTTTGATAAAAATTCCCAAAAAGAGCTGTCTTCAAGTGCTTCTTAAAGCTGCACAAAGCTACCCATTTCTCTAATACTTCAATGCAGATAATTCCATGCCACAAGACTATCAATGGCAAAACATCACCCCGTCCTGTGGGATCGATTCGGAATAATCAATTTATAATCAAATATGCATTAAGTATTATTACCCTTCTTTAGTTATCTAAGGAAAGACAGCCTTTTAAGCCTTTCCTAAAACACGCCACCTGCACTTGAGATTGACAACGAAATCAATGGCTTTGTGGTCAGAAATATTATTTTCAGAACTAAATTATATGATTTAAAAATTTATATTAATGTATAATTTTCTAACTTGTACTGCTTTATTTTTTATTATTAAAAAAAACGAGATTATTATTATTAATCACAATTTTTCCACTTCCTATATCGAGGCTCTCTTTATGTGTAATTATATCGGTTTGTTTCGAGAGCAATGTTTATTAGGTCATATTGATGTCACACCAGTCTCTTGATTCTAAGGATTTTTTTTAATAAACAAACATACAAGAACACCGTCACCCTATCGGGCTAGGCAGAAAGGAGAAATCGCTAACTTCCTTATCGCGACACACATCTTTCGCCTCTTCTACATGCATACATCTTCTCATACAGCTCGTACAATTCCTTTGACTTTTTACGATTCCTTTTTTCAAAAATCTTAATGAACTGAATTATTTGCATTCTTCGGTTTACGTATTTCAGCTTTATTTTTGTTTATGGCTTTTTGTATTTATAATTATATGACAGTAATGTGGATCTTAACAAAAGTAAAGCCGAAAGATCTCACCTCTACTTGCAGAAGTTATTTCCTGCCTCCCTCAATCCACAATATCCAACTCGATTTTTTACCGTTAGAAGCATATATGTCGGTACCAGTTCGAACAAAATTCAGTCTCGTTTGTGCTCCCCTGATGATGAGGTGAAAGCCTTGAAACTGGTAGAGTTATGCCGTTATATAAAGTGGAATAAACAGTGTTGGACTAAAGAAATTACAATAATTTATCATTGTTGCTGGTATTTGACGATCCAGCTTCTCAATATTTGTCATTATTAGCTATACTCCGGTCGGTATCCCCCATCGTAACTCTTCTGCCTGAGAAAATGCTATCTATAATGAGTTAGCAATTACCCGTCATCCTGTATACAAGAAAGTTTACGCAGAAAAAGAGACACAATGTAGTAATACAATAGAAAGAGAAAAAGGGAAGAAATAATATGAAATATAGTTGTAAGATTAGCCAAGAGCAGACCTATGGAAGGTCTCCCTATGGACTCCAGTACAATAACATCGTTTATCACACAACGCTACCGAAATAAGTGAACAGCGGAGCACATAAATTGTCGTTGTTCAACCGTTTTCGTCGTTGTACTACAGAGATTTACGGTTCCGTATCAAATCTGAGGCGCAGAATGGCGTTGTTGTTGGGAAAAAAACCGTGGAAAAATAAGGCTTAATTCGTATTATTTATTGAGTTGCCGATAAGAGTGGTGTCAAAGAGGCGGTATAATGGTGCGAGTGTCTTCAGCGAGGCCTCAGACCAGTTTTCGTTTGCCGTTACTGCTTTACGAGTAGACCATCATCGAGTGAATTACGTATACTTTTCAGACCAGTTTGATTGACCAGGGACAGAGTGCAGAAACGGGGACTTGAAAAGTTTTTTATATATTTTATATTTGATAAAAAATTTAACCCACTTATTTATTTATTTAACACTTTTATTGTAAATACAATCTGACGGGCTTATTGTCAGGCGGCAATCTCTTCCAACCAACCAGACAAAAGTAAATGAAGCAAGTTGCATGGTTGCATAAATCATTCAAATAACTATCCATGCCAACGAAATCCATAAATACATACGTGAGCATATGCCCACGAACCCCACAAAGACGTAGAATCACCCGAACATTTATATTCATATAAAGTGAGATATCAATCAAAGAAAAAGGCAGGGATGGTGGAGAGGAAAGGAAAAAAGATCAGGAATGAAACACGTTATTTTACTGACTAGAAATTAAGAGTTTTTTCAGTCGCTTCTTAAAGCATGCCAAGGACGGAGCGAGTCTTATATTGATTTGTAACTGATTTCAGAGTCTCACTGCATGGGCAGTAAAGGACGACGTAAAAAAAAAGAGGCGCGGCAAACTGGAAAGGCCAATAAAAAATCTCTGTTTGAGCGTAGCGCTAGTCCATGATTGGAAAGACGATGAAAATTTTCGGCGAAATAAGATAGGGCGGCGGGACAGTTAAGGATATTATACAACACAGATATAGAGAGTATGTGAATTTGGGGTATATTTCTAGCATTCAACCAGTTCAATCCCTTCTGGTATGAAGTTATATGATCGTACTTACGTAGGTTGAAAATAAATCTTAGACTTCCATCAAATAATAAGAAAAAAAAGTATTAAAAGTCTAACAATAATATAATGACAACAAGAACAATGTTACTCATGCTTCCCTGTAAAGTGACTTAGTTATACCGACAAAGTTTATTAAGGAGTTTCATCCTCAATTTACCCATCGATATAAGAAAGATCCTTTACTATCCACGCAGTGAGACTCTGGAACCAGTTAAAAACCAATGTTAGACTCGCTTCGTCCTTGGCATGCTTTAAGAATCGACTAAAAAATCTTAATTTCTAGTCAATAATTTTACGTGTTTCATTCCTGATTTTTTTTCCTTTTCCTTTGATTGGCGATATCTCACTTTTACTTTAATATGTATTTGCCCATAAATATGAATAATCTCTCGAATATTTTTGCGAACTTGCTTTATTTAATTTTGTCTGGTTGGTTAGAAGAGATTGCCGCCTGACAATAAGTCCGCCAGATTGTACTTGCAATAAAGTATTAAATAAATAAACATGGATGTCGATATAAGAAAAATCCTTCCATGTGCGATTAGTGGTGATCTTACCAGTAACAGCTCGGATCGTAAATACTGCACAGTAAACAATATTAATTCACGATGGCATAATTATTCGGTATAAAGGGTTTTTCAAATTGAGCGTTTTTTTTTTAATTCTTAGATAAAACACAGATGGCGTCGCCAACTTGCTTGGGTCTTGTGACATTTGAGAAGTGTAACGTATCAAATTTATAAAAATGAAGTCGTTTTCAATACAACGCGTTCAAATTGTTGAATTATTTTATGTATTGTAATCTCCGGAAACGGTGATGTTAATTGGCCACCAAGATCATGTGATCTGACACCGTTGGACGATTTTCTCTGGGGTTACGTGAAAAGCCAGATCTATAAGAATGACCCCCGATCAATTGCTGAGCTGAAGGACGAAATCATTCGGGTTATTGGTGAGTTACAACCGCAATTATGCCAAAATGTCATCGATTTTTTTGACAAAAGATTGGACATCTGTAGAGCTGCAAGAGGTGAACATTTGGCGGATATTGTTTTTTGTGTTTAAATGTCATACATTATACTTCAATGACCAATAAAAAGTTTTTTGAAATCAAAGCAAATTGTGTGTTTTATTCAAGAATTTAAAAAAAATGAATTAAAAAAACCGTTCAATTTGAATGACTAAATAAAAGTTCGTCAATAAGCAAAGTGTTTGCTATTTTTCCCGATAACAATTTGTACATATACAAACAGTTAAGTAGATCTTTTTTAACGTTAATTGAGTAATATCTTATCATACCCGTTAAAAAATATGGGAACAACATAGGTAAAATCCATTATGTTTGCAATATAGGTGTCACATAAGTAAATATATTTTGTACTTGCTCAACTATCAGATAAGATAACGTATTACTCGTATTCCATCACAGTTTCGTTGTATGTAGTACATCCTTGCGAGTATACAGTCCGTATACAGATTAAGGATAACTTCTAGTAACTTAAGGCTAATGCGTTAAGTAAGATGAAGAAGAGTACGCTGAGATAGCTTAAAGAAAGACTGACAAAACAACAAAGACTGAGAATGAAGAATGAAGAAACAAATATATAATGCAAATGTGAGAGCGAATCCAAATAAAGTATGGTTGGCGGACGAAAATGATATATTGAAAGAAAGAAACGTAGAAAATCGGAGAAATCGAGAAGTTGTATGAATGTAGAAGAGGCTAAGAATGTATGTCGAGATAGGAGAATCTATCTTTCTTTCCTCTATACCTACCCCGACAGGGATGTTACATACGGTTGTTCCTTACAATTTCATTTTGAAGTAAAACAACAATTAGATTACAAATAAAATCACAAAAAATCTTCAAGCTATAATAAAACTCATCATTAATATAATAAACAAAGAAAATAATTACAAAAAAGAAGGAAATATAAAAAACAAAAGGTGTCAGGGGCAAGTCGGACGGCAAACACTCGCCCCCTTTAAAGGGGTGGACGTCACGTTGACGGGACTCGCGGCAGGGATGAGACCCTTAGGCCCCCAAAGAGAGAAGCTAGGGAACGAAGATTTCCAGGAATAGCACTCAAGGACATTCCGCGCGCAATATGAAATCGTCCTACCTGGGGTTAATCAACGGGCGGGCACCCAGGCATCATCAGCTCTTCCCATTTACATGACCATTCTCGAACAAACGTTCACAAATATTCAAAATTATTCTTACTCGCTACAAAATTTGCATTCCTCTTCGGCCTTTGCTTCGGCCTCTCATCCTATCAAATTTTCGACGGACCTTTCATATGACCAAAAGATATGCTCCGCCGTTTTAGCACCCACACCACAAATACACCATGGATCCACGGCGAGCCTTAGCTCGTTTAGTTTGGTCCTGAAATCACCGTGCCCAGACAGGACCTGGGCCAGTGGTCGGGCACAGTCAGAGAATCTTGCAGACTGTTCTTATAGCACTTCCTCTGTCCATTACTTAAGGCATATTAATAAAATTAAAATTCATATTTCGCCGTTTAGAGAGCAAACTCTCCTCAAGGACGCTCTTACTCAGAATTTAAACCCATTCATAAATTTTGAAAAAGCCTTCTAAAAAGCATTGTCTTTAACTGCTTCCTAAAACTGCATACGCCACCCATATCTCTGACACTAGGAAGCAGATCATTTTACACCATTGGACCAGCGACGGCAAAAGCTCTATCGTAATATCCCGCTCTATTGGATTTTTTTAAATTTTTTTTAATTATTTTTTTATTACACATGACAAGAAATATACACAATTTGAGGAAAAACAACAGGTAATTTGATTTGGACATACAATTTTAATGGATCTGGGTTTGTTGCCTTTCGTTTGTCGTATCCCCAGTAAACTAGGCTTTTGCCTGTATCTCACTGAGGATATTTAGCATGAAAAAATAAATCGATACTTCTTTCCGATTTTTGATTACACAAAAACAAAACCCCGTTGCAAGCTCTCATCAACCTGACAAACAGTGACACTCAACTACAACAGGAAACATCTTGCGAAATTCAACTCCTCACACATCATCACTCCAGAAAGACCAAAAATATTCATCCCACAATATACCGTACACAATCATAAGAATAAAAATTAAAATTAAAACAAAATGAAAACAAAAAAAAATTGATTGATTAATTTGGAACAACCAATTTATTAGATGAAAACGAAATTGACCTCAAAGTTCTACATCTCGCCGAAGGAACTCCCTCAGACACAGATTCAAAAGATTCAATGGAGACATTCTATTAAGGAACTTGAATACAAAGAGACAACGCTTGAAATCAATCCGTTTGCGATACTTGAGTCAGTGTCGACTTTTTAGAAGCAGATTAATATGGCAATATTTCTGACTACCACATACCAGCTGTCTTCAAAACAGACTGGAGTAATGTTGTTACAATAATCCAAACGCGATACAAATTAATAAGAATTTTTATTTCCTTTGTTGGTACGCATCGACATACAAATTTTAACTCTTTAAGACTATAGAACCAGAGGAAACTGTATAACCAAATTGTATTTCGAAGGAGAGCTTACTTAACGTGTTCCCCGCGGGGAGCACAAACGCCTGTGATCTGACGACAATCCAAGTTTCAAATCACAAATACTTAAAAAAAATGACACAAAACCGGAATAAAAATTGAACTAAAATTTAAAATAATCTTTATTCTAGCGACATATCTGAAAACCTTGTCAAATAATATTTTAGTTTATGAGATATTGTTGAATAAACAGAGCGCCGAATTTTTTTGGTTTCTCAATATTTCCAGCATTAATGACCTGTCGCGCGGATCGAGTCCTGCGATGAGTCTCTCTTACGTAAATAAACATTACTAAGTCTCTCTTACGTAAATAAACATTACTAGTGCTATATGCATTTGATTGGGTGAGTGTCATGAAGCATTGATTTGATCGTAGCATTCCTTTGTTTATTTTACGTAATGTTTAGTTTATCTCCTTTATTTAATGAGTCTCCTTAAGAGTAATGACTATTATTTATTATCAGAAAATTACTTAAGTGTCATGTTTACTTGGTGTTGTAATCAAATATTAGTGGTTCTAAACAAAATATGTGTTTAAACTTAGAAATTAAAAAACGCTGAAATTGTGCCGCGCACAGGATTCGTGGAATTTGATTTTTAACGCGGTGAACAGGTTAACACAGGAAATTATAGATTTAGACGAAAATACAAACATATATTAGCATACAAAGGTGAAGGAAACACTAGAATTTCTTTCAATTTCAATAATAATAAATGAATTATTATACTGTTATTGAAGGCGAGAAGAATTAAATACTTCACCCTTCACGGATTAGTTGTTAGCGGTTTCCAATTTAATCCCCACGCCTCATCAGCTCTTCCAGGAACGTTTTAATTCAGTTTGCCTACTCGCTGGATAGTGTTTGCACAAGCTATACAAACACGGCGGGTGAATCCGTGAAAAAACGACGTCAGTACCGACATAAAACGAGCCGCTCTTTTTCAAATTGCTTTTGACCTTTTTGTCAAACAAAACGGTATCCATGTCCGAGGGCTGTCATATTTAAATATTGGGAAGATAGACGACAAGAGAACGTTACAAAGCGGGATAAATTAATACAATTGTAAAAATAACTATTAAACAACGGTCCCGTGAGTTCGCGGTGTATAAGTGTATCTACTATATAAGAAGTTTTCAGGTGGTCTCAGTTCAGTTTAGATCGCTCCCACTACCACCCACGATGTTATGGGGGACAATATACAATATATTGTAAGTCCCAACCTAGCGCGAAGATCCAAATTTTATTTTTTATGAGTGTATGAATGGAAATGCCCCCATGGGATAGCACCTCCGGTGGCAACACACCAGAGTGTGATAAGAATAGTAGCAATCACGGGCTTAAGGTCCGATATCACGGGAGGAGGTAAGTGACTTGCAGCGCAGTAAATATACATATAAAGGGGTCGGCTTAAGGCTCGAAGTTCAAACAACCCAGCAAGATGTCAGTACTTTCACAGACAACTTCGAATGCAGTAAAATTATTCTTTGACGTCAATAGATTGGAGTATCCAATCGGTCCGAAGATGGCCCTGATAGAGATCCCTTCGGAAATTATTTCAGATGGTCTATAAAAAACAGATATTAACAAATACAACTAAAGGATGAGTCAACCTTAGGGTATCCCCTAGGATTAGGAGCCGTTGGATTAAATCCCCAACGCATTCAAGCGATTGTCATAAATCGCCTCAGTTCAGCCACGTCATCCAAAGGACAAAATGCTAGGCTGTGACAGACTGAGATTTAAGTGTTTTACGGGTATGACATCCCCATGCTCTGGTGGAACATATAGAGTGATAATAATACACAAAATAAAGACTCCGAATAAAGCTGATCTCTTCACACGCTTGCCCCAATTCTAAAAAAAGATGTTCAGAGACATGTTATAAAGATTTTCCTTTAATTGACAGCCGGAAAATTAGAAATATAAGACTATGTTTATCCATCGTTAGTCCTTTCTCACGATCATTAAATCTATAATTATCAGAATTTCTCACTATATCGTTTCCTGTTTTCATCGGAAAACGTATTGAACTGCTTGTTGAAAGCCTTAATTGACTGATAGCTATATTTTTATCGAAAATACTCACTTTTTTTTTTGTTCATATTATTTGTCTACTTCCTTGGCCTAAATATTACCACACGGCCCGCTAAGTTGAAATGTATACATAAAATTCATTTTTCTCACACCCCTGAAAAAAAACGGAATTGTTTTGACTGGTATGTCATATCCTATGGTCTGTCTCACGTAAAAAAGCTAATCGTCGCCATAAATTGTATAGTTTCTACTCTTTTCTACGCAGCGTGTAAGACGGGTATGGAAAACGGCAAATGCTCTACTTCGATCGTTCTCGCGAAATTAAATTATTTTAGATTTTAAACTATTTCTCTACGTGTCGTTATGTTTTCTGTGTGCCTATTCGTTTTTTTTTATATTTCTTTTTTTTTTTCGTTTTCGTCGACTTTCTTCTCGAATTATCAAGAGGAGAAGAAAATAAGAATTCTCATTTTACACACCGCTTGAACAATACAGGATCAAAGAAGAGAATTAAGAATTATATTTTAAATAAGTTTCGTTGATATTTTTATTATTATTATATGCGTAAAAAGAAACAATCTCACTTTAATCGTCATCATCACCACGCCGTATACTTATTTGAGTAACCAGAAATAGTGTATCTCTATTTCATTCTGTCCTGGCACACGCCTTTCGCTTTTGGCATTTTGCCATACACCTCGTTTTTCATTCTATCCAATTTGAAAGGCTTTTCATAATCCTGGTTTAAGAATTTAATTAATTTAGTCGTGGAAAGTTTTCCCAGATCTTAATAAACTTCTCTTATAGTAACTTCTATACTATTCTTGTCTAATATGTATTTTTAACCTGAGAAAGTACGATCATATCACTTCATACCAGGAGCTGAACTGGTTGAACGTGAGAAATAGACGAAAAGTTTAAATACTGTCATTGTATTAACCTTTCCTTTCCTGTGTTGGGTATCTTCTACACGTTGCTTCTAATAACCATCAATATCTCTATAAATATAATAAATACAAGGTTAAGATTTTAGGTAATCCTCCATAGTATATTTACGCATTGATTTAAAAAATAATATTAATAATAATCAGAATTTATCGACTACATCGTAGGTGTTTTGTAAATATCGAAAACAAATTCGCATTTAAACGCTGCGAGTGCCTCGTCTTGACGATAGGTGAAGAGTATGCGGGAAGCGCGACACTATATTCGTATCTCACTCTTGCATACTCCACTGAATTGCGAGGAGCTCAATTGTCTCAATCGTTGCAAGCGTAAGCCACGCCGGGGTACCGCTCCGCGCCGCAGTATCTTCTGGACTTGCAAATAGATTAGACCTACGCCCGTTCTGTGAGCGTTGCCATATGGTTTTTTAATGTTTTCAGCAAATAAATCTCAATTATTATAATTTTTTACTTCAATTATAATTAATTAAGGGGATTATCTATGAATGTTCTTATTTTTCCGATTTAAAATCGCTAATTTTTGATCGCGTACTCACTACCCAACACCGGAGCGCGCGTTTCAATTTTAGCACCGTAAGGGAAGGGTTAACTATTAACTTAACTATCCCGCCGCCCCCTTTCATCGCGCCGAAAATATTCAGCGTCTTTCCGATCATGGACTTGCTAAGCTACGCTTAAACAGAGATTGTTAATTGGTATTCCCCGTTCTTGCTCAGTACATCAGCCTTAAGTCCACATTCATCCCTACTCACTTCATCCTATATTCTGATATACATTGTCACCCCATGTATTCCTCGCATTACACATATTTCTATAGCGACACTCAACACCGAAAATTTTCAGCGTCTTTCCGATCATTGATTTGCGCTGCTCTCAAACATATTGTTTATTGGCATTCCCAGTTAACCGCTCTTCTTCTTTTACATTGTCCTTTGCAGTGAGGAATCTCTGGAACCAGTTACAAACTAACGTTAGACTCGCTCCATCATTGGCATGTTTTAAAAAGCAACTGAAATAACTCTTAATTTTAAGCCAGTAATATAATGATTTTCATTCCTGATTTTTCTTTCTTCTCCACCGTCTCTTCCTTTTCCTTTGAGTGGTAATAGGTCACTTTTATTTTTACTATGTATATTATTCATAAATTTACTTGAATATTTTAGCAGCCACATCACTTCCTTTATTTACTTTTGTCTAGTTAGCCACCTGGCAATAAGATAAAAAAGATACTATAAGTAACGTCTTTTGGTACACCTTGCATCATTCATTCTTTTAACGTGGATGTATCATCTCAACGTACATTTCTTTCTTCATCTTCTTTCAACTCACATTATTTCCTAATGCCGGATTGGAAGAAATTGCAATATTGCTCTACAGCAAGCACACAATCTCGACAGATCAAACCTATAGTTCCGATAACAAGGATATCCAAGTTGCAATACGATCGGTAAGTATTATCTGCTGAAGTCTTTCGTTAGATAGACTATTTTACATAGTACTATTTTTGCGTTCCTTAACAGTGCTATAAGTAAGGCAATTAATATATTTATACTATATTTCGAAATTACTTGTTTGAAATATATTTAGAGAATATCTCACATTTTACGGAAAAAAGCATGTTTCAAATGACATTTTAAATGATATTTTTTCAACATTTTTTGTACAAAATAATAAAAAATTATTTCAAACGTGCGAGTGCAGCATATTAAAAAGGTATTTATTATCTACAGAATTTATTTTCTGCACAATTTAATATAATTAATACTTAATATTATAAAATGAAGAAAAAAAAACTGTAAGACGCCTGTATTCTAGAGCGAATGTTACGGGTTCGATACTTCGAGTGACCAAGAGGTTTCCTGTCAGGTTTTCACGTAAGTCAATTTTCAAAAACACCTTTCAGGTTGGCAAAATATTGCCACTTAGCAATAATCCCGCCAGGTTGTACTGAATACAACGAAAGTGTGAAACAATACAACGAAACATATTATAATAAAACATTTCGCAAAATTTCTAGTAGACAATCGATAGATAAACACTATTTATAACAGTGTTCCCCAACCGGTGGTCCGCGGCCCGGTGCCGGGCCGCAGAGACTTTCCGCCGGGCCGCAAACAGTATGCCAAATTTCAAGAAATTCGCCATGCAAAAATATTAAATATAGGATTTTCATCCATGTCCTCAATAAAATCGAAACAAAGGAATAGACTGGACGTGAATGCAGTACTTCGTCTGTCAGAGACAGCACTGCAGACAAGAATATCCAATATATTAGCAAAGATCAACAGCAGGTTTCGCATTAGTTTGTTGCAAAAACCCCATGGTTTTTGTTCAATTTTAATTGTATCAGACAATGTTACAATTAAAATTGTTTAACTGTTATATGTATATTTGTCAATTATACAATAGTTACATATGTCCATCTGTCACAATATAAGATTAAAAAAATATTAAATAAAAAAAACATTTTTATTTCAGTAGTGGTCCGCGAAATTTTTTTCCTTTTTTTACCGGTCCACAGGTCTAAAAAGGTTGGGGAACACTGATTTATAATACAAGCAAACTAAGAAACGAATAAGTTATCAAACCGTTTAAAAATACGTTTCTTATTCATATTTCCTTAGCAAATTCGTTGTTTGCTTCTCTTGCTGCCCCATTTTTCTCTTTTCACAAATATTTTAAACATCTAACCCATTGTTTCTAAACCCTTTAGCCTTGCGATCCACCAACATATAACAAAAATATGACCAACCTGCATATACATTTTCTTGATGTATGTGTTTGCTTGTAGGTACCGTAATTAAAAAAAAGTGCTGTTATTTTATACAATGTGTTATTTACCTTTTGTATGTGTACACGCTTTATTTTTATTTTCGTGCAACCACCCCCCCCCCCCCGTGATTTCAAGACTTCCCTGGGAGTCGCGACCCACATGTTGAGAAACGATGATCTAATGTAACAAGATCTATTAATTATCTGGAACATTTGAGCTAATGAAGTTTTTTCATTGCTAAACTCAATATCCATGGAGCAAAAACATACGCTTAAACGGAATAATGTCATGATCTGCCAAAATGATTAAAAGCTGTTTCTAGAAAACAAACTACTCGTATCTGTACCAATAGTGAACGGGCAACATTCTTCTCATCATAGACAGAACTGTCGACATTATTTATTTATTTACATGTAGATATTCTCAGAAATATAGAATAGAATCGTGATTTCGACGCACGCGGTTCTTGATTGTCAATTCATAGAGAAACAAGTACAGTACTTCAGTCGACTCATAATTTATTTATTGTCAAGTATACAAATAAGGAATCTAGCAGATTCGTGTCAATTGCTGAGTGACAGATAACAACGTCATTTCCAAAAAAACAAGAAGATAGACTTGAACACATTTAAAGCACAAAAACAAATGAAAAAAAAACAAGAGAAAAACAAAACATTTAGAAATGCAAGCAAAGATTGAGATAGGACAAGAAAAAAATTAGTTTTGGAGAAACACATTTCGTCATTGGAGAGAGATATAATATTTTTTAAGTCGCTGTTTAAAGCAAGCTTACGAGGATGAGACTTACGGCAGACGGTAATAGATTCCAGAATCTGACAGCATCGTCTTAAATACATACTGCGTCATCCAACTATACATCTACCATATACAGGGTGTCTCGTACCTCAACGTCAAGCCGGTATCGAGGAAGAGGCCAGCTTATGACGGTTCAGAATTTTAAAAAAATCTTGAAAAAGCCTTATACTTTTCGAGTTATAGGCATTTCTTCGAAAATTGTGAAAGTAGCTACCCTGCGCCAAATGTTTATATGCTGTGACTACAAATTGCCATATTTTATGATTTTCATGGTTGTATCGCAATCCTAGATAACCCTGCTATTAGTCGGAGTCCGATATAAAACAAAAAAAACCATAAAGTTCGAAAAAAAAATTGTCTTTGTCCAATCACAAAAATTAATATTTTTTATCACCTAACTTTAACTCATCATACTGTAAAAACAATGTACTACGCTAACCAGGCAAGTTACACAAAAAGATGGTATGTTTAGTCAGAATTTCAAAATGGTATAATATATACCTAATACTCCTTCAAAAATAATTTTAAAACATTAATTTCTGTAATTAAAGATCAAATTCAATAAATATGAGCGAGACAAACGATACTGCGCATGAACGAGCTAGAGTAAAACAGCTAGTGTCACCATTTTTGACATGAACTAGCTAGTTCAATAGGCTTGACGTTGAGGTATGGGACACCCTGTATATGGTATTAATATGATTTTGTCTTTATACAATAGAATATTATTAAACTTATTCGCAAGTTCTTTTATATGTTTCGATAAGATCCAATAGTTTTCACTGTCGAATTTTAACGTTTTTAGAGTCATATTTTTTCCATAGAAAATTGAGTGACCAAATTATTATTTTTGTAACACATCTGTAATATTATGTAATAATAATAAAAGGACAATCTACATAGTGCCGTTTAGTGAGAACTCTCCTTTAAGGGCGCTCCAACTTGGGACTAGAACCCACCTCTCTTTATTGACAGATTAAAAATATTATAAAAGAAATATATACCAGTACAAGTTGTAAGTGTAAGGATGGATATGTAGTGGAATCTTCTTGAATGTCTCTATACTATCAGCCGGCCTAAACACTGTCAATTCCATTCTATATGACCAGCAACTCTTATAGACTGATTGGGGTAACCCCAACTGTTCCCTTAGACCCTCAGATGAGCATCGATAAATAAATATAGGTTTATTGATAGCAACATAGTTTTTACACTATATATCATGAAATTTCAAAGTTTTTTAAGCAATAGAAAATAAAACATTTAAGATAATTGCTTTCAACAGGTCTAGCCTCATCTCATAACATCTTTCCAATCGGATTCACCCCTACCAATAGAGGGCGACTTCGAACTAGCTTAAAAGATATCTTGTTCATACTCTCGGTCAATCACTATTTTTTTGCGAGATTCCCCCCATCACATCTCGTTATGACATAAGGTCTGAAACAAAACCAGTTTGCCTGATCGATCACTGGACCACTGGTTCTACTAACAGTCAACGAGAGAGAATGGTCAACATTCCTCTTCTCCGTATAGATGTTCTCAGAAATATAAAATGGCATCGTGATTACAAGACCAAGCACTATTTACAGCGGGGTCACGCCATTGGGCACGCCCTTCCTGATGATTAAACGCCAAGACTCCATTCTGGAGTGTTAGTCGCTTGGTTTAGCTGTGTTAAAAAAATTATATTATGATTATATGAAAAAATGAATCTAATAGAACACGGTATGAGTTTAGCGTCTATTTAGATGGTGGATTTTTAATAGGAAAATAACGGTAGTCTATATGACAGGGGTACAAAACCATTGGTAAGATAGGTTTGCGTCGGAATTTCAATTTGTGATATAGGCAATATTGCCATGCATTTTTCATCAATATAATACTTTTACTTAAGAGTTTTTTAACATATTTGGCAATAAACCAGTCAAACTGTTCTGTATACAACGAACGTGTAATCTAATACATGCCAAATAAACGTTATCTGTTTATCAGTAATCATGAAAAGGACGTGAAGAGAGTGCGATTATTGTAAGAAGAGGAATTATTTGACCAGATATGTACCCTTTTTATCGTAATTTTTTCTTTGTAACAAATAGAAATCGAACCCGAAACCCCCGAGTGGAACCAGTGTCTTAACCAATAATTCACGACCGTTGGTTGTTTCGTATGTACATGGAAGATATAAGGAACAAAAAAGTATGCGGTCCCGACTGCGGGTGTGGTCATGTGTTTTTCGGTAATCCTTGTACGTGAGAGATTTGATTTACTAAACGCCATATCTTTGCCGCGTCCAATGAATGTTAAATTTCTTATTTCTTCGAGACACTTTTCCATTTCTAGATCGATAGTTAATTATTTTTAATTAATAGCTTTAAATTGTCAACAAAAATGTTTATTTCTTTTATTATATTTACTCACTATAATAGCATTAGCGTCTTTGATGAGGTGGCACAAAACATCCTAGTGTGGGTGGATTGCCTATTAATAAAAAAATATAAATAGCACATACTCGTATATTAAAATACACTAATTAGAAGAAAAAAATTCTAAATCCAAATAAAGGTTTAATACTTCTGCAAAATGGAGATTATTATGTACCTCATCGCCCGTTCAAAGGCTGTATCCCAGAACCGGTTTTCCCGCGCAGTCGAGAACGCATCAATCAAAAGTCGAAAGGGTCTAAATATTTATATTCTCTCCCATTCATTGACTTGTTGTCACACGAAACTTTTTGATTCAGGCCACACAGCGGCGTGCGAGCAGACGAGATATTTATTAAGTCACGCGTCCGAGTGTCTAATGTCTATCGTTTATCTTGTCAGTTAACGTATTTTTTGAAAATACCTTTTAAAAATCCGATTGTTGGAGCCTCTTGATTGGAGCCGATTGTTCCCCACTGTTTGATTCAGAAATGTATAGTTACGTGTGTTGACTGATAGAAAACAAACCAGATTTCAAAAGGTATAATACTCGTATATAACGTCAACTCAAAATAAAACCTTAAGTTTGATCAAAATTACGAAATTGAGAAATATTTCATGTGCAACTGCACAACTCTTTTTCCCTTAATTTATGGGTGTTTTTTTATATCTAAAAATCAGTGAATGATCCTTTAAATGCTCTTTCTTGGTGTGATGTTATTATGGTGGGATTGAATTTGTATTATGTTTAAGTGTGGTTTTTATTCTAATGGCTGCTCTATAAATGATGCTTTATTTTTTTTATCTAAAAATCAGTGAATCATCCTTTAAATGCTCTTTCTTGGTGTGATGTGATTATGGTGGGATTGAATTTGTATTATGTTTAAGTGAGGTTTTTATTCTAATGGCTGCTCTATAAATGATGCTTTATTTTTTTTATCTAAAAATCAGTGAATGATCCTTTAAATGCTCTTTCTTGGTGTGATGTTATTATGGTGGGATTGAATTTGTATTATGTTTAAGTGTGGTTTTTATTCTAATGGCTGCTCTATAAATGATCCTTTATTTTTTTTATCTAAAAATCAGTGAATGATCCTTTAAATGCTCTATCTTGGTGTGATGTGATTATGGTGGGATTGAATTTGTATTATGTTTAAGTGAGGTTTTTATTCTAATGGCTGCTCTATAAATGATCCTTTATTTTTTTTATCTAAAAATCAGTGAATGATCCTTTAAATGCTCTTTCTTGGTGTGATGTTATTATGGTGGGATTGAATTTGTATTATGTTTAAGTGTGGTTTTTATTCTAATGGATGGTCTATAAATGATCCTTAATTTTTGTTTTGTTTGGTGAAAACTACTATACCTGCCTTAAGACGAGAACACCCGGGGGGTGCTGGTTTCATTTCCGATAGTATCCAAAATAAATAATTGAAAAAGGGTAAATCTGGTTCAACAGTTTGGTAACCAAAGTCGCGCGTGCTAAATGTGTGCGAGTATCGTTGCATGCCCATGTGGGGTATTATTTCCAACACGTGCAATAGCGAACTGTAACATACTTGCTTACTCCAGCGGTTCTTAACCCTAAGGTTCGAGTACTGGGGCCGAAGACAATATTGTCTTCCGATTAGGCATTATCAATGTTGAGGGATACCGTACGAATGAATGAATGAGTTTGCTTTAGTAGCAATTTATAAGGTACCCTATCAGCGTATTTTGTAAATTTACCATCTAATTAATCTAACATTACAACTACAAATAGAGTGACTGGCAAAGAGGAGTTCATAGTATTCATTATGTTATGCTTTATTTGTATACTGAGAGATTATTGCCATGTGGCATACCCTTCCAATTAACCAGAAAGATTATCTTATGAGGCCCGAAATAAAAAAATAGAGCTAAATAGAAAAACTACAAATGGTCTGACTGGCAAAAATGACTTAAAATTTAGAATATCTTTTCATTATAATCTATTATTATATTATATTACACTTTCGCTGCATATATTTCAACCTGGCGGGTTTATCGCCATGTGACAATATCCTTCAATGAAACAGAAAGCTTTTTTAAGTTGTATAAAACCAGCCAAATGGAACACTTTTTTTTTCAATCTAAGGAACAAATGGGAATCAAACCCGAGAAATAATGTTGAAAGAGATTGCCGTTTTACCAAGTACTTCCGTAAATGCAATTAATTAGTTTAATACGTACAACTAAGATATCTTACAATCATAATAAAAGAACAATTTATATAGTGTCGTTTAGAGAGCATACCCTTCTCAAAGATCTGTATCCCTCGAAAGTCCGTTAATATGATGAGGGGAAGCGACCAAACTAAACAAATCAATCAACAATGATCAAATATTAGGGAGGCTTGAAGTGATAAGGGAATCTAGTAAGGGAGTAGAAAGTTAGGAGATAATGAAGGAAATAATATACCGAGACACATTTAATTACCCATGGGATCTTCTCTTATATCTATAATATAACATTAAAAGGAAACGAAAGGTTTATACACATTAAGACAAAGACGTACAAAACGAATATACTCGTATATATGTTATATGTTATGACTGAAATTATTTTAGAACCATGCAGATGTTTTTTTTCTTAATTTTATTACATACATATAATTACGCCGTGTCCCTTACGGGGTAGGTAGAGAGAACAAATCTCCAAAGTTTCTTCCAAGCCCACAACTTTAACACCCATCACATTCTTACATCTGATCGTGAACAATCTTATATTAGTCATACTTCTCAGTTTGCCTTCTTTCAAAATCGGGTCCATTCGATTCAGCCATGTTTTCCTCGGTCTACCTCTTATTAGCACAACTTGTATACTCGCTTGGTCATTCATTATCTTCACATGTCCAAAGCACCTTTCTTCATTTAATTCAAAACAAACATTTTATCCATGCATTTATTTCAGATGTTTTCCTTAAGCCTTCTTTGCTTCGTTTGACACTCCATATTTTTTTCTTAGTGCATACATTCTTCTAACTTTTCTTTTTCTTCCATCAAATCCAAGTTTCACTTCCATACGTCAAGGTGCCCACCAACACACTATTATGCACTGTGATTTTTGCTACTTTTGATATAATACGGTTGGATACCAATATAAATTGAACATTCAATTTATGTTGGTACCCATTGAAAAAAAGGTTTTTGTTAGAAGACCTATTTAATACCCTTCTTTCTCGCTTCTACTGTATACAACTTAAGGGGGTATTCTACTCTAGAGGCGTGAATTTTGGACGTTTTCTCAGACTTAATAAAAAAAAACTAAAAATATTTTTCCCGTACATTTTTATACAGTTGGTAAGGGGGGGGTGAGCTGGTCGACATGACTGGAGCCCTTTCGTAAATCCGAAACAAAAATCATAGACAGTTTCTTGATAACAAATAATGTAGTTATAGTTGGTACCAAAGACAACGTCGTAAAATGGCAACTGTCTGAAAATAATTTCTATTTTTTTATCCTTTTTGTCAAAATTTTTAAAAATAGTAAAAAATTAGTTCTCAATTTTCCAAGGTAGGGACGATATAAAGACATTTAAAAAAGTTTCATACCAAATTTGAAGGCAATCGGTTGGATAGAACTTGAATTCTTATGTCGACCACGTCGTTAAAAGAAAAAAAGTTTCGAGAAAAACGCGTTTATAGTTTTGAGATTATTGTCTGGGTTATACCGGCGCGGCGTAATTGCTGCCTCATTTATAGCTATAACTGTGTAAATATTTAAAAAAAATTAGACCTTTAAAAATATGTAAAAAAAAAAATCGAATTTCTAGAGTAGAAAATTTCTAGAGTAGTTTCAAATTTCTAGAGTACCCCCTTAAGAGTAAATCATTGCAAAAATTAGGAGATTCGTTCTCTTTACATACACTGCGAGGTACCCGGCATGATAATATTAAGTCATATGAAGAAATAAACCAAATCAATATCGACGAAGCAGAAATAATGATAAAATCAAATCAGTGAAATAAGAAAATATCGAGAGGCATTCTTGTCTATATCTTGAAGGCGGATAATCATTATCTTTCGAGTTCGTGTATACGCAGTGATTCGCTACACGTGATTCTAATGAAAAACTTATGAAATATTTGTGAGGGCAATTGATTAAGAGTAAAAGGAGAGATGGTGAATACAATATACTATACAAGAGATGAGAAAAGAAATTAAATCAATGTATTTTTAGGTAGAATGACTTTTAATTGAATTGAGGGAGAAGGAAATTAATATTTTATGGAGATATGATTCAATTAATATAACATAAGAAAGAACTTTATTAGAATATGGCTTTATTAAAGAAAGAATTGAGGATATTTTTTTAATGTATTAATATAAGATTGACTGCAGAAAACAATCAATGAAAGTTTACTTGTTTAATAAAAAAAATATCAAATAATTAAACACATCAAGGGAACAAAATAAAGGAAATATAAAAGCAAACTGAGGCCATCATGTTCTCCCGAAAAATCAAGGAAAGAGTGCCGTCGATGCCCTTATTCATCGGTGGTTGCCTGGTTGAGTGGCAGGACGTGGTTAAATACCTCGGCCTGCACCTTGACCGGCGACTGACGTGGAAAACCCATTTAAATACCATCAGACAGAAGGGTCACAAGGGCATAGGGGCTATCAGTTCGATATTTCATCGACGCAGCTTCCTTTCACCCAAAAATAAGCTCCTCCTCTATAAAACCCTTATTCGTCCTATCTTGACCTATGCTGCACCCGTTTGGGGTAGTGTGAGCAACACGGATCACCTGAAACTCCAGAGAGTGCAGAACAAGGCATTCAAGATATCTTTTAACACCCATCCCAGAACAAATCTTACCCGACTTCACGCTGAACAGCGAGAAGAAACCCTACAACACCACATTCTCGCTTGGACCGTGAAGTTCTATAAAAGCCAACAAAATCACAGAAATCCCTTAGTCGCTGCCCTGGGGGCTTACGAGAGTAAATCCGACCTACCCTTCCGTTATAAGCACAAGCTCCCGAAGCATTATCTGTTGCCTGACTAGTCCACTTTCAGTATTAGCTGGGACGACCAAGGTCTGAGTGAATGTGATGGAATACAAGTAGCCTGAACGAGTGGACTTGTTTTTGCTGAATAATTAGTGTAAGAATTGTTATCTAGTTATAAGTAGTATGTAGGTGTTAATTATTTCTAAGATCTCATATATTAAGATTTGCAAAAGCTTTTGGAGAGGTTGTTGATTATGCGCTTGAAATGTATGAATGAGATTTAAGTATAGCTTGGGATTTAAGTATGTGAATGCAGAGGGTGAATATTACAGCCGAGTGTTTCAGTATTCAGGACAAATATATGAAATTTGTGATTAAGGGATGAGAACATTTGTCACAGTCCCGTCCTAGTAAAGTCGTTCTCTACGTTCGAAAAAATGTTTTTTTTTTTTTGCATTTTTATGTGCTTTTATTTCACGCTTCGCCTCTTTATTAAAACGACATAAATTGTAAATATTGTGTTGGGGATAGAATTGCTAAAAATAATCAAATATTTTTTCAGTACATACTACTTATAACTATATATATATATCTTTTCATATATCTTATAATAACTAATTCTTTAATTGTTGAGAATTAATGTCACGCTTTTAGAAACTTCTTTACTTGCATTCAATCCCTATATTTTCTCCTTCGATCGATGCATTATGATGGGTAAATATGTAAGTGTGGCAGAAACTTTTTGGATTATCTAATTATTTGGTTAAAATATACGTCTGGGAGAGTATTGGTCAACAAGCGGCCATTTTTCTCAGCCGGCCATTTAAGTGTCTATGGATTAGACTAGCAATAGTAGGAGAAGCAATAATTGAACACATTTTAAAAATAATTAACAAAAATAAAAGATAAATAATATGAAATTCCAATCTTCCGATAATTAGGGTTACCATGACAGATATTTTTTTAAGAAAAAAAAATTAATAAAAAATATTTTTTTTACCTATAGATTTTTCAGGGTCAGGAGCTTACTCTCGCGTTTCAACTTTTTAAAGAGCGTGGCCATTTTCAAAAATTACCACGGAAATCTTTATTTGAAACCTTTTATATATTTTACGTTCGCTTTAAGCAGCAGATTGCGACAGCAAAAATCGTCTACAGGGATTAATAATTATTTATCATATAAACCTAGGATACTATATGCCATAGAAAATGAAATATTGAAACAAAATTTTGATGTAGGCTTCCACCTCATGGTGAATAAGATGTCAATATGCAGGGCCGACCTTTGCGGCCTAGTTAGCAAGACATTTCCGACCGGAGGTTGAGGGTTGATTTCCGTTTGTAACCATTTTTTTAAAGGGTATTATTATTATTATTATTACACATGACAAGAAATATACACAATTTGAGAAAAAACAACAGTTAATTTGATTTGGACATACAATTTTAATGGATCTGGGTTTGTTGCCTTTCATTTGTCGTATCCCCAGTAAATTAGGCTTTTGCCTGTATCTCACTGAGGATATTTAGCATGAAAAAATAAATCGATACTTCTTTCCGATTTTTGATAACACAAAAAAACCCCCGTTGCACGCTCTCATCAACCTGACAAACAGTGACACTCAACTACAACTGGAAACATCTTGCGAAACTCAACTCCTCACACATTATCACTCCAGAAAGACCAAAAATATTCATCCCACAATATACCGCACACAATCATAAGAATAAAAATCAAAACAAATTCAAAACCAAAAAAAAAGAAGAAAAATACACAGAAACACAAATACAAAAACATCCAAAATTAAAACAACAAGAAGAGACCCACACTCACGAGCTCACATAAATCCTTTCCACTCGTCATTCATCCTGAAAGCCCAAGTACTCAAAATCCTGTCGCAATAACAACCACGCTCCGATCGACTGTCTAAATGGTTTTCCTACCTTTACTTTTATTGAAGTCGGCACGCCATTGTATGTAATGGGAGCCAAATAAGCATATTGCCTTTGGGCAAAAGAGGTTTTAACTCTAGGGATGGTGAACATTTCATTAGTTGGCATGCGTGTCATGTGGTATTCACTTCAGCCCTTTTAAAATCTTTACTACAAGTGTCTCAATTAAAATTATAATATCATGGTAGCCCTACATTCCATAACCGCCGTCTTAAGATGACTGTGATAATTATCCAATAAATCGTACGAAAATGTCTCCAACGGCGAACGATTCCCATTCTATGATTGTGTTTTCAATTAAATTTAAATACTTCTCAGTCATTTTTCTAATTTTATTTAATGATTTTTAATTATTTCCAACTATGCATAGAACCAGAACTGGTGGCCCACCATAGCAAGAAACCGATTGCGTCATTTAATAATAGCTGGAAGAATTCCGATTGGCGATTATTCGCTGTCTCAGGTGTTAACAAACTTTTACATTATGAAAAGAAATACGCCAAATTCTTACATATTAGCGGCAACGGAAATAAATTGGACAGATTAGAGGCCCTAGAAATTTCTAAGTCAGTATACCTATCGGAGCATCTGTTGAATAGTTATTTCCCCAAAATCTCCTCGCTTCTGGCCGAAATTATACCTAGCCTTCCTCATCCCCCCGCCTCCAACCGTTGAAGTGTCTATATCGGTGCCAGTTCGAACAACATTTAGTCTTGTTTGCGCTCCCCTGAAGATGAGGTGAAAGCCTTGAAACCGGTAGGGTTATACCGTCATAAAAAAGTGGAATAAACAGTGTTTGTTAAAAATAAATTACAATGTCTTTAAACCTCCACAACGTTAATGCCTTAACTATAAACAAAAGAAATACGTTTTTATAATTCCGAATAATAAAGCCAGAGTTCATAATCGGACGTTAACACTAAATACTAAATTTTGACTCTTTTTTTTTTTGGCTAATGAAATTACTTAATTCTCGAAATGTTTTGATATAGTTAAATTTATTACAAATTTATTGTTGGTTGTTTAACTAAGATAGTCGCGTGCTTTCATTCCCTCAATAAAAAAATTGGAGCGTTAAGTATTTTTAATTTTATTTTACTTCAACAATCAAATTACATTTTTTATATTGTACAAAAGATTAAAAAAAACACGAGAGTGAGATGAGACTTCGGAACGTGTAACATGACAAGCTGAATGAGTTCCGGACTATTGAAATACGACTGACAATCTTAAATAATGTTGTGAGATCAATTTTTTTCAAATTTAAGTGATGGCAACAGTTTTTTGGGGCCGAAAGGGTTTGATCCATGTGGAGTTTATGCCAAGAGGACACACAATAAACTCAGAGGCCTATTGTGAAACTCTTCAGCGACTTAGACGCGCCATCCAAAACAAGAGACGTGGAATGTTATCGGGAAAGGTGGTTTTGATTCATGACAATGCGCGGCCTCATGCATCAGCACGAACACAGCGAGAACTTCAATGTCTTAAGTGGAAAATTTTTGGGTATCCTCCTTACAGCCCTGACTTGGCACCAAGTAATTTTCACTTATTCCCGAAACTAAAGGAATTTTTCGGAAAACAGTTCGCAAACGATGAAGATCTCAAACATGAAGTGACATCCTGGCTCAAATCTTTGGCGGTAGAAGAGTATAACATCGGAATTGAAAAAGTTGGTTCCACGTTACAATAAGTGCCTTGACAGCTATGGCGACTACATTGAAAAATAGAGTAAGGCACTGTGACTTTGTAAATAAAGTTTTGAGTCGATATATTTCGTTTTTATTTAGTTATGCCAAAACGTTCTTTACTTTCTGGACGACCCACGTATATATGAATGGTTGAATTAATATAGGCACTAAGTACCAAAAAATAAACAAAAAAAACTAAGTATGCAATTTCGTTCTATATGTCATATATAATGAAACTGCATACTTAGTATTTTTTGTATTTTTTTTGGTACTTAGTGCCTATTTTAATTCAACCATTCATATATATAATAATTTTCAGCTTTTTTATGATTTGAGCCATATTTCCTGAAACTCTCGCCGGTTCACGGGCTACTTGTTACGAACAACCCACAGAATTTAAAATCTACCAATTTGCGTGAAATCAACAATAATTCGCACAATAAAAGTTTTAGGCAACGGCAAAAAGGCAAAAAGTTCAAGTGAAATTTAACTTTAAAAAAATAACGAGTACTTCAAATTGACCGTCAAAAATGTATTCTAAGAAAGTGGAACAATTGCATTGAAACAGCTGATTTCTTTTCGTACCTTACTTTACAAATAAATCATTTTGCATTACAAGTAAAAATCATCAATTTATAAACTAAAAATAGTACTTACTGATAATTATAACAGCTTCAATTGAATATATTTCAAAATATGGTGGACTTTGAAACTTACCTGAAACAAACATAAAATAAATTATTAGAGAATTTATAATATGAAACATTAAAAAAAGATAAAATATGCTTTAATATAAGACTTGAAAGAAAAACTTTTTTAGTTTTTATTTAAAAGTTACTCGTAACGATAACAGAAGGGTTTTAAGCTAAATATTTGTATTTGCTGCTACCAGAATGACTATGTGATAGGCATATATAGGACAAGGGGCTTTGTAACTTATTTGCGTCTTTTTTCTTCTTTGGGTCCCTTAGAGCTAGTAACAATTCTACACCATGTTGGCTCGATCTGTTGCTGTTCACAGTTGTGTTTAACGTTTATATTTTTGAGCATGTCATACAATACGTTCTTCTATATCTTGCGCTGCTGTGTTTTCTTCTACCTTCAGTCAGCTCACCAAAGAGAATATTTCTTACACTTACAAGAAATAAATCAATGAAGACAACACTTTAAAATAATAATTATTAAAATTCCAATTACCAGTGTTCGTCTCATACACAGTTCATTCATGTTAGTAGATCAGTGAAAATGCTATAAATCATATAGACAGGGAGAGAAAAAACTCCTTCTGTAATTCAACTATCATCCTCCTTAACCCTGACAGTATTAGACTAAATATGTCTAAAACCGAGTGGACTACCGTATTTTACTCTCGCTACATCCTCATCACTGGGTTATAGAAGCCTGTAGCTACGCTTAACAAAGAAAGTCTTCTAAGAACATAAGTCCTTCCGTGGTTGCAGTCCTAAGACTGGTTTGCAGCAATTTGAACTCTTCTCCTCCATTCCCCCCTGTCCTGTGCGGCTCTTTTTAAGTCTGTGTATGTTGAGCAGCGCACGTCCACCAACAGGTCCTCCAGGTACTCTCGGCGTGGGCGTCCCCTAGAGTTTGTCCCCTCGGTCATGCCCTCCATTATGGCATGCAAGAGGCCCTCTTGTCGTATTATATGACCGATCCATCTTGCACGCCTTTCGGACAGGATCCTGAGCAGGTGCCTTCCTCCTTCGATTCGTTGGAGAACCTCTTCATTTGTGATGCGGTCTCTCCAGGAAATTCCTAATAGTCTTCTATAGGACCACATCTCAAAAGCCTCTAGTCTTCGTCTATCTCTTTCGGATAGGCACCATGTCTCGCAGCCGTACATCAAGATACTCCATACATAGGTCTTGATGAGGAGTATTCTCAGTTTAAGGTCTATATTATTTGATTCTATTATTTTCGAACATAAGTAAGATGAACTAATTGCAGGATATGCAAAATCATTATTTATATATTGTAATATAATAACAGTTGTTGGGAATAAACTCAAGTTCTTATCGCGGGCCAATTCAAGACTGATAAGAATTGACTCTCCAAAGGATTACGAAGCGGTCAACAAGTTTGTCTATCTAAGTGTTATTTTTTCGAGAAATGGAGGATGTGAAGCAGAGATCCGAAAACAAATTGGAATCGTAAAATAAGTTATGAAAAATCGGACATAGCTATGGATGGACTAACCGGTCTAAACTCAGAGGAAGCAAAATCGGATTAGTTAAGTCTCAAGTATTCTCCATAACACTGTACGTATGTGATGAAAATATGTGATGAAAACATGTGCGATGAGAAAGAAGAAGAAAAAACATGATAGACTCTTTCAAGATATGAATTTAGAGGCGGATTCTACGTATCCCGTGGACCGCAAGGTGCGCCATCGTCTCAAATAAAGGAGTTAACAGGATATTCTATAATCACTGCATTCAACATGACCTAAGAACCGGAGTGGTGGAGACAGATGGTGCGCCGAGTTCAAAACATAGCAGAGGATTACGACGCTCAGCACGTGATGAAGAAGAATTGTTGGGAATGAACAAAACCTAATACATATACAATCTCCAGGGTAAAAAAATACAATTTTGGTTAATTTTCAATAGAATGCCTCTCTTTGGAACAAAACGTGCCCCCGACTTTAAATAACAGACATCAAAATTAGCATAACTTGACGGATATCTCACGCTGAGTATTGGATATCGGATATTCGAATGGAGACAATTATGCAAAAACACTGTCATTAGACAAAGTCACACTGGTCGAGGAATTCCACAATTTTATACAAGTTATTGACTATTATTAAACTTAAATGGTATATTTTGTCATAATCAAATGTTGCATCTCCGGATCCAATTTTCAGTTTCAACGGTTATTTTTTAATTAATAACAAGGAAAATAAAATGAATAAATTGTTATTCAGTACGTAATTTGAAGCCGAATTATCACATTAGCCAAAATGCAAAAAATATTCTGCGAGAAAAACACTTTTAAGATACGATAGGTACCAATACGTTTTACGTAAGTTGGAAGCCACCAGGATCTGCCCCATCTTCAATTCGGGAGACCCGCCAAACTTTCATAATTACAGATCTGTATGTTAATTGTTATATCTGCGCTTGCAAAAAAAAATCGAACTATACTATGAAACCAATTGAGCCACCATATGTGCTTTATAAATGAAGGTATTTAACTTTATTCTGAAAGCTTCTAGATCAATCTCAATGCGAAGTTCCACAGGTAGACTAAATAAGCCCAGCAACATGGAAAGAGGTCTAATCGGTAAGACACTTGTATTCCAACACAAACGTTGCGGGTTTGATTCATGTTGTTACCCAATGAAAAGAGGATTCCAGTCTGGTTTTCACTTAAGGCTTCATAGTACTGCATACAACAAAAACGTAATCTAATAAATGCCACATAACATCAAATCCTAAATATTACGTAGTTTAAAGGAAAATTAAATTAAAATATTTTTCATTCCAGCTTATTATCGAGTCAATTCTCAGAAAGGTAATAAAGTATGTATCACTTATTTATAGGGCACGTATAACGAATTAATGAAGAAAGACTAAGCAAAGTATTGTTGGATCAAGTGTACGTGTGATATTTTGATAGAAAATATAAAAACTCAAGTAAATCGTAAGAGATTGATGAAGAGGCGAACGTTGTGTGTCACGACAGGAAAGTATGGCGCTCTTTCTTCTTTGCCTACCCTGACAGGGAGACGGCGTGATGGTATGTATTTATCACATATTTCTAACGCCATAAAAACTCACTGATAACTTTTAAGTTAAATAAAATATCAATTGTGAAAAAATAACAGTCACGAAAAACACTTTAATAATAAATTATTTCGTGGATAACGAGCCACCACTGATATCATATATCACGGAAGAAATCGATATTTTAATTCAAATCATCGTAAAAACGGAAGTGTCACCTTCGTACTTGAAGATATCTGATTACGTCTCCTTACGGAATCTCGAGATAGAAATCTCCATCATATTGGTTGAGTTTAAGATATATCCATGTTACGCATGTCTCAAGCTTATATTACCACATCTATACGGGGGAAATTGAAAGTTTGAATATGGTAAAATAAAAAAAAATTTACAGCGTCAATTTATAAGACATAAATACTCGTATATACGAGTATATATTACAGACGATAAGATTTGTGTGAGCTCGTGAGTGTGGGCTTCTTCTTGTTGTTTTAATTTTGGTTGTTTTTGTATGTGTGTTTCTGTGTATTTTTGTTTTAATTTAAATTTTTATTCTTATGATTGTGTGCGCTATACTGTGGGATGAATATTTTTGGTCTTTCTGGAGTGATGATGTGTGAGGAGTTGAATTTCGCAAGATGTTTCCAGTTGTTGTTGAGTGTCACTGTTTGTCAGGTTGATGAGAGCGTGCAACGGGGTTTTGTTTTTGTGTAAATCAAAAATCGGAAAGAAGTATCGATTTATTCTTTCATGCTAAATATCCTCAGTGAGATACAGGCAAAAAGCCTAGTTTACTGGGGATACGACAAATGAAAGGCAACAAACCCAGATACATAAAAATTGTATGTCCAAATCAAATTACCTGTTGTTTTTTCGCAAATTGTGTACATTTCTTGTCATGTGTAATAATAAATAAATAAAAAAATAAATAGATATGGATGTGTGATTGATTTTGTAAAGAGAAAAGGGGAATCATTCAGTTTTTCGTAGAAATAACGAATAATGAAAATTTTACAAAAAATAACTATTCGAGTAGTATAGTAGGTACGATAAGATCTAGAAAAACGCAAGGTTTTTGAACCAGGAAAAAATTCAGTAACCGACTGCAGACATTTTAAATGTTTGACTTCGACTCCATTTGTAATAGTATACGTGTATATATTGCTAACCATGTGTTATACTTAATTACGTGGCGTAACTACTTAAATGTAGGTTTTTGGAAATACAGGCGGCCCTCGACTTTCGCACATAATTGGTTCCCGAAAATGTGTGCGAATGTTGAATGTTCGAAAGTAGAGGGATGTAAAAAAAACATCAAAAATTGTATTTTAAAATATTTATTTATCAATAAATATAATTAAGTTAACGAGACGTGTTTAAGTGCTTTCAGGTGTTTTCTTTATAAACTTGTCAAGAGTTAGTTGAATACCACCCTTTTTTTTCTTTTCTTGATAAAGAGTTTTATAACATGCTGTGTCTTTCTCAATCGTCCTACGTACTAGAGATATACGTTCTCCGTTGGGATCACATTCTTCCATGATAGTAAAAAGTTTGTCAAGATGCATGAAGGCTCCATTCATATTTTTGATTGTCAAAGTCTTGACGATTTTATCAGCTTCTTCTTCTTCGCTTTCATTGTGCAATTCATTTAACTCTTGTTGCTCAATTAAGAATTCATTTGACAGAGGTACTGAGTGAGATTCAATCAACTCATTAACATCTTTGTTGTTGACGTCCAAGTTCAGTTCATTCATTAGGCTAACTATTTCATCTGTGATTGTTTCCGGAGTTTCTTCAGAATTTATAAAATCACTCATAATTGTTTCCAGGAACTTTTCATTGTTGACACTTTTATTTCAGCCCACGAGTCTCCAATATTGTTTATCGCGTTCCATATATTATAGTTTTTTCAAAAAAGTGGGAACGACTGCATGGAAGCGAACATTTTTTGTATTATCGACAAAATTCTTCAAAAATTGAATTCTAAAAAATGTGCGAAAGAGATACCTCATCCTCCTACATGTTATTTGTACTAGGTGACACATACTTCATAATGTAATTTATGAAGCCAATACGTTTGATAAAAATGTAAAAAAAAATTAAATCAGAGTCAAATTGAGAATAGCATCTCCCGACTCCGACTCTGATTCTGACTATACAAAAACAAACTGGCTCTACAGCCCTGTCCCAAAAACGTGACACGACTGGATCAATCAAATGTTCAAAGAGTGAAAAACCATTTAATATAATAAAGTATGCATGACGAAGTGTATAGACGTGGCAGAAGCGAAATATGTGTACCAGGATAGAATGCAATGGATATTTATTATCTTTGTCTATTCCTTGTAAGGACGTGGCGTAATGTTGAGATGACAAAACTCTCGAACACAACGAGCTTCAACTCTTGTTCGATCAAAAACGTGTGGAGCCCAGATCCACAGAGTTTAAAAGATAGTTTTACTGCATTTGAAGTTTTCTGTGAATGTACTGACAGATATACTAGGCTGTTTGAACTTCAGACTTTTAACCGCTACATACGAGTACGTGACGTCGGATCTTAAGTCCCTCGTCGCTATTATTTTTTTCACACTCATGTTGTTGCAACCGGAGGAGCCCCTTTGGATAGTTGCTTTTTCGTCCCTACGTGATAACAGGCTCGTAAAAAGATAAAGACTTCATTCAATACTCAAGTGTAGATCGTGCTGGATGGGGAATTATTTTGTCCCCCAAACCAACGTGGGTAGTGGTTAGATCGAATTGAATTGTGGAACCAAGACAGGCAGCGCTTTCTACCCATTCCATGTCGAGTCTCGATTTTGCACATTTATAAAAACGACCGAATCTAATAAAAAATACATCCTAGCAACACCAGGTAATAAGCAATAAGGCAACAGGATTAAAGGAAATCATTTATTTAGCAGGAAAAAAATGTCTGGACAATCGTGACAGGTATTGTAAAGGAAAAAAGCGAAATGCGTGTACTATTTATTACAAACATCATTTTATAATGTTATTTATCGACTGAAATACGGGCAGAAGAGAAAAACATTAAATTGAAAAACGGCCGTTCGTTCGATGTTAATAAGTTAGACGGAGTTATTAAAAACGGCTTTGGTGCGGAGTAAAAGTTTCGTTTTAAAAACATATTTTCCGACTAAAAACAAGAAAGTTTTGCTAACACAACAAGAGTTTGGAAAACAATTCCAATGGGCGCCCATCCACCGTTGTGGCCCGAACCGCAAAATGGATTAAGTTAAATTTAATCGAATCCTAAACGAACGAACTACGGACAATAATTACGTACTTGTTTACGAATGGGCTGTAGTTCTGTGTTGATATTACATTGTAAAAGAGCGAGTAGATATTTTGTACTTCTGATGGTTGTAAGTTTGAATTAACCAAAAATTGTAAAACTAAACGGTCTTTGACCCTTTATTACCGAATCCGGAATTTGGATGAAATAAAGGTTGTGGTTCCCCATGTGGATCTTAATGTCTTAATTACAGAAAAAAATCTTGAAAAAAGCGCGTTTTATTAACTTATTTCAATTAGGTATGTAAGATGAAGCAGAGCACTCGGAGATGATTTGTGGTCCATGATTCCACTACATGCAATAATACTGACCAAACGTAGCATTTGACTAACCGTTGTCGAAGATTCAAGTTTAGATTATCATCGCAGAATACGCTTCTCATTTTATTAAAAGTCGCACGAGATGATTCAATTCTGCGCTTGACTTCGGTTTATGGGTCGAGGTCTTCGTGTTTTACTAACTCATTTCAATTATGTAAAATGAAGAAGACCACTCGGAGATAATTTGGAGAGCGTGTTTTACTAACTCATTTAAATTATGTAAGATGAAGAAGGGCACTCGGAGATGATTTGGGGAGCGTGTTTCACTAACTCATTTCAATTATGTAAGATGAAGAAGAGCACTCGGAGATAATTTGGAGAGCGTGTTTTACTAACTCATTTAAATTATGTAAGATGAAGAAGACTCGGAGATGATTTGGGGAGCGTGTTTTACCAACTCATTTCAATTATGTAAGATGAAGAAGAGCACTCGAAGATGATTTGAGGAGCGTGTTTTACTAACTCATTTCAATTATGTAAGATGAAGAAGAGCACTCGGAGATGTTTTGGGGAGCGTGTTTTACTAATTCATTTCAATTGTGTAAGATGAAGAAGAGCACTCGGATATGATTTGGGGAGCGTGTTTAACTAACTCATTTAAATCATGTAAGATGAAGAAGAGCACTCGGCGATGATTTGGGGAGTGTGTTTTATTAACTCAATTCAGTTGCAGTTTTCGTATTCAGGGTTTGTTTGTAATTACTTACGGCGAAGTCAATAACAAACAAGTCTTGAAGGCGAAAATTGCAATATTTTAAAAACGTTGGTATCATAAGCGAAACAACGCGGTACATAACTCCAAAAAATCTTAGACAACAAATAAGGACATCTTTTTAGACACTGTCTAGGGACGATGAACCTTCCCAACATTTGACACCCCTTGGTGGCTTTTTAAAAAGTAAAACATTTTTAACATTCTTCTGCGAAACGTATTATTTATTTTCCAAGAAAAAAATAAATCCCGGTTTTTAATACAATAAATAAATTAAATTCACGCAAACTAATTACTTTTTTCTTTTGAATGAAATCAACTTATAACCTTAATGGCTTAGGGGAGATAATATGAAAAGAAAAAAATTGACAGACTCAAAAGAAAATTAAGAAAATCAGAAAATAATTCAAAACTTTCTTAAACCCCTTTTGATAAGATACACAGATAAGAGAGAAAGTATGACTATAAAATAAAATAAATCGTCTCGAAAAAAAAAAATACGAGAAAACTAAAGCAAGATTAATTGCCTGCCCGGTAAAGAAATAAAGGAGAGAAAAAAATGAAAAATTCAAATCGTTGATACGGTTAAAGTTCGCCCTAAATTAGTCCCTTTGAGAGGGGACACTTGAAGAGAAATGAAAAAATCGGTTGTGTGCGACTCACCACATTCAAACTTTAATTCTAAATGCTGACTTGAACTATGGTACAATTTATAAAAAAGCTTTTTTGTCAAGAATATACATGACCTATGTTAAGTTATAAAGTATCATTAAATCCCCGAGTACTAGCGGTAAAAATGGCTGTCATTCTGACGGGGTAGAACAACGCACCACTCGAACTGGTAAACAGCCCTTCCGCGCATTACCAACGATCATGCACCTCAAATTATCACAACTCAAACTTACAATATTTATATTACTGCTTATTTATTGTCATTTTTATATTATAGTTTGTGTTAAAATGTGTTGGCTGAAAAATGTCTAATGCCCTTGCAGCGGAGCTTGCCCTCCTTATGGTGGGGTCTGTCTCAGCTTGGAGGGTGTTGTGGGATGAGCCCGGACCTTTTGATGGCTTGTCTCTTGAATGTGTGTGTGTGTGATTGCGGGATATACGAGTATATTATACTTGTGTGCTTTTCGTTTTTATCGGTGACCATATTTATCGGTATTCATTAAATTGATTGTATTAACATGTTATTTATTGTAATTTTTTTTGTTTTCAATTTACATCTACTCGTACAAGGGTGTGGGCTAAAAAACATATGATGTTCTCGCAACTGGGGTGGGTGTGTATCTCGATAGGAGGAATTGAGATGACCCTCAACCTTTTGTTTTGTTTGTATATCGTCATTCATTCGTTTTATGGAAGTGAATTCAATAGGAATTATCGACTCTATTTTCTTAGTATCTAAAATTATGAAAAAGTTTTCTTAACTAAAAATACATTTGCTTTGAACTAGAATGAATTTAAGAAATGTTCATAGGTTAAGTAACAAGTAACTTGAGAACAGATTTGAGGGTTCTAAGTTCAGGTAATCAATTCCTAGTGGTGGGGGAAAGTTTTTTAAATGAAAATATTATTCTATTGACTCGTATTGAAAACAACAAGAAAAATTTATTCTGATAATAAATATTGCAGATAACCGCAAGATTTTCAATAACATGCAGGAAAATAATCATATTACACTTTGCGTATGTTGCCAATAAGAATAATGAAAGTCTGGAAAAATTGGTGATCACGGGAAAGTAAAGGAAGGCGGTGAAAAGGAAGGTGTCTCATGAGATTGACGGACCAAATAAAAGAGTTAACAAGATCCTCTTTGGGCGCTGCATTCAATATGAAGGCGCTCAGGACTGAAAGGAATGGGGATAGGTGATGCACCAAGTTCCAGACATAGCCAAGAACCACGACGTTCAACATTGAGAGCGCAATGAAGCAGACAATACATGTCTGCACAGTTTCAAAACGGATACTAGTTTTCAGAAAAAAATATGTGTTACGAATTTCAGACACCACAATACTTCTTTGATAACTTGAACCGTCAAAAAAAACGTTTACAAAAAACGCCGTAAGAAAAGCGACGAGGCGGGTGAAAAAGTCAAAATTTGTTTGAAAGAAGAAGAAATAAAGCTGACAGAAACAGTTACAAGAATACATAAAATACACGCGCACTGCGGACTAATTAACAGGACTGAAGAAAAGTTATTAGTAGTTCTCTGAGATGGGGGAGAGAATGTACCCACTACTAATGGTTGGAACTTTCCTGTAAAAAGGGTCAACACAGTATTTGTGGATTAAAGAGGTGTTGTTAGTGAGAATATAAACAACTGGAAACGCATCGAAGAAAGTGGGAAACGAGGCTTATGAAATATACTTGACGGAATCTTTTTTGAAAGAAAGTTATAAAAACCGAATGGTTTGTATAAAAGTGTGAAGCAAGGGTGTATGTAGGATCCGTAGGTTTTTTCGATATTTAAAAATATTCAGTTATTTTAATGTGCATTTTGATAGAATTTAAATTCATTGGAATTAAACTATACAATGTCGACAATATGCTTACTAAGAGTCCCCCAAGTCTTTAGAAGCATTGCTCGTGACCAAGGAGACAGTTTGGAGATGCTTGTGGTCACTGGAAGCGTGGAAGGATGACGTAGAAGATGAAGAGCCTCAATGCGTTAGACTGACCAAGTTACAAACGTAATAGAACTTGGCCTTAACAACTGCTCTTCGAACTGCGAAGTGCACGGATGGATGGAGAGGAGTCATCAATGGCTGTCATGGGAGTAACGATGGTCTGTCATGAACTACACGACATGATGGATTTGATAGAATATTGCATTGGAAGTAAAATAATTAAATGTATTGAAACTATTTTCAAAAAGAATCATGAAAATAAAAATGAAAACTCGAAATTTATTCAAGATTGACAAATCTCAGTAACGGAATAGTTTTAATATGTAAAATTAAAAGTATGTAATTTATACTTATTACGAAAATATTTTTCAAGATTTGGTTGTACGGTTTAAGGACATTTGAAACAAATATTGTAAGTTAAAAGCATATTCATATTAAAGTAAAAACGTGTTTCTTAGAGCGAGTCAAAAGCTTTTAGCTAAAGTAAATGGTTTAATATAAAAAAGCGTCAAGCAAGGATGTACAATCTGGCCATGGCTATTCAACATACTATTAATGGAGACACTGATCTCCGTTTTTTGACTACGTTGTCGACAATAAAAACATGCTTACTTAAAATCTAGTTAAATGTTGATAAAGCTCAAATTACGCATGGAAAAAGAAAACAAAGGCCAAATGTTCGATTAGAAAAAATTATTATAAACGAAATCTGATTTTTTCTTAAGTTGTGTGTTGATTTGAAACCACACAAAGGCAACTAACTATAAGGAGCTTTATTACAACCTTATTTTAAATTGAAAGCATCATGTAATAAAACCGATATAGAACTATGTTGTAAACAGACACATACACTACACCTAAAGCCGAATGTGTTACTATCACATATCTGAAGATCTACAAAGGTTTCTTGATGTTGTAGTTCGTCTTACCTTACTAAGTTTTCTGCGATTTTCTTACCAAATAAATAAGCTTTTCTAAACATATGCAGTTCCGGGCAAGTACCCAATGTAATGGCCGCTGCTACCATCTTCCTATCCTAACACTTAACTTATCTACATATTTATTTTGTAATATTTTTAAACTGTCAATAATAGTGGATTCGAGGCCCGAGTCAGAGCGTCCTTGAGGAGATTATGTTATCTAAACGGCGCTATATAAATTGTATTTTTTATTATTAATATTATTATAGAACCACTTGAGACGGCATGTAACAGTTCGACGTGGTGCTTTTTGGAAATACTACCGCACATGGATAAGCAACACATGTCCAACGAGCATGATTTTTTCTATCCTTAAATTTAACTTTTATCGCTAATAAAATTTTTAATGTCAATAATAGTGTGTTAATATCCCGATTTGAAGCGTCTTTGTGGAGAGCATGTTCTATGTTCTCTACTACACGTTGCAATATAAATAGTGTGTTTATGTCCCGATTTGAAGCGCCTTCGTGGAGAGCATGCTCTATGTTCTCTACAACACATTGCAATATAAAAAGTGTGTTAATGTCCCGATTTGAAACGCCTTTGTGGAGAGCATGCTCTGTGTTCTCTACAACACGTTGCAATATAAATAGTGTGTTAATGTCCCGATTTGAAGCGCCTTTGAGAAGAGCATGCTCTATGTTCTCTACAACACGTTGCAATATAAATAGTGTGTTAATGTCCCGATTTGAAGCGCCTTTGTAGAGAGCATGCTCTATGTTCTCTATAACACGTTACAATATAAATAGTGTGTTAATGTCCCGATTTGAAGCGCCTTTGTAGAGAGCATGCTCTATGTTCTCTATAACAGTGTTCCCCAACCGGTGGTCCGCGGCCTGGTGCCGGGCCGCAGAGACTTTCCGCCGGGCCGCAAACAGTATGCCAAATTTCAAGTAATTCGCCATGCAAAAATATTAAATATAGGATTTTCATCCATGTCCTCAATAAAATCGAAACAAAGGAATAGATTGGACGTGAATGCAGCACTTCGTCTGTCAGAGATAGCACTGCAGCCAAGAATATACAATATATTAGCAAAGATGCAACAGCAGGTTTCGCATTAGTTTGTTGCAAAAATCCCATTGTGTTTGTTAAATTTTAATTGTATCAGACAATGTTACAATTAAAATTGTTTAACTGTTATATGTATATTTGTTAATTATAGTTACATATGTCCATCTGTCACAATATAAGATTAAAAAAATATTAAATAAAAAAATCATTTTTATTTCAGTATTAGTGGTCCGCAAATTTTTTTTCCTTTTTTTACCGGTCCACAGGTCTAAAAAGGTTGGGGAACACTGCTCTATAACACGTTACAATATAAATAGTGTGTTAATGTCCCGATTTGAAGCGCCTTTGTGGAGAGCATGCTCTATGTTCTCTACAACACGTTGCAATATAAATCTTCTGTTCATTATTATTATTATTATTATAAAACATGTGTTATATCAATTCTTATAAAATTTCAAAAAAATATCGATTTTGCCGAGGAAATAAGTAATCTGGCCACAACACAACCGCTGTGAAAATGAAATCATCATTCTTCTTTTCTTTATTTTAAGTGAGCACTTCGGACCGAAAGACGGTCTCAAAGAGGGACGGCAAACTCAAAGGAATACAACGCCGCCCATTCGAAATGACACAATGCATGAGCAGCCAACCTGTTTCATTTCAGAAAAATAAGTTATGTTCGATTTATAGACACACCAGAATATGTTAAGAAAAGCAGAGTATGCACTGGTCAAGTTCTGATGAGTTTTTTTTTCCGATAACACAAACTTTTGCCAAAGACTATAATAATATACAAATTTATATCTTGAAAACTAATCTAATTTAACTATGAACTTTCTTAATTTTAATTTCCTACATGTCATTTTACTTTTAACACCCTTAATATTTAATTTCTTAACACCTAAGTACTACTTATAACTAGATAACAATTTGTAAAACTAATTATTTTAATACTAAAAATTACTATCCACAGTAAAAATTCTTTCAATTTACATCGTTTAAATAGAAAAGCTTACCAATGAGTACATAACAAAGCTTGTACTATAATAATACGAGTAATAATGAAAGTGCATTGCATATAAACAAATATATATAGGTTTATTGATAGCAACATAGAATATTTATACGAGGGTCATCTAGAAAGTAAGGTAACAAGAGCTCCTGAGGCCGGGGGAAATGTTTTGTTTCGAAGTTGGCGCACCTGGCGTGTAGGGGAGATCCTAACGGTCAGTTTGTTTGGTCCCGCTTGTTTGTCGGCCATTTTGTTCAGTCACAGTAAATTCTTTCGATGGAGAGGTCGTCGCGCGCTCCCGCCACCACCCGTCCGTGCGAGATCCGTGCGGTCATCCGTTTTTTGACTTTGCCGAATAGTACCGCCGCGAATATCCATCGGAAGCTCGTGGAAGTTTATGGTAGTGATGTGATGAGTCGACAACATGTCACGAAGTGGGTTAGGTTGTTTAGAGAAGGCCGTACTGATACGACGAGGCAAGGCAGTGATTTCTGACGAACTTGTGCAAAAAATTGAAGAACAAGTGCGAAATGACCGCCGTGTGACGCTTGACGGCCTTCACGAAAAATTTCCTGACATTTCTCGAAGTCTCGTTGGTGATATTGTGTCGGAAAAACTTGGTTACAAGTTGTGTGCGAGATGGGTTGTCCAGAATGCTCACACCGGAGCACCGTCAAAATCGCGTGACCGCCGCGCGTGAATTTTTGGATCGTTTTGCACAGGAGGGGGAAGCTTTTCTGGACTCTATGGTGACGGGGGATGAGACGTGGGTGTGTCACTACACCTCAACAATTTTCCAACGATCAAGAGTTCGAGGAAGCTATGAAGAAGTGGCTGAAAGAGCTGGCGGCGGAGGTCTATGACACAGGCATACAAAAGCTGGTGCCCCGACTACAGAAATGTCTCGATCTCGACGGCGATTACGTCGAAAAATAGTTTAATATATTTGTGAAGTATCCTGTGAATTTCAATTAAATACAAGCGTTTTCCTTTCAATTAAATACAAGCATCCTGCATGAATGTTGTAACCTTACTTTCTGGATGACCCTCGTATACACGAGTATATCCTGAAATGAATATACGAGTATATTTCATTATAATGAAGAAGAAAATATATTTAAGAGAGAAGCTATCAAAAGGTCTGGGCTAATCTCATAACATCCCCCCAGTCGCGATACACCCCCACCAAAGAAGGCAAGCCTAGTAACGAAGACATCAGACGTTTTTCAGCCGACTCTCTCACATGTAAATTAAAAGAACAAAATTAAAATAAATAAACAGTCAATACAATAAATTCAGTTAATAAAATAATAAGTTCACCGATAAAAAACACACCATGAAAATATAATATGTAACCAGCTATCACACACAAATGTTAACGCAAAGCGTTATTTAGAGAGCAGACTCTTGTAAAAGGCACTCTTACTCGAGATTTAAACGCAATATTGACAGATTAAAAATATTACGAATACGAAAAAAATGGTTAAGTAAGGAACCGTGGTGGCTACGGCCAATGGATTAGGTAATTCTCGGCATCTGCATATGTTTAGAAAAATAAATTTGGTATAAAAACCGCAGAAAACTTTCCAAGCGAAACCAAACTACAAAGAAACCGTCGTAGATCTTCCGATATGTGATAGTTACACATTCGGCTTAAGGTGTATTGTAGTGTTCATAAATATAAAATAAATGTTGATAAGATCTTCCAACAGCGTAGTCTTCAAGTGTTTCCTAAAGCTGGACACGCCACCCGAACTACGAGAATGTCCACATCACCAATTCGAATAAATAGACGGGTGAATAAATGTCACTTGTGAATACAAAATAATACGATATTTCTGAATATTCGTCGTTTTTAATTATTCTTAAATGTGTATAATTTTCGCTCGCTCACGACTGTTGTCGACCCCATACAGCATCCTCAGTCACAAAGGCTGGAGAAACGGGAAAAGTTATTCCAGTGCGGACCAGACTAGCTCGGTCACTTGCGAATATTTTATGCAAACTGCGAAACGGCAGCGGGACGGGCTGGCGAACCTTGGGGACGGTACTGCAAACACAATTAATTTTCTCATTCCCAGCTCTTCGATACTGTTACATCATACTTCCCGCTACTTATATACTGTAGCTATACCCAACATCTATAGAAGAAAACATATGTACCTGCACCGGATGAAGAAAAGAACTCTGAGATGGTATGTGCATGTATAACGAATAAAAACTAACATAACAATTCATAGAGCAAATGTGAATAGAAAGCTTCTAAAAAGAAGGCCCAGGAAATTATGACTGGATCAAGTGAATGGTATTTTGATAGAAAAAACGTAAAAAGTCAGATAAACCGTAAGATAAGATGTATGAATGAGGAATTGGCGAAGGATGTGTGTAGAGATAAGTCGGTCGATCTGCCATCTCTGCCTGTCCCGACAGGGAAATGGCGCGATAATAAATATGTACATAAGTATCAAAATGTGCTAAGATGATAGTGCACAACGGTATATTAGTGCCAACTTGGGAATAAAACGTGGAGGTGAAAAAATACTAAAAGATACTGAATAAATGCTGTAGAAATGCGTGCATTGAGAAGAATCTGGTTTGTTTGGGAGAGATAACAACATATAATCCCACATAATTGTTATACAATGAAGTCTTAAAATAAATAAGAACGAAATTTACGAAAGACTAATAATCTATGAAAGACAAATATGTTATCTCCCGACCACGCTCTCAATATATCTGCAATTCCAGTTCAGATGTTTTGAGGAACCACACGAATGAGTTCAAATAATACTAGAATAAAAACATATATACTCGAACCGAACGACATCAAAATATGCTAAGATGATAGTGCACAATACAATTTTAGTACCAATTTTGGTGTATGGAAGTGAAACATGGACTTGGAAAAACTGAAAGGAACAGAATAAATGCTAGAAAAGACTGAAATGACAGAAAAAATACGGAATAATTAGAGATAATAAAATGGTAAATGATTAGGGATGAATGTGACTGATGTATTAAGTAAAATGATGAAGAGTACAATCAGATGGTTTGGGCATGTATAAAGAATAAACGGAGAAAGACGAACAAAACAAATATACAATCGAAATGTAGGCATCACAGAGGAATACCGAGGACTGGTTGGATTGAGTGAATGATAATTTGAAAGAAGGAAATGTCAGAGAGTTAGAGAAATTGTAGGATATTTAATGACTTAGAGGTGAAAGATGCGTGTCGGGATATGCAAGTCTGGCGCCCTGTTATCTCTGCCTCCCCCGACAAGGAAACAGCGTGATTGTTGATATTACTAATTATCATGTGGAACTTGATGAATATTATAGATTTACTGTTGAATATTATACTGATAAATCATATTTTACTATTAAGTATTGTAAAGGGTCTTTTATATTGAGATTTTTTTTATTTTTGGATAAAACACAGATGGCGTCGCGAACTTACCTGGGATTTGGGACATTTGAGAAGTGTATAGTATCAACTTTATAAAAATAAAGTCGTTTACGATACAACGCGTTCAAATTGTTGAATTATTGTATTGTAATCTCCGGAAACGGTTTTGTTAAACGGCCACCAAGATCATGTGATCTGACACCGTTGGACTATTTTCTCTGAGGTTACGTGAAAATCCAGGTCTATAAGAATGACCCCCGATCAATTCCTGAGCTGAAGGACAAAATTATTCGCGTTATTGGTGAGTTAGAACCGCAATTATGCTAAAATGTCATCGAATATTTTAACAAAAGAGTGGACATCTGTGGAGCTGCAAGAGATGGACATTAGGCGGATATTGTTTTTTTTTTGTTTAACACTTGCCACCTTATGATGGATAGTGAGTGGCCAGGACTTACATAATAAAATAATTTTATAGCTAATTACAAAAAATAACCTAGCAGATTTTGCATAATTTAATTTAAAACATACATTTTTCATTGGATGCTGAGCGTCCAGTACAGTGGCTGGCGGAATTGTTTAGCACAGTAAGGCAAGTGTTAAATGTCATACATTATACTTCAATGACCAATAAAAAGTTTTTTGAAATCAAAGCAAATTGCGTGTTTTATTCAAGAATTTAAAAAAATGTATTAAAAAACCCGCTCAATTTGAAAAACCCTTTACTTAAGTACTTTTTGAGGAAGACGCGTTATATTACTCGTATACCAACTAGTCCATGAAAGTTGCATTCAACAACAGTTGCGACAACAGCAATAGCATATTTAGAAAAAGAATCCAATGTAAAATTCGATCCACTTCCATACGAAAAACTCATCAAACGCATTCTGAGGAGATTCCTATCAACATAAAGAATATGGCGGGGAAAGAAATGACTGTTCTAACATGTAAACACTTTTATGAGAATATCTGAGAGAAACCCATCTATATTCTTCAATTTTATTGTCTATCTGTCATTTAATTCACGCTTTCCTTCTTTATTGTATACGCATTAAGTTTTTATTTTTACGTCAACGTTTGCTGGAATCGAAATGTGGAGATATAAAATCAACGCATGAATCCCAACAAAGAAATCCAATCCACATTAACCCATATTTTAAGATATTTGAGGAAACTTAGCATACTATTTGAACGATATGTCTAACGGTAGTAGGCATGATTACTTCGCATTTCGGTGTATCGGAATAGAATCCCGACCGGTTTATATTCTCGATAGTTTTTTGACAGCTGTTATTTGTTATGGTGGCAAATTTACGTTCGACACCATACTTGATGTCGAACGTAAATTTGAAGAGCGTTCTTTCAATTCTATTTGTTTACTGCTGCGATCTATCATTTGTTTGGGCAAAGCGATTTTCTTGATATGCCAAATTTGCCTACAAAACCAAAAAAACTTTAATCATCAAATAATCTTGTCATAATATAAGATTAATTTTTTTATTTTTATTGTAGAAGTTTTAGAATATATCTGTTCAAAGAATAAAAAAAACATTAATTACACAACATTTGATTTATAATAACCCACACCCAACTTAGATATCCATTATTTCATTTCAATATATAATATTTGTTGTATAGGCTGGTTTGGCACTTCGCCACTCATATGTACTTGTACAAAAAAAATCCAGTTTGGTTTTTATTCCAGCTCTTTCTAAAATCGTTGTGGTTTATTGGAAAAGATTGCCACATAGCATTATGTTCGCTATGTTGTACTGTATACAACAAGAGTGTAATACAATACAAACACCAGATCCAAAAATAATGACAAAAGTCAAAAATATTATTATACCTTCAGGAAACGAAAAGGAAAAATATTTTTACTAAAACCAGCGCGGATTTCATGTCAGATCTCTTCTGGACAGAAGTTCAAATACATCCATGCGTCTCTAAAAGTAAAATGACATTCTTCCAAGAATAATATAAAAATCAACATAAGAAAACACTTAAAGAGACATTTTCATAGGATGTCAACACTTTCTAAACATGTATATCACAATGTCGGCCACAGTTGCAGCGACCATTTGTTAACCAATAGTCAAAGCAATCCATTAAATTCGTCCAAATTACACGTAAGCTGAGGGAAGTCAACTCAGATGAATACTATAACAGTTAAAAAATATAAACAAGAAGTCATTTCCAATATCCGAGCTTTTCTCTCAAAGTCAAGTGACTGCATTTTCCAATTAACTTGGAGTTTAATAGTTTTAGAACTATTTAATAAGACAGAAAATAGAAGTGGGAGAGAGATCTTTATTATTTTATTTTTCGACAGAATAAAAAACATTTGTTTTTTATCTTATTCGTAAATGTTTTCTCATTCGAATTCATGATAAACAAAATTTTGAAAGTGACGACTGAAAGTTTTTATTTTATAAATGTTCACCACATATTTAAGAAGTATGTTTTTATCAAAATTTCAGCAGAAATATATAGTTTTATATGATTTATTAAGAACTTTTGAAATATTTCCTTTTTTAAACTCCATTTATTAATTAATGTTTTGAGTCCTTTGCACATAAATAAATAAATATAGGTTTATTGATAGCAACATAGAATGTACATATTTAAATACATTCCAAAATCACATATACTCGTATATCTCAAGATAAATAGCAGAAAATACATTTAAACGAGAAGATATAAAGATTCATCTCGTAAAATCCCCCCGGCCGAGATACACCCCACCAATATAAGACGAGCCCAGGCGCGATTACAGGTTTTCATAATTAGTCAATGAACACAAATACAAAACAAAAAAAAACCTGTATAAAAAATTCATTATTTTAAGACTTATTTGATAAAAACCATAGTAAAATGAATATGTTACCATAAACATTATGACAAAACTATAGAAAATGAACATGTTACATTAAAAAATTATGACAAAATATAGCATGTTAAATAACATGAAAAATTAAATTAGTTTAATTATAACACTGCATTTAAGAGCTTTTTCCTGAAGGAGCTGAGCGACACATGAAAAATGTCTATATGAGGACACACACGGTAAAAAAGAGGGATTGCTCTACCTATCGGCATTTCCAAAAGCAGATTAGTTTGACTAATAGGTTGATAGCTCAATCATGGGTGCATTTTTTTAAAAGAATAGATATGACTGAATACATAGGTAGCCTTATATCCTCGAACACTAGGCGGAAAAAGTGCCTGTGTCGTTCGAGGAGAGTAGCACAGCGCGGGGTTCGAACCGACGATCTTCCGCACGGAAGTCCAGTGCGTTACGGCGCGGCAATGCACCTCATTTTCATACATTGTCTCAGATCATTATTCGGAACATACAAAGTTAGACTGTTCAGGACGGATGGGTTACAAAACCCCTGAGCAAACAAAAAAAGTGGGCATCCAATCGAACAGATCGTCCACCCTCTAATGATCTATAACTAAGCATCCCCAGTAAAAAGACACTTGGAGTATTTTAAAAGATATTGTAATTTATTTTTATCAAACACTGTTTATTCCACTTTTTTTTTTGGTAGCACAAACAAGACTCGTCTTGTTTGTTATCCCCTGAAGATGAGGTGAAAGCCTTGAAACCGGTAGGGTTTTACCGTCACAAAAAAAAAGTGGAATAAACAGTGTTTAAATAAATTACAATGTCTTTAAACCTCCATCTTTATGTTTATCTTTTAAAATGTTGTTTATAGTTAATGTCTTAACTATAAACAACATTTTAAAAGATAAACATAGATAAAAATATTTATGACGTACGGCCTTTATTCGAGAAATATTTATGGACGTTATTCAAGAAGAAAATATATCTATAATATTAGACGGAAATTGCCTGGTCAGTCAAAAATATTGTAAATAGTTTTAGGTGTGTTCTGCTCACGTCACAAATATCGATTTTTTCTTAATGAGATTAACATTATTTTTTCAAAAGTCTAAAACACTAATTAAAATTTCATCTAAGTAAAAAAACTAAGATCCTTAATTGAAAACTAATTATAAAATAAAAAGGCAAGGAACTTTGTCCAGGAATTAAGGAATGAAAAATTTAATATTGCGGGATCACAGCCAAAAATGTGCTAACCGAAAGTGTGTTTTAGAGGAGTGTTTATAGCGTCAACTAACCTATGTACTCGTATATACAATAGATTAGAATAGATTATGTTAAGAAATAAAGAAAGATCGAAGACTGAATGTTGATTAGATAAGAGCAAGACAGGAGAAGAGAAAGATCTGAGAATGAATGTTGCAAAATCCAGTCATGGCGATAGAAAAGTGTGGAAGGAAAGGTAAATGTCATACATGAATGAATAACGAACAATTAGAGCAAGATGAAGAATTATACTACAATACTTATATGTTAGGTAGTATTTTTTTCGACGATGGAAGATCTACGAGAGATAAAGAATGACGTGTAGCGAGAGGAAAGTTAATGAGGCTCTAAAACATATGTACTCCAACCGAGCAGATAGATTAAAAGTGCCATTGAGAGTAGTTACCTCAGTATATAGTTTTAAATACATAATGTCTTATTTTATGTTTTAATTTTCGTTATATACAGTAACGGCCTGATGATAAATTCAGAGAAACTAGAGCTATATAACAAGTGTGCTATATCAAAATTAACAAAAAACGACAATACGTACCAGTGTAATTTATTTGTATCAAACACTGTTTATTCCACTTTTTTGTAACGGTATAACTCTACCGGTTTCAAGGCTTTCACCTCATCTTCAGGGGAGCACAAACAAGACTCTTGTGCTCCCCTGAAGATGATGTGAAAGCCTTGAAACCGGTAGGGTTATACCGTTACAAAAAAGTGGAATAAACAGTGTTTGATAAAAATAAATTACAATGTCTTTAAACCTCCACAACGTTAATGCCTTAACTATAAACAACATAATACGTACCAGTGTGTTGGTGCACACCTTGACATATGAAAATGAACCTCGAACTTGACAGACGAAGGATAAAAGTAAGATGAATGCTGTGGAGATGCGAACACTAAGAAAAGTGTGCCAATGTTTGAAAAGTGTCACATTTGCATTGGATATTTGTTTTGTTAGTCTTTCATAATTGATTCGTTCTACATGTCCAAACCATCTCAGAGCGCTCTTCTTCATATTACTCAACACATCAGCCTTAAAATCGATCACAATAATTTGCATTCATCCTTAATCATTTCATTCCGTATTCTATCATACAGTCAACCCATGTATTATTGTATTTCGAGTGCACACATTTCTACAGATTTTATTCGGCACATTTCAGTATTTTTCTAAAAGCTCGATTCACTCACATCATAATTGGTACTACTATAAAATAATGTTGTTCACTATCAACTATCTGGGTGGTTAATGAGTTTCTCAGTGGTTAATAGATCTTTTATTTGCTTTTTCTTTTGTTTATTTTCTCTGTTTTCGCTGGTGGTGAATCGGGGAGTGTGCGTTATCTTCTCATTCATTCTTTTAAAACTGCTTAACTATTTCAATGTATTACTGCCTAACTATTTCAATGTTGTTTCAACTATTTCATTTCCCATTTGTCATTTTGTAAAATTTGGAGTCCTTTGAGGCTTTTCTTTTTTTCGTTCTTGCTGATAGTTAACCTGAGGTGGTATATGTGGGTTTACTTTTATTTTGTTTTCTGCCATACGTTTTTGTTTTTTTTTAAATTTTTTTTATTTATTCTTTAATCCAGATATGCGGGGGTGTGGGATGCAAGCCCCCCGAAGCCCTTGCGGTCGGGCTCGCCCTACATTAGTGGGGTGTATCTTGGCCGGGGGGATGTTATAAGATGAGCCCAGACCTTTTGAAGGTTCTGTTCTTTAATGTATTCTCTTTTTAATGTGTTCTTGAAATGTGTCTAAATGTATTATGTACATACTATGTTGCTATCAATAAACCTGTATTTATTTAATTATTTTATTTATTTATATGGCAGATTTTGATGCTGTCTAGTTCAGTTGAAGTAAAATATAATTACCTGAGAAGGGACACGTGTAAATTTTTTAGCTTTATATATTGTACGTAACACATACGAGTATAAAGTCGCAACCCTGCTATATATTCAAATTTATAAATAAAAATATACGTATTTTATATGCGCTAGAAAAGCACTTAGAACTTGTTATTTGAAAACTATTCTTAAGTTGGTAACCGTGTTTATTGGTCTATAAAAACAATATAAATATATAAGAGATACGTCCACACAGGGAATAGAGAAAGAGCAATGGAGAGAATACTAACAGCGCAACTCTTCGTCCACTCCTGTTACTCTTAAATAGACTATCTCAGGATTTCCATGTATCAAAAAGTTACTCTTGGAGACTGGAGTGGAGAATCGAAGCTGAAAACTTAAATGTTCTGTTAAGATTGCGGTTTGGGGTGAGAGCTGGTTGATTCTCCGCTGTGCTCCTGTGGGATTGAGTACACCACGTATCTAAATTGTGAAGGACTGACTCTGACAAAAGGGCTTGAGAAGTTCAAAATGTAACATTCTGATACCGAGTTTTTCAACATATGTTGATACCAAGGCCTATATTATTTCAGCAAATAGAATTACTGCCTTCCTATGGAGATGTACTTTTTGGTCTATCTGGAATAGTCAAATATACGAGTACATGTTTTTCCCAAGGTACAACCATGGGATTGAGTCTCACTATTTATGTATCAAGTTGATGAGAGATTGCAACCGGGAATGAATCCTACAATTAACAATACAAAAAAAAACATCCAGCGCTGGGAGTATCCAGTTAAGGCATTAACACTTTGGAGGTTTGAAGACATTGTAATTTGTTTTTATCAAACACTGTTTATTCCACTTTTTATAAGGGTTATACATTTACAAAAAGTGAAATAAACAGTGTTTGATAAAACAAATTACAAACATAAATTGATTAAAATTATTCTTCAAACATACATGACTTATCAGAACCAAACACAACAGTTTCATTCCCTGTTCCGTTTGCATCAGCCAGCTTGCCGAGAGAGCCATTCGTTTTAAAGCTGGGAGTATCCAGCGCTGTGTGTGACAGTCCCAAAGAAACCAAATCAACAAGTCTCAACTGTCGTACGACCTGCGAAACTGCGGTAAAATGACCCCATAACGGACCAAGTCTCACTTGCTCGCTTCTATGTCATTTTATTTTCATGATATCAACATTTGCTTTAATTTTACTGGATAACTTTCAAATGATGACAGGAAGAAGTTTCGTCCTTGAGGAGAGTTTGCTCTCTAAACGGCACTATACATAAATTGTCCTTTTATAATTGTTGTTATAAGAAAAGTAATTAGTAAGGATGAATGTGGGCTAAACGTTTCAATTTATTTAACTGGGTACATTTCAACTTATGACAGAATAGATGTTGAAAATAAATATGAGATAAACAACGACCTCTTTCATTATATGAGTTGTATAGTATAGTATCAAAACAGCAATCTGTCGATTTTGCGTGAATTGAGTTAAAACCGAGGAAATGTTCCTATTGTAAAACTACACATTTTTTAATGTTTACATGGTAACAAAAACAACAATATAAGTGTTATATAATTGTTGTTTTTGTTACCATACAAACATTTAAGAATGTGTAGATTTACAATAGGAACATTTCCTCGGTTTTAACTCAATTCACGCAAAATCGACAGATTCCTGTTTTTTATACTAAACGACTCATATAGAGTACTTGAAACTTATGACAGAATAAAAAATGAAATTATTATCAATGAAAGTGATCTACAATCATTTTTCGCCTCTTATATACTCTCTGACTATCTACGTTTTACTTGATCCAACCATACTTTCCTTGGTCTTCTTCTACCACGCCTTCCACTCACATAGGCACTACGTATATTTGTTTTCTTAGTCTTTCTTCATTCATAAGTATTAAATGTCCAAATCACCTTCGAGTGGTCTTGATTAATACTTGAGTTTACATTCATCATTAATTAATTATGTAATCTATCATACATTGTTATCCAATGTATTCTTATCAATGCATGAATTTATATAGCATTTATTAAAAAAATAAAGGGATCTATACGAGAATACCTCAATATGTAGCAAAAAGAACGATGTATAAAAATAAGATGAAAATAAATTAATCTTTATATATTGTTTCCCTATACCACAGAAAAAAACAACTCAGAAAAACAGATACCTTAAAAAATCCCGCATCCTAAATTGTTTTTAGTTTCTACATGGTCGCTTAGACTTGAACGAATATATCATTTATATACGTGTTGCACCGAAAATAAATTATACCAATGCGGTGTATACGTTGAAAAATGAGGGAGAAAGCGTACCACCCTATTCGAGGCCATTTCTTAAACGCTCTCTCGCGCTAATGTAGCAGAAAAAGAAAATCTTCCGTCTCGACACTTTGTGGTATGCACGGAACGCATCGCCTTTTATTTTATATGTTTTTCTCCAACTTGGCATATTTATATTAAGCGTTTTTGTTCCGAACGTGGAAATATTCGGAAGAAATTTATTAATATTTGTTCAACTTTATATAATATACGAGAAAATAGAAATAGTTGTATTTACGAGTATTCGTTTTTTTATGGAAAGAGTTCAGAATATTTTTATGGACAGAGTTTAGCATATTTTTATGGACAGAGTTCAGCATATTTTTATGGACAGAGTTTAGCACATTTTTATGGAGAGTTCAGCATATTTTTATGGACAGAGTTCAGCATATTTTTATGGACAGAGTTTAGCATATTTTTATTGACAGAGTTCAGCATATTTTTATGGACATAGTTCACCATATTTTTATGGACATATTTTTTAGAAGTTCAGAGTTCAGCATATTTTTTATAAACTGTAAAACGAATAAATTGACCAATAACCAAACAGAAATCACCGAAAATATACAAGCTAATATATGTACACATACATACATACAATCACGCCGTTTCCCTATTGGGGTAGGTAGAAAGGAGAGAAAGACAAACATTGATTTTGCAACACACATCTTTCATCTCTTCTACATCCATATACCTTATACAGCTCCTACAATTCCTCGAACTTTCTAAATTTCCTTGTTTCAAAATATACACTTGATCCAACCATACTTTCCTTGGTCTTCTTCTACCATGCCTTCCACTTAATTGCACTGTATATTTGTATTGTTGAATTTCTTCATTCGTGCGTTCCACATGCCTAAACCATCTCAGAGTGGTCTTCTTCATCTTGCTCAATACATCAGTCTTAAGTTCACACTCATCTCTAATCACTTCATTCCGTAGTCTGTCATACATTGTCAGTCCATGTATTATTCTATGTGCACGTATTTCTACAGAATTTATTGGTCTCTCAAATCTTGTTTCACTCCTATACATCAAAGATCGCGTTAAAATACTGCTATGAACCATCATCATAGCAGACTATGATGCTCTCCGGTTCGAGTATATATGTTTAGTGCCCCATTGACTTTCCATGTTCCCTGTACTATTCTCTAAAATCCATGATTTCGTTATTCTATATTTTAATAGTACACCGTTAGGGATAGCTTAGATAAATAGTATCCATGAATGTTCGCTAAATCCTTGGTCTCAGGTGTAAGCAAACATGACAGCACGCGGATTAACAGGAGAGGTTCGAGGAATAGGAGTGCAGCGGCTAATTACGCCTATACATGAACTGTGCACAAAGAGCGGACGGAAAGATAATGGATATAGTGGGAACAATACTCCGAACCACATATGACACTCATTGGGGGAACAACACATGTCAAGAAAACAATACTCCGAACCACATATGACACTCATTGGGGGAACAACACATGTCAAGAAAACAAGACTGAGAAAGACGTTATATAATATCCATTGCACAAAGAATTAATCTAAGTTTCAGAGGTTCTCTGATGATGGAATACTTAAAAGGGATACCTATCGAATAGCGTGTAACGATAGGAAATAAAGTCAGATGGGGGCACTAAAACATATACGAGTATACTCAAACCGTACAGAATCAAAATGTGTCGAGATGATAGTCTTTAACCTGTTCACCGCGTTAAAAATCAAATTCCACGAATCCTGTGCGCGGCACAATTTCAGCGTTTTTTAATTTCTAAGTTTAAACACATATTTTGTTTAGAACCACTGATATTTGATTACAACACCAAGTAAACATGACACTTAAGTAATTTTCTGATAATAAATAATAGTCATTACTCTTAAGGAGACTCATTAAATAAAGGAGATAAACTTAACATTACGTAAAATAAACAAAGGAATGCTACGATCAAATCAATGCTTCATGACACTCACCCAATCAAATGCATATAGCACTAGTAATGTTAATTTACGTAAGAGAGACTCATCGCAGGACTCGATCCGCGCGACAGGTCGTCAATGCTGGAAATATTGAGAAACCAAAAAAATTCGGCGCTCTGTTTATTCAACAATATCTCATAAACTAATATATTATTTGACAAGGTTTTCAGAGATGTCGCTAGAATAAAGATTATTTTAAATTTTAGTTCAATTTTTATTCCGGTTTTGTGTCATTTTTTTTAAGTATTTGTGATTTGAAACTTGGATTGTCGTCAGATCACAGGCGTTTGTGCTCCCCGCGGGGAACACGTTAATAGTATTTTAGTGCCAACTTTGTTGTATGGGAGTGAAACGAAGACGTGGAAATAACTAATATGGGCTGAATAAATGCGTGCATTGAGAAGAATAAATGGCGTGACAATGTATGGCAGAATACGGAATGAAGTGATTAGGGATGATATTGAACTTAAGGATGATGTGTTGAGAAAGACAAAGAAGAGCACGCTGAGATGGTTTGGACATGTGGAACGAATAAATGAAGAAAAACTAACAAAACAGATATATCATATACATTAAATGCGTTATAGCACTATCAAACTCGTATATGGTGATATTTGATGCCATAATTGTAACCGAAAGTGATATGTTTTTTAAAATACTCGTAATAATATAAAAACTAGAAAAAACTTGACTAGTGTTGTTTTTAAAGCGGACGTAGAGTTTAGATTATTAGCAGGAACGCAGCAGTGTCCGGGGGGCAGAGCAAGACATGAACACTACCATCAAGATGCACGAACCCATGATATATTGCTAATTAGATTCAATCCAGCCACAATGGCAACTATTCCAACGTCCGACACCCTCGTCCCTCCTCTTTCAGTGTTCCTTTCCTGGCCTTATCTCCTATCTTTCTCCTCTGGCCAGACAACAAGCAGAGGTCGGAATAGGAGAGATTGGAAATTGTTATTAATGGTAAACTAATGAGGTGCAGCTTTATATGCACATTTAAAGATTATGTGGTACATTTTGTCCTACGTGTTTTAACTATTATATTTATTGGGCACATTCTTATGAAAGGTTCATTGTGTATCAGTTTGTCAATTCTGATGGTCTGCCTCAAGGTGTAAAAGATATGGCTGGCGTGTGCAGCTTTAGGAACCACTTGAAGACAACCCTTATTGGAAGGTCGTATCCATATTCATGATTATATAGGAACACTAAACACATACACTACACAGCACTTACAGCCGAACGTGTTACTATTACATATCGGAAGATCTACAAAGGTTTCTTTGTAGATCGTCTTCTCTGGGAAAGCTTTCAGTGATTTTCTAAACGTATGCAGATGCGGGGAATTACCTAATCTAATGGCCGCAGCCATCACCGTCATATCCTTGCACTCAACTTGTGTATATTTATTTAGTGCTGTCAATAATGGTGGGTCCGAGTCCCGAGCTGGAGCGCCCTTGAGAAGAGTTATGAACGACGGTATATAAAATATCCTTTTTTTTTTAAAGAAAAGATATGGCCGAAGTCATAGGTATCCTTATGTCCTCGAACACTAAGCGAAAAAAGTACCCGTGTCGTTCGAGAGGAGTAGCACAGCGCGGGGTTCGAACCGACGACCTTCCGCACGGAATTCCAGAGCGTTATCGCGCGGCCATGCACCTCATTTTATATTATTATTCATCATCATCAGCCTAAACTCATCCACTGCAGAATATAGGCCTCTCCAAGTTGTTTCCGAGAAATAATATTCTTTGCGCAATGCTGCCACGTAATCGCTCCATGCTTGCGTATTTCGTTAACCCAACGTGCCGTTGGTATTCTTACAGGCCTATTTCTGCCTATTGGGTACCACTGAATTATTTCATACGTTCAACGATGGTCCGTTGTTTGGGCGACATACTCAGCCCACTTCCACTTCAGCCTTTTGTTGGGGCGCGTATTCACTCATTGCATTTGCACTATCTCCTGTTATAACCTAACATGCACCTATCCAAGCTGCGTTTAGTTGTCTGGAGCGTTTGTATCATTCGTACAGAAAGAGTCCATTTTTCGCATCTATATGTTAGTACTGATAAGATGCATTGGTTAAATACTTGTACCTTCCCTTTGGGCTTGATTAGGAGACTGCTCTTGAAAATGTATTGCAGTCGTCCAAAGAAACTACAAGCGAGTTAAGTTCTTCTATTTAGTTCTTTCTTTTATCATAGTATTATCATCGCATAATTTTGCCACAATGAACTCTTATATATGGGAGTATATTAAAATGTAAATGACGTTGAAAAACTCATTAATATTGTGTTTTGAACTTAAAACTTAAATAACGTAAAATGTTTCCCCCCTCTTGAATTCCTTAGGGTCAACAGAGCGCACACACTCCCGATATAACATGACACAAGTTTGACCTAAGCACTGCTCTCGTAACGAATTAGGATTATTCTGCCTGAAGACAGCTTTTAATAGGAGATAGAAACACGTGTACCGGGGATTAATGTAATTAGTGGAATAACTAAGTAATTTATTGTTAAATATTCTCAAACGTTTATATTTATTACAGATAAAATTAGGTTCATTTTGTAATTCACATTCGAATTTATCTTGGGTTAGATAGAAAAACGGCATAAAACAATGTGTGCATACTGTAAACTGCATGTTCATACCTATTCGTGTTACATAATTGGATAAACGGAAGGTTTGAGTTGGCGCTATCACCTTTCAATAATAACATTTATTCTAGTATAGCACTCTCTTATTTATCAATTAATCTTTCTCCTTTGACCCGAAGTTCAACCAGAGTCGCGTTTGAAAATTAATCGTAGATAATGTACATGGATTAATGAGGTTTTAACACGAAAGGATCGTTAGGAATATTTTATTCTGTGTTCAGTGTTCACACTAGCTTTGCTCGTTTGATCCAAGATCGATAACAATAGGTTGTTCGGAAAGTAGTATTAGATTTCTCAGAAAGATGTCGTTGGGACAAAATTATCGTTGCTAACTTCATTTCAAACGTGCTGAATGTATATTATAATAAATGTTATATTAAGTGCATTTATCGGCTATTGTTTGCCCAAATTGATTAAGCGAATTTTCGTGTCATTTTGAAGATGGAACAAAATAACATAAGTTGTTTGTTTTAATGCGAATAAATAAAAAAAAATATGTCATGTGTATGGCTATATATACAGTAAGCGATCGTGTGTGATTTGATGTGATTGACAAAAATCGTAATGATAAAACGATATTCGAAAATCCGCTCTAGAGTGCCGATTTCCATTGATTGTGACCAAATGGAGGTTTCGATCGATAATAACTAACATTCTACGATCGATTGCTAACTGAAAATATCGAAAACCGTTCACGAGAAAGTTACATCAAAATATCATTATTTGGCGTTTAGATTTGACCAAAAATACGAAATTAACGAACACATATCACTCGCACTAAATTTATATTGTTGCTATGCAAATAAATTAATTTGTTAGTTGATATTTCATATTAAGTTTTAAATAAATAATAGGTTTATTGATAGCAACATAGTATGTACAGATTATATTTAAATAACACTTCTAAAACACATAAATTGCAGATAATACATTAAATACAGAAGCTATCAAAAGGTTTGGGCTCATCTAATAGCATCCCCTCGGCCAAGATACACCCCACCAATAAAGGGCGAACCCAGCCACGGGGACACCAGATGTTTTTCAGCCCACACCCTTGTTTTCTATATATAAGACATGTAATCTGATCTGAGTATCGTTTCATTAATTTTCTACATTATTAAAGATTTACAGTTTCATTTCGGAAACGGATTTAACTCATCATTTTGTTAAAAATAACTTTAAAATTTAAGTTTTTTGAATTTTTCTGCAAGACAAAGTTTTGATTTAAAGTATTACATACTTATTATTATGGATCAAAATGATAAGACAGTGTAAGAACAAGCTGCAAATACTAAAAGGAAGAGACGATCGCGTCAATAACAACGAACGAGCAAGACTGGAAAAGCAGCAACACGACGACAACATGATGCAACAAAAAGACAAGTACAGCGTCATTATTGATGGGTTATTACTACAATTCGATTTATTTAACTCTTCTACGAACTCGATTAGATTGCGCATATGCGGGAACTGGTTTGGTGTGGATCTCTGACTGTCTCGTCCCTGACTGTCTCCTGGTTAACAATTTTCAGCATTGCTTAAAGCCTAACTACTACCCTCTTACCAATCTCCTAACATAATTAAGTGTACATATTGAAACCATATGCGAAAACTGTTAAATGGTGATTCGAAACCCATAGATATCAGTAATAATACCGACATAAACACTGTATGTTTTCCTAATAACATAAAATAAAATAAAAATAGTTAATAATAATAACTCGTCTGCGCCAAAAAGGACATGGCGTGATGGTTGTGATGTTAATACATGAATAAAAAAAACAGTCAATGAATTACCATAACTTTTTGCAAACTTCAAATGTAACTCTTGTGGCTGTCCACTTGTATTAAATGTATACAGTGAGTTCTAGAAACAAGAAGACATATTCGCTTTCTAATCCCTTCCGGTAAGTTGAGGAGAATGGATACGAGTATTACACCGACGTGTTTCTAGAGAAATGACATTTTCATTAATCACGGCAGACGACTTCTCGGACACTTGGCCTAGATATCTGCTAATATCGCGAGAGGATATCTAAGTATTTCCTTTCGGTTTCACTTACCGATTCGCTCGATTTCTTTTTACTGCTCAATTTGGTTCAAAATAAATAATTTAATGATAAGTATAATAAAATTAATACAAATATACGAGTACATTGAAAAATAAAATAAATAATTGTAAAAAA